>OX381616.1:6627442-7827442 GCA_947459985.1 Diloba caeruleocephala | reverse complement strand
TGTCTTAGCAGGTCGCATAACAACAGGATCAATACGAGGAGTAAGTGAGTAAATAAGTCTTCTTCAGTGCTAATTACAATTGACTACTATCACCACATTGTTGGAAGTCTATTTATTTAGCAAACCAACTGCAATACATCGTCATTTCGGCCGAATGAAGTCCACTGCTGGACACAGGCCTCCCCCAGAGATCACCACAACGACCGATATGGGTGTATTGTGGGCTCATTGGGAGGTTTTGCCATAATCGCCACGCTTGGCAGATGGGTTGGCGATCGCAGTTGAGTTGTTAATGTGCTCGAAGGACGCTGCTGTCCATCCTCTGGCTAATCCCTTAGTAGACTCTTACGACACCCACGGGAGGAGATGGAGTGGTAGTATTCTGAGCCGGCACCACTCGGCATATACATACACTGTGATACATACCTATTTAATATACCTTCAAATATAATGTATAGCTAATAATGCCTACTACTTGTCACTTCAAACTAAAAACGAATTTTCACTGGAGCTATACATAAATCGCCGTGTGGTGCCGGCTCAGAATACCACCACCCCATCTCCACCCGTGGGTGTCGTAAAAGTCGACTAAGGGATTAGCAGGAGGATGGGCAGCAGCGTCCTTCGAATACATTAATAACTCAACTGCGATCGCCAACCCGTCTGCCAAGCGTGGCGATTATGGCAAAACCTCCCTAATGAGCCCACAACACACTGTGGTGATCTTTGGGGGAGGCCTGTGTCCAGCAGTGGACTTCATTCGGCCGAAATGATAACTATACATAAATCGACGGCCGAGGTGCCAGTTTTTTTACGATCATCACGATTTGAACACAGAAGAATACAGAAAATAATGTGAAAAGTTCGGGCGATGCGTCATATCAACTAACTAACCAATGTATATTTTACTCTCGAATTACTTTTCAAGTGCATATAACTGCTTGAAGTCATAATCGCCCACTTCTTGGCTTCAACTTCTTAAGGTAAATAAGTTTTCTAGTACGCAACGACATTAAACCGAGACGAGCTGTGGAACACGCAATCAAGATTATGTACCTAAGCTAGTTTGAACTCGCTAAGTTCCGCAACTGGTTCTTCCTGGTACTTTCATGTAGTAATCATGGTAATAAATTGCTCATTCTAACATAAGTAGTTGAGATGAATGAACATTGACACCCGACCCGTATGATGCCGGATAGAAATAAGTTACACTATGTTTTCTTACAGATTTCATAACTCTATTTACAATTGGTTCTATAGCACTTAGTACCTATAAGATAGATAAGATCAGCTACAAGAGAACCCCTGTTAAACAAAGGCCTCCCATAGACAACTGGTTGCAAACAGTGTGTCGTCATTTTGGGGGAAATTGGCAACATGCACCACGCTTGGCAGGAGGATTGGTAAGTGCAGAATGGCATGGGCGGCTCTAGTGTGATCTTACGAGGACCTGGAGCCCCCCTTCGGTGCCGAAGATGCCCCCACTGTGTAAAACCTAACCTAACCTAACCGTACAATATTATTTTTTAGAAAGAAGTTCTTATTTCTGTCATATAAAACTAAATTGCAATGCTTTTCTGAAATAATATTTTATGCTTCAATGTCATGCCAATGGCGTTACCGGTCAAAAGGTTGAAAGAAACATAAAGCTTTTGATATGAAATAAGAAACTAAACTATATAACTTTGCAGTTAGTTCATAATCTATCATTTTATGGCACCGTCTGTTTTGTCCCCGAACTATCAAAGTTTGTAACATCACTTATAATATTTATAGTCAATAACGTGTGGGTCCACACCAGACGAGTAAGTTTAAATCGTTTAAAATGAAATTAGTGGGACAACTGAAGAATTTTATATTAATTAGTACAATTGGAAATATTGATCGCAGGTCGATCGTCATACCTTGCATGGCGGCACCTACATCGCCACCATATAACTACAACTCTCCGATGACGTCCAAGAATCGTGAATGACGCATGTAAAGTATTCATACAATGCTGCAAATAGGTATACAGATGCCCAACATCAGTTGTCGGGCTTCGGCCCGCCGAGCATAACTCCCGCCTGAGGATCCACATTTTTAACGGAGAAGCACCTCACCTTGTGTCTTCATATTGGCGACTCCAATGTGATATCTCGTTCCACCATACCTTGGACACACATACATCAGCCCTTAAACTTCTACTGAAGAATATGGGCCTTCCAATGATATTTACAATGAACGGTCATATTGCAATAATCACAATGCTTGGCAGACGGTCGGTGATCGCAGCATGTTGCACACATTATTAGCCTAATATTATTCATATAATAATCGACACTATTGGTCAGAAAGAATATTATGCACATATTATATATGAATAATATTCTGCCATTACCGGGAAATTAAAATGGTATATAGATACAATATTCCATAGATACAATATTCTGACATTTAAGTGAATTATTATTGTATTATTAGTTATAAAAAGCTAGCCGTCTCGAGCAGCTTAACAGATGTGAAACAATCGAAATTTTTTCTACGAGTATTTGTTAACAAATCATGTTTTAATTTTTTTATAAAAATCTCACTAATAAAATATATTTAATTCTACAAAATTGACGATGATCGTGTATCAGCGATATTAAGCGGCCAGGCGGAGAGAGCCGACGAGTCACGAGGTTGACAGAATAGCACGTCCGCGACGCTACTATTCATAGGCGCCATTATTACGAAACTAGTCAGTTCCGATGCACGACTGGAGTTTACTCCGTAAGTAAAATTGTCTCAGTAATTAATAGCCGGTGAGGGTTAAATAAATAAAAAGCACGGATGTTTATATGTACGATATATATCATATGTAAAAATGAAATATAACCTATCTACTAACTGTATCCACGTGTTCGTCGGATTTTCTTCCACCGTCACTTAAACTAGATTTTTACATATTTTATATGTATTCATTTATTTATTTAATCACTCACCTACTTATTAATAATAATGGTATCAAAAATCAATATGTATATATATTAATTGAAATAATATAAAACGTTGACATCAAACGACATTTGACACATACATGACTTTCAGGCAGAAGGTGCGCAAGGTAAGTGCGCAGAAAAACGTGACGCATTTTAGTTAACGCTCGACAAAATTTCACTCGTCATAATTTTTTCATGCAGGGGGCCTTATATATATATCGATTCTTAAAGGAGTAAACTCCAAAAACAAAACAATCATATTTGTTACGTACACCTACTTGCTGGATACATGATTAGACCCATGTGAACCTGCCATAACTAAGTCGAATGAGATGGGATCTCATAAATTATTAATACATAACTTTATTCTCAAGAACTTCTAAGAACTTTGACAAAGAATACCTGATAAAATTATGAAGATAAACTTTTAAGGCGCACCGTATCTACGCAACGTGAAAATATCGAGGATTTTCCTTGAAAAGTGTAATATCATAATAATTGATATATGTGAAGAGGAAACACGCGGCGAGAATACTTATGTATCTACTCGTGTAAGTGAATTTTATTCGTGATGTTATTCGTGAGGAAAAGTGTCTGATCTTACAATCCAGTAAACATTTGGTGCTACTGACTGTGCATATTATTTTGTGATAGTTAATATTGATATTATTACATTATTCTATGTTAACATAATGTTAAAAACATTTTCGTGAGGTCACGGCACGGTGATAGCAACCAGGATTGGTATCGGTATGTGCGGTCACAGCACACGCTCGAGGAGTGCCTTGCGTGGTCTGCTGAGCGGCAGATCATGGTTGATCGAATTGGGCAAGATCTCTCTCTGTGGGCAGCAGTGTCGGCTATATAGACAGAGCATATAATTGGAGAGTAGTGGACTCCTTCTGTAAGAACGTCACGCTCCAGAAGAAGATATTCTACATGAACTTCCTTCGCACCGGGGAAGGGCGATGGGCTATACCGGACTCCTACCGGCTAAAACCCCTGGAGCGATCATCTTCAGCGCTGAAGGAGGTTTCAGGTCCTTATAAGATCACACTAGAGCCCCCCATTGACCTCCATGCCTCTAGGCACATCTCGGAGGTGACGACTGTAAAGCGCTCACCATCTCGAGCGGAGGGAAGGTGGCTGTAAAAAGGCCGTCTACCAGGCACTTCTTGGGGAGGATTGTAAAGGACCCCCCAAGCCTTGCTGTGCTGTGCACACGGCGGCACGTGACCACGTGCGCGCCACCGTATTCCCGGGGGTCGCTTGGTGTGAGCACGCAGACTCCCCAATCTGCGCGCCCGTGACCCCCGAAGCCTTTCACCGTGTAGAGACGGCAGGGGGCTAAAAAACGGGGGACGGGACTATAGCAACTTCAGAGGGAACTTTAGTGAAAGGTATACCGAGTGACCCCCGAGATGACAGTGGTGTGTACGTGGTCATGTATCGCAGTATGCGCAACACACCGCACAATGAGGCTTCGGGAGTCCTATACAATCCCCTCGAGATGTGCCTGAGGGTTGGCCCTTTTACAGTCGTCTCCCCATTGCTAGAGGTGGTGACTGCATTACAGTCCCCCGAAAACGTGCCGCAAAGCGTAGCACCAATGGCCGGCTCTCGTATATCGGTACGGGTATCGAGGACCTAGAGTCCTCCTTCGGTGCTGATGGTGAGCGGTCCGGTGGTTTTAGCCGTTAGGAATCTGGCATGCAATTCCACCCTTCCTGGGAGCAGAAGAGAGCGTATACTACGATGAATTTGCACTAGGGATCAATAAAAAAGGTATAAATGATATTCTGCTGCCAACCAGTAGTTTTCAAAACCACAGTGGAACATTACTATGTTCAGGTTATAAGAGCACTGTAGGCAGTGGAATCACTGGGCATACGAGATTAAATAACTAATATCTTGAGGTGTCGAGGGCCCAGAATAGCTACTGTTCCACAAAAGGGACGCTGCTGCCCGTCCCTCTGGTTTAGAGTCCCTTAGTCGTCTTTTACGACATCCACGGGAGGCAATGGAGTGGTGCTATATTCTTATTCCGGACACCACACTGACAACCTGCATTGTTTGTATTGTATAATTGCAAAATGTTTTTCAATGTGTAAAGGGCCTGAGTTTCTTTCGGTATTTCTTTTCAGAGGTTGTCATGTAGTAAAATACCCTCCGTTGTGTCAACATGAGATATAAAAGTGTCTGTTACTACTTAATTACTGAATATATTGAATTGTTTTCAATTCTTCTAGCCGTCAATTGAAAGTGCCCACAATTTCCACTCAACCATTCAACAACGCGATCGAAAAATTGTCACGCGCTTCACTGTCTCATCAAAAATCGGTCACCGGTTTTTGGCGTGTATCATCGCGTATTCATTCGGCGTCCCGTACGTGTTCCGCAAGATATCGGCGGATGTAAACGGGCTGTGTGAAATGGAGCACAGCGGATGATAGTGGGGATTTGTGCTCGAGATATTTTTATACTAGTTCTGTTTTGGACATTGAATTTATCAGGAATAAGTGGATTACATTATGTTTGAGCGTTTTGATGAATGGACTTGATTAGTTTGAGTTGATTTGATTAAAGTCTAGCTAGAATAAAATGTACGAAATACTATCGTTGTTTTTTATCAAATATATTACTGCCTAACTTAGAGCCACGCGGGTCTAGACGGGTCGGCCAGTGGCGCTGTCCCTTTAACTTCTCAAAGTTCTACAAGCTAAAACAAAATACCATTTGTTTATATAGAGTTACAGGTGGTAAGCCTCATACAGGTCAGTATTTTCATGTAACTTGGGGTATAAGCACGGGACATAGAATCTGTTCTGTGGGTACAAACTACGTCTTAAAATACTATAAATCATAGTACCTATATGAAATTTATATGTATAAAATTTTCCAGATGTCCGGTGTCCGTATTAAGAATATAGCGGTATCGTACGCAAACGGGATCGGCGGCCCGGTGACACAAATCCTACAGATGTTGTATGGATAGCTTAGGTAAACTTACCAGCGCAAAGTGCAGGTGCAGATTTTGGGCGAGGGTCACATGTAAGTCTGTCAAGGTCAGGTGTAGGTATCAATAAGGGCTAAGGGGTATTCGGGAATGTATACTTGTCCACTGGACCCAGCGCCACATATCACCTCCATCACCGGGGTTCACACCACGTTTCACCAATACACATCACGGAAACTATTTCTGTTCAAATATTGTCACTATCCCGTGGGTTATGTATGCGCAACGAGAACTTCGCGAGAAGAATATTTAATTTCAACTACCTGCGCGGGCGCAATAACTAAACTTGGATGTTCTATCGACCGTACTCAATACGTTCCAACTTACAACTCTTCGACCAGCGGTGACGATACCCAGCCCGGCCGACCAACAGGAATCAAAAGTTACGGGTATATTAAAATAAAAGTAAGATAATTTTACCTACATATAAATTACATTAAATACTACAATGGATTCCGAACAATAGCACCACTGCATTTCCTCTCGTAGATGTCACAAGACGGACGTACTAAGGGACTGTAAACCAGAGGGATGGGCAGCAGCGTCTCTGCTGTAGAACAGTACTACGCTCGCTCGCTAGTGAGTCATTACTCACCACGTCATTTTGAACTGGAAAATTCCCCCCTTAATTGACGACACAATCACCTTTATATATATTTTTGAAATATAGACAATACAGCTTTACATATAGTAAACAGTTCTACTTTGTAGAATTTATTAAAAAACGATGCATTGCCGACCTAAGATGGAATGTCTTGTGTTCCGGTATTTCACCGGCTGTTCCTACCCTTCATCCAGAAGTACTGAGTACTGTCATCACGGTTTACCGGTGGGTTGGTGAGCGTAATATGACTACTGTTCCACAGAAAGGACGTTAATACGTCCCTTTTATGATATCCACGAGAAGAAATGGAGGGGTGCTATGTTCTTAATCCTCATCCTAAATATTGCATATTGGACCGCGATGGATGAGATCTACGATGGAGCGAGCACACCAACAAGGTATCTATTCACTCTTTCATTATAGGTCAATGGGTATAAGTAATAGGGAACACAGACGCTGGCAGAAAATTCCGCACTTTAGCTGTGAGTGATTCATCATGAACTTCCTCTGCCCCGGGATGCCGGTAATGCCGGACATCTACTGGCTAAAACTAAAACTCTAGTAGTTTAGCGGCGTACGCCACTGATGCGGCAGGGTCGGTATTGGGTGGCGGATACCTTTAATTTTTAATTTTTTATCCTTGTCCAGTGGAAATTCTACATGAACTTCCTTCGCCCCGAGGAAGGGCGAAGGGGTATGCCGGACTCCTACCGGCTAAAACGACTGGCGCGGTCATCTTCAGCACCTAAGGGAGGCTCCAGGCCTTCGTAAGATCACACTAGAACCGGGTAGCGAATACCTACGAGAGGATTTGAGTGAATCAGGGCAAGCCGACGAAGCGTTTAGATGTTTTTTTCATGAGTTGCCTTTTTTTTATTGGTGCCCAGTGGAAACTCTTCATGAACTTCCTTTGCCCTTCCCCGGGGCGAAGGAAGTTCTACGAAGGGATATGCCGGACTCCGGCTGAAACCACGGGAGCGGCCATCTTAGGCACCGAAGGGGGGCTGTAGGTCTTCATAAGATCATATTAGAGCCACCCATTGGTGCCACGCCTATAAGCACAACTCGGAGGGGGTGACTGTAAAGCAGTAAACCACCCGAGGGGATTGTAAAGGATCCCTCGAAGCCTCACTGTGCACTTTGCTGCTGCGTGCTCAGGTGTAAAGGAACTAGGCGCCAGGGTGGTTATCACACTGGCACCGTATCCTCGTTCTTCGAACGGGATCGGCCATGTTATCGGCATGTCAACCTAGTGCGTCTTAAAGTAGATATATAGGTGGTTAATTGGTTGTAGTTATTGTCTTCTGCTAATTCTGTTTCTAATTTGTAATATTAGCCGTTGAATGTAAATCTTTTTAGGTTTGGTGATCCCAATACAGTGTTATTAGGCCATCATCATTTAAAAGCAATCTACGATCCAAAGCACCCTATATTTCTGTGTGAGAATCACTTTATAGGTACTTGTTAAAGAATCTCATTTACTCCCCAATCCCATCCAATAGAATGATTATTGCGAACGGTACGGTACTGATGAGTTTCGTAAAGACTGACTAAAACAAAGAGTTTAATTGAATTGAATATTGTTGTTTGAAAATATAGTGTTCGAATAAATACTTTCAATTATATATATTAGGTCGTCTGTTAATGACACTGTTGTCTTACGTGAATCCTTGAAAATTATGAATCATCATCAATATATTTATTATTATTACCATGAGACCTACACTGTAACAATGGTAAGCCGCTAAAAGTTATGAAAAACCTGGAATATCAAATAGTGGATAGTAGAAAACATCTGACGGTGTCTAAGAACTGTCTATATCACTTAGCGATGAGGTTTAGAAATATTTAAATTTTATGCATTCATTGAAAACCACATATACGGGAATCAAACAAGCAATAACACTTAAAATATTTCCAAAACAAAGCTTACGAAGTCTATCTTCCCATGCGTTGAAATAGGAAATTTAATCAAATGTGTAATGACTGACTGACAACTGAATTCACTCCGCCATGTAAACCGTTCGAATTTGAAAATTTTATTAGATAATTCTAAACTGCATACATATCTGATCTGATCTGCATCTTACATATCTGTAGCTAGATGCAAATTTCCTCCTTTTTAACCTGTACAGTCCTACTGTTTGGCAAAGGTTCTCCCATAGCTTTCGTTCAACGCTACCTTTTAAGTTTCTTATTAAAATCATCATAGACATCATGCCTGCGTGTCTTTGTTATGCCTTGGTGAGGGCGCCCTTTTTAAGGCTCTCACTAAGTATCAACCTTAGCTCATCAGCTCTAATCTATACTATTATTAATTTCCTCCTTACTCCGAAATGGGGTTTCGATTCGATGATTCGACAAATATTTGTATGATCTGCAGATAGTTGTTCCGGGTCTTGGTGTATTGTATGTGGAATTCATGTCTGTAAACGCACCCACGAAACAGGAGAAATCCTAGTGTGGGGCAACGTTTTAAAAAAAAGAAAATAATTATTTTCACACAGTTTTGCTATCCATAAATGGTTTTGTTCTGTACAATAATTTCACATTCGTTAGGGGTGAAACGACGTCATTTACCACATTTGAAAGCAATATGTTACCGTACAATTGCTTTCATGAGGAAAAGCACCTTTGAAAAGGGAGGGGGGGAAAGCAATATAATATAAAGAACTGTGTTATGTGTGATTTACTCGTGCTACAATAAAAGCAGTGAGTGACGAATACATCTCACATGCACAATCTTCCAGAAACGGTACATATTTCTGTTGACCATAAAAATAATGGGTGCAGAGATCGATCCTAGACCATTGGGCACAGTAACATTAATAGTATGCTTTAGATATGGATATATATCGGTTTGATAGTTATTCTACTCCACTCATCTTTGTACTTGGGGAGATCGTCATAGACTTCGTCAGCCCTGGTGAAGTGGGAGGAGCGTTCTGGGCTCTTAATGGTGAAAACCCCACGGTATTGCTTCAACCTATCACTGGGGGTCAGGGGTTCCCCTGCAAATTGGCTACACATTCAGCACAAAGTTTCGATGCCTGTAAAATTCTTTAGTGATGTGTAATTTGTTCCAAAATAATGAAACAGTTTTAAGCGGATTACATTACGTACATTTTGATTTTCCTGACGTTTTGAACACATTGCAGTGAACGTCAGATTAAACGCTTTTTTTTGTCTTGATAGTTGCACCACGCTAGGATTTGTCCTACGTCAAGGGTGCGTTTACAGACACAAATTCCAAACACAATACACCCAGAACCCGGATTAACAGTCTGCAGATCATTCAAATATTTGTTGCGTGCGGGAATCGAACCCGCGAGCCTCAGCGTAGCAGCCGACTGTATAAGCCACTGCACCAATTGTGCCGTCAAATCTATAATATACGCGGTGTAATGTATCCGTGTGGTGTCCGGATTAAGAATATAGCACCACTCCATCTCCTCCCGTGAATGTCGTAAAAGGCGACTAAGGGAATCTAAACCAAAGGCATGGGCAGCAGCGTCCCCTCTGTGAAATGGTAGCCATACTGCGCTCACCAACCCGCCTGCCAAGCGTGGTGAGTATTGGCAAATACCCCCCGAAATGATGACACAGTTGTGGAATCTATGGGGGAGGCCTTTGTTCAGCAGTGGACGTATAAATGGCCGATATGATGAGACTAAGGGACTCCAATCCAAAGGGATGGGTAGCAGTGTCCCTGCTGTGGAACAGCATGCTGCGCTCACCAACCCACTTGCCAAGCGTGGTGAGTACTGGCCAATTCCCTCCAAAATGACGACACAATTGTGGAAATCTGTAGGGGATGCCTCTGTTCAGCAGTGGACGTTCTATGGCCAATACGAATGAATTAATCCGTTTAAAAGTGTTTTATTATTATGAGAAATAATCTCTAAAGCCTAAGACTTGGTTCCCAAATGTAAACAAAACAACTAATGATCGTAAATAGCTAACAAACATAATGAGCTTCGAATTCATGTTGAATGAAAATTAAGTAGCCGACAAGTAGGTTAACGAGAACAATTATACCTTACTAACGTTACCTTGAATATACGAGTACTAATCAAATAATATATTATTATGTTTTGTTGCGGCTAACGAGTTTAAGCCTTTTATTTTCACCTTGTCAAAATCCATCATAGACTTCCTCTACCTGTAGGGAGGGCGGAGGGCTAAGTATTCTAGTCTAACCCGTTATTTCCACCTTAGTGGCTGGAGTGGTTTGACCTTCGGCACCGAACGGTGGACTTCAAGGTCTCGAGAACAATCACACTGGAGCTACCTATTGGTACCACGCCTTTAGGCACATCACGGAGGGGATTACTGTTATGGGGAACAAGGTGTGGTGTTCCTCCATAGAAAAGGGAGGTTCCTCCAACCAGGCGGGTTGTATGCCTGGCGGGCCGAAGCCCAAAGGTTGATGTTGGGTGACTGTATATATGCAGCGTTGCGCGAATACTTTACAAGCGTGATTCAGGATTCTTTGACGTCATCGGAGAGTTGCAAATCATATTCAAGTAGATGTCGTTGTAAGTTGTAGTTATGCTGGCGATGTAGGTGTCGCCACACTGTAAAGAGGTGACCATCCAGGAACATCTCGGCGACGTGCGCGTCACCATCTTCCTGAGATGATGATGATCGTTATGAGCATACAGATTGCCCAAACTGCGTGCTCGCGAAGCACGAGACTGCCCATCATGCAGAAATGGCAGGGGGGTTCAGGCATGTTGGATATGAGTGCTAGGGTAGTTGTTACCCTGACGTATTGCGGCAGTGGATTAGGTTACCATGGAGGATCTTCGGGGCCGGAAAGTATTTAAATGTATGTGTACGGAACCGTACATGTTTTGTATATTTATAATAAGTAAGCAGATTCGCGGTCTAATGTAGCGTAAGTCATTATTCACTTAAAATACTTTTAATGTAATATAAATTGAGTGTGTTAATAGCATCCAACGTGAGCGGTTTTATTTTTAGCATCAACCCTTTTCGCACTCTAGCATCCTATCATAGCATATCACCAGCATCGAACTTAAGCATACAGTCATACATTTAGCATATTAGCATACAAGTGTAGGTTAACCCCTACAGTATGCTTGATAATCCATGTAGGGCCTGAAAGCTAACTATAAAGAAACGGCTCTCTATAATCTCTATATGGTAACACAATATAATGACGATCACCAATCCAGTTGCGAAGCGTGATGAAATGCCTGTAGGGGATCAGTTTAAATGAAACCACAATTCAAATTATAGAAGTATTGCCAGCCTTTATTTAAGATCAAAAACTACAAATTGTTTGAGAATTTTTACTATGATAACAACACAATATAAGAAGTTACTTTTTATATGCATAAATACACAAGCTTTATGTTCAATTGATGTTCTCTACGATGGGCCTAATCATTGTTTATATCATTCAAACAGTTTTAGCGATCAAAGATACAAGATGATAACAAGAAATTAACACAAATACGATTAAGATAGTATACTTCGATGTTCGTTGTTTTAAGCACTTTCACAATTACCACAGTTAATGTTTTTATTTATAATCACCTAAATGTCCATTGTTTATGTTTTAATCACACATTCACTTATATTCGTCCGCCAACAATGCCGGTGTGGTAATATGGCCCAGGTTTAGCATAAGACGATATATGTCGTATAGGCTGATATCAATATAATGAAAGCAATTCAAACAAACAAAAGCTTTCATCTAAACACACAGCCTAATGCTAATAAAGAAGAGCATCTGTTTCATCAAAACAGAAAATATTTATTTTGCACTCGGCGAGTAGTGTTCAACCTGTTTATATTGACTATTGCGATTTCAATAAAATTATGCGCTCATAGCTACTTGCACTAAACGACCGGTGAGGTTAAGCAACGCTTGACAAGATCAGTTCATGAATGGGTGACCGCTAAGTGGTATTTAAACTGATCGTCTCCGTACACTTACTAATCGGTGGACGATGGCGGAGGTTAAGCAATACTTCACGTGGTCAGTCCATAAATGGGAGACCGCATATTGGTATTAGAACTGATAGTCTTCGTGTACACACTAATCGTTAAAGTATGGGGTGGTACATCCCCTCCGAGATGTGCTTAAGGCGTGGCATCACTGTGGGGGTTCTAGTGTGATCTTACGAGGACCTGGAGCCCCTCTTCGGTGCCGAAGATGACCGCTCCAGTGGTTTTAGCCGGTAGGAGTCCGGCATACCCCTTCGCCCTTCTCCGAGGTGAAGGAAGTTCATGTAGAATTTCCACTGGACATCATTAAAAAAAAAGAGAAAAAGAAAAAGGGGGCCTTATATATAAATGGATTTTTAAGGAGTAAACTCCAAAAGAACCAAACCGAACTCATGTGCAGAGGGTTCCGTACGATGAATACTAGTTTGTCTATCATCATTATACCTAAAAAAGTATGTATGGTACCGGTACTAGTTAAGCAATTTCCGGTAATCCGGATTGTAGAGAGAAATTACTTAATATATTATCTGAATTTAAAATGAAATTTTGAATGCGACGTGTTGTACGTACCTAAGACTGAAGTCCATTATCAGACCTAAGTTTCGGGCTTCCTCTACCGTCTCAATGCCCTCCCCCATAAGTGTTATGGTAAATGAGCGCGAACGGAGTGTATTGAGTATCTTTTTGGTGCCAAATAACATATATTTTGTTTTTTTTGGGGTAAGTACTAGGGATTTTTTTTCTGACCAATCTGCAATTCTCTTAATATCTTCGTTCAGAGCTGCAATAGCCACTTCGTACTCGGTGGGCTTAAAATAAATGTAGTTGTACATCATCAGCATAAATATGTTATTGACATTTCTGTACACAATTTACAATGTCCGCGCAGTACAGGACAAATAAAACGGGAACAAGGATCGAACCCTGAGGCCTTTTGAGAGGTAAAAGGCCAGAGACCAACGCCTGTCTTTCATTGACTGCAGTTCCACATGCTGTTGACGATTATCAAGATAACTTTGGAACCACAGCAGTGATTTGCGATCAAATCCATAATAATTTAATTTCGATAAGAGCAGCGAGGTTTTGTGCAGTCGAAGGCACGAGAAAAATCCAGCAGCACCAGTAGCGTACTCATACCATATTATCCATAACGTCCAGCAGAGCAGTAGCAGTACTATGTCGCATTCTGAAGCCTGACTGGAACATAGGGAACATGTCATTTTTCTCGAGAAATCGGTCCGTTGGATCATTCGATCATTTGGTCCTCTTCATGACCTGCGACAAACATGGTAAAATACTGATAGGCCGCAGATCTTTTAAATCATAGGGTTGCCAAGCGTGGCGATTATAACAAAACCGCCCAATAAATTCACAACACACATAGACCTGTCGTTGTGGCGATCTTTGGGGGAGGCCTGTGTCCAGCAGTGGACTTTATTCAGCTGAAATGATGATGATAATACCCAGTTATTTCACTAGCCACAGTATTCTTCAAACCGGAACACTGTAATGATCAGATACTACTACTTAGCTATAGAATATTTCCGAATACGGTGGACTCGTATGCAATAAGAGAACTATAAAACATGTAAAGTCCTTTTGAGAAATGTAATGTAACACAATTTATAAGTTAGGGCTTAAAATATAAAGGCATAAATAACTTCATAGTAAAACAAGAGAACATCGATTATGAATCATTTGAAACATTGGGTAGCAGCTAAGGAATTTTAGGTTATGAAAATTCCCAACCTTGATAAAAATAGTAATGGCGATACAGCAAAGGGATGCCCGCTTTGTAGATACTCTAGAGGCCATCCGTTATCTCAAAGAAAATGTACATAATGTTTATACAATCCATTTCCCCATTTATATACTAACGAAATATTTTTCAAAGTCCCTTTCTACACCCGTAAAACTTTCTAAACAGTTTTGCCAACTTGTACTTGCACCTGCTAGAAGGTCATTTCTGAATCCAAACCTTACAGTTATGACGTAAGGTGTCGATTTCTTCAACCATTGAGAATTAGGGTAAATAAAATTTTTGTTCTTCCTTAAGGCACTGACGTGTCTATTTAGTTCGCTGAATGAATAGGTGATTGATGTCTTACTGTGTTACCTGTCGACGTGTTGGTATTTTGTCCATATAATTATCTTTTGCTGGTTTGAAAGGATATGTAATAAGATTTTTATAAGTACGCGTGGTCATATTTATCAAGGTCAGTATGGCTACTACTGAAATTATTGGAGCATCATGGAAGCTTGCAACATTTTTACTTAAAGATCGGAAAACTTCCTACGGACGACTCTTCTTTTGGCTTTGTTCAATTTTAACATATTACTCGCAACCAATAATAAATTGAATTTACCTTCACGGCATTGGCAACAGCATGTTTAACCACTAACTCATGTCCAATAATCGGTTGTAAGCCCGTGGATATAAAAATGAAGCATAAATTATTTAATTATGCAGACTCCTTACATACAATATTTTTACATTACTTTTAATACTATTATCATCGTTTCAGCCAAAAGACGTCCACAGCCGAACAGACCTTGGCCTTCCCAAAGACTGCCACAACGACCGTTATGGATTTGTGTTGTTGCTCATTGGGGGTTTTGTCATAATTGCCACGCTTGGCTTGGGTTGGTGATCGCAGTTAAGTTATAAACGTACTCGAAGGACGCTGCTGCCAACCTTCCGGATAATCCTATAGTGGACTTTTACATACCCATGGGATGAAATGGGGTGTGGTATTCTTAGCCGACACCACACGTACAAATGCTATTATGTATCTCAGTTAGTGGGCGAAGGTAATGTCTTTATATTTTTTATACAGTGTAAAGTAAACTAATTGTCATGGATCTTAAAATCATTTATTATTCAAAACCCCATCAGATTAACGCAGAAGGAGTGTATAATAATGATTTAACAGTAAACATATTGTTAAAGTGTACTATAAACTGGCTTTGAATGATAGGACAAATAATATTTTACTTTATAATTATAGCGTTTACTTCGAACTAATTGAAACTGAATTTAAATTTCCCCGATGTACGTGTTTAACTTTAAGTGTTTAGTCTCTTATTCAAGAACCTCTTCTTATTGAAGATGATTTATTCAAATGTTAGATTATTTCAAGTACATGTTAGGCTAAAAAGTTTTATATTAAATCTGCAGATTCATTGCCTAATATTTCAACGTACCTACTTAAGTACTTATGTGTTCTTAGATCGATGAGTCAAGTTATATTTTGTGATAGTCCTAAATTACTCCGCTTGTAACAATACAAAGCAAATAATGAATTTTAGTATAAAAATTCCTTGCATTACATCTTTTTCCTGGCTATATGTATCGGTATATATTTGCAAGCGGCAAGCTACCGTAGTATCGCTATTATAATATTATATTTCATTGTCTCCACACCTGTTACATCTGTCCGTGTCTGGGAGATACCAAGGCAAATTTTGCTTTAAGTAATATATGCTACTTTATAATTTAGTTGTGTATATTTGGGGTAACTTTTACATAATGTCACTAGATTTATTATTACTCCATCTCCTCCCGTGGATGTCGTAAAAGGCGATTAATGACCGGCCGACCCCAAGGGGTCGATATCGACCCAGGCCCCCGGGGGTCGACATAAACGAAAACTGATTTTGGGGGTCGACGAGGTCTAAAAATCGATCCCTATTAATTAACACAAGTTGTTATTGGAAACATTCAAGATACTGTTTAAATTGTGTTACGTGTACTAACTGGTTATAAAAATGAAAAGTATTTTAGTAAAAATAGGAGGATTAGGAATTGGTAAGTATTTTGTATCAATAGAAAAAAAAAGTAATTTTGCTCCAAGGTTATTAGTTCATTTTGGAATAGGGGACTCTTGCCCAAAATAGTTTGGGAATCCCTGATTTGGCTACTATGGCAACTGTATCAACAAATATTTCTCCCTAAGCCACTCGCTGCGAAATCTGGATACTTGGATTCCAGAAATTTAAAATTAATATTGCTTTACCTGTACACCGGATGGGATTTAAATATATTGAAATAGCAGTTTCAGAATATTCTGGGAAGCAAAAAAGCCAATTATTTCTATCCGCTTATGTCTGTAAATCATTCCTTTTGGTATTAAGAATCCCTCGGAATCTCTAACTAGGTACTTACTGAGAAGCCTTATTTATCGTTTAACATAAAAGGCTAACGATCAATCCCACTGGTACGGGAATTTTGGCAGATAAAATGTTCACAATTACCAAAACTATAAGAATTTAACCGTGTGGTACCGGCTCCAAATAGCGCCAATCCATCTCATACCGTGGGTGTCGGAAAAGGCGACAATGGGATTAGCCGGAGGATGGGCATCAGCGTCCTTCAAGTACATTAAGAGCTCAACTGTGTACGCAAAACCCCCAATTAGCACACAATATACCCAGACCGGTCATTGTGGCATTCTCTGGGGGCGACTTGAGTCCAGCAGCGGACTTTATTCTAAATTATATGATGTAGTAAATATAGGCTGATTATAGGCATTTTAGTAATTTTTTGGTAGCTATGAATGATTATCTCACTTCAAGGTGAACGTCATCATCAAATCAGCCGAAGAATGTACACTTCTGAACAAAGGCCTCCCTTAGTATTTCACAACCACCGGTTTCCGCATCCAGCGACTACAAACTACCTTCACTTGATCATCCGTCCATCTCGTTGAATGCCATCCCACACTGCGTTTTCCACTGTGGGGTATCCTCTCGAGGAACTTTCTGCCCCAATGGCCACCAGCTTTATGACCCGTTCAATTTGGTACTAGATTATAATATGCATAATGGTACATTAGCATAACAAGTAATAGGACAAAATATTAAAAGCTGTTGTGCAAAGGGCGGTCTTTGATGTCATATTGAAAACAAATTCCATTAGATTCAACGTCCTGAATTGAATTGTATACACATTTTAAGAGCATTCGAAAGTACGCAATGAAATAGTTCGCCTTTGTTTAAAGTTTGTCTGCCAACATTAGATTTCGAAGTAAATATAAAATAAGCTTATAAAAGGTCTATGGCTTCTAATAAAAAGGACTAATGCAGGAAAAATTGAGTAAATAACTCTTTTTTAATAATAATAATCGTTTATTTCAGATTGCAGAGATCCATAGTGTTACGAGGGCGGCACTGAAAATTTCGGGAATCAAGGAAGTGACACAACATTACTATTTAAAAATGTATTTATTGCTTTTCGAAGTATTCTCCGCGAAATTTGACACATTTTTCCATACGATGGAACCAATCATTGAAGCAACCATTTCATTCGGAAGTTGGGGTCTCCAAAATGGCCGTTTTGTAGGCGTCCACAGCTTCTTTAGGTGATGAAAATCTCTGTCCACGCAATTTATTCTTTATTTTAGGGAAAGTATAGAAATCATTAGGGCTTAGGTAGGGGCTGTACGGCGGATGGTCTAATAATTCTATGTTTTCTTGCTCTAAAAACTCTTTTGTTCTGTGCGCGGTGTGAGAACTCGCATTGTCGTGATGGAGGATGATGCGGCGGTTGCAGTTCTCTCTGCGGAGTTCAGAAACGACCTGTGGCAAACAAATGCTAGCATACCATTCTGCATTAACCGTTCTTTGTCCCTCAAGAGGAATAGTCGTAATATGGCCGGTTTTGGAGACAAACGTGGCCACCATTTTTTTTTGCAACACTCCGTGAACGAACAATTTTTGTTGGCTTTAACTCATTTTCGAACACCCAAACTCGTGACTGGTTTTTTGTTTCGGGTTCGTACGCATATATCCAGGATTCGTCACCTGATACGATGTTGTATACAGCATTTGAGGATCCTGCGTGGAATCTTTCGAGAGTTCTGACGCACCAAGTAACGCGAGCCGCTTTTTGCTCTTCACATAGCAAATGCGGTATCCATCGGGAAAACAACTTTTTTACACCTAATTGTTCATGCAAGATTATTTGTATTTGACTCATGCCAATGTCTAAGGTTGCCTGAATTTCGCGGTATGTCACATGTCGATCTTCCCCAATCAGCTTACGCACAGCATCAACGTTTTCTTGGGTGACTGCAGTTTTTGGACGACCTTGACGAGGATCATCACTGAGCTTGACACGTCCACGTTGAAATTCAGCAAACCAGCGATAAATTGTGGTTTTGGATGGGGCTTCATCACCAAATGCAGAAATCATCCGGTCAACACACTGTTTTTGTGTTAAACCACTTCGAAAGTCATAATAAATCATCGCTCTTGAATTTTCTCGAGTCAATTCCATTTTCTTCTTCTTCTTCTCTTAGATTATGGCTTCTGTAGGTTATCTTCCACAATTTCGCCAATGTCAAGTTTAAGGCAACGTCGTACGGTATTTAGATGAATAAATCGTCGTGCGGTTCAATTGTTTTTTGTTTTTTTTTTTTTTTTTTCAACGTCTAAACAAGTTTGACAAAACCTTGTGACAAGACCGTGAATCTTTTTTTAAATAAATAAATGGTATTCGATTTTGTAAAACCAAGGAGTTTTCAATTAAATAGATTTTAATATGACAGGAACAGTGGAAATATTCCATTCCCGATACTTTTAGTGCAGCCTATGTGGTAAATAAAAAATGAAAACGAATGTTAGTATACTCTCGAACTACACATTATCCACGTAGCATGTAGCACGTACTCGTAGACGTATGAAGTCCGATCTAATGACGCAGCATCGGACAATCCCACCTACTGCATAACGTGCTCAGGTTGCTATGGGAGCTGGCTATTTTTTGTAGCTAGGCATACTTTTACTGCGCTCCTTTTATTTATTTATTGGTGTCCAGTTAAATTCTACATGAACTTCCTTCGCCCCGGGGAACGGCGGAGGGCGGGGTATGCTGGACTCCTATCGGCTAAAACCACTGGGGTGGTCATTTTCGCCAACGAAGGGTGGCTCTAAGAACTCGAATTATCTCCATCTAGAGCCACCCATTGGGGCATTGATCTCGGAGGGGATGACTGTAAAGTGGTCACCCCTTCAAGCGGAGAGAAAGCGACTGTAAAGAGGCCACCTCCCAGGAACCTCTCGGGGGGATTGTGAAGAACTTCCCGAAGCTTCGCTATATGCTGTGCTGCGCACACGGCGGCACGTGTCTACATGCATACCACCGTCTTCCCGGGGGTCGTTCGGTATGAGCACGCAGATTTCTTAATAGGCGCGCTCACGACCCCCAAGGCCCCTGCCATATAATGATAACAGCCCCTTATCAGGCGCCCTCAGGCGTATTGGACACGGGCTCCACGGTAGTTGTTGCCCCGGCTCCGTGTCCTTCTTCTTCGAGCGGAATCGGCCCTCCCCCGATCCCACTTTGCAACTTCCTTTTGGACCATGATGCTCTCACAGAAAGGGACCACAGAACTCCAATCTGCCAGCATAGCCGACACTACTGCTGACAGAGAGAGATCTTGCCCGATCCGGTCGACCAGGATCCACCGCTCGGCAGCCCACGCAGGGCACTCTCAGAGCGAGTGCTGTGCAATATCCTGATCTTCTCCACAGTAGTGGCATTGTGCCGTGGACCTCGCGTCCTATCCTGTGCAGGTACGTGCCGAAACAACCGTGCCCGGTGAGTACCTGCGTCAGGCGGTAGGTGACGCGCTCGCTTCTTCTGAGCCAGGCTCCAAAGAGCGGCAGGATGGTGTCGACGACGCACTTGGTTGCAAACTGAATCCGCAGGCAGTGACGCCACTTTCCAAGTGTGCGCCGCCGAGCTAGCCACCTCAGCCTTCCCAACGCCCCTGTAGGAGCGCGTTCGCTGCTCTGGCGGAGTGAGCGTGTCTGGTCGTAGACCCATGCATCCATCTCCGTCTGGATTTTAAAAGGCGGAAAACGCACCAGGGGAGTTGCCGCCTCGTAGGACACTGTTCGTTATCCTCGTGCGATCTGGATAGCCACTCTGCGCTGCAGAACGTGAATTTTGCTTCTGCAGCGCCGGGCGCCTGACAGTCGAGCTGACCATACTGGCGCCCCATAGAGGGCCACGGATCGCATCACCCCCTCCCGTAGAGATAGCGAACTTCCTCACATGTTCCCTCGAGATTGGGCAGCATCCGGTGTAGTGCACCCACTACCGACGGCACGGTTAGTGCAGTGGTTGATACAGTCGACTGCTGCGCTCCGGGTCGTGGGTTCGATTCCCGCACGGAACAAATATTTGTACGATCTGCAGGTAGTTGCTCCGGTCTGTCTGGGTGTATTATGTGTGGAATTCATGTCTGTAAACGCACCCACGACACAGGAGAAATACTAGCGTGGGTTGCCCCACGCTAGTATTTAGTTTCTTCGATTTTAAAAAAATGGTAGTTCTCTGCTCCTCAGCAGTTTGTGAAACCCTATGGTTTTTTGAGGAAATAAAAGACCTACCATCCGTAACTTCAGCAGTTTCTATTATGATACATTATTAATTAATACAACCTTCATAGACTTATCCGACTTGCTTTATCATAATTATGTATTTAGAATCACATACAATGTGATCATAGTGATGAGAGCCAAAATCACCACGCTTGGCGAACGGATTTGTGATCACACTATGTTTTTGTTACTACAAGCCTAGGCTGTATCCAGTAGCAAATATAGTAAATCAATATCTTACGTAACAAAATAATCTTCAATGATCAGCATAATAACATAATCTACTTGGTCTAGAGTATGTCACAAGAAAAATATCGTTGGTAAAGCATTTAGGTGATCAATCTGTGCGACGCCGTCAGGTGTGAAAACATGTGCGGTTCCCAGAACGTCGTTAACTGGATACAATGTTTGTTTGTTTGCGTATCCGTGGCAGTTTTACACCAAGATTTATTTTTCTGAGGTGTTACGGGCATGATCGATGTATTGTATTTAGAGTTTGGTTTTGTATATAGAATCACCTCGAAGTTTTGTTGGGGCTAGTGTGATTAAGTAATCCATCATTCAAATCAACCAATCATGTTGGGTTGTCGGTGTGGATCTCTATAAAGAATGGACTACTCCTTTCCACATAAGGGTTTCGTAAAAAGCGACTAAAGTTTGGCTAAGAATAGAACCACGCCATCGCACCGCCATGGGTGTTATAAAATGTGACTATAAGATTAGCCGGATGAGCAACAGTGTCCTTCGAGTACATTTACAACTTAACTGCGATCGCCAAACCCCCTGCCAACCATAGTCATTATGGTATGCCCATGTTAGCAGTGATGTTAACGTGTATGTGTATGAATATTTTTGCTTTGAATGAAAATAATGCATCGCATTAAGATTTCTCCTAACACATGACATACTCACTCGAAGGTGCCTATTCAAGTACTACTACTCAAGTAGAATTCGATTCGAGATTGCGTCAATTAAATATTAATGCTGAACTTATTTCGTAGAGTTCATATTTAATTAGATCAATCTCGACTTAAAGCCTACTTGAGTTTCGATTCTCGATCTGTAATAGGGGCCTTAGACCCGAAACAGCTATTTGTTTCATTCATTCATTTTCAGCCGAATAAAGTCCACTGCTGGACACAGGCCTCCCTGAAAGATCGCCACAACGACCTGTATGGGTAGGTACATTGTGTGCTCATTGGGGGATTTTCCATAATCGCCACGCTTGGCAGGCGAGTTGGCGATAATAGCTGAGTAGTTCATGTACTCGAAGCACGCTGCTGCCCATCCACCGGATAATTCCATATCACCTGTTACGGCACCCACGGAATGAGATGGGTTGGTGGTATTCGCAGCCGGCTACACCACGGCTTCACCACCAATTTAACTCGAGTCCAACTCTACATAAAATATATAACTAGTATAAGCCTATCTCGCTTTGTATAGGCTTTCAGTATGATGAGAGATCAGCGTAAACTAGTTTTGAATAGCTTGATGTGTAGCCGTGTGTACTGCAATGCATTAATTATACAAAACATCAAATACTATAACAATCCAAACACGAAAATGAAATAAATAAGACAACATACCCAATATATCGGCATTCCATGTATTAAATACGAAACTTCATCAAAGATTTAAAATCGTGCAGTAAGTTCTCGGTAAACTTTCGTATCTGGAACTGCACAAGGCAAAGGCCATTAGTATTAATAACGCAAACGTTCGGTCTCATTAACGTCCGCACTAACCCTCTCGACACCGCCCGTGGTCTATTCAGACCCGACTTTAAGTACAGTTATTGATATCGCTTTTTATGGACACTTTGAGCCGTTATGACTTTGACAGGTAAAGGTGTGAATAACGTTATGGGTTGCTGATTTAGATTTAATTTCAATATCGATACGTTCCTCTTTCTACTAAATTAGGTTTTTTTCAATCAAACAGATTTTCCTTAATTATCAGGCAAGGCAATTATTAATTTTGAAATATGAAATATTAATATGTTCTCTGTGATGTCCCTTGGAAAGCGTGGTGGTAACTATAGTTAGTGTTTTTATTCACAATCACTTAAATGTCCATTGTTTATGTTTTAATCACACATTCACTTATATTCGTCGCCAACATTCTCTGTGGTGTCCCTTGGAAAGCGTGGTGAATACCTACTGGTAAATTCTCCCAAAATGAAGACACAATTGTGGAAATCTATGGGCAGGCCTTTATTCAGCCTTAACATCGTAGTTGAAAAACATGTTTTCCCATACAAACGTATGTGTAACAACTCTTTGGTAAGTCAAGCTACTTTCATCACCAGTACGCCAATAGAATTCGAAACAGCCCCGAAAAAAAACACTTCATTCGTGAAAACACGAAGGTCTATTTACTTTGTCCCTTCATGGTTAATTCCATACATGCGCGCCTCTATTACCATAGCCGAAGGTGAACGAAATCATAATTAACATATAGATGTGACACTCGAAGCCAGCCGGCCCCTTTTAACGAAATTACAAAAGACACACTTTTAACAAGGTCTTGTAAAAGTTTGTGTCCCTACTCCAAATAACAGATTAAAATATATCGCGTGGAAAATAAAGTCCACAGGCAGCATGCCAATAAAAATGCTTGTGTATTTTTTTACTGTGGTCCGCCAGCGCGCAAGGGTTGTCGAAACGAGAATAGAAAATGAGACGGTGTTTGTGCTTTGACAATAGAATTCATTAACACGCCCTATGGTCAGAGGGTGACTGTGACTTGGGTACTTATATTTAGACCGTTTTAATAAGTAGCCTACCAGTTAATTGTGTGTTAAGCATAGGTAATCAAAAATAGCGATACGATTTGAATCATTGTTGCTTTTAGTGGGTTTTTACCTGGCCTTTACTTTTTTTAGTGAAATAAAAATTAAAAGTATATCATCATTTCAGCGGAAAAACGTCCACTGCTGGACAGAAGCCTCCCCCAAAGATAGCCGCAACGACCGGTTTGGTTTGTTTTGTGAGCCTATTGCCGGGTTTTGCCATAATCGCCACGCTTGGCCGACGGGTTGGGAGTTGAGTTATAAATGTACTTAAAGGACGCTGCTGCCCACCCTCCGGCTAATCCCATAGTCACCTTTTCGACACCCACAGGATGAGATGGGGTGGTGGTATTCTTAGCCGGCACCACACGGCGGTAAAAGTAGTATATATGTAATTAGATTTTTGATACGTGTTCTGTAGTTAGTATTTACTTATACAAGGTGGCGATGACAGGGTTACAATCAACAAACCCACGTACTGAGAACAGTCTAATATTAGAATATAATAAAAAAGAAAACAAATTCATACTGCAGTCTAGCAACTGGATACGTTCACTGGCTCACTGTTGATAGGTCTTTTATTCCCTAGCACTAATGGGTGGTTCTAGATGGAGATTATTCGACTCCCTAGAGCCTCACTTGGGTGCCGAAGATGAACACTCCGGTGGTTTTAGCCGGTAGGAGTCCGGCATGCCCTTCCGCATTTTCCCGGGACGGATACATGACTTATTTCCACTGGATCAATATTTTTTATTGTGGAATGTTTTAGCTGGACTCCTACTAAAACCACTGGGGCGTTCATCTTCGGAAACCAACGGGGGCTCCAGGTCCTCGTATGATAAATTAGAGCCACCCGCTGGTGACAAACCTATAGGCACATCTCAGAGAGGGTGACTATAAAGCGGTCACCCTCCCCGAGGAGATTGTAAAAATCTCTCCGAAGCCTCACTGTGCGCTGTGCTAAGCTGCGCACACGGATATGCTTCACTAAAAATAAGTAGCAATGTAGCATGTATTTTTTATCAATTTAAATAGTCGTTCTTTAATGTGTGGTGTACTTATACTCACATATTTATATACCAAACGTAGTAACCGCGGTGGCCAGTGCAGGCACTAATGGAACACGGGCGTAGCGCCGTGAACAACGACTTTGTGGGCCCATTTACAAGGTTTAATGGATCGACAACTTTTTTTAAGAATCGGAGGCTATTGGAGAATTTGCTGATGCAATGTTTTATTACCGCTTCATACGCTCAAAGCTTCATACGTTAGATAACCTGTATAATTAAGAACGAGGGACTGTTGTGGATTTACATGATAATTAAGAATGTGTGTGTTTATATTGTATTCTTTCTGTGAGCACATGGTTTTACCAGACGGACTTCCAATATAAACATACTTCCCGAAACACCCATGTCCCGAGAGTATCTGCGTCAGCCAGAAGGTGAGGGCACCATGCCGCCTCTCCAGCCTACCAGCCTACTACCCAACGAAAAATTCGTGTCGTTTTAACCACCACTATAGTAGCGTGCCCTGCACTGGGTAGCACATTTCGCTTCTTCCATTCCGCCATCAGAATCCGCCAAAGCTCGATACTTTTGAGGTGCTTGCCTCGAGAGACCGGGGTGCAACGGCCAAGCGGCCGTTCGCTACAACGTAGTGCCTCCCCGCGCCCCCGATATAGTGACGTGAAGGCTCTCGCTTCCCGATCCCAGGGCATTGATCCAGCTAAGAGGCTTCTTGCATGAGGCAAAAGGGACCGTACAGTATCTCCTTATCACAAGTCAAAGTAACTTACGAACAATGCTATCATATGCTAACTACTCTACGCTATGGAGATGTGAAAGCTTAATACTCGTGTCTAAGTGTTTATTTTAACCAATAACGGCCGAAAATATATAGGAACTAGAATAAGTTAAATGGCTGTAATATACATGATAGATGATACGGTAGGGGTAGTGACTAAGCGATTGGCTTTCTGGGATATGTGTCGCGGGTTCGATCCCCGCACGGAAGAAAGATTTGTATTAATCGACAGACAGTTGTTTCGGGTGTGGGGGGTGGTGTTCTGGATGTCTATGCGCGTGAGATTGATAAATTGTAGCCACGATAGGAGAAATCCTAGTGCCGTAAAAAAGCCACATATAAAAATACTACATTATTAATTTATTTTCTGGGAGGATTATTGGTCGAATTTCATTTTCTATTATCTGTACATTATATGTTACCGGGTAGCCACCATAATATTTCAAAATTACGTCCAGATAAAACGAGGTTAGGTCAAAATTAATAGTTGGCATTAAAAACTTATGTCTTTAGTCTGTCAAGGTTCGTCACAAGGTTAATATTTAAGTTACAAACACGGATCAATTACCTACTTGTAGGTATATCGTGTCACGGAAAAAACTAGCATTTCTAATAAAATGTAAGTAAGGAGAAGTTGCCGTGGCTATGAATAGCACCAACCCATCACATCCTGTGGGTATCGTAAAAGGCGACTAAGGGATAAGCCGGAGGATGGGCAGCAGCGTCCTTCGAATACATTATCAACTCAACAGCGATCGCTAACCCGCCTGCCAAGCCTGGCGATTATGGTAAAACCCCTCAATGAGTACATAGCACACCAATGTCGGTCGTTGTGGTGATCTTTGAGGGAGGCCTGTGTCCAGCGGTGGACTTTATTCAGCCGAAATGATGATGATGAAATGATGAAGGAGTAGTATATTCGTACTATTTAGCTAGGTATTCACATTACATAAATAAAGAATGACATAATTTATTTAACGATATAAAACACCACATCAGCCCAATAAAATTGTAATGAATAAAAAATGAATAACAAAGGTAATACAAAATTGACGTTTGACAGCAGCGTCTGCGAAATTTAGGCCAGCGGAAACCGTCTGCAAGATTAATCATCCCACGGAACAAGCATTTGTATACTTACATGTAGTTGTTCCGGTTATGCATATTTATACATTGCAATTTATGTCTGTTTACTGTACCCATGACACATTCTAGTGTGAGCAAAATAAAACTTAACGTTTAAAAAACTATTTTAACAGCCGAATACCGAAATGTCAGCTAATATTCTATACCTACTCGTATAGGGTGGGGCTACAAAAATCAAATTCCTAGAACTAGAGCGTATTTTTTTTTACTAATTTTTTTTCTCATCTGTGTCTATTTATTATATAATATGTATGTATGTGTTTATTTCATATATATAAATATATTTTTATACATGTAATGTTTATGTACGTCTATGTATTTGTATAATATGTCTTCGCATCTATACCTTTCTTTCATATTTTGTTGGTGAATCTACCTTATTGTTCTCTGCATCACCCAAAGGTCGTCTGGCAGAAAATGCCTACGGCATTAAGACCGCCTTTGTACACTAGTGTACATTAACTATAAATAAATAAATAAATAAAATAAATAAAGAGCACTGCAAAACCTTTACTCACTAAGTGACCTTCTGACAATCAGGAAGCTATATATTCTTCATGTTGTTTTAAAACTTCATAAATCCCTACCCTACGATCCCAATGTACTCAAAAAAGAAGGAAACATTTTGTGGCTCCGTTAATCTCTGTAAACACATCTTATGCAAAACGGCAATACACCGGGCAATCGGCTTACCTCTATAATAAAATCAATAAATATTTAAATATCTACCCCATGTGATATCAGGTATGTAAAAAGACTATGATACGCTGGCTGAAGACCATGATTTACGATGAGACTGAAGCCCTCTTACAAACTGCTACCTTTTTAATTTATTTTTTTATTGATACGGTGGAAATACCTCATGTACTTTCTTCGCCCCGGGAAAGGGCGAAGGGGCATGCCGGACTCCTACCGGCTAAAACCACCGGAGTGATCATCGTCGCCACCGAAGGGAGGCTCCAGGAACTCGAATAATCTCCATCTAGAGCCACCCGTTGGTGCCACGCCTTTAGGCTCATCTCGGAGCTAATCGAGTTCTGTGCAAAGTTCGTGACACTTTGTGGTGCATCAAAAAGTTTATCACAAAGCATCCCTGCTTTTCTAAAAAGTCAGCCAGCCTCTAGCCCAGTTGCTACCACCCAGTGGTTTCCATTACCCAAATTACCAATTTTTTGTCAGTCCTGAGTGTATGTTACCAGGGCCAGTTTTTAATGATAATTAGCTACACAATACCTCTCAGTTATGTGGCAATCATCGTAAACGTATAAACGCTTGTAATACCAGGGATCCTCTAATTAAATCATTTGAACTGTCACATTTTAGTTATAAATAGTCATGACGAAATTATAAGGGGTTCTTTATTTACTAGAGAACCTGTACAGAGGAGTTAAATCCTGTATTCAACACACTGTAAGCGTTTGATGGCCATAAGTCAAGTTCCATTCACGTGACATTAGTTCCCTGACAAAAGCCTGACTGACAAAGTAAAAAAAGTACAACCCGAGAACTGAAGTGTATTGACTGATGTTGAGTTGGTAAATTGGGTTGAAATTCTACCATCGGCAGGGAGAATTTGTGCTTAGGACGGCAACATATTGCACGTACAAATCGCAGGTCGCAGTTGCTAGTGTCGCGTGTGCTACGGGCCTGATTGTGTCATTTGAGATTTGGCTGTGCGCGGGCGCAATTCACATATGTACAAGTTCATTGTTCTTCTAAGAATTGTGGCTTATGCTCATGTTAAATAACGTAGACTTCGATTTTTAGAACTGACCATTTGGGGTGGAAGCAGGATCTCTTCTAGAGATTCTTAGCACCTGCCCTGACGTTACCGTGACCACTATCATGACCATGAATAGTGGGGCTGCCGGGAACTGGGAGCCGGTGCATTAATTGTGTCATCATTTTGGGAGGAATTTGCCGATACTCGGCGGCTTGGTGACTGCAGAATTGCTACTGTTCAACAAAACGGACGCTGCTGCCCATTTCTCTGGCTTAACCAGTCCCTTAGAAGATTTTGACGACTTCCACGGCAGGAGATAGAGTGGTGCTATATTCTTAGTGCAGACACCACACGGAACTCGTACACCACACAGAACGAGATCACTTACACCGGTTATATATCACGGTGTGAATTTTAAGCTACACTTTTATATGTTGTCATCATCATCATCATTTCGGCCGAATGAAGTCCACTGCTGGACACAGGCCTCCCCCAAAGATATCCACAACGACATATGGATGTGTTGTGGGCTCATTGGGGGGTTTTGCCATAATCGCCACGCTTGGCAGACGGGTTGGCGATCGCAGTTGAGTTGTTAATGTACTCGAAGGACGCTGCTGCCCATCCTCCGGCTAATCCCTTAGTCGACTTTTACGACACCCATGGGAAGAGATGGGGTGGTGGCATTCTGAGCCGGCACCACACATGTTGTAGGGAATCGCAATTTAGCAGGATATGCAAATCTTATGACACGGTCTTAGAAGTCTGAAAGTTTAGTATTGTGATTATGGTTTTTATAGCCGCAGCCTTCGAGCCTATTTAACAAGTATAAGTAATTTAGATAGATCCTGTAACTTATACAAAAGGTCAAAAAGCCTTGAGGTCTTTTCTTAAAAAGAGAAAACAAAAATATGGTAGGAAAACTAAATGTTCTGATTAAAAGTTTTGACTGATTAGTTTTTTTTAACACAGCATCGTACCCAAGCTTTTCAGGTTTTCCTGATACTATAATACAAAAAATAAAAAAAACTTTTCGTTCTGTTCGTTTATCTTCTTTAACATCAATATCAATGTAATCTTTACACGTATTCCACACCTTTGTTTTTATTTTATTAACCTGGCGGAAAAATAACTTCATATATTTCCTGCTCCCTGGGAAAGGGCGGAGAGCATGCCGAACTCCTATTGGCTAACACCAGCGGAGCAATCATCTTCAGCACCAAAGGGCACCCAGGTCTTCGATATAATCATACTAGAGCTGACCATTGGTGCCACGCCTTTAGGCACATCTCGGGGGTTTAAAGTGAAGCAGTCACCCCCTCTAGCGGTGGGGAGGAGACTGTAGTGAGGCTGCCACCCAGACACCAAGCCTCGCTTACAAAGCACATTTAGCAACTCAGGCTAAGAATTCGTATCGAAAACAGAGCAATATTGTTGTAGTTAAGCACCTATAACTAGCATTTAAATAAGCAATTAAATTACCTAATTATAATGTCTAAATACTGGAATATTCAACAATTAGTAACAATTTAGCATATGTAATTGGCCCATTAATAACCATTGGCTGGCTATCAATAATGAATTAAGGCTGAGTTGCACCAAGTAACTATAACGATAACCAACCAACAACCGTCACTGGTTGGGTGAAATAGGACTTGCATGGGGCACAGTTTAGCTACGGTTAAAATGACGTCACAAATAACGATAGTAATGTTTATTTATTTGTCCTCAGGCAACTTTGGCCCATAGATGCACATACATTACATTATAGATTATTATATCTTATATAGTAATAGGTAAATACTAAATAATTTAAGAGTACATAATTATATTATAGAATACATTGTGTCGGCGATTTCGTGCTGCACTGTAGCGTGGTGTCACGCAGCCTTCCGCGAAAACGGCGATACATGCAGCCCTTCAGCCAAAACTCTTCCTTCAGAAAGGGGTTCCCCACAAAATGACTACACACCGCGTGTAACCGGTCGTTGTGTAATTCTATAGGGCATACCTTTGTTCAGCAGTGGACGTACATAGGCTGAAGTATTAAGTCAGAAAAAAAAATAGCTGCACCAACTGAAGAAAACGCCGCTTTACGCCATAACAGCGCGACACCTCCGTACGACCGGCCACGCAGCAGCCCGACTGACAGATTCACGGATGATGTGCCAGTGGATAAGAAATGGTCGTCAATAGTATTAAGGTATTTTATATTAAATTTTATATTTTAGTTAACCGCTCGACTTCGGTTTGCGTGTGGCAACGATTAAACTATTCTAACAAAATTTTATTATTCATATTTTACATGACGCTGCAACAGTAGAGGGTTAAATTCTATTATTCATGTTACTGTTAAAATTAACTTTGACAGAAATATTAACTTAGCCCTTGGTGCAACGCAACCTTATTGTATACGAAGTTAGACATTTTAGTACCTATAATGCCTTCAACCAATATAAAATGAATGGGCGGGGCTTGTCCATACAAATAGCTCAATAATAACGAGTCAAAACAATCAGGTCCTTTTTTTTTTTTTTTTTTTTTTTTTTTTTGTTGGGCTTCTCGCATACATTTCTGGGAAATGTGGTTGCTTAACCGGTCATTTGCTGGCGAAGCCAAAAGAGGCCTCCAGCCAGGCTTAAATTAAATATTAAAAACTAAGCAACTTTCGCTAAGGGCGCCCCCTGCGGGACACGGACCTCGGCTTAGGGCGTTGCTGGGGATATCAAGCTATTGTTTTGGGGACAGCTGGATCGGTATTATTTAAATTGTATTAGGGGACATTTAAAGCTACAGGCTCGGCACGGGCCGGCGCGAGCAAGAGACGGGAGGGAGAAGTGCTAACTTGAACGGGAAGGTGACGCGGCGATAGGCCTCCGCGACGTCGGTGAGGCGGGCATCCTCGGCGGCGAGGGCGGTACAACGGTCGGGTGTTTAGTGAACGAGACAACGCGAGTCTCTTCATGTGATCTAACGTGATTTTATCGTCTGGATCGACCAGAACGTGCCTCGGGCGGCGTACTCTACTGATACGGGAGGGTTCGTAATCGGCGGCTGATACCACAAGGGGATTTGGGTGGGACAGGGCAGAATCGAGATAGCGTTTAGACGCTTGTTTCATAAATTGCCTGATGGTCGGCAAGTTAAGGTCGAAATGGAGTTGGTCGTTTCGCATGTACAAAGGCGCTCCGGTGGCCTTGCGCATGAAACGGGTTTGGAGGGTTTCGAATCTACGGAGTGGGTATGATTCAGCGTGTGCGAACACTGGGCTGGCATAGGTCATGATGGGTCGAATGCATGTGGTGTAAATTCTCACCTTATTTCTAAGGGATAATTTACTACGAGCGTTCAGAATATAGTGAAGGCGACCGAGCACAAAGGCAGCGCGGGCACGCACCGTCTTTGTGTGGGGAATGAAGGTCAGTTTTTTGTCTAGGGTGACTCCAAGATACTTGGCGTGCGGTTCCCAAGGAACCGATTGGCCCAGCATCGAGATCTCCCTGAAGCGTGGGTGGTCGTCGCCTAATTTGCAAAATAGGACGGCTTTACTTTTGATAGGGTTAACTTCGATCCGCCATTTCCTAAACCATTTACCGTAGACGTTGGCTGTGGTTTGGAGGATCTTAGTTATACTATCGGGAACGTAACCAGAGTAGAAAATGGCCGTGTCATCGGCGAAGAGTGCTAATTGCGTCGTATTAGCAGGTCTTTTGGGGAGGTCACTGGTGTACAGTGTGAACAATAGCGGGGCTAGCACGGATCCTTGTGGGACTCCGGCTCTAATGGGGTGGGGGGAAGAGAGAGCGCCCGTGATTCGATATCGGAAACTGCGATTTGACAAGAAGTCTCGTATGATGAGAACGAGACGGTCAGGCACTCCGAGTTGATACAACTTATATAATAAGCCATTGTGCCAGACTTTGTCAAATGCTTTCGCAACATCGAAAAAGAGGACTCCCGTCATCATGCCGCGTGAGAATCCGAACGTGATGTGTTCAACTAGTCGGTGGACTTGTTGTACACACGAGTGTTTGGTTCTAAAACCAAACTGTTCGTCGGGAATGAGTTTCTTGGAATCGGCAAAATCCTTTAGTCGGGAATAGATAATCCGCTCATAAATCTTCGCAAGAGAATTGAGAAGGCTTATGGGGCGATAGCTGGAAGGCTCGCACTTGGGCTTACCGGGTTTGGGAATACCGATAACGGTGGCCTGTTTCCACGTATGCGGAAAGAGGTTATTGTTTAATGCCGCATTGAAGATGACGGTCATTAAGGCGATAAGACGTTCGGGGAAGAGTTTAATCACCTTGTTGGTGATACCGTCAGAGCCGGGGGCTTTGCGAGGGTGAATCTTTTTCACGAGATTTCTGACCTCGTCTGCCGTGACCGGAGGGAGGGAGTCGTCAGGGTCCTCGGCAGGCGGAATAGCTGCTCTACGTTCGACTTCAGCGTCAACCTTTTTGAGGTGAGCTTGGTCTACAGGTAGAGTGCTTGGGGAACATTGCGCTTCTAGACTGTCAGCTAGGCATTCGGATTTTTCGTCGTCATCAAAGGCCGGCCTTTGGTTGGGACGGTTGAGGGGGGGGACAGCATTGGATGTTTCGGATTTGAGTTTCCGTTGCAGATGCCAGAACGCAAGGTGGGTTGGCTCTAAGTCGCCCAACATCTTATCCCAGTTAGCCTCTCGGCACTCCTTAATACGTTCCTTGACAGCACGCTGTAGGTGGCGCATAAAGAGGCGATTGGGTTCGCTGGGAAAAGATGAGTACGCTCTAAGGGCTGCGTTCTTCTCCGTCATCAGTGCACGTACATCGTCAGGGAGTTTCATGCGATGGTCTTCCATCGCAGGAACTCGCCGTGAACACTCGTCCACGACGGACTGTACATGCCCGGTGAGGGAGTCGATCGCGCCTAGCGTGTCTGCGACTGACGTTATGCATTCGGGAATTCTATCTAACTGAGCGGACGAGGGGTCGTTGAGGCGTTGCCTAACTTTCCTCCAGTCCGTCGTCACAATGGTCTGAGGGGGTAGCCCTGTGTCCGTGGGGCCAAAGCGGGAGGTGAGGTGAAGGATCACAGGACGGTGATCGGAGTCTAGCTCTTGTAGTACTTCAATGGAATGCAACTTGAGGTTGACATTCATTAGAAGTGCTATGTCGAGTATATCCGGGCGATGATTAACATTGCTGGGGTAGTGAGTGGGATACATCGGGGCGATGATGTCAAAATTGAGGAGGGTACTGAGGGAGTATAATTTACTTACAATCAGGTCCACCTAACTATAAGTATTTATACCTAGTTCCAATGATATTATACTATAGAAATGTTACGTCCATATAAAATGGCGCGCAAAATACAGTCTTGCTTGCCCAACCATGTCGTGAGAAAGAAGATACAAAAACAACAAGAGTAAAAGAGATAGCTATCTAGACGAAACGATTGCAAGGTACTACAACTGGGGGAGTTTTGGTTCTTAATTTTGGCACACATGTAACATATCTACTTCTTTTAATATATAATATCATTGCCTATCACGTAAACAAAGACAACAACTGTGTTATCTGTTGCTCTCGAAATGTTTGAGATTAAAAGACATTTGGTCGGATTATTGTATCGGCATTGTAGAAATATCAGCTTTCCTTGTCGCACTTTGTATGTGCGTATATATTTTTGTCCTTTTCTACAACTGCGTGCGTTGGCATAGCAACAAAATGGAGACTACTAACAATGCTAATGAAATTAGTTACATTAATGACAAAATAAAGTGATAATGATGTACTTTGTGGAATATTATGCCTGAACTTCATTTTGGATATTTTTGCTGGATGTTATTGCACTTCAGAAATACACATGGAGGCATATAATGTAAGTTTTTTTCTTTTTTCTTTAAAAAACGTTGCATCACACTAGGATTTCTCCTGTGTTGTGGGTGCGTTTACAGTTATGAATTCCACACACAATACACCCAGACCCGAAACAACTACCTGCAGATCATACAAATATTTGTTCCGTGTGGGAATCGAACCCACGACCCGGAGCGCTGCAGCCGACTGTATCACCCACTGCACCAACCGTGCCGTCTTAGTGCCGCCAAGTTATTTGGATTGCACGTAATAATAAACACACACAGAGATCGACTGAGATGAAGTTAGAGCCGACGCTTACTTTGTAGACTTAATCCGTACGTTATGGCCCGTCTATTCATATTATGCTGGTCGAAATATGGTGCACAGAAAATTCACCATTAAGCCTTTTCATGCGTCCAATATGATAAATTCCATGTTCAGCTATGGAAGTTCCGTAGACCGATTCTTTACTCCAGTGCGCCCTAATCCTTAGTAATACATTCACATAAAGCATTTAAGGTAGATTCCCAGTGGATTATGGCTAACATATTTGAATCAATCTGAGGGATCCGATTAGTGAGGAATATTGCGGGCCATTGTAGACCTTTTCTCATACAAATGGAGTTATGATGTATTATAATACTTTCATACCGCGATGGGAAATGGTTTGGATGAATAAAAAATACAGATTTTTAACTTAGTAAAATCATTTTAATTTATAAAATCAGAAATCCGTGTGGTGGACACCACATGAAAAATATTAAAAATATAGCGTCACTCCATCTCCTCCTGTAGATGTCGTAACAGGCGACTAAGAGAATCTTAACCGCAGGGACAGTAGCGTCCCTTCTGTTGAACAACAGTTATTCTGCGCTCACCATCCCGCCTGCCAAGCGTGGTGAGTATTGGGAAAATTAACCATAATTAACCTATTATACGATTATAAATAAAGAGCACTCAACGCTATTGTAACATGAAAACAAACTTTTTCTTTTTAGTTCATATTTGATATCCAGCACTCAACTTTTGTTTTTATATTTATTTGTTTTTTGTTCTTAATACATTAAAAGCATGTTTTACCTTTTTATTTCATCATTTCGGCAGAATCAAGTCCACTGCTGGACACAGGCCTCCCCCAAAGATCACCACAACCACCGATATGGATGTGTTGTGGGCTCATTGAGGGGTTTTGCCATAATCGCCACGCTTGGCAGGCGGGTTGGCGATCGCAGTTGAGTTGTTAATTTACTCGAAGGACGCTGCTGCCCATCCTCCGACTAATCCCTTAGTCGACTTTTACGACACCCATGGGAGGAGGACCCATAGCTTTTTATTTTATTTTTATTCCAGTGAAAATTCATCATGAACTCCCTCCGCCCCGGGGTAGTGCAAAGGGGCATGGCCGGGCTGCTGCCAGCTAAAACCACTGGGCTGGTCATCTTCGGCACATAAAAGAAGCTCCATGTCCTCGTATGATCACACTAGATCCTTCCCATGGTGCCACGCCTATAGGCACATCTCGGAGTGAGTGAATGTAAAGCGATAACCCTTTAGCCTCCCAGCATGTTTTTACCTACTTGTTTTTAAAACTATAATTTTATTGAAATAAAACTCTTAAATGGAACTCTTAAATAATCGTATTATAGATTTTTGTGAAACCCTAAGAACCTATAAATGCGTTACTTAAGATTCTAATTTTTAAATAAACCCGATAAGCCCAAGTGCGAGCCCTCCAACTATCGCCCCATAAGTCTTCTCAATTCCCTTGCGCATGTTGCATTTGACAACAAGGATGTCCGCCTCACCGACTTCGCTGAGGCCTATCGCCGCGTCACCGTCCCGTTCAAGTTACTACTTCTCACCCCCGTCTCTTGCTCGTGCCGACCCGTGCCGAGCCTGTAGTTTTAAATGTCCCCTAATTCTCTACAAATAATATCAATATAGCTGTCCCCAAAACAATAGCTTGTTATTCCCAGCAACACTAAGCTGAGTTCCGTGTCCCGCAGGGGCGCCCTTAGCGCAAGTTGCTTAGTTTTTAATATTAATTTAAAGCCTGGCTGGAGGCCTCTTTTGGCTTCCCCAGAAACGACGCTTAAGCAACCACACTTCCCAGAAGTGTATGCGAGAAGCCCTACAAAAACCACAAAACAATTTTTAATTTACACATGTGTAGTGTTTAATAAAAATTCTAGTAAGGTATTTTTTTTAAATCATGGTGACAGCACCAGATCATTTTCATGTCAAATTATTGTAGTGTGATTGATTCTTGATACGTCTACATAATTTCAAACTAATCACACAAGAAGACCAGAAGTGGGTGAAAAGTGAGTTACTTACATACATATTTAAATAGTGTAATAATGTTCCGAAAAACCTACTATGTACTACAGCCAATAATTTGAGAGTTTAAGGGAATTTTGCTATGTCAGTTTGCTTGGCCATTAGATAGGTGGTCGCAAAATAAAGCTATTAATTAAAGGAAAAAATACAAGCTGTTACCTACCTTCTTGGCTGTCTACTTTGGTTGCCTTTTATGACACCTTCAACTAGACACGGTCAGCTACAGAAGTAGGGTAACGGCCGGATACTAAAACGCCACTCAATATTTAAGACCCGCTAAAATATTTAAGACGCCTGCTATCAACTACACACGGTCAGCTACAGAAGTAGGGTAACGGCCGGATACTAAAACGCCACTCAATATTTAAGACCCGTTAAAACATTTAAGACGCCTGCTATCAACTAACGCACGGTCAGCTACAGAAGTAGGGTAACGGCCGGATACTAAAACGCCACCCAGTATTTAAGAAACGCTAAAATATCTAAGACGCCTGCTATCCTACCCAAAATGGGTATCTCAAATAGTACAGCGGGCATTAAATGTTGAGTGGCATGAAATGCATTCAGCTGTAAGAAATTTACCAAAACATTTCTGGCTGTAGTCATTTCAAACCAAAGAAAAATGAAAATTTGTTACATAAAATACGACTCCGAGCCACCTTTATTTCGCTAGCCCATCTGTTTATTACTAATCCATAAACGTAACAACGAGGCCTCCGTTCAACATCCACAATGCCGTAAAAACCTTCCAATCCTCTCTACTCACTAATTTGACGTCCGATCTCAAACCAAGATTAATGCCCGAAAAACATGCTAGAAAATAACAAACAATAAACACGCCAGAACAGGTGTTTATAAAAACAGGAGCACATCGATCAAAGTTTTTGTAACGCCATGTCTACGCAGAGTAAGACTAATGAAACTTCTGTTGAAGCAATCTATCTCTCTAACCAAGGTGCCGTTTTCATTGTAAACAAGAACAATATAAACTCTATTGGCGGCGATTCTGTAAAGTACTGACCAAATGACATAAAGTATATTGTTCTCTTCTACTTACAGATAAAACAAGAAAGAGATAAATGAATTCTAAACTATACAGAGGTAATTTTGGAAGGAAGGTGATTCTAAAAATTCTTTGCGAAGCAGGACGGTTCACTTGTCGCAATATTTTAGAGCTGTCAAATTAGTCTGAATTAATGGTGGTAGATCTCTTATTGTCCTTAGGGGTCGCGAGCGCGCCTATTTGAGAATCTGCGTGCTTATGTGTGCCTTCGGGAAGACGGTGGTGTGCATGTAGTCACATGCCGCTGTGTGCACAGCACAGAGCACAGTGAGGCTTGGGCGGATCCTCTACAATCCTCCCCGAGAAGAGCCTGCGGGGCGACCGTTTTACAGACGCCTTCCCTATGCTAGAGCAGGTGACAGCTTTACAGTCATCCCCTCAAAGATGTGCCTAAAGGCACATCAAGGGCGGCTCTGGTGTGATCTTACGAGAATTTGAAGCCCCCCTTCGGTGCCGAAGATGACCGCTCCAGTGGTTTTAGCCGGTAGGAGTCCGGAGTGCCCCTTCGCCCTTCCCCGGGGCGAAGAAAGTTCATTATAAAAAAAAGTTACGTACTACCGTAGCGCCCGTATTCGCCGCCAAATAATAAAAATGACGGTTGGTGCAGTGGCTGATACAGTGGGCTGCTGCGCTCCGGGTCGTGGGTTCGATTCCCGCACAGAACACATATTTGTATGATCTGCAGGTAGTTGTTCCGGGGCTGGGTGTATTGTATGTAGAATTCATGTCTGTAAACGCACCCACGACACAGGATAAATCCTAGTGTGCGGCAACGTATTTTAAAAACAGAAAAAAAACTGCTTAGACAACTTCAGAACTTGAGACGGTGTTCCACTTTACGGGCACTGTAGCTAGTAGGCATGTGTCGTTTGTTCAATTTTAGAGATCCAGATCAATACTGACCCGTTGAGAAAATGAACCGGTCCGTACGACCCGTTCAATCGATCGAAAGCCCGATTGACGCGCGGAAAATCCTTACCTACTTGGTTCACTCACGAACCAAGCACCTAGCTCATATTTAAATCAATCAGTAGGTCGTCTCAGCGGTTCTCTGATCAGATGCACTAAAAAACAAGATTTTTTAACATATATATCTAATAATTTTAATATAAAACAGTAGACAATCCTATCATGATTTTTTTCAATGTAGGTTAATATTACCCTGCAAATTTGTCAATAATAAACCCGTACTTTTTTGCGTTCACCATGGACTAGCAAGATAGTAAAAATATACTTAATACGTAATAACGTAACGTAGGTCACCAGATCTCTTAGGATTGATTAAATTTAAATTTAAACATAAATTGGATGAATTTGAAAGAACTGTTACAGTTCGTTCATATCATAAACAAATCAAATCTTCGGAGCTTGCTCAGTACGATATTACACTTTAACACTCAGTTAATAGAGCTTAAATATAATTCTATGCAATAATGTGTGCGAATGAGTAAACATTGCAGCGTTTTGCAATTTTAGACATTAAGTTCTTCACTATATGGCAGATTTTTTTATGCTCTTCATTCGTTCATTTATTATTAAAATCACGCGCCGTTCGCTCAAGCGGAGATCGATTGAACGGGTTATTCTTTTCGTAGGGACCCGATCGTTCGCGAAGTGTTTACGATCCGGATCATTTGATTCGGTCGTTCGCGAACGACACATCGCTAGTAGCTAGTGCTGGGGTGCAATTCCTTAAGCTCAAACATCCATACATCCTTAAATACCGATTTGAAATAATGCTATAAAACCAATTTGGTATTCGCTAAGACATGATTGAAGCTATTCAAAGACACGTTGAAGAAGGTAAGCCATGAGGACCAGTCTTTGCGTTTACCAAATTGGGTTATCACAGTTATTTCAATTCTGTATTCAAGGATGTGTGGATGTTTGAGCTTAAAGAATTGCACCCCTGGGCATAAGAGACTAAATAACTAATGTCTCGAGGTGACGAGCGCAGTGTAGTGCCGTACAGGACTAGTTCTGGGCAGTAAGCAAGTGTTTTGCAGTTGTCTCGTCACTGGGTTGTATTACAAAAACCAGACAAGTGCGAGTTGAACCCGCATAGGGAGGCTTCCGTACGAATAGGTATGCTATTAACCACGTTGTTTAAAATCTGAAACAAATTTATTTGTGGTAGGTGCAGAGGGAAATTGCTGAATATATTGTCTATTGTTGAATTCTGTCTTGTACCAATAGTTTAATCTAAGAACAAAATTAAAATTGTGGTTGAAAAACATATTTCTATACATTCCAACTACAAATGTAAGTTTGTACGCCAAATATTGAAAGATATATCATGTTATTTTATTACCATAGACTTCTTATAGGTAGGTAATCTATAACTAAAGAACTACTTTCTGTGTCTTTTTAAAAAAACCTCAGTAGTTTCGGAGATAAGTGGTGAAACGGTTAATATTCATCTCTTTTCTGAAATAACTTGTAAATAATTTATTCAAAAGTTGTATAAATAAAAATATATTTCAGACCATTTCATCAAGCCCTTCCATTTTATATGTTACACTGTACAGTTTGCAAAACGTTACTCTTTAATTTTCTAATTTTGTCCCTCAAAAGTGACGCCATATTCAAAATTCATTTATTTATGTTACTGGTCCGCGTTAGGGTCGCAAAAGTTCATATGCGTACCAAATTTCAATATAATCAGACAGATACACGAGTATAAGGGTTTTTTCATACGGGCGGTTTTCCGTAAAAAAGTATTAAAACATACAGTAATGTGTCTAGAAAATATGTATATATCTTTAGAAAATATCCTGATCGGGGTGACAAAATAATTTTAGTGTCTTAGCTTTCATCTCATTCTTATATTCTTACTAACCCTGCGCTGTTTAGAATCAGCACCCTCTTTAAATTTAACGGTCGCGATGCCAACTGTATCGGCAATTAGAGTTGTGTTTATATCCTCAAAATCGGAAGGTAATTTCCATAGTACTTGTTTGCTTCTAAAAGCTTTCCCTAGGGGTGTGTATTTTGTTAATTGATCTGGCAGCTAAATATTGGATCTTATATATATACACAGTGAAATCTATATTACCAGACGTTTGGTTGACTCTTCGCGTGAGCAGAGGTCTCGCCTATTTTTTACCGACTTCAAAAAGAAGGAGGTTCTCGATTCGATGCGTATTTTTTTATGTATGTACACCGATTTCTCCGAGGTTTGAAGACCGATTTGAACAATTCTTTTTTTAACTGGTGCAGAATGCTTTCAAGTTGGTCCCATATAAATTTCATTAAATTTAACTAAGTCAAAGTTGAGTAGTTTTTTAACCAGCTTAATAAACAGATTAATTTGACTGCGCTTATCTAGATGATGTCTTAATAGTTTCGATTCCTTTCAGATCAGAGAACCGATTTGAGTCATTCTTATTTTTAGAGTAAAATACTGATACCAAATTACAGCACTAAAAAGAAACAAATAAAACTTTTTTAGAAAAAGAATACCGACTTCAAAACCCCTACACGATATAAAAATATTAAAGCCACTGAAAAGGAAAAAAATACTTCATTTGTGAAGTCGCGCGGGGCCAGGTATAGAATACAACTTCTCGTTGGTCTGCATGAACCATGGTTGGGGCATACCTGGCCCCGACAATGGTGACAGCACCAAAATTATGGTGAAAGAGGTAGATTAAAGGCCAAAGGCGGAGGAATATATATACTCGGAACATACATTCAGGTGTGGAATGCGTTAATACTGCATTAGTTAATGTAAACTTAGCTCAAAGATCTTCCTATTACCTTTCGTTTTTCTCTTTTTTAAATAACGTTGCCCCATACTAGGATTTCTCCTGTGTCGTGGGTGCGTTTACTGACACGAATTCCACACAGAATACACCCAGACCCAGAACAACTACCTGCAGATTGTACAAATATTTGTTCCGTGCGGGAATCTTACCCGTGACCCGGAGCGCAGTAGCCGACTGTATCAGCCACTTCACCAACCGTGCCGTCAACCGTTAGGAACTTTTGTATGTTAAAAATATTTGTACCTTTGTTTTTTCTCACGGGATTAAAATGGATAGCTGCATCGGTATGACATCCCCACAATCTTCATCGTGCTCAAACTCTACAGTATCTACTGTTTGTTTAATGTATTTATCATGTGTTGGCGTTCATCATCGTAATGTCAGCCGAAAACGTCCACTGCTGGATAAAACTTCCCCCATAGATTTCCACCAAGACCGGTTACATGCCCCTGGCCACCTGTATCCCGCGAATTCCAGCTACCTGCACCAGGTAATCTATCCATTTCGTTGAAGCTCTACCCACACTGTTTCCAGAGCGTGGTGTCCAGGTCTACGAATTATGTGCCTCGCCCTTTGCTACTTCAGCTATAGTGTTTGAGTTGAATTGTAATAATAATAATCTTTATTTCACCAAATATGACAACTTACAATTCCTGATTACAGTACTTTTGGGTATAATTTTGAAAGTTGACTGACCAAAGATTAGAATAACTAGTACTATATAAAAAATAAAACATAATTATCACTTACGAGCGTTAAAAGTTGTATCAGGTCAGATAAAAGAAACAAAGTAATAAAAACGTTTATTCTTAAACGCACACCGTCATCCAGAAATTGTAATTATTAATACAAACTTTAGAGGACGGAACAACACTCGTGACACACCACGCCAAGTGAAATGTTATGGAGAGAAAGAGAATAGAAATTTCGTATTTGGGATCGCCTTATTTGTGTATATGTGGGATGAGGTTGTATGTCACCAGTGAGTCACCAGGATTTTGAAGGTTAACTGTGTGACGCCAGAGTAGGCCGCTATCTCAGCTATAAGCTGCAACAAAACAATGTTGCGGCGCTGGTCTTCCGATAGGGCTCAAAGTGAAGCCACGCACAGCTACATATGACAAAATTATACAGATCATTTATTTATGTTTACAATAACATTCACATACTAATAGAAATTTGCATTGAAAGCATAAGATGATTTATAGAATCGATAAATAATATTAATATGCACTATCCCCCGTACTAGTTAAAACTGTATTAGGGAGAGAATAGGTGAATTGAAGGAATTATTCAGTATTGACATAGCCTCAAATTAATACATCTATACCGTTAATCTTCCCTCAGTCAATCCTGTCTAGCTATTAATGTTCCATAATCCCACTCAAGTCCCAAAGTAATTACGTATTCAAATAATATCTATTTGAAAATCATTTCGATCACGATACTAAGAATTTATTAGTCCATAACCGTTTTAGTTACCAACTAAAACAGATAAATATTTTGGCCAATTTCCTTGTGATTGTTGATAACCTATTCTGGTCACGTCATGAAAGTATTCTAATTTAGAGTACCTGAATAATTTATTGCGATAATGTTGCGTTGCGACTCTTGGGACTACAGACTCAAGGCATTTGAATAAGATACGCTATTGGTTTGTCAACAGCAAAATAAATATTACTGTGTCTGTTTCCTGGAAAGTTAATACATAATCTGTGTAAACATAAATTGAATTTGTTTTGTTTTAGTACTTTATATTACTTTATAATTATCACGTCCTTCGAACACACAATAACAACTGCGATCGCCAACCCGTCTGCCAAGCGTGGCGATTATGGCAAGACCCCCCACTGAGCACACTACACACCCATATCGGTTGTTGTGGTGATCTTTGGGGGAAGCCTGTCCAGCAGTGGACTTTATTCGGCTGAAAAATGATGATTCTTAGCCACACGGCATAATCTGAATGTCCTGATTTAATTTGTTCAAAGATAATTAAATGAATAAATTGGCTATGCTTCCTTGTATTATTTATGCCTGATATTATATAATTTTATTGATTTATATATGGAAAATAACAAGCACGTAAGATAAATTACATAACTAGGAAATAATCTTGCAATCGGAATAATAAACACAAAAATTATTGTTATCTGCCAATCAATAAATAGGTTACGTGAAAATGATGCGACTAAATATCAAATACTGATTAAGCCCCAGGTGTCAAGGAAAAATAATTAGGCTAAAAAGCTTATTCAGAGCTCAGCCAGCAGTCCTATTGTCTATCCAATATCACAGACCGCGAATTAATTAGCACAGCCTAATTAATCTTCTTTACAAAACTACGTATACTTTACAAAACGAAGAATTTATGGCTGGAAATAGCTTTCATATTGGTTGCTTATTTACAAGTCACTAGAATTTTGAAGTGCTGTGTACTCATAATACATGGTAACCAACATTTATTCAAACATCCAGTTTAGTATTTAGTTGTCAGCCAAGTGGTATTAAGATGGTTATTTTGTCACAAAATATTAAAACAAAGATAAGGGCACGCAGTCTTCTTAAAACTGGTGACGTCTATATGTGCATCAGTCTCTAATACACGATTAACCTGGTGTCCAGCGCTACAGAACCGAGATTCACGGTTTGTAACGCAGAGAGGCTATACGGATCGCACGATGATACCGAACGCTGTCCTCTGAGGCGGCAACTCTTTTGGTGCACTTTCCGCCTTTCGATATCCTAGCTCTCCTAGGCTCACCCGAGATGAATGCGTGGGTGTATCACCAAATGCGCTTTCTCCACCAAAGTGGCGAAGGCGCGCCTTTAGAGGCGCTCGAAAGTTTGAGACGGCAGGTTCGGCGGCGTGCACTCGAGCTGTGGCGCGAGCGGCTTAGGCCGCCGCGGAACTCGCACAAGCGCGGTGTCTAGGCCGTCCTGCCGCTCTTCGGAGCCCGGGTCCAAAGGAGCGAGCGTGTCACATTCCGCTTGACGCAGGTATTTACCAGACAAGGTTGTTTCGGTGCGTAACTGCACAGGATAGTACGTTAGGTCACGGCACAGTGCCACCAATGTAGCGACAACGATGAGTTGTGTGCGTGCCAATTGGCAAATCTGTGTGCTCATACCGAGCGAGCTCCGGGAAGATAAGATGGCGGTGCAGATGTGGTCACGTGCCGCCATGCGCGCAGCACAGTGCAGGGCTTTGAGAGAACCAAAGCCTCGCTGGCTTTGGTTCTCTCAAAGCCTATTTTATAATGCCCGTGCGACAAGCCTGGTGGTGGCCACTTTACGGTCACCTGCCCTCTGCTGGAGGGGGTGACCACTTTATAGTCATCTCCTCCGAGATGTGTCTAAAGGCATCAATAGGCGGCTCTAGATGGAGAATATTTGAGTTTCTGGTACCTTCTTCGGTACCGAAGACGACCACTCCGGTGGTTTTAGCTGCTAGGAGTGCCTCTCCACCCTTCGTCGGGGCGGAGGTAGAACATGCTGTAAATCCACCGGGTCAATAAACACACAACCTGTACACGAGCTACAATATTGGGCTATATATATAATAATGGGCACAGCTAGAGCGTTAGAGTATTAATACATAAGTCTCAGTATTCGATTCCAGTAAATCGGTGTTTTAGTGTACGTTTAAATATGTTCCGTTTAGTGAAGGAATACTCGGCAACTCAGTATCTAAAATCCGTACGAGAAGTGTGTGGGTGAGATTTCAGTTACACGAACATCGAATTAAATTATTATTACAGAAATTTCGATTCATTACTAATACTGTTTACACGGTTCGAGTGACAAAAGTTTAGTAATAATAAATAAATAATAAACCAGAATTTTACAAATACTAGAGAAATGTGTATAATAAACCTTAAAATGGCTGCATATACGCGTAAATTCCAATTCAATTTAAACTATCTCCTTGTTAGTTCATAAACCTTTGCAATCTTTCTCCACGGATCAGACGAAGTTTATGCCACCAAAAGTAGCATTGAAAAGTTTTATTAAGTTACCTGAGAGACGCTGAAACAGGTTGGGACCGTACGCGTAATATTTAGGTATTTCAAACAAGTTTGTGTGAGCAACTTCGTAGCAATTGGACTGAATCCCCGGGTGAATGCTGTTTTATTCATTCTTCTGCATTTGAAATGCGAATTTTGCTGCATGTTATTGTAGATATCGATCAAGTAAATAGTTGATTGTTCAAAGGTAGAGGGGAAATAAAATCTATGGAAATTAACAATTTTGTTTGCACTTCAAAATTATAAGTCTTAATTCCAATAACAAAAGCACTATAAGTTACTATCTATTACCTATCTATTGATGCAAAAGGGACAAAAGAGAAACCGCAAAGATTTACAATACAAACAGAAATCCAATTAAAATGATATAAATAATATTATTTACTAAGATTTATTATTATCATCATATCACCCACAGGAAGTCCACTGCTGATCTCCTTCTGCGAGAGCGTCAAGCTCCAGAAGACTGCAGAGTGGAATCGGGAGAGGGCCGATCCCGCACGGAAAAGGACGAGACGGCGCCGGGGTAACAACCGCCTAGGCACCCAGGTCCAACACGCTTGAGTCCCCTGCCTTCGTTGTATGGCAGGGGGCTTCGGCGACGTGGGTGCGTAGATTGGGGAGTATGCATGCTCATACCGAGTGACCCCCAGGAAGACGGTGGCGCGCACAGCAAGGTATCGGGGGATCCTTTACAATCCTCACCGGGAGGTGCCTGGGGGGGCGACCTTTTTACAGTCGCCTTCCTTATGCTAGAGGGGATGACCACCTTACAGAACAAAATAATTAAAAAAAACAAATTTTATTGTAGACCATTAATTATATGCATTCCTATCCGAAGCAGTTGTTTTAATTTTATACATATTGGCAACGTAACCAGTATAAAATCCTAATAGGATCATACCGTTCAAACCTGCCCAACTATCTTCTTTTTAAACACCATATACACCTTCAATTCAGTTTTTATTCCTTGGCATTAAAATTCTCAACCTCGTCAACATACAAGGTGTGTCCTATTTCATAAAACGGGATTCGTTTTTTCACGATACTCATGTGACCACACAACATTATCAACACGTACGCCTCATTTCATCGTACGGTTTAACAAAATGTTTAGCAAACAACACAGTCACGTAGAGTTGTAATCCAAACAGAAAACGCTGCACACTATAAACGGTTGTATGACCAGCGGTTAATGGTTATAACTCCGATAGCTAATGTTGCTCTGTTATCGAGACTTTGAGTGTCACTATCACAAGGATGGCTATGTGTTTGTATTATTTTGGACAACAGATAAATTGGAGTACTACATGAGCACTTAATTTAATGTCTTGTAGGTTTGTGTAGTTATTGAAATTGTGTGCCTAATTATTAGGATGAGTCTTTTATTACTTGATTATGAATAAGTAATAATAAATAATACATTTTTTACCCCTCTGGGCAAAAGTTATCTCACCATGGGATAAGGTAATCCTGGAGGGCAGATTAAAGTAGCTGCTTGATTTCTTCCTACCTTCTGATATAAAAAAAAGTAAATCATAAGAAAAAAAAAAGTGTATTAAGTAGCTTACAGAACGCAGGGCAGTTTGTGGCGACACTGCGTACCCGAATGCTCCAGAGAGTCGGTCAGGGCCTCGTCTCCGGCTTGCCTTTATTGGTTGGTTGGAGTGGTACCCCATGAGTGCCCGTAGGATTTTCAACTCTGGCTTGCCTTAGTTGGCCGATCAGAGAGGGGCCGCCAGAGCAATATGCTCGGGGGTGGAAGTGTTTAATGGCGTAATAACGGGGAAACCCGCTCCGAGTCTTCGAGACGCGCGATGGTGAAACCGGTGCCGTACCTCTCGACACCCCTAGCCGCTCACACCGGTGTTGCTCCTTGTCGCCTGTAGCGGTGGCCATTTAGAGGGTCCATCTTGTGAGTGGCGAGTCACCGTCTGCCACAGAATTTCACATTAAAGGTTGAAAGGCAGACGCCGTTTTTTCCGTTTTTAGAAGTATTAAATCCATTTAGCACCCATTACAATAGACCTTAACATTGTAGTTTCCATCTTATGCAATAGTTTTACACCTCCGGGGACAATCCGAGACTGCATTTTATAGTGTAGCCATGGAGAGTTCCCGGTTAGTGTCCTATTACATTTTAGATTAAAATTCTCTAAAGGGCCTCGGCGTGTTGGAACCATGTCCCCGCGTAAGCCTATCTAAGGACCGGGTTCCCCCTTACAGGGGATGTAAACCCGTGTAATAGAGACATAATAATTTATTACAATAGTCTTTTTATTGCATGTAACACTCATTGCAATAAACCTTAGTTTCCATCTCATACAATAGCCTTACACCACCGGGGACAATCTATGACGGATACGATAACGCAAGGGATAGTCCGTGGTGTACTTATTATATTAATATAATCAAATAGTGTATCTAGACAATTAAATATAATACAAATAGGTATATATTCCATAAATTAATTAAATGATATGCACATATATACAACCATATATAATACTTTATACATTACAATACAATACAAATAAATACAATCGTCATCATATCAGCCAAAAAACATCCACTGCTGAACAAAAGTCTTCCCCATTAATTACCGGTTACATGCCGTGTGTCATTTTGTGAGGAATCTTCCAATACTTGCCACGCATAGTGCCTGACAAGTATTGGGAAATTGAGCGCAGTATGGCTACTGTTCCATGAAACGGGAAGCTGTTGCCCATCCCTCTAGATTAGTCCCTTAGTTGCCTGTACGACATCCATCTAAATCTAAAATACGTATTCCTTAGAAAACAATCATCTACATCGACTTTCGTGTATTCATAATATCTATCGACTGCCAGTTTTTTTAAGTTTTTATATTAGTCATCCCACAGCAAAGAATTGGAGATTACATTTTTATTCCAATTTTCGCCAACTTTATAGCCCATGTAAGGGAGATACGGCCGTAATTCAAGGACAGTTGTCCCGTATCAGACCGCACGTAATCCCACCAGGGAGGATTTTATGCGAAACAGAATTGGGGAATTTAGTCGTCCAGTTAACTGATGTAATGTTTTCAGAATTGTTTTGATCCCCTTGTGGAGAAGTACTTTGGTTTCTATAGTATATTTGTGTGCTTAAATTAGGGTAATTGGATATGTATTGTGATTTTGTACTACGAATTGTATGTTAAAAGGGAGAACATTTACTGTCAAAAGTTTAACGCTACAAAGATATTGCGACAAAACTGGGATGTTATCATTAGAATAATAAAACAACACCATAGTTCAACACAATTTTATTGTTTCATTACAATTTCAGCCTTGCTTTTATAAATAGTTTTATACAATTATTTACATCACAAACCACTTCATTTTCGAGTACAAATTTCGTAAAAAGATTTTCAAATTTTGTTCACATTTAAAATTATCATTACAATTTTGTGTAGATACGAGAAAATACTTTTTAGTTACGATTCAATGATATAATGGATTACATGAGTACAGAAATGGATCCAATGATTAAAATAAATGATGTGGACCCTAAAACAATTGCTTACAATAACAATCATAACATTCTTAAGTGATTGTCCGTCGAGCTACATTCGCTCTTCTCGTACTGTCATTGTCGAGAAAGACCTAAGCTGTTAGCTAATTGAGAACACCGAGCAACTACTTCATCTTGTAAGAGGCTAAACGACATCGCTATCAATATTAGACCAAAAACTAGGTAAGCACAACATGCGATCATTTGCACATATTCGCTTTTAGTGTGCTCTGTGCTTTGTTTTGTTGTTAAGAAGCTGGTGGGGACAAAATCTCCGAAGCCAATAGTTGCTAATGCTATGAAGCAGAAGTAAGCAGCATCGAGGAAACTCCAGTTCTCCCAGGCGGAGAAGATGGCGGCGCCAACGCAGATGTAAGCGAGGAGAAGGAATAAGACGATTCCGACAGGGATGTGACAGTGTTCGATGCCGTGGTGGACATGATGCTGAACGCTGGTAGACGCACTGCTGCTTGGCACGGTACAACTCTTCATTTTATGGTTGTCTTCATTCCATATCAAAGGCACTCGTGACGGTGTATCGTGTGGACATATACTGTGAACAAAACGTCGGAGTTAAATAAAAAAAAAAAAAGTCAGGTCCTCTAAAACCTAAACCGGCTCTGAAAACATATTTGCTACTGTTGTAATGTCTTAGATTTTCGCGATGATTACACACTTTTACAAACATTCGTATATTAAAAATGACCATTACACGCATTTTGAAGTCCATATGTGTGATAATAGCAATAGGCGAAGAAGTTAAAGAAGAATACTCACGACTCGTCAAGATCCTCAGAATCATCTAGATCATCCAGACTCCTGTTCATTTGTAGTTCGCCACACTCCTCAGCAATCAACTGCTCAATGACAGCACCCCTCGGCCTCTGTATAGTGGACCTGCCTCTTCCCCGGCCAGGTCCATGGACTGTGGCCAGGCATTTTGTGCTGCCTATCATCTTCTTCCGATCCAAAGTTTGGGTTTGTAGAGCTGATGATGTGTTAGGTTCTGAAGGGAAATTGAATTTGTTATACATACGTTTAAAAACAAAGCTTTTTTGTCAGATTGGCGAATGTGACACTGCGAATCCGATATATGATCACAAATGTCTAGAGATCGGATCATCATGTATATGCAAACATCATCGTCATAAAATCATCGTATCAGCCAAAAGAAGTCCACTGCTACAAACAAACGTAACAAAGGCCTCCCCCATTTACGAGCGGTTACATGCTGTATGTCGTCATTTTGGAGGACATTTGCCAGTATTCACCATACTTGGTAAGCGGTAAGCGGGTAGGTGAGCACAGAATGGCTACTGTTCCAAAAAAAATTGGCCTAGAATCTATTAGGCGTATTTTAAATAAGACATAGAACACATAGACACAAACAGATAGAATAGTGATATATTTTTAAACTGGATACCACACGGATGCAAACATGCATTTTCATATGTCGGCTACTGTTATATAGGTTTTAGTATATTTTATTTTATTTCTGCTTTATTTTATGTTGCATAATTCCACCCTTACTCGCACATTTTAAGCATTTTTATTTCAGCATTTTTATGTTGCATATTCGGTGTCTACCATACTAACTTAAAAAATATAATTTGACATAAATTTGCGCATGTCCTTACACCGAAATTATTCAGCTGTAGCATTTAAATGCTTAGGATGGGGCTTTTTAAGACCTGCTTAATCGTCCTTTCTTTACTTGTGTCAGTACAATTAGCTAATCAACAAGATTGGCGGCCCTACTTAGTAAAGCAGTTAAAATATACGAATATGTACTTTTACACATTCGTATCTATTAAAACTTACCATCAGTCAAGGCACTGCGTTTCACCCGACCTAATGTAGCCGCTCTAGGACTTGCCGGTGCCTTTTCGAAGACTTGAGAGTATTGGCCTCTGTCTCCAGCCCTCGCCTTCACTGTCCCAGGAGACCTGTGCATTCTTGGCGGGAACGATGTGTACTGGTTGTGTTCTGTCGGCTGTGGGAGGAGACGCTGCTGTTCGTGTAGCTGGAGGTAGTTTTCCGGCTAAAAGACGGTTTGTATATTAATTTCTTATTGCAAAAATGTACCAACTGTGATTACTACAGAGATACTGTGTTGTATCGTTGATAGACAAAGTAAGAGTTCCTAATTCTTATTAGAATACTATCTGGGACCTGCGGTTTCACCCGCGGCGTTTAATTTAAAAGAAATTTAGAGTTCTTTTTTGCGCGGATCAATAATTACTTTTCTAAAATCAAAGTACCCTAAGTTATTCTTTATAAAATCAGCTATCTGCCAGTGAAAGTCCCGTCAAAATCGGTCCAGTCGTTTCGGAGATTACCCGAACAAACGGTAGCCAGAAAGACAAAAAAAAAAGTGTTTTTGTTATATGTACCGTATATACTTTCATATGCATTTAGTAAAAAGCTGTTATTTTGACATTATAAACAGATGCTTCAATTTTGTTTATTTGTATAGATATCCCAACTAATTTCATGTTGGTCATATGAAATTAGATAAAAAAAATTACATACTTAAGACTTAGTACTTTCTTGAAAGAAAGCTAATTTTTAATTCCTTCAATACGATTTCAAATGATATCTTAAACAAAAACATAATTTGTTCATCATATCTAAATATTTCATATTCTTTCCCGTTATTGTTGTTAAACGTTTTCGTCTCGCTGTTCTGATATCTTAATTACCTGTTTTAAGTCTGAGGTTGACACATCTTTATATGTTTGTAATCTACGCTTTGCTTTGTAATTACAGGCGACCGTTGGCGAAGTGATTAAGCCGGCTACTTCTCATTGTTCACGATGAGAGGGTAAACGCCTACCACCACATTAATATGCTGTTACCATATTTATATAGATATGTTGATTTCTGTTACGTTATTTGTTTTAAATCATAGGTTTGGAATGTAATGACTATCCAAGCTGTATTCTTTTTTGTATATTCATGAGTTTGAAAACCAATTACGCCCTCAAAATGCTTCAAAGCAAATGAATATACAAGGTTTTGACTTCTAATCAACGGTTTAATCTTACTCCTCAATCTAAATTCTTAGACATAAAAGATAGAGCCAAATCACTTTCCATTAATTTAACTAAATAAACTTTTGTTCTTATAACTTAAATTAATTAATTCCAGTGAAAAGACTCAAATTTTGCATAGATAATAGAACTCTTTAATTTATTAAAGTAAAACATAAAATCTTCAAACATCCTGATATATGCGGGATGTTTGAGATGTGTGTATATGTATGTACTACAAGTTTGTTCAGTGTGAAAACACTTTGGTACATAATGAACTATGCTCTACTTTACTCACTTCTCCATCTTTCCTCCAAGTGTTGGGTACTTTTCTCTTGGTTGCCTTCAACCAGGCTAACCGTGCTAGTCTGGCTAAAGAAGCTCCCAGTCCTGCCAAGCAAGCCAAAGTCAGGGGCACTCCTGCTGCTGCGTATGCTACCGTAGCTGCTCTACCAGCCGCTGTTCGCGGTGAAACGTTGCCATATCCTGGGAACATAAAGGATTAGTTTATACACTGTCAAAGGAGAATAAATAACAAATTTTGAAACAGGTTCTGTATCTTCCGAAAATTTAATTTTTAAGAAGGATTAAACACCGGGATTTGGTTTTTGATTTGTAAACAACTTTTTTATCATTTATGTGCACGTTTCAATCTGAATAAGTAATTTATAAAAGTGCTGTCTTTATATTAACTATCTAGACTATACACGTTGCTTATCGCTATATTTTAATTGGGCTAGGTATATTGAAACGGATGCTATTAATATAATTTGGCGTAACATTCTTCTATGTGATGTTCAAAAATACTAGGTGAAACTTTTTTGACTTGATCCCTTTTATTATCCTAAAGAACACTGTCAAATTAGGTTAAGGTGCGGCTGAGGTGACCCCAGGCCACCCCTATGCCACGAATATGTATACACACAAAATAATTTCGGCCAAACGAGAACTATTATATTTTATAGTAAATATTTTTTGAATATACCGAATGTATGAAAAAAATGCTCTCGAAATTGTTATTTTTATTGCTCATTTCATGTATGTTTTTCAGAATCTTTGGTAGTTTTATTTTTGGTGCGTTATTTCTGGTGCTAAGTCAAGTTGATCTAAACAGAATAATATAGCACCTGTTAATTTATTTTATAGCTCTTCATTGCATGTGATAATTTAGGCACATGCCTAAGATTTTATATTAGCTTGATGCCTTATAAACATGTAATATGTTAAATATTGAATGTTAAATAATTAAAAAACTTATCTTTTCTACTACTTGATATTGCCGACGTCCTTTTTTAGCATGGTTATGCATTCTAAATTTGAATGTTTCAACTCATTGGACTTCGTTGCACTATTATTATAATAAGAGTAATAGGTAATATAGGATAGGCTCATCACTTCTATCTAAATACAGCATTTATTTTATTTTAAATAATCTGAGCATGATCAATATATAATTTGATTTCTTCGTTAAATATATTTAGTAACTCACCTATAGTCGTAATAAGGGTAATACAATAAATCAAAGCTCCCGAAAAGGTCCACTTAGAGTCCATGGCCAGTTCTGGAGGCTGGGCCTCGGGTGACTGCCTCGCTGCTGCTACGATTGACGACTCGAACTTACGAAGCTGCTCATGGACAAGCCGCGTCCAGTTGCGTTCATACAGGACGTTCAGGCGCTCTGGAACAAAACACAGTAATTAAAATTAAATTTCAAGTCTACGCAAAACTTGTTTATTTTCATTTTTATAAAAACGTTGCCGCATACTATCCTAATCCTAGGAATCCTAGATTCCTCCTGTGTCGTGGGTGTGTTTACAGACACAAATTCCACACACTATACACCCATACCCGGAACAACTACCTGCAGATCGTACAAATATTTGTTCCGTGCGGGAATCGAACTGGTGCGCAGCAGCCGACTGTATCAGCTACTGCACCAACCGTGCCGTGCCTTTGGAGAGTCCTTTATCCTGCACTGGCTTATATGGGGTTATTGTTTGATGGAATATTTTGGGTCTTTGAAAAACAGTTCATATTTTCATACAGGCACCTAGTATATTGCCCTAAGGCAGCAGGTTGCAGTATATAGATACATCTAACAGAATTTTCCAGAGAAGTTGAGCAATACTGCTAGCCTTACCGGCTGGACTAGTCAGCTTAGCATTACATCCATCAAACGTCTGACAAATTATAAGCCGAAATAGAACTTTCTTTCAAGCATTTAATATTATTACATAGATTAACTGTTACTCCGCAGCTGGAATTGGCCATCAAGCACTGAGTATTTGCGATAAGATCTTCAGTGAATAGACTATTATAATTTCGATGGGCCAACACTCAAATTAACGAGGCCCGCAATCAAGCTTTGTTTAGTTTAATCAAAAGTGAAAAGTACCATTTAACTTTTAAGGGGTTGAGTTTTCTAACGATTCCTCCGTTAGATTGTGAAGACACTTCTTCGTTGTTACTTTAATGATCGGATTTTGTAGTATCGTTTGGATTTAAATAGATCGAAAAATTTCAGTGACATTTTGGATGCACACCTAAAATAATTTTATCTACTAACATATCGTAAAATTAAACAAAACATAAAAAAGGAGATACCATCATTTTTTTCTATTCTTTATTATAAAAATAGTAGCGCGCCGTTTTTATAGCATTACAAAAAAGTTTTAAGTCCAATTATTACTTATTTGTGAGATCGGCCCGCTTTACTATTTCTTGCTCTTTTTACTTAGATCTTAAATTGACACTGTCAAAACGATATACAATTGCCATAAACAAAAAAAGTTTGATCTTTTATTTAGTAGGCTCAATCCAAATGTATGAGGTTATTTAATCTACTTTATTTAAAGTAGTGTATAAAACTGCACATAACTCATGTGATACTATACACACGTTCGTGTTTTAATACGAATAATGAGGGATTATGCAACAGTTTCATAAACTACAATTATTCTTCTGTATCAATATAATTATTTATTCTTATATATTGTAGGTAATTAAGCTTGCACAGTTTATCGTCATATCAGCCAAATAACGTTACCGCTGAACAAAAACCTCCCCAAAAAAATCCAGAACTGTGTCATCATTTTGGGTTCAAACATGCCAATATTTACAGCGCTTGGCAGATGGTTTGGTGAGCTCAGTATAGCTAGATACTATTCTACAGAAGAGACGCTTAAAGCACATTTCAACGTGGCAGATGTTTTTTTAATATATTATATTACATCTTGTTTATTCATCATCATCATCATTTCAGCCAAAGGATGAACAAAGGCCTCCCTTAGATTTCCACAAGGAGCGGTTACATGCCACTCTCATTCAACGACTCCCAGCGATCCTCACCAGGTCGTCTGTCCACCTCGTTGGAGGTCGTCCCACGCTACGTTTTCCGGTGCGCGGTCTCCACTCAAGAACCTTTTTGCCCCAACGACCATCAGTACTACGAGCAATGTGAATGTCTTGTTTATTATCTAGATCAGTTTTTATTTCCTGAGAGCATTGAATAAATAAAGCTGCCTGGCTGTCAGGCTTTCAATCACTTAAGATCTAAGGAATAAATTATGAATTTCCTTCTATATGCAGATTTGTTTGCTTTATGAAATAATGCAATGATTTTCAAAACATATTTTGAAATACCTGCCTTTTTCTAACAAAGGTGGACGATCACTGGAATTTTGGGATTCTTGTATCATTGGTTTACAGACGTATGTCATACGGGCGCAAACACGCAGACCCGAAACAACTACATATCCAAAGGCCATAAACAAATTTGTTCCGTGTGGAAGCTGTGGTGACCCGCAGAAACTCGGTAGTTTCACCACGTCACCAACAGTAATGTAATTCTAAAAATGCAATGACATTTTACAAATATACCCGCCATACACGAAAAATTATTTGTGCACTACAAATTATTTACACCGGCTGACAGTAGACTGGGTAATAAAAAATAGAACAAAATACTATTTTTTATTTACAATATCGATTTACGTTACGTATTTATATATTTATGAAATAAAACGTCGTTTTCTCTCATAGTTGCAGTATACTTTGTGGATCGTCTACAAACACAGGATGGCGTTATTTTTTCGCAATATGTTGCTGAATTACGCTTATTATTCACGTCGAGGCGCAATACTGGTCAGTGCGTGACTAAGTGAACTCCGGGCAGTTACCTTGCTTTCATGTGATCATCGTAGAGCGCGGGCAACGCATTTACACTTATAAAAACATCTTAGTGAAAATATATTTAAATAAAATATGCTCTTTATTACAAGTTTATTTTTGAACCCCCCAACCAAGACAAGATACTTGTGCTAAGAGTAAGTTGTCGTCAAAAGTTCAATGGCTCCCATTGCTCGCATTTCACAACACAAAATATTTATAAACATTGAATCAAAATATTTATAGTAGTGCAGAATCTATACTTGAATAAAACAACTGTATACATTAGTATATTCCTAATTGGCTTTACAATAAATTGGATCAGAAAGCTCTGCAAGAAGAATATCAAACAATTTATCTCGGAGTTTCAATTAGCTCTGACTCTCTGAAATGGTTTCAATTTATCTAGGTAGCTAAATGATCTGAATATTAATAGTAATAGACCTTTTTAATATTATCCTAAATTTACAAGCGTGATTGACGGTTGATTAAATACATCTGTACTGGTTTATAGTAATACATTGATGATCATAATAATTTCCATATCGAAAACGAATGTGTTGATCGGACGACCTCCTCGCCCGAGCTGCTATGGTTCGAATTGCCGTGATAGTTGAGCGCCGTTGCAACAATTGGTGCCGGGGCCAAACTTAGACGTCCGTGGGCCAATATTAAATGGTCAAGGCGCCCCGCCGGATACTACGCGCGAGACGTAGAGGTTTATAGAACTGGTTCCTATGCCTCTCTAGAGGGGACTATAGCAAAACGACTCACTGTTTCCTATAATATAATAAACAAGCAATATTTTAAAATAAATCTAAACACGCACATGTCGTAAAATAACATTAAATCAAATCAAATAACATTAGATCAGCCCTCTCCCGATCCCGCTCTGCAGTCTCCTTCTGCACGATGCTCTCGCAGAAGTGTTAGCTACCTGGCCGGACTCTTGCATACTCTCTAGATATATACAACTTGGTTATAAAAAGTCCTAAACTCATTAGAGATCTGGTAAGGTATTATCTGCACAAATTAATTATTGTGCAGATAATACATTCAGTATACTTGTTACGGGCCGTGTCAAGTTACAGAAGTTGTTTTCATTATACTTGTTAAATATTTTCTATGTGATCAGTCTTTTGAGAGGCTAATTTAAATTCCGTCTGATTAATTTGCAAATAAGGCCCACAGTTTTACTTCATTGACTTTCTGTTAATTGGATTTTCTATCTTCTTGAGTATTTTGTGTTTTCAAACATTGGTTTGAGTTCATTCTAAATCTATTGAAAGCGGGTATGGAATTTAAATTCAATATGTATGGTTTGTATTTTTTTCTTGTTAGAAGCGTTCTGAAAGTAGTCAGTTCTGAGGTTTTTCAAGTCTAAGAAAGGTTTCATGTTCATTCCAGCACTAATAAGGCTATGTAAACATTCTATAAGTAAGGATATAGACCCTTTTCCGAGTGGGTCTACAAATATTTACCTTGGTTTCATGATATATACTGCAAAAGCTGTTATTTTGACATTACAGACAGACAGTTCAGTTTTATTTATTTGTATAGATTATTATATAATTTGTAATTATTCAATTATTGGCAATAGAACTTTAATTAATGAAAATTTAAACACCAACATGATTTGGGACATATTTACTTATATTTTATTATAAAACTCACGTATAAATAATAATTATCTTACTACTGCTGTAAATCTGAATGCTTGTATGTTTGAGCTCCTTCAGTCTCAATCGCCAGTACTTCCTTATGAAATTTGGCATATAGGTACATTATGTCGTGAAATTGGACATAGGTTATCAAGTTTCCTCAAAAAAGGAAGCGGTCGAATTCGCAGGTAAGATCTAGTTCGGTTATAAGAAGTGAATGATCAATACAGGGCGAATAAACATTGCTTGAAATACGTGTCACAGAATATCGTTCATATTGTGTTCGAGTATACATTTGAATATCAACAAGTGCAACCCACTCTCTATATATGTGACTCTTGAATTTGCAGGAAGATAAGCTATTCATCGAACGCAATGTATTTCTTGTTACGACTGTATTCAATGTAGATGTACCCATAATAGAAGTATATGTTTTCTTAAAGGAGTATTATTAAAACGATTCTGAAACGATTCCTTCAAAATGACGTGCGATGTTGCCGATTTTATATTAAACGTAAATTGACCAATGTACATTTTTGGTTTATACTATCCTTATAACAGATTTTTCCCCAGATCCAAATACCAAATATTCTATAAGCTCTTCAATCATCAAAAAATTCAATCAAGAGTAACTGTTGACTTTGTATGTCGATTTGTGGAAAAACATCCTGGCACCGATGTAGATAGAAAGTGTACAGTGGCAGCCCTATCTCGATCTGTTTACGGTTTCTATTCGAATTGGGTTCGTGATCCTGCATCGCAGGGGTGTCACGTTAACGCGGTAGGTAATTGCTATTGAGTTTCGCATCGTAAATATGTTAAGAAGTATATTTATTTATATTCGGCGAAAAATTATGTGGATTTAAAAGTGCTTGTCTACTTATGTCTACTTGGGACAAACTGTCCAGTTAGGCAGGTGCAACTTCGAGAAAGAGGTCAATCGTCGAATCCGACTCGACTGGGCAGTGTTTGGGAAACTTCGCAACATCTTTTCGTCAACAATACCGCAATATCTCAAGACGAAAACCTTTAACCAGTGTGTGTTACCAGTGATGACATATGGAACAGAGACGTGGTCACTCACAATGGGCCTCATAACAAAGCTCAAAGTCACTCAGCGAGCTATGGAGAGAGATATGCTTGGTATATCTCTACGAGATCGAATCAGAAATAAGGAGATCCGTAGAAGAATTGTCGACGTAGCTGAAAGGATTAGTAAACTGAAGTGGCAATGGGTGGTGCACATTGCTCGTAGAACTGATGACCGTTGTGGCAAAAAGGTTCTCCGAAAGGAGACCGCGTACTGAAAAACGCAGCGTGGGGCGACCTACAACGAGGTGGACAGATGACCTGGTGAAGGTCACTGGGAGTCGTTGGATGAGAGCGGCATGTGACCGCTCGCTGTGGAAATCTAAGCGGGAGGCCTTTGTTCAGCAGTGGACGTCCTGTGTCTGATAAGATGAAAAGTGCTTGAAGTTTCTTGAAAGTATAACAGAATTTTCGAATAAAGTCTCCTGATAGGACTTATTCTAGATTATGATAAAATTATGTACTAAAAAAGCCCCTATTAAAAGTTAAAAGCCGCGCACTCAAATATGTTTCTACGAACATAACTTTCCATATTAAAATTTATTAACAATAAACTTTCATACTTTTCCAGATAAAAAGTGTAATATAAAATTATTTGAAATACAAGTCCGCAAAGGTAACCTATATTTTGTTATTTTACGATAACCGAACCGTTGTAGTAAACTGGAGACGATATCGTTTTGGTCGTGAATTCAAACGTAGAACGTGCTACAATCCTTTATAGTACAGCGTGATGTTCGAATCTACGTCAAAGGAAAAAATAAAGTAAACATTATTAAGGAAAATGCCTTAGTTATTGAGCATAAGAATTATTGAATTTTTTATTTAGTTTAAGAATATATTTTTTGTTTAACAGCATTTCAGCTGAATAAAAACCACTGCTGGAGACAGGCTTCTATCTGGGTGTGTTATGTGTGGTACCGGCTCAGAATACCACCACTCCATCTCCTCCCGTGGGTGTCGTAAAAGTCGACTAAGGGATTAGCCGGAGGATGGGCAGCAGCGTCCTTCGAGTACATCAACAACTTAACTGCGATCGCCAACCAGTCTGCCAAGCGTGGCGATTATGGCAAAACCCCCAATGAGCCCACAACACACCCATATCGGTCATTGTGGTGATCTTTGGGGGAGGCCTGTGTCCAGCAGTGGACTTCATTCGGCCGAAATGATGATAAGGTCATTGGGGAGTTAAACTATTAGTGTTATTTAACATAAATCGTTGGAACATTCCAGCACAATATTGCATATTCTAAAAAAACCGGGCAAGTGCGAGTTGAACTCGCGTGGAGAGGGCTCCGTACGATGAATATGTTATCTACCATGGTTATTTAAATTTGACCCAAATTTGTTTGTGGTAACTAAAAAGTATGTATGGTAGCGGATTGTAGAGGGAAATTGCTAAATATGTTGTCTATTGTTAAATTTTGTCTTGTACCAATAATTTTTCTCAAGAACAACATGCCAACTATAGATGTAAGTTTGTACGCACAATATTGAAATACTTACCATTTTATTTTAAGACCATATACTTTTTATAGGTTTCTTGCCATCGGTAAAGAACAATATTCTGTACTTTTTTCAAAATTTGAGTTGTTTCGGAGATGGGGGGGATGACAACTTTAAAATTGATATGTTACACGACGCAGTTTGCTGACCATTATTTTTAAAGTTTCTTTAACTTTAAAATTTTCCCATAGTATGATGCCCATATCAAAAAATCGTTTATTTACATTACACGTTCGTGGTTGGGTCGCAGAAATTCATGTGTGCTCCAAAATTCAACTTAATCGGTCCAGTAGATTTGGAGCAAATTGGCTGTGACAGACTGACAGAGAAACGAATGATCCTGTAAGGGTACCGCTGTTTTTCATTTAGACGTACGGAACTCTAAAAACGAATTAATAGGCAAAAAAAAACCGTAATTCCTCTAGATAGCATTCTTTTGCATGAATCTAAAAAAGCCAATTCAAAAATTTCAAACGCTTCTTTAAAAGAAATAGAAGCGTAAAAGAGTTGTATCAATACGAATATTCTGAATCCCGATATGGTGTTGCCAGCGGATGAATATTCCGACATACATCGTTGCAACTTATACCGCTCTCGATTCGAGATTTATTCCCGTACGATTTTTATTTCCTATCTATTCGACCGTGTTGCGGCAGATTCGCGTTCGGGCATTTTGCAAAATGCCTGCTGTTCTGCAGTGCGAATGATATATGTTACTAATATAATAACTGTGAAAGTCTCTATGTTTGAAAGCTTGTCATCATCATCATCATCATATCAGCCAAAGGAAGAACACTGCTGAACAAATGTCTCTCCCATAGATTTCCACAACGAGCGGTCACATACCGCCCGTATCCAAGTAGTAGAGTAGATCCACCGCTCGGCAGCCCATGCAGGGCCCGCCTCAAGCGTGTGCTGTGCGGTATCCTGATCGGTATCCCGGTCGCTATCCTAGTGATGGCACTGTTCCGTGACCTCGCATCCTCCTATCCTGTGCAAGTACGCACCAAATAAACAAATCATATGCGATGATGATATTGAAAATTAACTGGTGTTTTATTCTACATTTAATGTTTTAAATTCTATGCAACTAAACCTGTAGGATTTTGCCTCTCTAGATTGTGGTCTTACTCCTCATAGATAAACTTCTTTAACAACACTTCTATATCTGCCTATAGGTCTTGTTCGTAATGGATTAATATCAAGAGAGTAGGTAGCAGCATTTCGTTACGAGATGCTTAAAAATCTGTGTCAAGGTAGAGATTTTTCGATATTTAGGAAAATTTTGTACTACTGTAAATCCGTAAGATTTTGCTGAACATATATTGTGTTTTTTTGGTAGGTATTGACCCAAGTTCTCACCCCCTGCAGTATGTCGTGCTATTTACTGGACACCCTGTATAATGAAATCGTGTGGTGCCGGCTACCAATAGCACTAACCCATCTCATCCCGTGGGTGTCGTAAAAGGTGACCATCGGATTAGCCGCAGGATGGGCAGCGTCCTTCGAGTACATTAACAACTGAACTGCATCAACCCTGGCGATTATGGCAAAACTACTCAATGAGCATATAACCCACCCAGACCAGTCGTTGTGGTAATCTTTGGGGGAGGCCTGTGTCCAGCAGTGGACTTTATTCGGCTGAAATTATGTCATCCATAATTATAATTAATGTTTGTACTGACTATTGGACTGTCGCATTAGTCTGGTTTCGTAAGTGACGCCACCGAGCATGAAGTCATGAATTCGTATACAAGGATTTTTTACTACCCCGTCGCGGATCGTTTAAGTCATTAGCCTGGTGGTAAGCGTCACGCCTGCCTATATTTTTTTTTAACTTTGCCCCACATTATCATTGCTCCTGTGTCGTGGTTGCGTGCGTTTACAGACATAAATTCCACACACAATACACCCGTTATGCTAACCAAAAATAGTCCTTCTTGGCATCTCACTGCGCTTGTCACCTGCAGGTGTGGGCCTGGGGACAATCCATCGACAAGACAAGCCTGAGACGATAGCGCGTCATATATCTCTATAGAATTGTGCGGCTGGCGAGACCACATAATTATGGGAAATATAGGCTCCGTCAAAATGAGTCGGCGTCACACCGTGGGAATTTTAGTCAGTAAGAGTCTGGAACACTCCTATGCCTTTCCCAGGGCGGAAGAGTGACTAGAATTTCAACACCTACAGGATGAGATGGGGTACCAATATACAGCCAAGTTTAATTTTCTAATACATCAACCCCCCACACTAATATTTACTTACTAATGCTTAAAATCTGCAAAATATATATGTACAACAGCACGCTTTTGCTTCTCCGAATACTTCGGGAATACAGGCTGACATCAACAAGCCTAAATTGAGCAAGCAATATACCTTATAAAAAAAAAACTATAAAGCACCTGCAACATGCTTTCATTATTCGCTTAGTAACTACCGATTGTGCATTCCAAATTTAAAACGGTTTTTTGTATTCTTCTTTTAAAAATAACTACGTAATTTTACAGTCACGCTATACAATGCTCCATCTTTGTTTGTGTCGCAACAAGACTTTTGTTTTTATTCTTGTTTTATGATTACATTATTTTACACTGAGTTTACTGTGAATTATTGAGCAGAAATTACTTAAATGGCTGTATAGTGTCAATGGCAGTTGCATTTGTTCCAATATTTTATTGTTCTGTGAAGTGGTAACCTCTAAAAGGTTGATGGGTATTTTAAATATTTTGATGCAGTTTTAGGTCACTGTTGATTTAATATTACGGCTCCGTTATTTCTGGCTGAAGTATATTGGTATTTCTGATTTAGATTTCGACGATTTTGTGAGTAGTTTAATTATAAACAATTGATATGATAAATTTAGAACGTATATTTATTTTTTACTACAAATAACTCGTAGAATTAATCAGTCGTTGGCACAGAAGGATCTTCAATAGAGTCGTTGGATGAAGGCGGCGTGTTACCGGTCGTTGTGGAGATCTATGGGGGACGCCTCTGTTTAGCAGTGGACGTCCTTCGGCTGATATACAAACATAACATAATAAGCCCATTACTGTCTCACTGCTGGGCACGGACCTCTTCTCATAATGAGAAAGGTTAGGCCTTAGTCCGCCACGCTAGTCTAATGCGTGTTGGCGGACTACACACCTAAACATTTTGGAGTCCCTCAGGTGTGCAGGTTTCCTCGCGATGTTTTCCTTCACCGTTAACGCAAGTGATAATAAATTCAGATCCGCAAATGAATCTGAAAGTCAAGGGTACAGGCTGAGATTAAATTCAGACCCTCGTGGAAGGCAAGCGTACAAACATTGCTATCAGCTGATATGATGATGTCTAAATATAAAGTTACTAGCTGCGCCCCCCGTTTCACCCGCCATTTAATTTAAAATAAATTAGATTATTTATAAAATATAGTTTAGAGTACTTCAAACAGGCATAGACAATATTCTTAGTCAAATTTTTATGTGGTGTTAGCTGGTGTATTATACTGGTTTTCATCGCATAACATTTCGGCTTCGCTCTTCTCGGTAATGCTCGGTTCTCGTCGGGCGGCCGCCCTCGGCCTCCGACCCATTGCATCCCATCGCCCGCCTGCGCTATTAATCCGTTTTCACTTAGCATTCTTGCTGACTTTTTTCTTTTTGTTCAGGTCCTTACGTGTCACGTCATAGCGCGATGTTAAATAGCCTATACCCTTCCTCAGGAATTAGGTTATCAAATGCATAAATATTTTTTCAAATCCGGCTAGTAGTTTCAGATATTAGCGCCTTAAAACAAAAAACAAATAAACTTTTCAACTTGATTATATTAGTATAGATTATCTTGTAAATAATAATAATCTATTACATTATTATATCCAATAAATTGGTTTTACACACATATGTTTACGCATAATAAAATTATTATGTAACTAGGTATTAAAGTAAAATATTTTCTATCTAAATAGTTTATTAATATCAAGTTCTGTTAATTCTAGATACCTGATACCTATTTACATAAGTAATTACCTAGTAACTTTGTAAAGGAGGAATTCAGAGGGAGTATTAGATTATTATTAATAACAAAGTTATATAAGTACGTAACTTTGGCTTCTTAATAAGATAAGTAAAAGTAGGAACCCTTAGGTAGGTACTTATTAAAAATAAAACACTTTTTAACGGATTATATCGCTTAAATTATAGACTTTTGCTTTTCCTAACGTTTCCAAGTATTCGTGGTCATACGTGGTGGATACTACTTCTGGGGAGGATTGTAAATGATCCCCCCAAAGCAAAGCGTGGTTTGGGGGGATCCTTTGCAAAACCCCCCGAGAATTGCCTGGGGGGGGGCGACCTTTTTACAGTCGTCTTCCCTCCGCTAGAGGGGTGACCGCCTTAAAGTATTCCCCGCCGTGATGTGCCAAAGGCGTGGCACCAATGAGCGGCTCTAGTGTGATCTTACGAGGACCTGGAGCCCCCTTCGGTACCGAAGATGACCGCTCTAGTGGTTTTAGCCGGTAGGAGTCCAGCATACCCCTTCGCCCTTCCCCGGGGCGAAGGAAGTTCCATGTAGAATTTCCACTGGACACCAATAAAAAACAAGTATATGAACTTACTATACATAAAAGTAAGAAACCTATTTTTAACGCCTTTTCATGGGAAATCCTCATGGACTTTCTCATTCCTGGGGTAGAGCTCAGGGCTTGCCGGACTTACCGGCTAAAACCCCATGTTGTTCCTTCTACCTACCTATCGCTAGGGCTGCACTGGACCGCACTCTATATTCATAGGTCTAATTTGATGCACTGAATCTATAAACTAAATTGTCTGTTTTAATGTCGTTTATTTTGGTCCTGGTGGTTAGTGCCACGCCCGCCCGTAACTATTGTAATGCTCACACTACGCTCTCTCCTCGAGATATTAGGACCAAGGACTGGTGCCAAAACCAGGAATAGAGCGTCCGCCGGAGTCTGGGGCCGGTTGTTTAGTTGTGTCGTTAGAGGGGGAATTTGTCAGGAGGTACTCACTACGCTGATAAATAAATAATAAATGAAAAACAGCGGGTTGCTGGTAGAGTTAGTATTCTTAATCGGTACACCACATGGACTTCTTCACATGTTGCTTACAGCATTTCGTCTCAGATGGTCCATGAAGTGAAACCCCCTCCGTCCGTCTGTTAGAAGCTTATTTCTTAGAATTATTTCGTTCTATTCTATTACTGTACGATTACCCACCCCCATTAAAATATTCAGTCTGAAAATTCGTATATTTTTCATATGACTAGCGTAGCAGCGCGCATGTGTACCACGTGCACCCTGTAAAGATGGGCGGTGGGCTGATTACCTAAGTCGCAGACGCTTTGCAACAGGCGTAAATTGTTCCAACGCTGCTGTCAAACGTCAATTTGGTATTACCCATTTGCCGATAGCGACTAAACTGGCGAACATCTCTGACGTGCCTCTGTCGGACAATCAATGAACTAAAAACGTTCATTCTTTTTAGTTCCACTGGTGGCTACTGGCGCTAGTAACTATGCGTCTTCCACAATAGCGACAGGCGGGCGATGCCTTACGTAATACCAATTTTATTGACGCTTTGCCACTGGTGGATCCTTGGCTGCACGATAGCTGTTATCGCGTCTGCTGATGTTGTTTTTAGTTAATCAGCCCGCGGATCCAGCGGAGATACAAACCCTCTGCATACGGGGTCCGGCGAAAATGTCTACAGGTACAAAAAAAGGTCATTCATGTACAATTCCTAAATATACAATATGCTAATGAAGAATCTCAAAAGTATTAACAGTCCTTTTTTATTGCTTGCTACCTACAGTATCAGGACTAAAGTAGAATTTCCTATTACATAAAAAATAATCTAAAATTAGATGTTAAGCTGCCGTGTGGTGCCGGCTCAGAATGCCACCACCCCATCTCCTCCCATGGGTGTCGTAAAAGTCGACTAAGGGATTAGTCGGAGGATGGGCAGCAGTGTCCTTCGAGTACATTAACAACTCAACTGCGATCGCCAACCCGCCTGCCAAGCGTGGCGATTATGGCAAAACCCCCCAATGAGCTCAAAACACATCCATATCGGTGGTTGTGATGATCTTTGGGGGAGGCCTGTGTCCAACAGTGGACTTCATTAGGCCGAAATGATGAGATGTTAAGCACAAATTGGGCTTGCTTTGTTTAACTTGCAAGGTTAGCGAGTTCTTTCACATCATTAAGTCCATTGTTTTCACAACAAATATTTAATAAATACTTGAAGCTACGCGCTGTTATTCCAACAATGGGGCTCACCAATTATCCTCAAATATGCTACGACAAGCCTTAAAAAACCTTTTGATACTGGATCCACCCAATAGGGTATTATTTTTCATAACCAAGTATTGTAAATATTTTGTTGTTTTTCTGCATGATTTAATATATAATATAATAATAAAGCAAGCAGCTTCTTAAATTCTTCCTCCCCTTTGATACCAAAAAAAGTATATCATAACGAGTTCTATTAAGAAGCTTACAGAAGGCAGGGCAGCTTGTGGCGAGCTAAATGTGAGTGGTGACACTGCGTACCCGAATGCTCCAGAAAGTCGGTCAGGGCCTCATCTCCAGCTTGGTTTTCGAGACGCACGATGGTGAAACCAGTGCTGCGCCTCTAGATACCCCAAGCCTCACACCGGTGTTGCCCCCTGTCACCTGTAGTGGTGGCCATTTAGGGGGCCCATCTTGTGAGTAGCAAGTCACTGTCTGCCACAGAATTGCACTATAAAGGTTGAAAGGCAGACGCCGTTTTCTCCCGTTTTTCATAGCATTAAATTCATTAGGCACCCATTGCAATAGACCTTATAATTGTAATTTCCATATTAATGAATAGTTTTACACTTCCGATGATAATCCGAGACTGCATTTTATAGTGTAGCCATAGAGAGTCCCCGGTTAGTATCCTATTACATTATAGATTAAAATTCTCTAAAGGGCCTCTGCATGTTGGACCCATGTCCCCGCGTAAGCCTACCAAAAGACCGGGTTCCCCCTTACAGGGGATATAAACCCGTGACAAGAAAGAAATAATAGTCGTTAAGCTCCCTAAACTATTATGGTTAAGGTAATGTTACTGATACATGATTGCCATCCGTCAGGACAGGTCATCTTAAAACAGCTAAGGAGCTTTCTTCACCAAACCATTACAGAAGTTGTTCTACTGCGTGATAGTGTGTTTAACATACTATATAACTACTACTATATACTCTATCATGAGATCAGTTGTAAGACGTGTGAGGTGCACCAGGTCTACAACCCACAACCGCGGGTACTTAAAACAGCAACAAAAAATAGGGTTAATTAGTCAGTTTAGTCGTTCCGAGTAAAACAAATAATTAGCCATTTCATGAACTGACCGAGCGCTCACTAACGAGTAAACGGCCGCCTGATTTGCTTGAAACGGACCACGACAAAATAGTAAAAAGAACAAAACATTGAAATCTATGCAAAAACATCAACAACTACCGATTGTAGTTCTTGACGTTTTTTGTTACTGCTTTTATTTTTAAGTATCTTTTTATTTTATCCTTTTATAATATACCTAATAATAATATTTTTCTCACCACAATACAACACAATCGTTCGTTTCATTGGTACAGTGGCTGATACAGTCGGCTGCTGCGCTCCGGGTCGCGCGTTCGATTCCCGAACGGAACAAATGATTTTTGTATGATCTGCAGGATGGTCTGGGTGTGTTGTGTATAATCACCACCCTTGATAGGAGATTGGTAATCGCAGTACGTTGTTACGATCACCCGGGAAGCAGTTGCTACCCATCCTCTTGATATCCCTTAGTTGCATTTACGACATCCATGGGTGGCGAAAAGAGGTATATTTTTGCTGGGACCATATCAACTATTTTGTAATCTCTATTATCGTAATATCGAAAATATGAAAACCGTACACTCAACAATCTAATCCAAGTTTCCATCGAAGCTGGAGTTAAAAAACATTTTTTTTATTCCATTCAGCGGACCAACGTTCCCCCACAAAAGGTGGACTGCGAGCATGTGTGATTAAATTTTCAGAAACATATCAAACGCTATGCATACTTCCTAACCTCTAACAATTAAAACTTTGACATAAATACTGGAATCTAATGTACATAATGGATGTTGCCATATATGGATGTTTGCACAAACACAAATATTTAAAACGTTATTTCAAGTCATTGGTGGCGGTTAAAAATGACATGTTTACATCATTTCGGCCGAATGAAGTCCACTGCTGGACACAGGCCTCCCCCAAAGATCACCACAACCACCGATATGGATGTGTTGTGAGCACATTGGGAGGTTTTGCCATAATCGCCACGCTTGGCAGGCGGGTTGGCGATCGCAGTTGAGTTGTTAATGTACACGAAGGACGCTGCTGCCCATCCTCTAGCTAATCCCTTAGTCGACTTTTACGACACCCATGGGAGGAAATGGGGTGGTGGCATTCTGAGCCGGCACCACACGGATGTTTACATAATCAATTTAAACTTAAACTTATTACTTATACTATGTTACGTGCCTAAACTAACAAAAAAGAAAATTGGATATCTTTTTCTTAAAGATAAATTACGTGTCACGTTGTTTGTCCGCTATGGACTCCTAAACTACTGAACCGAGTTTAATAAAATTTTGGACGTTGTGTGTAGTTTTATTCAACTTCAAAGATAGGATAGTTTATATTTCAATTTATAATCGCAATATTATTTTATTGCGTATTATTTGTTTATTATCTGACAAAGAGTCAATTTTCAGTTCGATAAGTTTCTAACAGATGGCCGTATAAGGTAATTAGTTGACGGGATTGATTGGACCAGGTAGGTATCACTGCAATCGGGTTTGCATGTACCGGCCCGTTGGAAGCCAGGGCGGGCAACTAGTATATATATATAAACTTGACAGGCACTTAGGCCACAAAGTACTCCTCGTCGCTGTTTACCGATAACGATCCCAGAAGACTGGCAGCATTGCCACGTTGGAAGGCAATGCTAATTCTTTGTCCAACAAATTGGTTAGCGGTGTGGTAACGCGAAGAGTCCACCAAGCGTCTAGATATTTCTTTAACAAGGTGACGTGCACTCGGACCCCATGACTCGAGCGTTTAGACCCAAAATGGCTTAAAAATATAACTTGCACTGCCCGCCAAGCTTGAAAGATGGGATGAAGCAAGGGTGTTGACAGAAGTTGCATACCCACACCAGAGGCCGTCCCAACTTCCATGGGAATAACGATTAACCATCTGGTCTCTTCCCGTCATCACGTGCCAAGCCACCGATTTTTGATATAGGTGGCATGACGAAGGTGACAAAAGTACGACGAATAATGTCATTAGTATTGGTGTGATATGTGACCAGCGCTCCTATGACAGGAAAAATAAATGTAAAAATAAGTGTGTGTGTCAGCTCCGACCCACGATTGGAGTTTACTCCATAAGTACAATTGTTTCAGTAATTAATAGGCAGTGAGGCTTAAAAAATAAAAAGCACGTATTTTTATATGTACGATATATATCACATATAAAAATGAATTATAACCTAGTAACTTCATCCATGTGTTAGCCGGATTTTCTTCTACCGTCACATAAACTAGATTTTTCCATATTTTATATTTATTTAAACACTCCACTGCATATTAATAGTAATATATTAAATATCAATATTTTTACATATATTTAATGAAATAATATAAAACTTTGACAACAAACGATATTTGACGCATACATGACTTTAACGCAGAAGGTGCGCAAGGTAGGTGCGCAGAAAATGCTCCAGTGTGATCTTACGAGGACCTGGAGCCCCCCTTCGGTGCCGAAGATGACCACTCCAGTGGTTTTAGCCGGTAGGAGTCCGGCATACCCCTTCACCCTTCCCCGGGGTGAAGGAAGTTCCATGTAGAATTTCCACTGGACATCAATAAAAAAAAAGGTGCGCAGAAAATATGTTACGTTCGATAAAATTTCACACCTCTAAATTTTTTCATATATCTTATATATAAATTGATTCTTAGGGAGTTAGCTCCAATAAACTCTAATAAATGTTAAGTTGATATGTTTTAAATATTTGAGGCTCCATCTCGCTCTGCGGTACGGATTCTAATGTTTGATATAGTAGATAATCTACCTAAAAAAAGACTAACAAATATCTCTCAATTTTTATTTATGCGCAGAGAAGCGGACGGGTAATGTAATTAAATAAAGGAAACTTCAGACAGATTGGGATAGTTGTGGTTTTGGATCTTCCAATTAGGTATAACCATAAATACCTTACTTTGAAGGATTTTACCATTCATAATTTTAGCTGAAAAACGTCCACTGCTGAACAAAGGCCTCCACAAAGATCGCCCACAACGATCGGTTTGGGTTTATATTATGGGCTCATTAGCAGGGATTGCCCTAATTGCCGCGTTTGGCAGGCGGATTGTTAATAATTTTTATTGTTTCAGTTGATTTGTACTCTAAGCACGCTGCTGCCCATCCGGGTTAATCCAATAATTAGTTGTATTACGACACCCACGGGAGGAGATTGGGCGGTGCTATCACGTGGTAAACTTTATGGTTTTATTTATCATGAATGTCTAAAACAAGCAACACAAAAAAAATACGTTTTTATTTAACTCGTGTAACATTATATTTACCGATCGCGTCTAATAGCTATGCTGGGCTTCACTATTCAAAACAGACCTCTAAATTTTTATGACTAGAGGTGAGTTTACTGTAACTGGACATGTCAGAACTAGGGTGTTTCGTGCAAACACGTATACAGGCTGGTTTCGACATGCGGTAATCGCTAAACGTCCGGTTCGGGCAACGCCTGTTGCCCCGATTATAAAACCTTTATTACGGTTCGTGAAGGGATGAAAAAAGGGCAAAACACTTTGATGTCTAAAACTCATTTTTATAAAGACATCACTTTTGTTAATAATGTCTTGTTATTTAATATATTATAATATGCTGATTAGCCATTTGATGCCGGCTACGAATAGCACCAACCTATCTCAGCCCGTGAGTGTCGTAAAAGACGACTATGGGATTAGTCAGAGGAGCCAGCAGCGTTTTTCGAGTACATTAACAACTCAACTGCGATCGTCAACCCGCCTGCTAAGCGTGGCGATTATGGCAAAACCCCCAATGAGATCACAATACATCGAAACGTGTCGTTGTGGCGATCTTTGAGGGAGGCTTGTGTCCAGCAGTGGACTTTATTCGGCTGATTATTACTAAAACAGAATTAAAAATTAATTTTGAATAATATTTTTTGAGATTCATCATCATCATCGTATCAGCCAGAAAACGTCCACTGCTGAACAAAGCCCTCCCCCTTAGATTTCTACAACGAGCGGTTATATGCCGCTCTCATCCAACGACTCCCAGCGACCTTCATCAGGTCGTCTGTCCACCTCGTTGGAGGTCATACCACGCTACGTTTTCCCGTGTGCGGTCTCCATTCGAGAAACTTTTTGCCACAACGACCATAGGTTCTACGAGCAATGTGCCACGCCCATGGCCACTTCAGTTTACTAATCCTTTCAGCTACGTCAACAACTTTAGTTCTTCTACGGATCTCCTCATTTCTTCAAACATAGCTCCATAGCTCGCTGAGAGACCTTGAGCTTTCTTATCAGGCCCGATGTGAGTGACCACGTCTCTGTTCCATATGTCATCACTGATAATTTTTTGAGATTAGATGGTGATAATTATAATATTTATAGCTCCGTTCTTTGTGGTATCCGGTAAAGAATATACCACCCCTCTCCACCCAGGGTATCATAAAAGATGACTATGATTTAATATCAAGAGGATGAGCAGTCACGTCTTACTGTGTGCTAGTAACAAACAATCCGCACCCTGATTAGCTAAGAGCAACAGCAGACGCGACAGCAGCTATCGCGCAGCAAATCAGTAAAACCGGTAGCAAATGGCTTGATATTGAAGAGTGACAATGCAATTTTTTGTTCATCGATCGTTTTACAGTGTGTGAGATATTCGCCGGTTTAATCACTGTCTGACTGGCAAATATGTAATGCCAAAATGACATTTGACAGCGGCGGCTGCGCGATTTACACCTGTCGCAAACCGTCTGCGATATACGTAATCAGCCCGCCGTTCACCAAGCGTGTTGATTATGGCAATATCCGCAATGACCGTTCATTTTTGTGATTATTTGGATTGGGCATCCATGTTCAACAGTGGCTGTTTACGGGCTGGTGTGTGTGCGCGTAAAAGCCAATCGCAATATGACGAAACACGTTACGACGGAGAATAAGGTTAGAACAATAAACATTCATATTTAAATATGCATAAGCTTTTGATCCGTAAATGGAAGCTTCATATCGATGTGAGTTAGGATAGCTTTCTAAGTGCGAATTCATCGATGCCCTCAAATATTCAAGGCTATTAAGTACAATTCAATGTAGAGAGCGAAACGAGATTAACTTTCGAAGAGTGTTAGACAGTCAATTTGATGACGTCAGAATTTGAGGTTACCGTTTAAGGAAAATAATTCAGGAACAAAAAATGTATTGGGGAACATTTTATACATATATGTTTTGGTACCTTTATTATTCTCATTTATACGGAAAATGATTTTCTACTCTCGTTCATACGAGAAGCTTTTAAAATTTACATATACATGTAGATATATGTTAAAAGTTCTATTTATCATGTATGGTCACGACACATTTATTTTTTAAACAATACTGCTAATACTTCTATACAAAACTGCAAATACGTATAAACAGTAATAAAACTGACCATAATCTGAAAAGCCCTTTAAAGCTCCCCTAAACAATTATAGAATTCCTCACGTTTTTGTAATATTTTATTCAAATGATTCTATGTTGACGACCTCATCGTGTATTTATCTGATTAAACAGAACCCCTGTTAAGATGTGACCGCGTTGATATTAAAGCCTGTAATAAAATAACGGTCACGATTATTTAACATACCCCAAACAATGAACATTTGAGAATTTTTATAAAGCTTCCACTAAACAAACAAAATTTCTCCAACTTTTTATTAAAAATATTTGGAATTTAGTTGCCGGCGTTAGCTTAATTTGAGCTTTTCCGTACTAGTTATTTTGTTTTATGCGTATCATACTTTGTTTTGTGGCGTCCGTTTTGTTGCTAATCTATAAGTATTGCCGTTGCTAGGACTTTTATTTATGCAACTACACAATTCGTTTAATATGTAATACATGGATTTTCACATACTTATTTGTACTATATCATGTGGTGTCTGGATTAAGAATATAGCACCACTCCATCTCCTCCCATGGATGTCGTAAAAGGCGACTGAGGGAATCTAAACCAGAGGGATGGGCAGCAGCGTCCCTTCTGTGAAACGGTAGCCATACTGCGCTCACCAACCCGCCTGCCAAGCGTGGTGAGTATAGGCAAATACCCCCCAAAATGATGACACAGTTGTGAAAATCTATGGGGCTAAGGCCTCCCTTTGTTCAGCAGTGGACGTAAAAATGGCCGATATGATGATTTGTACTATCAATTAGTACAAATAAGTATCTGAAAATATTTTTTTATACACTGATGACGAGGCCAGCAAACCATTCCCCTGGTGGTACCTAAATGCCACCCCTTCCCATACATACAATGGTAATGCAACCCAGCAATGGGTGGCACCACACTGAGCTATCCTTATGAGACCTACTTAGTAAAATATAAAATACTTTACAGCATTGGAGTACGTTAGGCACTGTTGATTAACTGATAGACTGCTATTCACTTTGTATGGCTTTTTTATAAAGCGAGCAGAGGAGCCACAACAAGATAGATGGTTTCAAAAATATTTCAAAACGATGGTCTAAATCTCTCACCATACTTTCCATTCCATTTTCAAATTTATTAATTCGTCTCATTTACAACGGAAAATCGTTTTTAATAAAGGTATCCTAATATTTACTACTGTCAATCTAACCAAGCAACATTACAACACATTTAACCGAAATGTATTGCCAAAGCCAATCAATACATACATTCATGTAAACGCCTTGTGGCACCTTGGCATACAAGCAGCCAGTTCTTGGAACGCTGCCAACTAATTAGTCATGTAAATGGAAACTACACATCGCACTGTTTGGCGACACTGAATCACGTGGATGTAGAAGAGTGGAAGGTGCAGGATTCAGGAAGTGTAGGAAAATATAGAGTATTTGTTTTGAACTTTTAGGAGAAAACCAGTACAGGCCTCGTTAATAATATATTTTTGAAGTATTTTCTTCATCACCGTGAAAATGATCAATTGAGCATTGTCTGCGAAGAAATTTGAAACGTTTATTACTTTAACAAAGTTATGAGATTTTTTTTTATATTTGGGACAAGCCCGCCACACATCCCAACCACTGCAACTCCTGTAAGCCAGGATCTACAATGGCGACCACCGAAAAGAACACCGATCAATGAAGATCGGTGTGTCCCAGAGAAATGAGTAACTGTCTTGGAACCCGCACAGAAATTAATCAGAAAAGAAAAAAGAGGAGTAGGAAAGAAAGTTATGAGATTTATGTACTAACAATAATCTCTAATCAGAATCTCTTAACGATTAACCGTGTGGTGCCGGCTAGGAATAGCACCAACCCCATTTCATCCCGTGGGTATCGTAAAAGGCGACTATGGGATTAGCCGTAGAATGGGCAACAGCATCCTTCGAGTACAGTGACAACTTAATTGCGATCACCAACCCGCCTGCTAAGCGTGGCGGTTATGGCCAAACCCCCCAGTGAGCACACAATACATCCAGGCCAGTCGTTGTTCCGATTGACGGCACGGTTGGTGCAGTGGCTGATACAGTCGGCTGCTACGCTCCGGGCCGTGGGTTCGATTCCCGCACGGAACAAATATTTGTATGATCTGCAGGTAGTTGTTCCGGGTCTGGGTGTTATTGTATGTGGAATTCATGTCTGTAAACGCACCCATGACACAGGAGAAATCTTAGAGAGGAGAAATCTTGGAGAAAAAAAGCTAAAAAAAATGTGGGAAATCTTGTGTCCAGCAGTGGACATTATTCTGCTGAAATGATTAATAGTAATTCATAGAAAATATACGTTTTATGCAGCCAACATGCATTAATGTAAGCGCGGTGATCAATGCTTGTTTCTTCCCTGTATAAGAATAGGCCTTTGCTTTGCGGTGAGGTAGTAATAGGCTGGCTAGGCCTGATGATGATGTGCCGAAACATAGATAACTTCTTTTATTTATTTATCGACATTAAATATTAATTTAGCTTCTACTTTCCTGATACTTTTACTGATAGTAGTCCCTTATTGCTATAGGCCGACTAGGTAGGTACCACCCCAGAGCCAGAAATTCACCGTTAAGCAGTAGTGTTTAAGCTTTAGACATTACTGTGCTCCAGTTAGGAAAGCACTATAACTAGTGAAATTTTAATAAAACACTTAAACGTATTCTATCGCGATTATTTTAGATTTTTGTTTTTCCTTACGTTTCGTTTTATTATAATGTGTAATACTCGCGAAAACCTAAGACATTATTACTAGTGAAATTACTGAGCATTGGAGACTAAATATCTTTACGTCTCGAGATGACGAGTGCAGTGTAATGTCTCGCAGGACTAGTCTTGAGTAGCAGTCTAACTGTTATGGTCAGGGATGTCGCTTACCACCAGGCGAATGGAATCGTTTCGTCGTCAAATAGCAAAAACATATTACTTGATAATTCTCAAATCCTTTCAACAAAATGTCGAACTCTTGGGATATGAACATCCTTGCCACTTCTATGCAGTTTTAATTCCACATTGAACCTTAATGTACGGATTCCAATTACTGATTGATCTAAACTCTATGCACCAGATATTTCTGGTTGAGTAAGTATCGCCAACATATTAACTTAGTTGTTTTAGTTCCCCTAAAGTTTTACTGAGGGAAACGTTAATTGCAAAATTCCTGTAAATTCTTGAGTAGGAAATATTAGAATCAGGTTTCAAATTTTGCGAGCAAATTCCGGTATGGTTAGCTAAGAAAAATATCAGCAGTAGCAGATATTCAGGAAATGGATACTTGTTCAATAATTATGTATCATAATCGTGACTTCAAAGGCAAAGCAATGGACTTAAATTGTAATGTTAATTACAACTTTGACATCTAAATTAATATTTTTGTGATGTAATTTTGAAATCATGACCAGGTACCTGCGTCTATTTTTGTACACTGAACACGGTAAAACATGGACTAACCAAATTGTTTACAACCATCATACATTTCTATGTATTGTGACCGACATTTGTTGAAGCAAATAAAAAGTTTCTTCGTATCTTTTTATGCACCAATTTTTTACTATAATGTAAACACGTGTTAGTTAAATCAATATGTTTATGTTGTACCGTACATTATGTTTGATTTTCTACAAAATGAGTACCAACTCAAGTAAAATATCATAAAATATTTAACAAGAGGATACACAAAACATTTTAATAATTCACCTCAATACACCCGAGCAAAGTCTTCACTTTGCAAACTGATTAAATTATTTCTTTGTAAAGTTTTGTTCGTGAAAAATAAAATACATTTTTAACGAATCAAACGGATAATGAATTTGTCATTTGGACACCCAACGGACATTTTAATTGGGCTGTATAAAACTTGAACAAAGTTTTTATTGCGTTTCTCGTAATCAAAATTTTTGCCACCCGAAGCAGAGTTTTATTAGCATGGATCTCGAGCTATCTTTAAGACTCATGACTTTTTGTAACTCGCTGTTATAATATTAAAAACTTCGCCTTTGATTTAAACTTTGTACAGTTCGGCTAAAGGTGGAAGTTTTATTTTTCTAAAGTTGTAGTCCAATGTTGACATCGTTATCCTGTGCAAGTGTCAGACTTCAGTTTTGGACTAAGCCCTTTTCACTTTCTGATACAGTGCGTCTAGACAGTGAGAACAACTTTATAAATTGTATACTGACGTCGCAATCTACACTTCTAAAGAAGAAAAAAGATAAAGCGCTTATCGAAATAGATAAAACACAAAGAAAGCCAGCTATTTTTGTGTTAAATAATCTGTCATTTTAAACAAATGCCTACTCTCTAAGCTTCTGATAATCTATAAGCGTTAAAACTCAATTTCTATCTAATTTAGGCTAAAAGACGTTATCGACGAAACTCCTTAATATGTATTCAAGATTCAAATGGTTTTAATGGAAGGAATATTGTTTTCATTTTAATTCAATAGTCAGAAACTGATATTTTTAGTAAAAAATGAGCACTCCAAATGTGTAAGCCGAAAACTGAACAATTTAATTTTCATTTTATGTTTCTGCGTACTTGTTGATAGGTTCGGAATAGAAAAATCTGTTGCAGCCTTTGAAAGCAAACATGTTTCTGTATTCGAAAATTGAGTTAGATGAAATTTTGTTTTATTGTAACTGTAAACCTGAATATCTGTCCAATTTTTATTTGTGACAGCACGGTTAGCGCAGTCGGTAAGCGATTTGCTTTTTCTACGTGTCGTGGGTTCAAATATATGTATGATCTACAAATAGATGTTTGTGTGGATGTGGGTGTTTTTACATGTCAAATTTGTCCGTAAACTGTAGCTATGACAAGGGAGCAATCCTAATGAGGTGCAATTATTTAAATAAAAACGCATAGGTACGAATTTTGGACGGCATTATTGCGAAGGTTTTGAAAATCGACAATAATATAATCGATCAATAGCTTCATCAATATCATCATCATATCAGCCAAGGGACGTCCACTACTGAACAAAGGCTTCCCCCATAGAATTTGAGAAATTGTCAGTACTCACCACGCTTAGCAGGCGGGTGTGAGCGCAGTAAGGCTACTGTTACACAGAAGGGACGCTGCTGCTGCCCTTTGGTTTAGAGTACCTTAGTTGCCTTTTACGACTCTCGAGATAGAGTGGTGCTACATTCTTAATAGCTTAGATGTACTAAAATATATCGATTGATGTCTCAAAAATTTTACGAATTATACACAGTATAAAAACACTGAATTTCGGGGCTATATCACGTAACTATTTTCTGGTACCTTGTATTTCCGGACGATTCAACCAATTTCACCAGCCGTGGTCACTGGTGAACTGTCAGTCAGTCTACTGAAACTACTATAAACAGACAGTACACGATATAGTTCTGAAATTCAGTGTTTGAGTTAGATTAAAGTTTCTTATGTAGATAATTCTTTTGTACGTGTGTCACTGAACTCCTAAACGGCTGGACAGATTTTGATGATTTTTTGTGTATGTTTGAAAGGATCCCTGGATGGTTTAGATTTACGATTTGACCCGGTAGGTGGTACTGCAATCGGGTTTGCATGTATCTTCCTGTGCGCAGCTGGGACGGGCAGCTAGTTTTAACATAAATCTGACATTATGTGACGCAAGTAATCAATATTTTATGTAATGATTTCCAACACAGTCTCATTGGAGCAAACAACATCCATTAAACGACCTATTGATAATAACATAATATCCCAAAGGTAATAAGGCATACATCTCCCCATACATTAATTAGTTTTGAATTCAAATTAATATAATAAACATTTCATAGCGATATTCCGTTTGAACTGACAGCAGCTTATACCTAATTGACGAAGTATGTAACTATAAGTATGAAGTTAATATGTTTTCGTACTAATATGGGAAGAATCAATCATACTCACGCAATTTAATCATACATAATCATTAAATCAAAATTGTGGAACTCAATTTCAATCCGGGCAACTAAGATTTAAATTGAGTTCTACAATTTTATAATATGTTTAGGCTGAGCGACACTGATGCATGCGTCATGCTCGTGAATGTGTTGTGTTTTGGGATTAGTCAGCTTAATGCTGCCGTGACCATTTAATTATTAACTTTGGTAAATATTAAAATCAGGCTTTTTTAATGTAGAATTTGTAAGAAATTTTCTCTTTCCTCCTACATCGTCCTCAAATAGTCAAAAATAGTGTAACAATTACGTCTATTATTTCTAAAGAGTAACCACGGAGCTTTTTGTCCGTTCTTTTTCATAGAAAATCAACATCTTGGTTATACGGCAACTAAATTCTGACTATACATAAGTATATGATTTTACATTAAAAAAATATGTATTTTATCTCTTTAATGCTCGAGTTTTTTTTATTATTTTTCACGGTCGTTACATAGTCACATCCATTTTCATTCATTCTGCCTAGAAGATGTCGACTGCGAAATGAAAGCCGTTTGGTATTATCTTGGAATCGATCCATTTTGTCGTCCTTCCATTAGAATGGACTGGCTGGATGGAATGGCAACCGGTCAAAATGGTCAACCGTGAGTGCCCCGCTTTCAAAGCTCAAGTCACGCCCTTCTTCAGCCTTTTGACACACATTACAAAGATGCGTGCCACTTTCTTTTTGAGCCATACTTTCCTACTCCGTTGAACAATGTTTTACTACTAAAATCAAAACATTCATATGTGCGGGGACTCCTGTCAGGAACAAAGTTTGTTACTTGCAATAATGACAGTATAAATCCCGTGTGAATTAAAACAAATACAAAAATAAGTTTAAGTAATATTTGCACGTTTTTTTTTCACGGGAAATGTGGTTGCTTAACCGGTCATTTGCTGGCGAAGCCAAAAGAGGCCTCCAGCCAGGCCAATTAAATATTAAAAACTAAGCAACTTTCGCTAAGGGCGCCCCCTGCGGGACACGGACCTCGGCTTAGGGCGTTGCTGGGGATATCAAGCTATTGTTTTGGGGACAGCTGGATCGGTATTATTTAAATTGTATTAGGGGACATTTAAAGCTACAGGCTCGGCACGGGCCGGCGCGAGCAAGAGACGGGAGGGAGAAGTGCTAACTTGAACGGGAAGGTGACGCGGCGATAGGCCTCCGCGACGTCGGTGAGGCGGGCATCCTCGGCGGCGAGGGCGGTACAACGGTCGGGTGTTTAGTGAACGAGACAACGCGAGTCTCTTCATGTGATCTAACGTGATTTTATCGTCTGGATCGACCAGAACGTGCCTCGGGCGGCGTACTCTACTGATACGGGAGGGTTCGTAGTCGGCGGCTGATACCACAAGGGGATTTGGGTGGGACAGGGCAAAATCGAGATAGCGTTTAGACGCTTGTTTCATAAATTGCCTGATGGTCGGCAAGTTAAGGTCGAAATGGAGTTGGTCGTTTCGCATGTACAGAGGCGCTCCGGTGGCCTTGCGCATGAAACGGGTTTGGAGGGTTTCTAATCTACGGAGTGGGTATGATTCAGCGTGTGCGAACACTAGGCTGGCATAGGTCATGATGGGTCGAATGCATGTGGTGTAAATTCTCACCTTATTTCTAAGGGATAATTTACTACGAGCGTTCAGAACATAGTGAAGGCGACCGAGCACAAAGGCAGCGCGGGCACGCACCGTCTTTGTGTGGGGAATGAAGGTCAGTTTTTTGTCTAGGGTGACTCCAAGATACTTGGCGTGCGGTTCCCAAGGAACCGATTGGCTGAGCATCGAGATCTCCCTGAAGCGTGGGTGGTCGTCGCCTAATTTGCAAAATAGGACGGCTTTACTTTTGATAGGGTTAACTTCGATCCGCCATTTCCTAAACCATTTACCGTAGACGTTGGCTGTGGTTTGGAGGATCTTAGTTATATTATCGGGACTGCTACCAGAGTAGAATATGGCCGTGTCATCCGCGAACAGTGCTAATTGGGTCGTATTAGCAGGTCTTTTGGGGAGGTCACTGGTGTACAGTGTGAACAATAATGGGGCTAGCACGGATCCTTGTGGGACTCCGGCTCTAATGGGGTGGGGGGAAGAGAGAGCGCCCGTGATTCGATATCGGAAACTGCGATTTGACAAGAAGTCTCGTATGATGAGAACGAGACGGTTAGGCACTCCGAGTTGATACAACTTATATAATAAGCCATTGTGCCAGACTTTGTCAAATGCTTTCGCAACATCGAAAAAGAGGACTCCCGTCATCAGGCCGCGTGAGAATCCGAACGTGATGTGTTCAACTAGTCGGTGGACTTGTTGTACACACGAGTGTTTGGTTCTAAAACCAAACTGTTCGTCGGGAATGAGTTTCTTGGAATCGGCAAAATCCTTTAATCGGGAATAGATAATCCGCTCATAAATCTTCGCAAGAGAATTGAGAAGGCTTATGGGGCGATAGCTGGAAGGCTCGCACTTGGGCTTACCGGGTTTGGGAATACCGATAACGGTGGCCTGTTTCCACGTATGCGGAAAGAGGTTATTGTTTAATGCCGCATTGAAGATGACGGTCATTAAGGCGATAAGACGTTCGGGGAAGAGTTTAATCACCTTGTTGGTGATACCGTCAGAGCCGGGGGCTTTGCGAGGGTGAATCTTTTTCACGAGATTTCTGACCTCGTCTGCCGTGACCGGAGGGAGGGGGTCGTCAGGGTCCTCGGCAGGCGGAATAGCTGCTCTACGTTCGACTTCAGCGTCAACCTTTTTGAGGTGAGCTTGGTCTACAGGTAGAGTGCTTGGGGAACATTGCGCTTCTAGACTGTCAGCTAGGCATTCGGATTTTTCGTCGTCATCAAAGGCCGGCCTTTGGTTGGGACGGTTGAGGGGGGGGACAGCATTGGATGTTTCGGATTTGAGTTTCCGTTGCAGATGCCAGAACGCAAGGTGGGTTGGCTCTAAGTCGCCCAACATCTTATCCCAGTTAGCCTCTCGGCACTCCTTAATACGTTCCTTGACAGCACGCTGCAGGTGGCGCATAAAGAGACGATTGGGTTCGCTGGGAAAAGATGAGTACGCTCTAAGGGCTGCGTTCTTCTCCGTCATCAGTGCACGTACATCGTCAGGGAGTTTCATGCGATGGTCTTCCATCGCAGGAACTCGCCGTGAACACTCGTCCACGACGGACTGTACATGCCCGGTGAGGGAGTCGATCGCGCCTAGCGTGTCTGCGACTGACGTTATGCATTCGGGAATTCTATCTAACTGAGCGGACGAGGGGTCGTTGAGGCGTTGCTTAACTTTCCTCCAGTCCGTCGTCACAATGGTCTGAGAGGGTAGCCCTATGTCCGTGGGGCCAAAGCGGGAGGTGAGGTGAAGGATCACAGGACGGTGATCGGAGTCTAGCTCTTGTAGTACTTCAATGGAATGCAACTTGAGGTTGACATTCATTAGAAGTGCTATGTCGAGTATATCCGGGCGATGATTAACATTGCTGGGGTAGTGAGTGGGATACATCGGGGCGATGATGTCAAAATTGAGGAGGTTACTGAGGGAGTATAATTTACTTCCTCTGTGGTTGTGGGTGAGACAGTTCCAAGACTCATGTTTGGCATTGAGATCTCCCGCCACTATGACGGAGTCGCCTAGATCGAAGAGTGCTTCGAGATCCGATTGGATTGGATCGTCTTGGGCATTGGGGGTTAGGTAAGCCGACACTATAGTGATCGGTTGATGACCTGTCATGCCTATCCTGCACACAGATGCCTCTAGATTGGAAAGGGACGGGGTATCTAGGGGCATGCAATAAAGGGATCTCTTATAGTAAATAAGAGTGCCTCCTCCACGGGAGTGGGTCCTGTCGTTGCGCACTATATCATAGTTTGCAATTCTAGGGTTCCTGTGGGAGGGTTTCAAAAAGGTCTCTTGTATCAACATAATGTCAATAAGGTGGTCGCGGAGGAATAAGGCGATTTCATCTTTTTGGCCATTAATGCTGTTGGCATTGAAGATGCCTATTTTAAGGGATCGGGGTTTTATTCTGCACCTGTTTTGTGAATCCATTACGGATGAACGCGGTAGGAGAGGAGGGCGGATGAGACATCAGCGAAGTCGCTGAGTACTAACATGAGGCCGTATTGGCCCTGGTTTGCCCTAATGGCCGCGGCCATTTGGGCGACTCTGTTCGGGTCGACAGAGTTGAGAAGACCGAGGCAAACTGAGAGGTCGTCAGTTTTGAGAAGGGGTGAGGGAGGGGCGGCCCTCTGAGAGTGCACTTGTGGTGCGGGTTGGTTGTACGGCACGGGAAGGTACGGTGCCGTATGGGGGGCGGTCATCAGCGAGGGAATCGCTGATGCCTGGGTCGCCTGTTGGGTCAATAGACTTTTCCTCAGGGCGGGGAACGCTTGCTGATGATTCAGCGCGTTCCATGGCGATGGCCTTTGAGGGCTGAGTCGTTGGGACGTGGAAGGGGCCTGAGAGGCGTAGTGGGCGGCCGCGAAGGCTTGGGTAGCCGCTTTGCGCTTAGCAGCCTTGTTGTTTGCTCGCGGGGCTTTGGGGCATCCGCGATAGTTCGCTGGATGACCCGACTCACCGCAAAGCACACAACTCGGGGGCTCTGTGCATTGCGTGCGATCTTTGGGGCGATCGCAGTCGGAGGTGCTGTGGTCACCTAGGCACTTAACGCACCTAGGTTTGGCGTAGCAGTGTCGCTGCGCGTGGCCATAGAGTTGGCAGCGGTGACACTGCCCGGGAGGACCATAACGATGGGGAGGTTCAACTTTTATGCCTGAGAGGTGGCATACAGTCTTGATATTAAAAATCTTCCGATCATTATCGGCGGTCTTTTCGCATATGGCGAGGACCATATCGTAAGCTTTACCGCTGCGACCAGCGTGCATGCGATGAACTTCGAGGACGGGGATACTTTGCGACAGAAGGTCGTCTTTGATGGAGTCGGTGTCGATCTCCTTGGGGATGCCTTTAAGGACTACCCGGAGTGGGCGTTCCTCAGCGAGAGAGTACGTGTGAAAGTACACGTTCCTGTCTTGGAGGGCACGGGTCAAAGACCTGAAGTCTTGGGCAGTGGGAACTGCCACTTTGACCCCGACGGCTGTGGTGCGGGCACTTAGGTAGTTAATACCTAGTTCTATACACATTTTGGACACGTCATTCCACTTGTCCTTGGCCTGAATGTATATTGCAGGCGGTTTTTTGTCCTTTTTAGGGACCTTGGCGGGCTGGGATTGGGAGTTAGCGGGGGTAGGGGTAGGGGGAAGACTGGCCTGAGAAGAGGCCGTTGTGGGGACAGGGGCAGAGGGCGGAGCGGAGGACGAAGCCTCGTCCGTTTTCGGGGCTTTGGCGGGCGCAGCTTGAGCGGAGGACTTGGCCTTGCGGGCCCGCTTTTTACGGCTACCGCTGACGAGTTGGAACTCGTCAGAGGCCGAATCGGAGGAGGGGATTTGGGGAGGAGGGGGAGAGTCCTCGCTCTCTGACATGTCCGACACGTCCGAGAGTATGGGCATGTCGGCTTCGGGGGACGTGAAGGCGTTCGTGCTGGCGGTGGGGAGGGGGTTTTTGCCTGAGGGGCGGATGAGATGCCGGCATCTAATTCGGGGGTTGTGCCCCTTTTTTTGGGTTCGGGATAGGGGGGCTGCACTTTTGTGCCTGGCTCTAGTGGGGAGAGAAGGTTGCCATACTTGGCAACAAAGTAGGGGTCCTTTAGGAGGATCTCCCTAATATTTTTCCACAGCGTGGCGTCGTCGGCCATTTTGTTTATAAAACAAAATGGCGGACGGGGGACGAAAACAAAAATACGCTATAAGCGCGGAGGAACAATTGCGATTTACGCGGTCCCTAACCTCCCGGGTTGGATGGGCCCGGGGGTGTGTAACAAAACCCTCCCTGCCGGGTGTAGGCAGGGAGGTGAGTGTATCTAAGGTGAGCCCTAAGCTAGTATCATCCGTGGCCAGTCTTATTGGGCAAACGGGTCCCTGACAGCTCTTTTGCAAGGGGCGATAAGGTATCGCCCGCAAGAGACTGTATAACCTGAAAGCGTAGACTCGAACTAGGGTCGACTAGGGTAGCCCCCAAGGCCGGTGGTGCTAGTCCGCTGCCGACTAACTGCTTTGCCCTGATGGGGCTAGGCGGGTGTGCCGGGTCAACACCCCACTCGGCTTCGTTGGCACCGTAAGGTATCCGCCGAGGACCACCAAACAGTGGTTTTTCCCTGAAGGGGCACAATAACGCGATGAATTTGATCGGTGAAAGAAACAAAATCAGTAGTCGCCTTGAAAAAGGCAACGCGTGATTTATTTGAAGTGACTGCAATCCGATGGGACGGATTGCGGAAAAACACTACACGGCACACTGATCGGGGAGCGCGAGCACTGCACGACCGTCTGCGGCGAGCGTCAGACACGGAATGAATAATAATATTTGCACGTGTTTAGAATTGAGGTTATACGGCTGACCGTGCACAATGCTTGCTGCTCGGATCTCGATAATCGCACGCACACAGATACAACCGTATATGATAGAAAGAGGTATAGAGAAAGAGAAAGAGAGGGAAAGTTCGCCTACCGTTTGTAATAGAAAGAGAAAGAGAGGGAAAGGTCACCTAGAGGCGGCATATGGCTTTTTCCTTACGTAACGATTTCTGCCAGTTCACTCTACTGTAAGCCGCGTAAAATAACTTCGTTCCAAAAAGTTTATCGAGAAATCTATCCAAAGTGTGAAATGGCTCGCGAAATTCGAAATAGGTATGTATGAGTCCGACCTTATAGACAGCCACATGTTTGTTTATCTACCCAATTCAACTATGCATTGTTTTGTTCGTACCGCATTTCGGCAAAGGATTTTATAAAACGCCACTCGGCACACAGGGACATCAAATCAAACGAAGTGGGCATGGTTCGATAGCGTTGACCGCTATGCGATACCACAATCACTGGGTTTTGTGCGATACTCAAAAACCACAGCCATTGATTAGTATTCAATCTCTAGATCAGTGAATGCAGTGTGTTGCGTATGTTAATGATGTTAGTTTACTTTAGACATAACAAGACACCTTTAAAACACATGTGCTTACTACTAAAACAATTATTATAATAAAAATAATTAAATATTGAGAAAATTTGGTATGGAATAACTGGAAACCCAGAGAAAGACAGAATACTCTGATTACCAGAATATAAAAAATCCTTTTAATTCCCGCAAGTAATTTAAGAGACGATGAAATTAATACATATGGAAGATATAATTAAGAATATATGAAGTATATATTCGAAGATATAACATCTGAAATAGGCGCTATGATTACAAATATGTCCGCAAGGGTTTTGACAACTATTCAATGGTGGCAATACATTTCTTATTTCAATCGATGTTTTCATGTTTGGTCTGTAAATGTAAATCATAATGCACAGAAAATGATATTAAATTCCAGCAACAAAATATCCATCTCCTCCCGTGGATGTCGTAAAAGGCGACTAGGCAAATACCCCCCGAAATTATGAAACAGTTGTGAAATCTATGGGGGAGGCCTTTGTTCAACAGTGGACGTATAAAAGGCCGATATGATATGATGAACAAAAAATTACATTTAATTAAATAGCCAGGTCCTTTCTAGTGATTGTGTAGTTGGATGCTATATATTGTAATCAGCATAATTATTTCAATAACAATGGGCATTCAAATGACAAGGTAATACAATTTTCACAAGAATTTCGATTCATATTTAAAGGAAATTAGACTGACTCAATAAATTACGTTTCCAAATCATTTACTGGCTAAATCCATTATCGTAATGGAGTTATTCCTTGGAATCGATACTAGTATTGGAAAAGTGTGAACTGATATTATTCATTGGTTAGGTATGAATAATTGAATAATTAGGTCTAGCGTAATTTTATGCTCGATTTTAGATTCGAGACAAATTTTATACTTCGGCTGGGTCGCGGAATTGGCCCCTGGAGTAAACCAGCCTTTTCACTTGTCGATTTACTCAGAACGACTAAGGGCTGATTTCACCATTCGCATTAAAAACATAGTTCAATAAAACTAAGTTTTGTATAACTGAATTCAAACGTTGAGTTCGATGTCGGTTTACGTCAATTTGATTTCACCAGGTACATTTTGATCGCGTTCACGAAAACCAAGTTTTAATGTCATAGAATGTAAATGTCGTCACAATCTCAGACAAAATTGTGGTGCGTCATGCATTGTATTTAACTGTGACCTACTGTGACGTAGTTTATGGACGGGATAGTGAAATAGGCTACTTTACTTGCTTTCTTTGCTTAAAACATATACAGTTCCTGTGGAATAGCGGGCGAAACCCATAATTATTATATATATATATATATATATATATATATGGCCGGGCAAGAATACCACCACCCTATCTCATCACGTGGGTGCCGTAATAGGCGATTATGAGATTAGCAGCAGCGTCCTTCGAGCACATTTATAACTTAACCTACATGACTGCCAAGCGTGGCGATAATGCATATTGGAGCTCTGAACTCAGTTAAGCGCTCATACTGAGTTTAGCTTCAACTGATCGCGTTTAGTTGCAACAGTGCAATAAGCCCTTAGACGGGGTGCTACTCAATAGAATATAGAGAACGACCCGCACGCTTTTAATCCATCGATGTGACTAGAAACATAATCTAGTTCAAAATGTCAGTATATGAGTGTGCACTTGTTCTTCGAAATGATTACTTTTGTTAGCACGACTTTTATAATGCAACATTAGTTACTTGACGTAAACCAAAAACTGGAATGTGTGATTGACTACTCAGTACATTACTCATTCATCTGTGGTGTAGACGTTTTGCTTGCTATCGGGCAACTGAATAAATAATTAATTAACGTCTGAGAGCGAATGTCAGTTATGTGAATGACAGACTAGTTAAAACAACAACCAAACACATACATTCAACGTAGAACCCAGTGTTTATAAATGCAGTTTTAAATATAACTATATTAAAAAATATACATTGTCCAAATTCAAATTCATTTATTGTGTGATTTTTGGCTAAATAAGATTTTAAATACATAGCTGTGTTCCTCAAAAATCTGCCATAATGGTGTATAATGTTTTAGTTTAATTCATTATATCTCTGCATCAAATTAATTAATTAAATCCATAAGTAGTAAGTTATATACAAAATAAACCAATCATCGAAATTATCATGATTAAAAAATTATTACAAAAATTGATATTATTAGAATTAATATTGTTAACAATATAACATTTTCGAAATTTAACATTATTCAAATTATCATGATGAGATTTTACTTTATTAAAACTAACACTATCAACATTTAATTAAGTACATGTATGTCAATCTTTCAATTTATCAACAAGGAATTCGTAATGGTGTAGTAGCATTTATGTAATTTATTTTTAAACTGAGTTCAGTTCGTCTTTTATATTATTTGGTAACTTATTAAATACTTTAGGGGCCATGCAAAGGACACTTTTGTACATTAACGCGGTTTATGACGGTCGAAGGCGTAATTCATGTCTATATTCTAAATCTTTTATTCCTTTCGCGCTAATCACCAGTTTTTGTATATAAATTCATATTTTTTTAACAAATAAAGCGGTTTCGACTATGTAATGTTAATATTTTTAAGGATACAGAATAGGGTTTGCAATTGTCGGTTGTTTTTAAATCACATATAGCTCTGATGCATCCAATCTATGATATATGTAAAAATATAAATGAAAGCTAACACTTGCACTAGTTTGATCGTGTGTGAACTGGTAGTTAACTACTCTCAAACCCAAAGAACGGTATACCAACTTGAAGCGCTCGAGACGATCGAGACGCGCTAAGAGGCTAATTAACAACGATGCACTAATCAAGGAAAGGTAGAAGCTCAAACATAGACGTAGAGTTTCTGGAGGGTTGGATTTTTATCGGATACATTTCGTCAAGTGTGCGTTGGAATTGAACGATTGACAACCAGACGAACGGCATTGCGCCACCTTTATTAGTATGGTGAATGCTGCACCCATACGCACGAGGCATTTTGTTTCCATATTTTTCATGCGTACCGCTAAGGAATGGAACTCCTTACTAGTCAGTGTTTCCCGACAGTTACAAACTGGAAATCTTCAAGTTCCGTTCAAGTTCAAGCAAGTTCACCACGCTGGCTTAGTGTAGATTGACGAACTAAACACACCATTGCAATTTTTTTGGGGACCTCTCATATGTGCCTGTTTCCTCACGATGTTTTGCTTCACCGTTAACGCAATTGATAGTAAAATTCTGATCCACATGAATCCGAAAAGTCTAAGGTGCTGGCCGGGATCAAACTCGGTTCCTTTTGTATGGAAGGGAAGCGTTTAACCAGTAGGCTGGCACAACTAAAGAATACCATTAAATTAATATTTGTTTTTATACAATTAAATCAATATTAAAATATTTATTGTCATATAAATGAGTCAAAAATATTTAAAATCTAAAATTAGTGAAAAACTAAAATCAAATTAAAAAGAAAGTCATTAAAATAAATCTCCACTTTTCATTATGTTTGACGGCCTACTTCATACCGTCAGATGTTCGTGACGACACATGCGCGTGCAGCTTACAACATTACTCTCATCAAAAAGGCCAAAGAAACAACAACAAAATGCCCGCATGATCTCTTAAATGGTATTCATTGATCACCGATTCCATACAATACGTTTGGCATAATAAATACGTCTTAAATCGAAAACCAAGCAAATCCCTACGTATATTAAACATTAGGCTAAAGGCAAGAATGAAATCCATACTAACGATAATACGCTATAAACCAATATCCGACTTCAACCCTCATAAAGGGGTTGAAACAGGACATTAATGCTATACACCCGTCCTATTATCATAGTGCAAATCTTGGATGTTAGTTAGTGGTTATGTTATCATTGTTAGAGAAAAGACAAGAGTATAATATGTATAATTATAGATTATATATAAGGGCTGCCCGTATTTTTACCATTGATCACCACTGGAAATTCTACTTGAACTTTTTACAGGGCGAAGGAGTATGCTGGCTCCTACTAGCTAAAACCACTGGAGCGGTCATCTTCGGCATCGAAACAGGGCTCCAGGTAGAATTTCCTGTGGTGATTAATAAAAAAAAGGCGGGCAGCCCTCCCCTTGGCTACGCCCTTATATATAATTTATAATTATACATATCATACTCTATGTCTTATCTATAACAGCAATCACTTATCACAGAGAGGATGACTGATGATTTATAATTGATTTCTATGGAGTTTCTTGCCGGCTCTTCTCCATAGATCAACTATTTGGAACAGTGCAACTTAGATTCTGACGTTTCATAAGTGCCAATATTTGGTTTATTTGAAATAAAAATATTTGACTTTGACTTTGATGTTGTTAGTAAAGTTTAAAATAATATTAGATTTTAATAATAGAGTAATAAAAAAATCATAATCAAAAATTCAAGAAGATTGTGTTTGTTATGATTAAGTGCTTTTTAAAATATAATTATATAATATATTTTTATACATGCACAACACTACAGATTATACTAATTTGCTGTACAGTTATAATTATTACAGATCATGAAAAGCAGAAATCAAAATAAAATTACTCTTGAACACATATTTTGCATAAAACTGGAGACAAAACGGGGAGCTATTTAAAATACAACTGAATACTGAATTCCCACGGCTGCCTGATATAGACTGTCCCTCATCAATAATCACCACCGTCTATGGCACGTTCTTATCGATCTGAGTGATGAAATCACCCTCCTATCACGTAGCTCATAAAAAGAAACTCGCGAAGTCTTGTTCGAACAGACCGCCATACCGTCTCCGCCGCCAAGGCTCGTCGTGACGATTCCACCTCTACTACTCTTGCTCAAGCCAGTCCACGCCAAGCTAGTAGATAAAAAATATATCTCTAAAAATATTTAATACATACTGAGCCAACTGTCCCATAGTTGAATCATCAGCAACCCCGTTAGCAGAGGACCGAGCCACTAGAGGTACCCTCAGCTGTGTTGCTTAGTTTATAAGGTTTAGCCTGGCTGGAGGCCCTTTTCGGCTTTGTTTGCCTGACTGAGCTGCAACAACACACTGAGCTGTCTGCGAGAAGGCCAACATAAAAAAGGACAAAACGCATTCACATGTAAAGAAGAGTAGTCGTAGTACAGACGTGTAACCAGCTCATCAATTAGAAAATTATACGACCTCCATTATGTTTTCGTTCGAACAGTTTCTCTTAAGACAAGAGAAACATCTGACGCTGTTTTTGTTTCAGACTTGAATGAACTAAGTTTGGTGGGAGCTTTCGTAAACACGTAGGCAGAACAAGCAAAGTTTCCATATTATATTATAATGAATGAAAAACATACGGTGTTTATATCAGATGTTTATCTTTGCTTCCAACTTTTAAACATGTTATTATAGTTGCAATATATTGCTACCTATCAAAACTTGTTGAGAGATTTGTTGACAATGGGAAACAAATATAGCCTTATCAGTCACACTACCTTTTTTCTTTTCTTTTGTTGTGCCGCGGTCGTGGGGAAATTTCCCGCCCTGGAAAAGTTGGAGGGTCGTACGAGACTTTTACCGGCTAAACCAAAGACCAAAAAGGCTACCCTGAATTCTAGCATCCCTGGATGATTACCAGAGGTAATTAAATTACCTTGTGTGTTAATCAAGCAACCATCAGGCCTGTATTCCCCGAGGAGTTAGATAGTGGTCCTGCTGTTGCACACCGATATTTGAAAGAACGTAAAATATAATTTTATGCCACAATCAAAAACTAAAGGTAATGATTACAGTATAATTAAGTAAACAAAAACAAGGACAGTTTTTTTTGTGCGCGACACCAGTAAGGGCGTCTCACATTAAATCTGTTGGTTTTCCGATAGGGGGAATTGACGCCTCCAGTGTGATCATACGAGGACCTGGAGCCTCCCTTAGGTGCCGAAGATGACCGCCCCAGTGGTTTTAGCTGGTAGGAGTCCGGCATACCCCTTCGGCTTTCCCCGGGGCGAAGGAAGTTCATGAAGAATTTAAACCTTAAAAAAAAAGTGGGAATTGACGCAATGGTAAATAGTTTTTTGTTTTTATTTTTCTTATTGTCCTCTCTAATGACATTTACCGTATGGTTTGTGGGGAACCAATATCTAGTGACAAAAGGATAAGGGAAAAATATGTTCATAAGGTGACTTCTTCTTCCATGAGGAGCGGCCTGCGGGCGACGAACTAGGGGTGGTCCGTCACCCAAACATAAACAGGCCCGAGATGGTGGCGCATGTGTTTCGCGCGCGTCTCTCAGTAGGATAGGTGCGGCCAGTAAGGTCGCACAGAGAAAGGACCCGTCAAACGGTGACGGGCTGATACATTTTTTAATTATTTTTTATTGGTGAAGCGGTCATCTTCGGCACCGAATGGTAGGGGGGGGGTCCAGATCCTCGTAAGATAACACTAGAGCCATTAGGGGTACGCCCATTGGTACCACGCCTTTAGCTACACCTCGGAGGGGATGACTGTAAAGCGGTCACCCCCTCTAGCGGAGGGCAGGTGGCTGTAAAAAAGCCATCCCCAGGAACTTTTTGGGGAGGATTGTAACGGATCCCTCAAGCCTCGCTGTGCACTGTGCTACGCACACAGTGGCACATGGCCGCGTGCGCGCCACCGTCTTCCCGAGGGTCGCTCGGTGAACACCCCACCCCCAGCTAGAGGTAAGAGAAAGGACACCGCGGGGTTTGACCTTCCCAGGGCGGAGGAAGTCCAAGTGAATATCACCATGATAAAAAGAAGTTACTTCTACTTCCATAGAGGGCTATAGTCACACATAAGCTCGTGAACAACGAACTGATGTGTGACTATAGACATCTGCTGAACCCAATGATGAGCGTTTATACATATTGCCATAATTACCACGCGTGGTGATCGTAGTATGTTGTTTTAAGCTCACAAGATGATGCTGCTACCCAACTTTACGACCTCCATAGGTGAACAGGGGTGTTATTTTCTTGCGCGGGACCCCATGAAACATCATTATATAAGTGCCTACTTATTCCTTCCCAAGGCGGAGAAAGTCCTTGAAGACTTCCCCATGACGAAAAAAGCTATTGTTATATACGAGGCTTGGTGTTTGCACATATTAAATTGATGTCCGTAAACGCACCAAAGAATGAGGAGAAAACATAGCGACGGGCGGGAATAAACATTGACTTACATCATATTTAGGTTCATATAGAAATAAGGCATATAACAGTAACAGGTGGCCCATCATTTGCAAGTATCATGAAAACTTATAAGGCCCCCACTAAAATTGCTCTCGATCTATCATTACGATCTTTTCCTTAAACGGACCATTTGCAATCCTTTACTTTGGGGCAACCCCAGTTTTTTCACTTATGTGCGAATAAATTACTCGGTTGTTTACTTGTTTCATCTTTCAGAAAATGTGGAATTAAATTACAATTTTTTTACATCAATTCACGGTGGTAATGGATCTCGTTCATGCATCACATTGACTGCACTCGTGTGACTGCTATAAACTTTCCTCCTATATTTTACCCTTAGGAAAACTAGGTGTAGTAGATGGTGTAAAAGTGACATCGTAAGGAAAACTGGTGCCATGGATTCAGTACATGATTCTCGAATTTTTGGTTTAACTAGTGGTCGCCCAGGGGTTGAAATTGGACCGTAATAAAAAAAAAACAAAAATGATTTAATGTATTTGTAACACATATTGTATATACATATTAACTTTCTGCACTCCTTCGTGCGCGCAATGTGCTTAATAAGGTACAAAGTATTTTCTTTACATATTAATATAGTATAGATTATAAAATAATAGCTTTTGTCTATCCTAACGTTATTTTGAAACAAAAACTGTAATTGTTATTTCCGAGACAAATGGCTTTCCTTTTTTTATCATAGGCCTAAGTGTAACCTTTTCCCAAGGTTTTCGGTACATTCCCACTTACACCCTGTATGTATTGTTAGTAATGAGATGAGTAAGTCCTTACCACCAGGGGAATACCTGGTGGTAAGCATTACGCTTGCCCATGACAGTTGTAATGCTGGACAAGCCCTGGACAAGCCCTGCATAGCACTACACTGCGCTCGAGACATTAATTATTTAGTCTGTTATGCACCGTTGTTTCACTAACGACAGTGCCCTCAAACCCCACAGGCACCCAGTAATGTTTATAGCTTAAACACTATTGCTTGGCAGCAGAATAACTGGCAACGTGGTGGGAGAGCTTTTTTACTTCAGAACTATGTTGAAAGTAAGACTAAATTATTTTACATTATTAACATAATTCAGCCAATATATTATTTTTCAGACAAACTTATTCTTCCTGCCCTGGTCCTAAGTTACTTGGGGTCGGCGAAATATCCTTTAGCAAATCCTTTGCAATATCAACTATTGCAAAAGATTTGCCAAAAGGATTTTTCAGTAGGCCGCCTGCCTGTCATCAACCTTCCTTGGGTATGCCAATTTGGTGGTTTACCCGCCACCTTCCGGTAACCCAAAATATGAGATGAGATGGGGTAGCCAAATTATTTATATTTTTCAAACAAACACTTGAACGAAATAAGTAACCCAAAAAAGAAAAGCAATTGTTCGCTCATTATTTCGTTATACACATGGGTTCTGAATTAATTGTTCCCCAATGATCAAATTTTCCTTGCCTTAAATTGTTCGACTAAAATTCCCATTTCGGGGCAATGTGCCCACTTTTGTTACCAAACAGTCCCTAGAGTCGCTGAAGGTCAATCCATTGAAAAAACCACAAAGGTCCGGGACTGAGCTAAAATTAGAATTATTATATATTATGTAAATTAAAGTCGGCATAATGATGTTTACTGTGGTCTTTCCCTTAGTATATACATTTAAAATTAGAACGTCCCTCCGTTCTAATTTTTGTACAATTGTGATTATCTTTTGTTTCTTTCGCCACGATACACTACACTTTAATTTTATCATTATGCATATTACATAATCCGTTAGGAGTTCTGTTCTCGACGTTGTTGACGAGTATGTCTACCTGGGAATAACTGTCCAGTTAGGTAGGTCCAACTAGGATAAAGAGGTCAATCGTTGTATCCGACTCGGCTTGGTAGCGTTTGGGAAACTTCGTAACATCTTTTCGTGTACAATACCGCAATGCCGCAAGACGAAAGTCTTTTAACCAGTGTATGTTACCAGTGATTATACATGGAACAGAGACGTGGTCGCTCACAATGGGGCTCATAAGAAAGCTCAAGGTCACTCAGCGTGCTATGGAGACAGCTATGCTTGGTATTTCTCTACGAGATCGAATAAGAAATGAGGAGATCCGTAGAAGAGCTAAACGTTGTCGACATAGCTGAAAGGATTAGTAAACTGAAATGGCAATGAGCGGGGCACATTGCTCGTAGAACTGATGATCGTTGGGGCAAAAAGGTTCTCAACTGGAGACCGCGCACCGGAAAACGCAGCGTGGGACGACCTCGAATGAGTTGGATAGACGACCTGGTGAAGGTTGCTGGGAGTCGTTGCATGAGAGCGGCCTGTAACCGCTCGTTGTGAAAATCATAAGGGGGAGGCTTTTGTTTAGCAGTGGATGTCCTCTGGCTGATATGATGATGATGAATATTAACACTTCTTTCGACCTACTATAAATATCTGTACGCAATATATGAAAGATGTGTGAAATATTTGCCGTTTGCTGAATAAATACAGATTTATCACATTTAGTATAGAAAACCACAACTCGTCATAATATTTGTGGTCGCTGTATAGCACTCCGTACTTTTAGTGTTATACCCTGGGTCAACCTCGGCTTAATTTCATAACGCACTCATTATCGTTATCGCTTGCATTTTGGTAGGTAAACAATATTCATTGCACCATATGTTCTCTATCATTATCTCTCCTGCCAACAGTACACTTTGATGCCGAGACGTGGATTCTCACAGTCGAGATTTTTCACATGATCAAACTCATAGACAGAGCCACGAAATCCGCCAAATTGGCATCAAACTTCAAGTTCGAGTCCCCAACATATATTTGTATGATATTCAGAGAGTTTTTCTGGGTCTGGGTGTATTTGCGTGTGAAATGTATGTCTGTAAACTGTACCGACGATACAGAAGAAATCCTAGGTTTTATTTTTCAAGTCCATGATATTGGTTAACAAATAATCGAACTCAAGGGGAGTTGGTCAAGCGAGGTGATGATAGGCGGAGCAGTGTCCTTTCTAGATGAGTCTATAGACGTGGCACCTTGTTCGTTCCTTCGTTCTCGAAATACCAAGGCTCACCTAAGGTGATGTCCATCCGATTTTAGCTGGTAAGAGTCTGGCATATCTTTCGCCCCATTACTCAGGCATTGAACGAAGCATGATCAAGCAGGTCCTCCGCTGGCACAGTGGCTCAACGACATTGTTAAGTTCGTAGGTCGTATATGAGTCAGATTGGCGCCACATAGGTATGGACAGCACAAACGGAGAAAGGCATAAATGTCATAGGGGCGACACATTACATGTTTTTAATCTATTCTGGTCTCATTTGGAAAAACAGATGCTTAATATAAACACACTGTTTAAGCAACTATGGCTTCATTTAAAAAGCCATATGGACTGATGATTCAACTAGGGTTTTATTATGCTAGGTGCGGCCCGATGCCCAGCGGGCACCGCATCCCCAACCATAGATATGTAACAGGAACACCGTGCGGTTTCAGCCGGAAAGAGAGCCGGAAAGACGCCCCTTCGCCATGAGGATTCCTCCAGGGCAAAAACGGTTTCTATTTAGCCGCGTATATATAAAAATACTAGTAATTGTACTATACTTCAGGGGTTGATACTTCAAGTCGTTAGGTAGAGTTGTATTTTCATACAAACTTTGCCCCCACAATGATTTTTCCTACGTCATGGGTACAGCTCAGACAGACATAAATCCACAAATACCCAGATGCCACATATATGATACCACTATCTGTAGACCATACAAATATTTGTTCCGTACGGGAATCGAACTCACGACACCTAGCACAGAAAGCTAATCGCTTAGCCACTACACCAACCGTGTCATAATGTCTTTGTTTCAGTGTAATGAGGCCATTTTAATCATACCGTATATGTTATGTTTTTGCAAGGATATGTCCTTGCAGAAACATAATAAAACGGAACAACGGGAACAGTAAAACTCTAACTTTTACGGGAAAAGTAGGCACAGCCGTCAACAGCAATTGCTATAGCAGCCGCAAACGCATCAAAGTTGTGACGACTTTTATTTGCAACACTTGAAAGTTATGCAATATTATTAACTTTGCCGGCATTTGTGCTTGCGACTGTATTTCGTACAATGATGGTGTGTGGTCTGGGTGTAAGTATTGCGCTTCATAAATCCCTGTTGGGCACAGCTTAGTTTGGTAGGAGACAGGAAAAGCTGCTTATTATATTAATTCTATATTTTATTTGTTGTTATTACATTATTCTACTACTCGCAGGTTCCTATTATAGTGACTTATTTTTTGTTTATTTGTTAGTTTTAATTTACTTAAAATATTTTTTTCAACATTGTTGTGTTGTTTGTTAGATACATATTATTGTACGTATGTAAGTTATTGCAATATTAGCTATTTTATGTTTTATTAATTGTATTAAAATTATTGCACTGTTTATAATTTATTGTTATTAGTCGTTAAATTCTACTAATTTTAATTAATTTATTGCAGTATTAACGGAGTGTGGAAAAACATAATATTTTAGTATCAAAATCTTTGTATTTGTATTGATTGGTGCTGCGTAATACCAAATTTCTTTCATAGTTACACACACTTAGTAAAACATACATAACTTTTATATTCGTCATCATATCAAAAGATGTCCAGTACTAAACAATGGCCTCCCCTACTTACAGGACTAGACTACCGGTTATCTGGCTTTTTTTTTTATTATCCGGTGGAAATATATAATATACTTCCTCCGCCCTGAGAAACGGTGGAGGGGTATGCCGGACTCCTACCGGCTAAAACCACCGGAGTGGCTACTCGAATAATCTCTAATCTTTAGTCAGCCATTGGGGCCACGCCTTTAGGCACATCTCGGTGGAGATGACTTTAAAGCGGTATTCTCCACTAGCGGAGGGTAAGCGACTGTAAAGAGGCCTTCCCCCCCAGGCACCTATCGGGAGGATTGCAAAGGATTCCTCCGAAGCCTCGCTATCATTGCGTTGCCCTATGAGACATCATAATAATTATCCACTAATAGGACTGCTTATTTGCTTGAACATATTCTGTTGACAAGGAGTTAGCTCGGATCCCTGTCGACACCGACTTCCGAAGTAGCTACGGACGCTGTGCTACTTACTAGGCGGGATGTAATCACATGCACACCACCGTGTTCTCTGGGGTCGCTCGGTATGAGCACGCAGGCTGCCCAATAGGCGCATTCACAACCCCTGAGGCCTCCCCGGCTTATAAAGACGACGACGCACTCAGGCGTGTTGGACACGGGCGCCGCGATGGTTGTTACCCCAGCTCCGTGTCCTTCTTCTTCTTCTTTCCTTTTTTACATGCCTAGTGCCGTCATTTTTGGGGGAATTTTCCAGTCCTCACCACGCTTGGCAGGTGAGTTGGCAAACGCAGAATGGTTGCTGTGTTTCAGAAGGGACGCTGCTGGCGCTCCTTCTGGTTTAAGGTTCTATAGTCGCCTTTAACGACATCCATGGAAGGAGATGGAGCGGTGCTATATTCTTAATCCGGGCACCACACGAAAAATATAAATACTTTTTTTTTTTATATTAGGTTAGTACAACGTGCTATTAAATAATCATATTAACTACTTTAATCATTCTTTTTTTTCGCTTTAAAAAATAACGTTGCCCCATACTAGGATTTCTCCTGTGTCGTGGATGCGTTTACAGACATGAATTCCACAAACAATAGACCCAGACCCGGAACAACTACCTGTAGATCATACAGGAACTAATATTTATTCTGTGTGGGAATCGAACTCACGGCCTGGAGCACAGCAGCCGACTGTATTGATGGTGAAAATGATATCGTATTTACGTACGTATACATTATTTAGGGAAATTCAACAAGTAATTCGTAAACCTCGAATCGAGCATAACTATTCATTTTCGAGAACATGATCTTACCCCTTAGGTACGTCATAGTTTGGCATACAATTCTACTGAGCAGTACAAATATATGTGTTACTACGTAATAAACTAGAACAGACACTAAAGCCATCACTTTCAGTCGATTTGAAAATCTGCGTCTATCCAGGTCACAGTACTCAGTTACAGGTAATACAAAAGTAGAGCGCAACGAGCTCCTATAGTTACTAAGAGGGAAGTGCTTATTGCTGGTTTGTTACGGGCTCATTTAAAAAACAGGTTCTCTGAATAACATAAAAAAAGTCACAACTGCATAGATTATAGTTTCGCAATCAAAATATAAATTGAATAGACGTTGACGAAGTAACAAGGGGTATGAATGTATTGAAAAGTAGTTTGAAAAAAGTTACTAACTAACCTAAACATAGCACTTTTTATTGGACCCAGTGGAAATTCTAGGAGAGGAGACTACTGGTTTCCAGTTTTAATGCTCTGCCAACATAGCGGACACTACTGCGGCAGGCAGAGATCTTGCCCGATCCGATCGACCAGGATCCGTCACTCGGCCGCCCACGCAAGGTACGCATCAAGCGTGTGCGTTGCGGTATCCTCGCTTCGCCTCGCCTCTGTCGCTATCACAATGGTGGAATTTTGCCGTGGCGTCGCGTCCTATCCTGAGCAGGTAAGCACTGAAATAACCGTGCCCGGTGAACACCTGCATCAGGCCGAAGGTAACGCGCTCGCTCCTTCTGAGTCAGGCTCCAAAGAGCGGTAGGACGGCTTCGATGACACGCTTGGTCACAAACTGCATCCGCAGGCGGTGATGCCCTTTTCTAAATGCACGCCGCCTCAGCCTGTCGAACGCCCCAAGGGGCGTGCTTTTGCCGCTCTGGCGGAGGGAGTGTGTCTGATCGTAGACCCACGCAACCATCTCCGCCATGATGTCGAAAGGCGGAAAACGCACCAGAAGAGTTGCCACCTCGTGGGACACTGTTCGGTATCCTCGTTGTGATCCGTATAGCCACTCTGTAAAGTCTGACTGTAAAGTTTGGTTCTGTAGCGCTGGGCACCTGATAATCTAACCATATAGGCGTCCCGAAGAGGGCCATGGATCGCACGATCCCGAGGCGATGAAACGACGTAAAGACGGCGAACTTCCTCAAATGGTCCCCCGATTGGGCAGCAGCCGGTGTAGTGCACCCATTACCCGCTCGACTCGGAAGACGAGGTGCTGATAGTGCTCTTCGAAGCCTCAATGACTGTTCAGAGTGAGCCCCAGGAACTTCATGTACTGATCCACCCCGCGAATGCGCATCAGCAGCGCGTATCCACGAACTAGGTGGTTCTTTGGCAGTTTGTGGAACCATAGTGCCTCGGGTTTTTGAGGCGCTATCCATAGAACCAGGGCGTGGATTTTGATTACGACAATTGCCACCGCTTGCTCGGCAAGCCAGTTGGTTCCCTCGAGGGACTCCCCGCTAGCCAATACCAGAGCGTCGTCTGCGTAACAGTCGTAAGTGATGCCAGCATGCAGAACGACACGCAGGACCGCGTCGTAGGCGAGGTTCAATAAGAGGGCCGAGAACTAACCCCTGCGGAACCCCGCGCCTAATTTTTCTCCAGTTTACGCTACCGTCCCGGCCCACGTAGCCAATGTGCCTATGACGCAGATAGGCTCCTATGTTGCCCTGCAGCAGGCCCCCCTGGGCACCGATGATGCCCCGTCTAAGACATATCACCATCTATTTACACCCATAAAGTAAAATAATATAAAACATAACTAACGGCTAGTTTTCAGATTATACACATAGATGAAGTCGAAGGGTATGATCATTTTTTGCCGAGCTAATTACCTGCCGGGAATGCGCTATAATACTGAAAGGAGAACACCTCGCTTCCAATCAGAGGTAAGTGAAAGGAAACCGTGGGCTGAGGTATTTCCTCCGCAGTTCCACTTGATAAAAAAAAGTGTTTGATTATTTAGTAAAAAGAAAAATACAGATAACGTCTTGAAATGTTAGCAAAGGAATGAAAATGCAGCTCAACAAACTTTATTTACACCTACAAAGTCGAACTAAAACAAGCATTAACCTATCATTTCCAGTCGATTTAAAATCCACGTGAATTCAGGTCACAGTGCTCAGGTACAGGCGAATACAAAACGAGAGCGCAGCGTGCTCAAATATGATTACCATGAACATTTTGTCGTGAATTATACCCACTTTTTTTCTATATTACATGCCGCTGAACGGAAAGTTTATAGACGTTGCTGAGTTTTCCTTTTAAAAACGATTTTTATGTTATTAAAGTCGCGTTTCGAAGCGTGAGTTCTAGACATAACTGCTATTTATTGTGAATTTATTAGCAAAGGGTTAACAGTGATTGAATTTGTTATTTACTGTTTGAACTTTTGCCGTTTTACAAATTCATTAATTATGGAACGATAGTAATATATTCAGTAGCTATCACGGTTTTAAGATCTCAATTATTGGTTAACATAATAATGTGAACATAAGCATCATGATCATGTAAATATTTGTGTAATTGGTATATTTAAGGTAATACAAATATTCCCGGAAAAGACCCATGTGGTTTCCGGATTAAGAAAATAGCACCACTCCATCTCTTTCTGTAACTAAGGTACTCTAAACCAGAGTGATAGGCAGCAACGTCCCTTCTGTAGAACAGTAGCCATACCGCGTTTACCAGCGTGGTGAGTACTCGGAAATAAATGATAACACAATTGTGGAAATCTATGTAAGAGGCTATTTTTCTGCAGTGGACCTATTTTGGCTAGTAAGATGATGATTCATCCAAAAAAGGTCCACAGCTGAATATCTGTGACAAGTATTGAGGTGCATCTAGAAGGATAAGTTAATTGAACATTATGGTGTCGCTGCAAAAGGCCTCCACGGTGTTGGTGAGGCGTGAATCTCTACCGCTTTTCCTTAGCGCATCGCGTGAAATTCGGATGAGACCAGTTATTAAACTTTTGGACTTTTGCCTATGATGCTACGCGTAACGTGTTTTTTTAAGGAAGGAAGGAGTCTTGATTTATAAAAATAGTAACGAAAACAAGACATGACGGCTTCAACCGCGGGTTAAACCATGCAGATCACTTGATCTACGTCGTAGCCATTTTGCAACGAGCTACACTTTCACTTCCTAATCGTCGATGCCACTAAACAAAAGAAAATACTGTTACTGTCCCACTAAATCTTAAGGGCCTCTTTTCATGCAGAGAACGAACGAGCATACCAGGCTTGCTGAGCCTACGACAACTGGATACCGAAACGGTGGAGTCAGTGTTGTTATAGTGCCCTGGAGGATTTGAAGTCCGTAATCCTTCTGGACACCATAACAGCACTGACTCTACCGTTTTATTATCATCTCAGCCGAAAGACGTCCACTGCTGAACATAGGCTCAAAGATCGCCTCAACGGCCGCTACTGAACTACTCGCATCCAGTGGATTTCCGCAACCTTCACCAAGTCATCGGTCTACCTCGTAGGGGTCGGCCACGACGCTGCGTCTTCCGATACCCGGTCGCCACTCGACGAGCAATGTGCCCCGCCCTCTGCCACTTAGATTTAGCAATTCTCCGGGCTATAACGGTTACCTTGTTTCTTTTGCGGATCCACAAATTTTTTATTCGATTTAATCTCCATTAGTTAATCGGTAATTTTACCATTCAAATGTTTAAACAAGAACTCTCGGCAATACAAATCCATAACATCTGTGTGGCCAATAAATTCTGTAACGTTCCTCATATAGCAACATTTTGTAACATAATTTACGAAAATAGAGGCTTTTACGCTTTTGTATTTGTGTTTAAATTGGCTGGTATTAAAATGGGTAAAAGACATGCTTGACCTCAGTAGAGAGAACTGCGCAAACAAAAGCTTGTTTGCGATCGAATAAAAAAAAGAAGAGATATAGTAATACATGATGTATTATAGGATAACTAAGACACCGGCTAGGTACATACCGCCACCGTTTTTTTTTTGGTGCCCAGTGGAAATTCTTCATGAACTTCCTTCGCCCCGGGGAAGGGCGAAGGGGTATGCCGGACTCCTACCGGCTAAAACCACTGGGGCGGTCATCTTCGGCACCCAAGGGAGGCTCCAGGTCCTCGTATGGTCACACTGGAGCAGATACCGCCACCTAGCACTAGTGTTTAAACTTACTGTGACATTACTGTGTTCCGGTTTGAATGTCTCTGTAGCTAGTTAAATTACTAGGCATGAGAGACTTTCGGGGGTCGCGGGCAGATCAGGGAATCTGTGGGCCTACGACCCACAAAAAGACGGTGGGGCGCATGAAGTCACGCGCCGCCGTAAGCGCAACATAGCACAGTGCACAGTGAGGCTTCGGGGGATCGTTTAAAATCTCCCGGGGGAGTCTCTCTCTAACCGTTTCACAGTCACCCTCTCCGAGATGTGCCTATAGGTGAGTGGCTCTAGTGTGATCATACGAGGTCCTGGAGCCCCGCTTAGGTACCGAAGATGACCACCGCAATGCCCCTTTGCCGTTCCCTCGGGCGGAGGATGTTCATGATGAATTTCCACTGGTACCAATTAAAAAAAGTCATGATAGATAATAACTAATGTCTCGAGGTGACTAGCGCAGTACCACGATGGCCAGACACGAAGCTTACTATCAGGTGAATGACTCTCGTTTCGGCACTGGGCTGTGTATTACATAAAAACGAGTGTTCTTCTTAATTAGTTTCTTTGTGTCTATTTCTTTATCTCTCGCTTTTCGTTATGGTATCTCAGACTCGACTAGTTAGTGTTCCGAAGGCGCTTACAGGTAATCATCCACTTTTACCATCTGCTAGTCAATAAGATTGATAATCCCTCAGCACTGATGGATATAAGCTTATACGGTGTCGGCGGGCGCAGATTGCGTCGGCGGCGCTCTATGCTGGCCGTGGCTGGCACTCGCACCCACGTCACAAGGAACGCACCTACGCGACGTACTCTCGCACGCACTAGTCAACTCACTTATATCTACACAAGATGTGGACCTATTTTCAGACAAACTGAACAAAATCATATCCGTGGCGAGGGTCCACCTCACATTCTTCTTCCTTACGACACACTCACGCACGTGAGGCATATTAAATTCTACTGTTAAAATAAATATCACACGCAAAGAGTAACTTTAGTAAGTGTATATGTTATGTAATTCAACATGTTTGTAGATGTCTTGGGTTGACCTATTAAGTCTACAACTATTACTTGTATTCGAAGTAATTTTATGAAAAAAATATGGGTTCATTTTCTGTAGATACATTCAAGTGGTTTTATTCCGCAAGGTCTGCAAAAATACGAAACTGGTTAACAATAAATGTTATTGATCATCAGCGTGTTTAATGTTTGTTGGTGCTCCAAGCTCAGCCAATTATCTCGTTAAATGTGAATCGCGTATTCATGTTTATATTATTTGATTTCAACTGCTAATCGACGTGTGAATTTCGAATGTTATCATATTCAGCATATCAATATCTGGGATCGTATATCTTCTAGTTGCCATTTATTCAGAACGTCTGTAATTATTCAAATGATTCAGCTTTCATTATAATAGAAACTCAGCGCTTCCTAATGACAATGACAGCAGTTAGGTACTTAATTCATAACTTTTGTTCCAGCCAATGAATGCTTTATATTTAAATTTAGAATAAATTCTGTATGTGACAGCTCAACACTGTTCGAAGTTTGAAACTTTGGAATATTGTTACACTGACGGTTAGTCAGTTGAAATACAGAATTGTTTGAATACTGTCGATCCCAAGTCTTGTTTCCGATACTCTAGTTTAATTAAGATTGGGATTCGATACGTCGATTAATTGGACGGCATCGATATAACCGCATTGGGCATCGATGCTGCATACATTAATTGGATTTCGAAAAACAGATATTTCGAGTCCAATTGTCCGTCTATTCACGCGTTGTGACACGTGCATATATTTATGAAACAGAATAAGTGAAAATAATGGATAAATAATGTAGGCTATAAATGGATAAATAAAATAGATAAATATAATGTTCAATTGCCTATCAGAAAAAGTACTATTCATTGCCAAACAGTAAATGCCTGCTAAAACCACCTGGGCGTTCATCTTCAAAACGAACGGTTCTCGAGAACGGACGCAGCGGAGCCGCGAAACAGGGGTGCAATTCTCTAAGCTGACCATCCATACATTCTTAAATACACAATTGAAATAATCCAATTTGGTATTCGCTGAGACTGGTCCTCATAGCTCACCGTCTACACGTGTCCTTGAATAGCTTCAATCATGAATTATCGAATATTAAATCGGTTTTTCGCCGTTATTTCATTTCTGTGTTCAAGGATGTATGGATGTTTGAGCTTAGAGAATTGTAACCCTAAACAAAGGCCTCCTCCATAGTTTTCCACTATTGTGTCGTCATTTTGGTGGGAATGTGCCAGTGCACACCATGCTTGGGTGACGGGTTGGCGAGTGCAGTATGAATACTGCTCCATAGAAGGGACGCTGCTGCCCATCCCTCTGGTTTAGAGGCCCTTAGTCACCTTTTACGACATCCACGGGAGGAGATGGAGTGGTGATATATTCTTAATCTGGTGACCAAACGAAAGATTATTACACCATCATACCCATCATTATCAGCCTGCTTCAGTACCTTTTTAGGCATGGACTTCTAGGTGCTCACAGCGACACTGGCAAGATCACCATTTCAGCGGAGCAGGGAAGAGTCATAGGGCGAGAGCGGAGTTAGACCAGTTTACCTACATAAATGAAAATCTTTGGCTTTGGATGAGTACAAAGTAATGAATATTGCTATTTGTAAATTAAACAAGTAATTTTGTTGTAGACCAAATTGTAAAGAGCGAAGAATTTACTATTTTCTTAACAAACATGGACAAAAAAGACCCCACAGCCCAATGCTGTGTAAACATCTTGATACTGCAGGGACGGGTTATCTCCTTAATCGGCCATCAAGTTGGGTGAGCCGCACACTTGATGGCAGCGCGTTGATAAAATATTATTTTTCGCACTATTTACCAACAACAGCCTACCCACGTCCAATAAGCAGTTAGCAGCTCGTTGACCTGTTAAAAAGGTGGTATTATATCGACCCTACGCTCGAATTTAGTTCAAGAGTTGCGTAAACATTTTTTTTATTGAAATGGCAACTCACTGTGAGTTATCATGTGTTGTTCCCGGTACAGTTTACAGTGCTACTGAACGCTCGTTGTTAAGCCAGTAAAAGTCTTGTACGTATACCCGTCAGGCCTTTCCATCACAGTGAAAGAAAGTTTTAGTTTACAGATGTTTCAATTCTCATATGAAATAAATAAATTAATGTATATTTTCGTGCCAATTTGACATACAAATAAAGTGGTACACCTATCGACAGGACATACAGACATGGGTTGCGAGTGGAGATCAAGCACGTTACCTGAAAGCCAATCGCTTAGCCAATGCGCCAACCATGATGGTAGCACTGGATACCCTTCGTGTACTCCGTATGTATTTATCAAATTGAATATGGGTTCGCTACGCCAAGCTATCTACAACGAAGGACCGAGCTTCTACTTGAGCTACAACCAATACGCGAAACAAGATCCTTTCTAAGTGCATCCATTCTAAACACGTGAAATGTTTACGTGCTGATAACGTGTTTACAGAAATCGGTATTAAAATCACCTACAACCGACCTTAGTAGGTACGTTCACGACACAGAAAGTTTTCAGGCGTTTAGGTTAGCTTTTCAGTATAGACCTATCTAAACTATTTCTACAAACCATTTTCTTTATTTTGATCGATCACGAGTCCTCGCAAAAGAGAACCGATATGTACCTACCAAGAATGTTTCGTGAGGCTATTTTGAATATAAAAAAATAACCTAATTTTAATAGAGAAGATGGTGGGCAGGTACCACCAATATGGAATCCAGTTATCAAAAAAAAGTCCCAAAGATCACACTGTAAAACGTCAAGTTGGTGTCAACTGAGTGGTTAATGCGTGCATCGAAACGATTTTCGATTAGAATGGGATGGTAGATAAATAACTTTTCAAATCTATAACGACGCCTGTCACCTTAGTTATCCCGCGACCATGGACGTTGCAATGCTTTCAAAACATTAGGATTAAGCTGTACAGCGCACAGCGAGGCTTCTGAGGAACACTTTATGACACAGACACCTCCCTGCACTGGAAGGGAGCTGCTTGCACTGCTTTTGAATTTGAATTTGTACATGACGTATTTCCACCGGATCAAAAAACAAAGACTAAGCTGTAAAATTCAAGTGTTTCATTATAATGTTCCTACAGATACTCCCAGATGGATAACTTACGACACGGAAACATCTCCTCCAGTAAAAGATCACTCACACTCAAATCACGTAAACAACTACTGCTGAACTTGGGCATCCCAATGATCACTACAATGAGTGGCATAGGAGATGTTGCCAAAATGACCAATGCTTGGCAGGCAGATTGGCGATCGCAGTATATCGTTATTAGCACACGGGAAGATGCTGCTGCTCATCCTCTTGATATCAACCATTAGTCGCCTTTCACGATACCCATGGGTGGAGTGTTGTGGTCTTATTCTTTGCTGAGAACCACACGGTAAATTCAAAGTTGGGAAAGGTAAAATAGGTTTGGATTCATGTAAACTATTTAAAGTTTACCGCTTTAGTTTTCACTTTCCAAAATGTGAATTCAACGAAGAACGAGCTAGAAGTTCCATTTTTACTGTCTGTAAATCAGAGTTTATGTCACAATGTTTATTAATGAACCCATAATAAATATGCAGCATAAGATACTACGAATAAATTGTAGTACTGTACTATTATTATATTCGATATACCTTGTCTCTCTCATCCCGTGGGTGGTGTAGAAGGTGACTAAGGGACTTCGGAACCTAGTGACCACTAAGCACTTTGGATCTTTATAATAAAACTCACTTCTGTGTAAGTCAGTTTGAAATAAAAATCTAAATTCCAAAGTAAGAATGCTTATTTTGAAAATTGGGTTATTAATGAACGTATTTTTCACTTTGGATGCAGAACTGAAGTAGTTATAAATTTTACAAAAACCTGTTCTATTTGTTCAACATTACTAGGCATAAAAGACGCATAGCCTCGCAGGGCTATCCCTGGGTAGCACTACCATTTTACTGAATCCAACAACAACTCAACTCAGCCAACTGAATGACATTCCCTCCTCAAAACAAGCTTGTATTAAAAAAATCTCTTTTTTATCATACTTATTCTAAATAAGCGCTTATAACTTGATTGCGAAGATCGAGCCACCTGACTTAATACCATTTCCTAACCAAACCTGATTTATATCTTATCGAACTCGATCTAATATCCGATCTAACTTAACAACTAACTCAAGCTGATCTAATATTATTTATATAACACAATTCACTGTTTAATCTTTTTCGTATTCCTTGCCTTTTTCTAACTTTTTCGGGGTCGGCTCCCAGTCTACCAGACTTTCTTTTATTATTTAATCTGGTGACGAGACCAGCAGGTCATTCGCCAGTTTTTTTTGTTGTAGGGGTCCTCATGGACTTATGATAAAACACTTTTAATCGGATTACATCGCGTATATTATAGATTTTTGTTTTTCCTGACGTTTCGAACACTTTGCAGGGTTCGTGGTCGCAGGATGACTGCGATTTAATCCGTTTAAAATTGTTTTATTATAATGTGTAATAATCGCGAAAACCTAAGACAATACCACTTTGGATCTTGTGGGTAACCCACCAATACTGGCATACCCAAGGAGGGTTGGTGTAAGGCAGGCGGCCGACTGTAAAACCTTTTTGCCAAAACCTTTGCAATATGACTAACATATTGCGCCAACCACAAGTAACATAGGACCAGAGCAGTAAAAAGAAGAAGACTATAATTTTATTTTATGGCGGGAGTGTTAGCTTTCAACGTAGCTTGTGCGACGGATGTCATGATATGATGGATGATCATGGCAGAATGCATACATTCTACCATGATATTATTGGCAGGTGAACTTTTTTTCCGTGTGGTGCCGGATACGAATAGCACCAACCCATCTCAGTCCGTGGGTGTCGTAAAAGGTGACTATGCAATTATTCGGAGGATGGGCAGCAGCGTTTTTCGAGTAACAACTCTACTGCTTACTACTTACTGCAAACCAACGAGCTTACAACACACTCAGACGTGTCGTTTGGTGGAGGCTAGTGTCCAGCAGTGGCCTGTATTCGGCTGAAATAATGATGATGAAGATGAACTTTTTTACTTTTTAAAAAACGTTGCCCCTCACTAGGATTTCTCCTGTCGTGGGTGCGTTACAGACATGAATGCATCCAGACCCGGAACAACCTACCTGCAGATCATACAAATATTTGTTCCGTGCTGGAATCGAACCCACGACCCGGAGCGCAGCAGTCGACTGTATCAGCAACTGCACCAACCGTGCCGGTTATCACCACCTATTCTCCAAAATAAAACCGTTTCTATAGTTTATATTCAACATAGCATGTCCAACCTTAACGGTGAAAGAACACTCAGATTTGATCCTGCAGTTTACGAGATTACTATTATATTAATGTAAAAGTTACAAACTTTTTGACGCTCCATCAAGGTCAACTTTCTGAACGGATTCTTATACAATTTAGAGGTAGATTAAGTCATGGAATAAGATATAGGATACCTACACTTTATTTACAAAACAAAAATAAACAATTGTCACTAAATTTTAATTTCAACATCATCATATCACCCAGAGGACGTCCACTGCTGAACAAAGGCCTCCCCCTTAGATGTCCACAGCGGTTACATGCCGCTTTCATCGAACGTCGCCCAGCGACCTTCACCACCTCGTTGGAGGTCATCCCACGCTGCAATTTCCGGTGCGTGGTCTCCGTTAGACTACCTTTTTGCACCAATGGCCATCAGTTCTACGAGCAATGTGCCCCGCCCATCGCCACTTCAGTTTACTAGTCCTTTAAATGATGTCGGTAGCTTTAGTTATACGGATCTCCTTATTTCTGATTCGATCTCTGATAATTTACGCCGAATAATTTTTGTCTAATAATGTTCGAATTTAAATAAAATAAAATATTATTATTATATCAGTTTTGATTTGATGGTTTTGGCCAGTAGGTTGGTCTTGGCTGTTGAAACGACCAGTGTTGAGGACACCGCCTCCTCATCACATAGTTGTCTGGTATACAAAAACTAAGCGCCGCAGTACTTCAGGATTATGCTCTATGTCACGGAGTAATTTGACTAAATACGGGACAAGTGTAAATTCCCGTCGCACACTAAATTCATTAATTAACAAATCAAGACGCAAATCCCATAAAAACAGACTCTATTATATATTCTTAAGTCTCATTGTGAATAATAGACCCTTCGACTAAACCCCTGATTGCACTACCTCATTCTGTGCACGTTATCATTGAGCAATTTAGCCCCGTCATTAAGACATCTATTATGTATACATATATTAATAGGTTCCGAATTCAATATCCCATTCCGGGCTCATCAATAATACAATGACGAAAACTGATACTACAGTAATATATTGCTACGAATAAGACCACCACTGCGTTTTTATATTCATTGTAGTTAACCGATAAAAATGTTGTGATGTTTCGTCTAGCATAAAAAAGTGTAATAAAAATAAAGCCTGTACTGCGAAAAATTGGTCTACTACCAACAATAAAAATTAACAATACAATAACCTTTCTTTGAATGGCACTAATAATTATAAACAACAGGAAATATGTTTATTATTTGTTATAGAAAAAATAAAGCCATTTCGATGTAAAATACCTAAGTTTTCAATAGTCAAATGATATCATTCAATCATTTGCAGTTTTTATCCGACAAGATTATATGGAAACCAATAATATAGGTAGGCATGTATTTGTACGCTTAATGGCTAAATTTTGAGGGTCCTAGTACTTAAATATTGCCACAGTCATCATCATATCAGCCAAAAGACGTCCACTGTTAAACGAAAGTCTCGACAATTTGGGCGGCATTTCGGAAACGCGCGAGTGAGACCTCTGGTGTTGCAAGCGTGCATAGGTTACGGTAACCGCTTACCATCAGGCGGGCTGTATGTTTGTTTGCCACCTTAGTTGTATAAAAAATGCCAGTTCTCGCCATTCTTGGCGCCTGCGGGTTGGTGAGTGGCTGCTTATCCTTCTGGTTTAGATTCCCTTACTGCCAACATTAATACTCGATCTAATCCAAAATCTTTGGATTTCGGATAATGAATATGTCTGCTTTTTGTGTTAAATGTGATCGCACCACAGAAACGTATGAGTTTCAAAATCTTAAATCTGAAGATTTTGGATTAGATAGATTATTAATTTAGACTGTTATTCACCTTTTACGCCATCCATGGGAAGAGATGGAGTAGCGCCATATACCTACCCAATCCGGACACTACACGGAGCTTTTGTTTATAACTGTAGGCATATACTTTAGCTATATAATTCCTACTTAGGCGCGTCTCTCGTAGCCGAGCCGATATGTCAAAGAGACTTAGCCAAAGCCAAGTAATTTTCACAAATAAATTATTTAAAACAAAATAAGAAATTCCCCAAACAACGCATGGACAGTAACTCCCGCTTACATCCAAAACCCGAAGTGTTTCCGGCCAGTATGATCCCAGCTTACCCTGCTTTTTAAACAAGGATTTACTAGTGGTCAGCTTATAGTCACCATTCGCTTGATGACAAGCCTTGATCTTCCATTTTATTTAAGTATTGCGACTTGCTCGCTATCTGACAAGCAATTTCTTTAAGCGTAGCGTATTGTATAATGAAATGTCTGTGTGATTGTCGTTGTTGATAATCTATGTACCATCCAAAATGTGACTCAAAGAACTTTACCCAAACCCGTGATTAGATGTTTCTTTTCTTCTTTTGTTCTCTTTTTTTATTTGGGTCTTGTATACAAAAAATAATATGTCATTCTCATTACACTTTATAACTAATTAACAATTTAATTAACAAAACGTAGTGCTGTAAACACAAATACACTAAACGCATTTTAGGAGGTTGTTTACAATAAAATCTGATGATGATGTATGCAATAAACAAGTGAATGATTCGTGTAGTGTCCGGATAAAGAATGCACCACTCCATCTCATCCCGTGTATCTCGTAAAAGAAGACTCGGAACTCTAAGCCAGAGGGATGGGCAGCAACGTCCCTTCTGTGGAATAGCAGCTATTCTGCTCTTTCCAATTCGCCTGCGGTGAGTACTTGCAAATTCCTCTCAAAATGACAACACAATTGTCAAATTCAGGGGGAGGCCCAGGTTTTTGTACAGCAGTGCCAGAGCCAATTCTTCTTTAGGAATCTCTACCACATTTTTTCGAATGCAGCCACAGCATCTTCAGGGTCCACAAAGCTAATTCCTCTGAGTTTATCTTTTATTTTGGGGAATAAAGAAAAGTTGCAAAGTGCCAGGTCTAGACTTTAAGGAGGATGACTCGCTAATTCCACAACTTTCATAGATGAATATTCGGTTGCCCATCTTGCGGAGTGAGCTGGAGCGTTGAGGTGATGAAGGAGGATCCTGCTTGTTGGGCGGTGCTGTCGAACATTTTCCAAGACGACCGGTAAACAATGACTAACATACCGATCTGCAGTGACAGTTCTTTTATGTCCCAGTGCAATTGTTGCAAAATGACTTGTCCGTCCAAAGTATGAGGCAGTCCTCTTTTACTCTTGAATTCTGCCCATCTTTACTTCTTTACATCAGTACTTTTGTTGGCAAATCTTCGAATGGTAACATCAACTGCGCAGATTGTTTTTTGGTTTCGAGCTCGTAACAATCTAACCAGCTTTCATCACCTGTGATGTCAAAAACAGCATTCGAGTTACCTCGTCGTGGTCCACTATACTTTTCAAGCATTTTGCGGCACCAATACAATCGACGGAGTTTTTAATGTTCCGTTAAATTATGTTGTATGAATCAAATGTTCGTGTAAGACTTCTTACATTAGATTCATACCAATGCCTAAACTTGCCCGTGTCTTTTGATATGTCACTCTTTAATCAACTTCAAATATTAACTGCACAGCATACATGTTATCTTCAGTGGTCGCCGTAGAAGGACATCCTTCGCGCAAATCATCAGTGACCACGTTTAAACTCAATCAACCAGTTATTATCAGTGGCACAAGATGGGGCTTCATCATGAAATGTCAATTGAAGTCTATCATGCATAATAGTTGATTAAGACCGCAAAAAAAGTCGTAATAAATGATGGAGCGGAAAAAAGTTCTACTCAAATTCATTACGATGCACGACACGCACTTTTCAAATTGTTGCCAATTTGTAAAATCAAATGAATTCAATGTTCATCTACAGCTTTTGAAATAATTTCTTTTCGAAATTTAAAGAAATTTTTCAACTTTAACTTTTCTTACTGGTTCAATTCTAAGAACATGTAGTGTGACCATCGTAACTGACATGAATAAACTAACATATACTCGAATCCCTACCCCACAAAATTACTCCATCACGAAATCACATTATCACGAATCTTCAGGCAACTCGGATGAGTTGGTTTAGAAGGATGGTTATTTTTTTTACGTTGGCACCTAACCACACGCGCCGTCCCATGGTACAGTTGTCAAATAATACATCTATTTGTGGCAGCGTGATTTCGTGATGTATATTCGTGGTAGACTGATTGCGTGGTGTAGCGATTCAGGTAAGGCTTTAATGTGTTAACTACGGTCGTGGTGGCGTGCTTCCGATATGCAGTTATTCGGGTTTCGTGTTTCGTGACTGTATACTATACTCATATCTTACAAATGCGTGATAGTATTATAATACAAAGGGCCCTGCGTCAAATTGGTTTAACTACACAGAATGAAGAAGTTATGGCAAAAGTAATAACCTTATTTTCTTTAACATTGATAACTGACGGCACGGTTGGTGCAGTGGCTGATACAGTCGGCTGCTGCGCACCGGGTCGTGGGTTCGATTCCCGCACGGAACAAATATTTGTACGATCTGCAGGTAGTTGTTCCGGGTCTGGGTGTATTGTGTGTGGAATTTGTGTTTGTAAACGCAACCACGATACAGGAGAAATCCTAGTGTGGGGCAACGTTTTAAAAAAAAAAAAAAAAAAACAAAAACTAAATAATAGCCATACTTCGACTGTAATGTTCCTCAAGTTAGACGGATGTACATAATATCAACCATCCTACGGTTTGATTAAAATACGATACACCTAGCTAGAGTCTCACACAGAACCCTGAAATTAATTAGATTGGCCAAGAATGGGATTATCGCTCGCACGCAGACCGTTAAAATTTATGGGACCCTATATTTACTCTAAATTATACAATACAATAACATACTACAACTATAAATGAACAGAAAAGATGTGTTAAATGGTTACAATGGTCAATAAATTATACTCAAATAGAAGACCTGCAAATTACACTGTTAAACATAAAATTTCCCACACACGCATGTCGCACCACAATGTTCACAAATGTTTATCTGCTTTTTTCTTATTTTTCTTTCTAAGTTATTTAATAGTAGTCAATCAGTTACATTTTAATGTATGCGTTTTAACACCTAACTGAGAGAGACTAGCCCCCGGTGCATCTTAGTATGAGATCCGGTGCATCTTAGTATGAGATCCAGTGAACCACAATGTTAAAAGTTTTAACTATAGTGTGTTTATACATATATTATTAAGTTACAATTGTATAGCAAACCTACCAATTTTATTATGAAACAGTAAAAATCTGAACTGCGACCTATGTTTGGGGAAGTCCGTCGCCCAAACAGACACAGACTCAAGACTGTGAGCGCCACCGCCGTGTTTTGCGCGCGCCTCAATAGAGTACTGTGCCAGGTCAGGCCACATAGCGGGACGAAGCCTGCCAGTAAGAGTGGCACGCTGTGATCTACCGGGGGGTATCGAATGACCATACGAATCTGTACCTTCAGCGTAAGGTAGGTCGAAGAAATACAGTAGCGGTTCCATCCTCCGCCTTGCCCTGGATCATTTCCGTGAGAGGAAATTCCTACGATAAAAAGTATTTACTAGTGTAAACGCACTAAAGAAAGAAAGAAAAAGTTTTATTTTGGTCTCATACACAATGACAATTAAAACGAAATAATAAGAAAATATACAAGTATATGGCTTAATAGTTCTCTGTACGAGGCCAAAAAAGGTCCCTATCTCAGCATATGCTGCAGCAGCTTATGATAATTATAATGAGGAAGAAACACATAAAATATTGGAGGGATACATAACGTAGGACGAGAGATTTTTACACAATTAGTCAGTTTAAATAGATACTAAAGGGGATAGAATTTAAGTAAAAATCGACAGAGTCCAAAATTAACTCTGTGCACCTTTCCGAATGCACGCTTCGATCCGCACTCATTGTCATTTTGTCTATGATATGAAGGAAGCGACCCTAGCGCCAACGGATGCAATGAATTGAGCGAAATGAATGTGTCTTATTAGAAGCTCAAATCGAAAATGCGTTTTCGTAAATATCACAACACAATTTTTTGAACGCAGGCAGCATAAAAGCATAAAATGTTGCTTATCTCGCAAAGTTTTTGTAACGGCCCTCAATGGGGCGATCTGACAAAACTTCACAGTAAGTGCCGAGTAACCTGAGACTCGTAACCATTGTCCCTGTTATAACCAGTCACGATCTACAGAAGTCATGTTTTGTTACGTACATAAAATCCGTTTACTATAGACAGGCTATATCTAACCTATTCTTAGTATAAGACTAGCTGGGACCCGCGGTTTCACCCACCATTTAATTTAAAAGAAAGTGGATTATTTATAGATAATTTAGAGTACTTCGGCACAGATACTTGAAATATAGTATGTATAGGTATATATTGGGTTTCATGGGTTTTAATTATTTTGCATTGCAGACTAATTATTTTTCTAAAATAAAAGTAGCCTAAGCTTTCCTTATAACATCAGCTATCTGCCAGTGAAAGTCTCGTACAAATCAGTCCACTTGTTTCGGAGATAAGCGGGAACAAACAGACAGAAAGACCGACAGACATACAAAAAAAAATACAAATAGCTTTTTTTGTTGTAGGTTACGTATATACTTTTATATGCATTTCCTAAAAAGAACTGTTATTTTGGTAGCATGCATGTGGTCACGCACTGCCGTGGGACCCTTTGGATCCCCCCGGTGGGGTGACCGCTTTACAGTCACCCTCTCTGAGATGTACCTATGGGCGTGGCACCAATGAGCAGCTCTAGTGTGATCGTACGAGGACCTGGATCTCCCCTTCGGTGCCGAAGATGATCGCTCCGGTGGTTTTAGCCGGTAGGAGTCCCCTCCGCCCCTCCGCCCTTCCCCGGGATGGAGGAAGTACAAGATGTATTTCCACCGGGATAATAAAAATAAAAAGTAGGACTCTTGGAAAACCTTGGCGCTCCAAGAGTGTTTGCCAATCGATACATCTACACAAATAAATAAAATTGCAGTATCTGTTTGTAATGTCAAAACAAAAGCTTTTCTCAAAATGCATATGAAAGTATATATGGTACGTTTACGTTACGGTTTGTCTGTTTGTTCCGGGTAATCTCCGAAATGGCTCGACCGATTTTGACAGGACTTTCACTGGCAGAGATAGCTGATGTTATAAGGAATAACTTAGGCTGCTTTTATATTACAAAAATAACAATAATTAAATCCAATATACCATTTTGGGGGAATTTGCCAATACTCACCACGCTTGGCAGGCGGGTTGGCAAGCGCAGTATGTTCTGTTCCACAAAAGGGACGCTGCTGCCCATCCCTCTGGTTTAGAATCCCTTAGTCGCTTTTTATGACATACACGGCAGGAGATGAAGTGGTGTTATATTCTTAATCCAGACACCATATGGTTTTTTTTAAATTCATCACCTGTTGGAAATTCGTCACGTACTTTCTCCGTCCCAGGGAAGGTCGGTGGGGCATGCCGGTTTTCTTCCAACTAAAACCACCGGAGCGGTCATCTTCGGCACAGCCGGGGAGCTTCAGGTCCCGTACAATCACACTAGAGCTGCCCATTGGTGCCACGTCTATTGACACACCTTGGAGGGGATGACTGTAAGGCGGTCACCCCCTTTAGCATAATGTACCCAAGCTAGGAATCAAACCCAGGTCAGGTTCGGCAGCTGAGCTAACGACTGATGAAATGAAATGATTTCAATTTATACACATAAAACATATTGACTTATTGCAGGTTCATCGAATATTGGTTATGACAAATAAGGACCATCAAAATCGAGCGTAACTGCTATACAAGTAAATTCAAATATAAATTGGGAATTGGAAATCGAGTCAATTTTCTGCGAGCTGCGATCACAATACAACGATTTTTATTGGAATAAATATTTTAGTACACCTCTTTAGATAACATAACACAACGAAATTGGAGATTCTATGTATTGAACTTACAAAAACTAAGGTGATTTTAATGTCATAAAGTTCATTTCAAGAGGCTACGGAGGGCAGAGGATTCATCCATCGATCATAAATAACTCTCAGTGTTACACTGTACACATCTTTGTGGTGTCCATATTAAGAAATAGCACCACTCCATCTCCTCCCGTGGATGTCATAAAAGATGACTAAGGGATTTTAAACCAGAGGGATAGGCAGCGGCGTCCCTTCTGTGGTAGCCATACTGCGCTAACCAACTCGACTGCCAAGCGTGGTGAGTACCTACTGCCAAATTCCCCCAAAATTACACTATTATGGAAATCTATGGGAAAAGCCTTTGTTCAGCAGTGGACTTCCTTTGGCTAATATGATGATGATGACCATGATGATAATACAGACTTTTTCACTTTAAAAGTCCTTTGACTTCGGAGGCAAAAATACCTTTTTTTTTTTAAAATTTTATTGGTGATGGCGGACTCCTACCTGCTAAAACCACTGGAGCGGTCATCTTCGGCACCTAAGGGAGGCTCCAGGTCCTCGTATGATCACACTAGAACCACAGGCAAAAATACTGCGTGGCAACTGAGGGACAACGACAACCAAAGCAACGCAGCAGCTTAGAAATACATTTGTCTTAATATTATATGAAGAAAAATACAATTTTTATGTTTCGTGCGGTTTTGGCGAAGAATAGAGCACCCATATCACCTATCATTTCGGCCGAATGAAGTCCACTGCTGGACACAGGCCTCCCCCAAAGATCATCACAACGACCGATATGGGTCTGTTGTGGAGTAATTGAGGGGTTTTGCCATAATCGCCTCGCTTGGCAGACGGGTTGGCGATCGCAGTTGAGTTGTTAATGTACTCGAAGGATGCTGCTGCCCACCCTCCAGATAATCAATCAATAACTTTTACGACACCTACGGGAGGAGATGGGGTGGTGTTATTCTGAGCCGGCACCACACGGACGGACGGATATCACCTATGGGTAAAGGTGACTAAGTATAGATGACGAGAGGATGGGAAATATATATGACAGCACATTCTAGTGACTATTGGGTACCCCATCATTCAGTCAGTAGAAGTGGCATCGATCCGTGCAAGAAAAGTAGACATTGCCTTAAACGACACATGTCTGACCATCACAGGCTGTCTGAAACCGACTCCGCTCAACATGGTGTACCCAACGGCTGGCATAGTACCTCCAAAATTCGTATAGACGTGGCATGCGCAATGGAAAAATACAAACACGAGTCCGATACCAGACACCCACTATTCGGCGCCCTATTACTAACCCAGCACCAAAAAATTCGGCACTGTTTCATGAACAACAGCAGAATCACTATCGAGTTCCCCAGTTGAGGGCCGTAGAAAATTGTGGCTTGACAAATTCCGCCCTCCTGATAACTACATCGAGCCCAGTGAGAAACTCCCTGCTGGATATAACCTCACTTGGCCCGCATGGAAGTCGCTAAACCGACTTCGGACCCAAGTGGGCAGATTTAGGTCCAATATGAGCAAGTGGGGATAACCCCACACGAGATAAATCGTTGAAACCGCAGCGGTATGTAGATGCGGCATTGTCCCCCAGGCAATGTCCCATCTACCGTCCATCATGCCCTAGCTCCTGCACTTTGAGTGACCTATGCTCTGCCACTAGTGATGCCTTAGGGGTGGCAAAATTCTGGGAAAATGACATTTAATTTGATGTACCTTTGAAACGAAGAAGAAGAAGAAGTCAGTAGAAATTTAGCGGATTTATTAGATGACCAACTTATTGTTGTTCATATGTAAGTCATAACTTCAGCCGAAAACGTCCACTGCTGGACATAAGCCTCCTTCAAAGATTGTCACAATGTCCGGTATGGATTTATGTTGTTTGCTCATTGGGGGTTTCGCCATAATCGATTTTCCGATTCGATTTCAGCTAATCCCATAGTTGTCTTTTACGACACCCACGGGATGTGATGAGGTGGTGGTATTGTTAGCCGGCACCACACGGCACAACACACGCGGCATGACACACACGGCACACATATATAGGTAAGGATAAAATATGGTTTTATTTGACCTACATCACATTGGCTGCCGATTGAAGTTTGCTGCCGTAGCACTTTATCATTATAAGATTTTGTTAAGCAAAACTAAGTCGTTTGTGATGCGGGTCGTGATTCAACATCTGGAGACCTTTTTAAAAGAGAATTTTGGCCAAAATATATCGACGTTTTAGCTGAAGATTATGCGACATGCAGTGAAACACGACACCAACTAAACGTGAACAGTGTATAAAAATGAAAAGTCTTATTCTTATTTTCGTGTGGTTAGTGGGCATCCTTGTGTCAAAGTTGTTCAAGCTGTCTGCTGCCCGCATTACACATCTCTCGAGTTGCGGCGATGTCCTGGATACATCGCCGTACGTAAAGGTAGGCGAATACGTGCGTCAACAGCCAATGGGCTGCGAAAGTAGTATACATATACGAAGTTCTCATGGTCCATGGTTGTTCAAGACGCCCAAAGTTATATAATTTGGCTGAACGACTGCCGTCCAATAACAATAACCTTGACTGACGACTTTACGTGTCCTCCGAAGCAATGAGACGCTCAGTTGAAATACCAATGTGCGGTCACCCATATACAGACTGACCACACCCATCGTTGATTAACCTCGCCGATCGTTTACTGATCAATGGATGTAACTGGCTATGTACACCCCAAAATATGTGTGTCATCATTTATTTGCTTTAAACATGGTTACATTAAGATCTCGCAACATTAGGCTCGGCGAGTTCCACCAGAAGCTGGTGTAGAAATATTGAACATGTTTACAAATAGACTTAATAGCAACAGCGGAGTAACCAACCAGTCTTCCAAGCGTGGTGAAAACTACCAAATTCTCCCAAAATGACGACACTATTCGTCGTGGAAATCTATAGGGGAGGTCTTTGTTCAGCAGTCGACCTCAGAAGACCTCCGTTTGGCGGATATTATGACTACAGACAAACAAAAAAATTTAAACGTTCGTTTCATCATCATATCAGCCACAGGACATCCACTGCTGAACAAAGGCCTCCCCCTTAGATTTCCACAACGAGCGTTCACATGCCGCTCTCATCCAACAACTCCCAGCGACCTTCACCAGGTCCTCTGTCCACCTCGTCGGAGGTCGTCACACACTGCGTTTTCCGGTGCGCGGTCTCCATTCGAGAACTTTTTTGCCCCAACGGCCATCAGTTCTACGAGCAATGTGCCCCGCCCATTGCCACTTCAGTTTACTAATTAATCATTTCAGCTATGTCGACAACTTTAGTTCTTCTACGGATCTCCTCATTTCTGATTCGATCTCATAGAGCAAGCATAGCTCTCTCCATAGCTCGCTGAGTGACCTTGAGCTTTCTTATGACGCCCATTGTGAGTGACCACGTCTTTGTTCCATATGTTATCACTGGTAACACACACTGGTTAAAGACTTTCGTCTAGAGGCATTGCGGTATTGTTGACGAAAAGACGTTGCGAAGTTTCCCAAACGCTGCCCAGCCGAGTCGGATTCGAAAAACTAAACGGATTCGAAACGTTCATTTACTTGTGTTAAAACCTACTCGTATATAACAACATAAGCATAATAAACATCCAACAATTTCTATTATTCTGTCCGCCAGTTTTCCATTCAGTACAAAGTCACGAACCGCAGGTAGGACAAGGCCACCCTTATACGGCATTATAAAAAATATCGAGCATCCCCCGATGGCATTTTTATTACCCCGCAAAATAATGACGGTCCCCTTTCGCGGACTACCGTTTTCAGACCGGAATATATTTTAGTATAAACGTTTATAGATGGAGCATCGTGAATAATGTTCTAGGTATAGAGATAATCGGTAAAGGGTTGAAATATGGCGGAATGGACTGGGTTTTGAAATGGTTTTGCTTGACTCAATCAAGTAAAAAAATAGTTTTGGGTTCTTTGGAAGACATTTTATTATGCATCCGTGTTTCGTTCTCGATATTAGGTATACATTTGTAGTCACACATACAATGTCGCCATAATGCTGAGTGCATTTAAAGATGAAAAAACGTTTACTTAAATAACAGAAAAATCACATGGGTAGGTTGGCACTTCTGTATCGGTTCACTGCGGTCAATTCATCATTCATATTCGAGTGCTCTACCACTTCGCATTGTGTTATAGGTTAATCGGGTAGTTGTTTCTTTGTATTTATTCTCAAAAATTCCGATAACCTTTTACCTGTTATTTGCCGGCAGCCGCGAGACACAATATATTTTTAATTATGTCTGGCTTTGACATGGGACAAGGAAACGCGATAACAACTATACATGAAATTATAATCAAGAAAAAAATAAAGAAATTGGGAAGAAATTTTTTAGGCACATCGTTGAGGAGATGACTTTAAAGTAGGACCCCTCGAAGCCTCACTGTACGCTGTCTTGCGCATATGGCGGCACGTTACCACATGCGTGATACAGAAGACTGTAAGGCCCCGAGGTCGCCCGGTGTAAGCACGTAGATTTCGCAATCTGCACGCGCGATGAAATTGTTAGTATTCACCATGCTTGGCAAGCGGATTAGTGAACGCAGAATAGATGCTGTTATACAGAAGGTGCGCTGCTGCCCATCCATTTAGTCTAAAGTTCCTTAGTCGCCTTTTTGACATCCAAGGGAGGAGATAGAGCGGTGCTATATTCTTATATATTTTTTTTTATTGATGTCCAGTGGAAATTCTACATGGAACTTCCTTCACCCCGGGGAAGGGCGAAGGGGTATGCCGGACTCCTACTGGCTAAAACCACTGCGGTCATCTTGGGCACCGAAGGGGGGCTCCAGGTCCTCGTAAGATCACACTAGAGCCGCCCATTGGTGCCACGCCTTTAGGCACATCTCGGAAGGGATGACTGTAAAGCGGTCACCCCCTCTAGCGGAGGGAAGGCGACTGTAAAAAGGTCGCCCCCCCGGGCACTTCTCGGGGAGGATTGTAAAGGATCCCCCCAAGCCTCGCTTTGCGCTGTGCTGCGCACACGGCGGCCACTGTCTTCCCGGGGGTCGCTCGGTGTGAGCATGCAGACTCCCCAATCTGCGCAGCCGCGACCCCCGAGGCTATATTCTTAATCTGGAAATCACACAGATAGTCTCAGCCATGCCGTGAATTTAAACGATCATGTTTTTCAATGTAGGCTTAAATATGCAGGTAGTATCAAAAATAGTCAGCAGGTAAACATCTTATAAAGTAAACGCAGTTCCAAATACATTGCAATCTGGGCTAGATATCTATAGCTTGATATAAAAACGGCATACTCTTGATACTTCTGTGAAATACTTACCTTTGTAGGAGATACGATTCGTGTTGTGAATTTGTTTGCCTTTGCGAACTGAAAGAAATGTGGGGGATAACAATGCGAGATGCTTTACTACCGTTTGAACAGAAAGAACAACTAAAGGTTCCTTTTGTTACATCACAATACGGTTGAAGATTTTGTGCAACTTTGTAAATAGATACTGTGTATATGTCGCTGGGAAATTATGAAAACTGAGATTTGATCAAAGGGCGATGATAAATTTACGAAAGATATTAAAATTACAACTCTGTGGGGTGATTTCCTTAAAGAAAGTCAGTGATTTGATCAAATCCCTTAAAAAACAATGAAGGACAAGTCGGGATCCGTTGCTCTTTGCTCCTGCCATAACCTAAATTATCCCAGTCGGATCCACCTCCGCCATGGCCTTCATGGTTATAAACAGTCAAGGGATTTGATCAAATCACTTAATTTCTATGGATATGATGTAAAATGATCTTTATCTTAGAAAGTAGGTTTCAAAAACTGACTGCCTATGAGTAAAAATTGAAGAAACAAACTCAATAGTTTCTGATAAAAATAATAAAATATTTTGATACAATATTATTTGAGAAAAACGTAAGCAAACGTCTGGAATGGTCTATTGAAGAAGGATCCAAAGCCGTTTTGGGATCACCTATCCTTTTTTTATTGGTGGAACTTCTCCATAAGCTTCTTCCGCCCAGGGAAGGATGAAGGGGCATGCCAGTCTCCTACCGGCTAAAACCACTGAGGCGGTCAACTTCGGCACCTACGGGGGGCTCCAAGTCCTCGTTTGATCGGACTAGAGCCACCCACTAGTGTCACGCCTATAGCCGCATCTCGGAGAGGGTTACTGTAAAGTGGTCACTCATCCGGGGGGAAATTATAAAGGATCCCCCGAAGCATCCCTGTGCGCTGTGCTATGCACATACGGCAGCGGGTGATCACATGCACGCCATCGTCTTCTCGTGGGTCGCTCGGTGTGGGCACGCGGATTCCCCAATCTACGCACCCGGGAACCCAGAGGCCCCCCCGCTATATAGCGATGGCAAAGGGTTCCTGACGTATGGGAATTAGGCCCCAGAGTAATTGTTACCCCGGCGCCGTCTCCTTCTTCGAGCAGGATCGGCCCTCTCTTGATCCCGCTCTACGGTCTCCTTCTAGAGCATGACGCTCTCACAGAGAGACCACTGCATTCCAGTTTTCATGCTTTGCCAACATAGCCGACACTACTCCCGGCAGAGGGAGATCTTGCCCGACCCGATCAACCAGAATCCGCCTCTCGGCAGCCCACGCAAGGCACGCTTTGAGCGTGTGCTGTGCGGTGTCCTGGTCGCTATCACAATGATGGATTGTGTCGTGGTCTCGTGTCCATTCCTGCGTCAGGTTGTAGGTGACATGCTTGCTCCTTCTGAGCCAGGCACCAAAGAGCGGCAGGACGGCCTCAACCACGCGTTTGGTCGCAAACTTCATCCGCAAGCGGTGACGCCACTTTCCAAGTGTACGCCACTGAGCTAGCTACCTCAGCCTGTCAAACGCCCCTGGAGGCGCGCCTTCGCTGCTCTGGCGGAGGGAGCGTGTCTGATCGAAGACCCACGCATCCATCTCCGCCAGGATGTCGAAAGGCGGAAAACGCGCCACGAGAGTTGCCGCCTCGTAGGACACTGTTTAGTATCCTCGTGCAATCCAGATAGCCATTCTGCACTGCAGACCGTGAATTTTGATTCTGCAGCGCTGGGTGCCTGACATTCAAGCTGACCATACAGGCGCCCCCCGTAGAGGGCCAGGGACCGCATGACTTCAGGACGTGGAAACGGTGTACGTCCTCACAAGTTTCCCCGAGATTGGGTAGCAGCCGGTTTAGTGCATCTACTACCCTCTTGACTCGGGGAGGAATGGACCTGTGCTGACAGACGGCAGCCATGAATCATCCATCGTGTAGTTCAACCCTATTTTAGGGAGCTCAATAACTTGTCTGAAAGCTATACCTATACGTAAATCACAGATGTATACGCACGAAAATTACGTAACGCAGAAAAACAAGTGCTCAGCTACTGCACAAATCTATTTGTCAAACAATGAGAAATAAAAAATATTTCAGTGAAAAACAATACTATTTTCGTGACGCAGATGATTAAAAAGCCAACTATTCTGCACTCCTTTAGTGGTAATGTTTTATTCAGGGTATGTAACGTCTGCCGGTGATGGCTTGGAACTCGTCGGCCATAGTAATATTTAATAAGAAGGACGGACATGAGGATAGTAAGATTTTATGTTTTTGTTGCCAGTTGAATATTACTTTGGAGCACGAGACGGCTAGATTTTTACATTCTTGCACATACAATTGTCGTAAAGGAAGGCTTAAAATGCTAGTATAGATATTCATGAATTCATGAAGGTTTACCTATGTAAGCGCTATGTATATCTGTTTATTTCTAATATACAGGTAAAGAAATGATATTCATGAATTCATGGAGATCTACCTATGTACGCGCTATGTATATCGTTTTATTTCTATTAAGCAGGTAGAGAACCGCTCCAAGATCGAGCTACGCTGGTGGATTAAAAAAATCATTCGAATGCAGTGGTCTCCTGCTGTGTGAAAAACATGTTGCAGTCTGCAGAGTGGGATCAGGAAAGGAGGACACGGCGCGTCGCCAACAATCTCCCCAACATCCATGCTCAACATGCCCAAGTCCCTGTCTTAATTATATAAATGGGGGCCTCATTGATTACACAGATTGGTGAATCTGCGTGCTCATATTGATCGACTTCCGGGAAGATTGCGGTGTGTACGTGGACAGGTGCCACCGTAGGTGTACGTAGCACAGCTCCCAGCGAGGCTTTGGGGAGAAGCCTTGTGTGTTTCGGGCATTTTACAGTAACCTCCCAATCGCTAGAGGAGGTAAGCGATTTACGGTCAACCCCTCCAAGATGTGCCTAAAGGTGTGGCAGCAAGGGGAAACTCTAGTGTGATTGTATCGTGGACCTGGAGCCACCCTTCTTTGCCGAACATGACTTCAGTGGTTTTAACCGATAGGTGTCCGGCATGGTACCCTGCTGTTCCAAGGCGCGGAATAAGTTCATGATGTATTTCCACCGGATTAATAGAAAAATAAAAACGCTAGAAATCACTATTCAGTTTCGTTAGATGCTGAAACAATTGAAGGGTAAAGTGAAAACAAAATCTTTAACTCAGTGTCGGTTTTATCACTACCAGAGCCTTGGGCAAGATTGCTAGGGCACTCCCAATCTGCTATCTAATACAATAATCAAAATTACATTATTTTAAAAGCAGGAGTTTACATTTGTGAACAAAAGTGCATAAAGAAACCTAAGCTAGGTAGGTAAAAAACAATATAACTGACGATGTTGGTGTGGAGTTGGGATCCGACTTCATATCGGAGAAAATGGGCCACAGAGACATTCCGGTGTCATATATGCCAGCTGTGTTTTGACCTGTCTGATTTGGATGCGTAAAAAGCTTGTGCCCGTGACCAGCTACACCGGTTAGTGGTCTGATGATGAGCGATGGCGGTGAGTCTGATTGCTCGCAAATATCGCTCACCTCCCAGACGTCGACTTCATCGGTAATCCCGCGCACGAAAGTCGACACGGCATAGTGGAAGCGGGGAGCTGCCTGAGCTGAAAAGAATGATAGTCCAGTGGGATTTCGAGCACTGTGGGTAATGAGGAGAGACTGTAGCTGCTAACTCAGCTAAATAGGGTGTGCCCGAACTGGGTGACCTCGAGAAGGAGATGTACGCGCGTCCTGTGACCTTGTTGCGTGCATCAAGCAACACCAGGAGAACGCGGAGAAAGTTGCGGGCAAGTCTCGCAATCTCAAAGGGGCATTTTCCTGCAGCATCCGAATGGCCGCGCGGATGCTGCAGGCTGCGGCAGATGAAGTGGCCTAGCTTATCACTACTGGGTAAAATATTGAGAGACTGGAGAAGTAGAGGGTGGACCTGAATTCTCAGATCCTAAGTCCCTCATTCCGGGTGGGAATATCGACAGAGGAAATCAACCTCCTCCGTCGGCATAGGGATTTTGGGGCTGGGTCTAGTAGGACTGCCACCCAGCCCACTAAGTCTGAGAACAAATTTTTGCGCTCCATCACGCTGGCGGTTGGGGCATGATAGACGTAAAACTTGAGGTTTTAGGCAGGAGACTGTCTCCCAAACCTCTTCTCAAGAAAAGGTCACGGTGCGGCAAGAGGGGCCGGCGTAGCCGATCATATGGTGACGTTTGCCAGGCGGAGGCCTGGCAGAGGCTACGTGCGCAGTGACCCTAGTGGCATCCGCTGTGCCTGAGAAGCCTACTGTGGGCACAAAAGTGTAAAATGCGTTATTCAATCTCCAGAAGGGGAAGCGGTGAAGAGGAAAAAGGGGAAAGAGGAACGTCCACGTCGCCAAGGTGCAAGCATCAGCCGCAAATTCGAATACCGGCGGCGGGCGGCAACCAGTCATTGTGGAAATCTATGGGGAGGCCTTTGTTCAGCAGTGGACATCCATCGGCTGATATGATAATGTCGATGAGGTACCCACTCTTTTTATTGGTATCCAGTGGAAATTTCACATAACCTCCGCCCCGGGGAAGGACAAAGGGGTATGCCGGACTCCTGCCGGCAAAAACCATTGGAGCCATCAGCTTCAGCAACGAAGAGGGGCTCCAGGTCCTCATAAGATCACACTAAAGCTCTATCAATGACTAAGGCCCGTATTAGGTTTATAGAAACTTTATTCTCATAAGAACATACAGAGTTCACTTACATGAGACTAAACTATAAAAATTATTTTAACTGTCTTGTGACGAAGCATGCATTCGTACTTTCACATAAAATTACACAATTAAAACAAAAGACACAATTTATGATGATGCAAGTAGGAAAAAAAAATATTCACAGAACTAGTTAGATGTCACCAAGATACCCTCACTGATTCACAGATCACACAGTAACACACAGATCCAGAATCATAATCGAATATGAACATTACGTAATAGGACTATATATTGATATTTATATATATAGAGAGAGAGAGAGATATATATATATATATATATATATATATATAGGGCCTGACTATAATAATGGAAATATTTTAGGAGATAAATCTATTGGTTGAAATGATGCGTTTTGTATTTATTTATTTTTTATTAAAAAACGTTGCCCCGCTCTAGGATTTCTCCTGTGTCCGGGTGCGTTTACAGACACGAATTCCACACACAACACACCCAGACACGGAACAATTACATACAGATCTTACAAATATTTGTTCCGTGCGGGAATCGAACCCGCGACCCGGAGCGCAGCAGTCGACTGTATCAGCCACTGCACCAACCGTGCCGTCAAGCTGTTTTCATATCTAGTAGGTGTCAATAAAAAAAGTGTATATAAGTTTGTTTTTTATTATTATAAGTACGATTAAACATCAGTTCTGTAAAATCTAACTAGCAAAAAACAAATTGGGTCCTACAAAAATATTGAGCTGTAGGACAATATATAGTATATGCCTTCTCATTCATACCCATAGCGGGGACACATCGAACGGCCCTCGTAAGAATATTATAACAACTTTCCCACGAATTTATAGTAGTCGTAGGTACAAAAACCTGCTAAAAGCTAGCCTTATATCATCGATTCACTCAGTTACCACATATGTCACGTTATATTTCGTTATCCGTACATTTCGGCCCGGCCTAATAACACCATATTTTTTTGTGAAAATGCCAGCTTTCAACGGCATCAAATACCAATCCCGACCTATTGAAATTTCCCGTTTCTTTGATATCCTATTTCGGTTTGAAGACCTTAGGTGTAAGTCTAGTCCGCATTAATCTTGGTAATAAAAAACCCTATAACCATTTTTAACGACATAAAAATCGTACTTCGAGTTTTTAGGTAGACTCTTTTTTTGTCAGGCTTCTCACAGACATCTCAGTGAGATGTTGTAGCTTAACTGAACATTCTGGCCAAGCTGAAAGGGCCTCCGGCCAGGCATAAAAATGCTTACAAACTAACGAAGGGACTGGAACCCCAGCTTAGGACGTCTCTGGGGGGACCCAAATGAGGGACAGGTGGATCGGTATTATTTAACTATTTTTAGGGGTATTTAAAGCTATTCGCTCGACACGAGCTGTCATGAACAACGAGTACCTAATACTGGTCTGTGTGGAATGGACTCCGTGAGTCTTTCCGTGTGTTCTACTTAGAATAGGATGATATATGATCATCCGGGTCGATAAGCGCATGTCTGAGGCGGCAAGAGTGGAGAGCTAGCGCCTATGAGGGAGAGTTTGTATTGGCAGCTAACTTAGATGGAACTGGATGGAGCAACTTGCAGAGACGAAGAAGCGTTAAGACACTTGTCTCATGATCTTTTAATAGTCTCCTTTTCAGGGAGTCATTCAGTGTCGAGTAGAAAATTCTTACAATGTAAGTAGTAGTAGGAAATTGTAGAGCTTACAATTTGCGGCCATCTCTCAAGAATACGCCAGCTTCATCGACCATCGGTCTTCCGACAAGTAGGGTCAGTCCATTTCAACTTATTAATTCTATAGTAGAACATATCTACGCTTAATACTGTCATTTTAGTACTAATAAAATACTAAGTAAGATGCAAACTAGGTGTAGCATTCATGGGCGCGCAGATGAGGGGGAGATGGGGAGTCTGCGTGCTCACACCGAGCGATCCCTGGGAAGTCAGCGGCGTGCACAGCACACAGCGAGGCTTTGGGGGATCCTTTACAATCCTCCTTTAGAAGTGCCTAAGGGGCGACCTTTTTACAGTCGCCTTCCCAACGCTAGAGGAGGTGACTGTTTTACAGTCATCCCCTCCGTGATATGCCTAAAGGCGTGGCACCAATGGGTGGCTTTAGTGTGATCTTACGAGGACCTAGAACCCCCGTTCGGTGCCGAAGATGACCCCGCTCCGGTGCTTTTAGCCGGTAGAAGTCCAGCATACCCCTTCGCCCTTTCCCGGGTTGAAGGAAGTTCATGTAGAATTTCCACTGGAGACCAATAAAAAAATAAAAAAGTGCAGCATTCATTGTAAATCAAAATAACTATTGCTTATACTTATATATTATTGGTTTATACACACGCGATGTGCAGATGACGTACGTCCTCTCTTACTGCGCTTTCACAATCTCGATCTATCTCTGACATATCATCACAGGACAGACATAGTCAAGGTGGTGCGTTCCATAAAAATAGTATAGTTATGTGACATCTTCCACAGTAGTAAAATTTTACATAAATTTTTGCCAAGATCTACACGGATTCATTCTATTAATATGTAAAAATCCACAACTAAAATGGACTACATCATTATTATATATAGATTATATACATAGCAATAATTACCATGCTTTGCAGGCGGATTGCGGTTCGTCATAAAAAGACGCTACTGTTCATCTAGATTCAATACGATGCTCACCGGTAAAAAAGAGGTGACTTATGCAGAAATCCCAAATATAGAAAACTCACGTCCAAATAGAGACCCATCTCAAAAACGTTTTGCTTGTAGCTGCTGCATAATATATTACGATGTTCATTTCGCTAGATTTCGATCGACTGAACCTCAACAGTTACTGGCAGTATACAAACATATGGATGAAATCACAGGGATTGCTATTTCACTTTCACCAGTTTCATTAAAAACGCAAAATCAATATACATTAATCTGTTCAACAACAGAAAAACAATGTATTTAAAGGGGAACAAGGCGAGATGGTTACCGGAAGTGATATCAATTATTTAGCGATGGATAAATTGGGTCTGGCACGTGACGTTTACGCCTACAACAAATTTATTGGAGCAGCCAGGGTTGAACTCAATTATACGTAGTTGAAATTCTGCGTTGTTGTTGCAAAATATTTATGAAGTCAGGACGTGTCGCAATAACAATACCAGTGCGAGCTTTAAACATAAAATTACTTAAAAGAATCGCCCAGGGCTGGCTTCACGCCTAGCGTTGTCTCCCATGAATAGACTAAACCCGCCTTGCCTTCATACGCCGGAATTTCGATCGCGCTTCTACACGCTTCTGTCATGCGTGATCACGGTCTCTTCCACCGTAGACAAGTATGTAACTTGGCATATTATATCGGCGTAATGCCTGCAGCACAGGTGTGCCATGATAAGATTTAAACCGTATTACCGCGCAACTAAGTGCACTTTTGTAGCGTTTGCTAACGTTTTAGTATTGCTTTTTGCGTATCTATTGCATGGCAGTTCCTTTCATGACGCTGCCGCTACATGCTAGTCAGCACAGTAATTGCTTGCACGCAAAGTGCGCGTCAATGCATCGCAAAACTTGTTGCGTCTAAAACCATGCATATAGTCCTCCGGCAGTGTTACTTATTTTTTATTACTAGTTCCTTATAATCGATACGTATGCAGCGTGGCGTTGACTTGCACGCGGTAATCGGTTGGTTGAAATTAAACAACATTGCAGTCACAATTTATTTATTTATGTCAATCGTATTTATTCGTTAATTCCATGTGGTGTCCAGATTAAGAATGCTGACCACCCTGGCAACTATCAATGTGAATATTTACTTTTTAGCTTCATCTAAGACACCAGGACAATTACGTTGAAAAAAGAATGTGGTAGTCTCAATCTATGGAACTTGCCTCACTCAGACGGACTGAGGAAGCGTGGTAATCTATGCTCATTCATTTTCTCTATGAGAAGGGGCCTGTGGTGGACCTAGTGTGGACCAGTACAGGCTGATATTATTATAGAATTTGTCTCTCATCACGAGCTTATATCGCTTATAAGGGGAACTCTTTTGGTAGGATTACGCGGGGGTATGGTACTCACAAGATAGAGCCTCTTAAGAGTCACAGCTACTGGCGATAGGGAGCAACACTGACGTGGCTAACCGTACAACCAAGGCAATCCAAAGTTGAGAGTCCTGCAGGCACTCATGGGATTCTATTCCAGCCAATAAGTAAAGGAAAGCCAGAGACGAGGCCCTGCACCGTCTGGGGCATTAGGGTATGCAGTGTTGCAATGTACAGCTCGCCACGAGCTGCTCTGTGGATTATAAGCTTCTTAATAGACCTTCTTTAGACATTTTATTTTTGTATCAAAGTGTATGGAATCTGGTTTAATCTGCCCTCTAGGATTGCGTATGTCCCATAGTCAGATAGCGAATGCCCCGGGTGGTCTTTATACTATTATTATTTCCTTATTAAATATAACACATATAAATTACATTTTTAAATACATACAAAAACATAACATATGTTTTAAAATATAAAAAAATAGTAGCCAACCGGCGTCGGGAACAAGGTCTAAGTCACCGGTGGTTAGGGCTCTAGAGAGAGGAACCTCCTGACAATTCAAGTCGTGTCAAGGAGTACCACTTTCTGCATCAAGCCCTTGACCCAGCCGCCCAACGAAAGCCTCTTAAGGTGTTGGTCAAGGCTCTTGGACATTAGACCGTTGGTTGTAACAACTATCGGCACAATGATTGCAGAGTCTACTTCCTACATGTCGACAATCTCGTGGGCCAAGTCAAGATACTTTACTTGTTTATCTTTCTCGGCTTTCACGAGATTCTCGTCATGTGGAACAGTTACATCAACAATCATTGTGTGTCGCTCTGTTCGATGTATCACCACTATATCAGGTTTATTGTCCTATCAGTAATTATAAATTGATGCCAGTACAGTGTGACATGGTCATTTTCTAGAACTGGGTCGGGCACATACTTGTAGTATGGTACTTCTGAAGACACAAAGTTCTATTGCAGTGCAAGTTGCTGGTGGATAATCTTGGCTACTTGATTATGTATGTGCAAATATTCACCGTTAGCAAGACGAGAGCAGCCAGAAATAATGTGACGGATAGATTCGCGCAGAGGCCCTTTAGAGAATTTTAATCTAAAATGTAATGGGACACTAACCGGGGACTCTCCATGACTGTACTATAAAATGCAGTCTCGGATTGTCCCCGGAGGTATAAAACTATTGTATGAAATGCAAACTACAAGTATAAGATCTATTGCAATGGGTGCTAAATGGATTTAATACTAAGAAAAAAGGACAAAGCGGCGTCTGCCTTTCAACATTTAAAGTGAAGTTCTGTGGCAGACGGTGACTCGCCACTCACAAGATGGGCCCCCTAAATGGCCACCACTACAGGTGACAAGGAGCAACACCGGTGTGAGTGGCTAGGGGTGTCGAGAGGTATCTTTCGAGTGCCTGGAACCTCCCTTCGGTGCCGACGATGATCACTCCGGTGGTTTTAGCCGGTGGGAGTCCGGCATGCCCCTTCGCCCTTACCCGGGGTGAAAGAAGTACATGAGATATTTCCACTGGATAAATAAAAAAAAAGCGATGTCGAGAGGTGCGGCATCGGTTTCACCATCGCGCCTCTCAAAGACTCGGAGCCTTATTACGCCGTTAGACACTTCCACCCCCGAGCATCTAGCTGTAGCGGCCTGATCTGTTTGGGCAACTAGGGCAAGCCAGGGTCCAAAATCCTACGGGCACTCATGGCTTTCCGCTCCAATTGACCAATAAAGGCAAGCCGGAGACGAGGCCCTGACCTACTCTCTGGAGCATTCGGGTACGCAGTGGCGCCATTTACATTCAGCTCGCCACGAGCTGCCCTGCGTTCTATAAGCTTCATAATACATCTCCTTATGATATACTTTTTTTTGAATCAAAAAGTAGGAAGAAATCAAGCAGCTGCTTTAATCTGCCCTCCAGGATTACCTTATCCCATGGTGAGATAACGACTGCCCAGAGGGGTGTATTAGTTATATTTATCATATTTTATAATTCATATTAGCTATTATGCTTCCACTCGATGGCTATACTTGGAAGTGGAAGCTAACAAACAGCTATAATCAATAATCCTCGAGAATATTATTATTTATACTGAAAACGGGATATATACCATGTTTTTTATTTCTTTTAAGGAAGAGGGTAGATCGTTTTGTCTGCTCTTAAACATCCACCCGCAAAAACTTTATCCGTGAACATGGCGCTTGCAACAGCGCCGAAATATCGGGAACTCAAAAGAAATAAAAAACATGGTAAATATCCCGTTTTCAGTTCCAATAATAGTGTCAGTGACCATGTCAGTTTAAAAACTTAAATCGTCGAGAACATTACCATTAGTACGCTTATTAGCTAAGCGACGTACAGTCAATAAGCTCATGCCTATCCTCTTGAATTTATTTCTTTCTTAATGTTATTCCTTCTCAATCGTAAATGATATTTTATTTTCCAGGTCAATCTACATTATGTAGTTCCCAAAGTTAACATCGTTAAAAGATTGTGTCTGTCAAAATAAAATACAAATTTTGCCTCTACCCCATCTGCAAACGTAAAAATATTTATTACTTCTGAAACAACGAGGTTTATTTTTCCGTTTCTGCGTGGATATTTTTATGGCATACCTATTTTAATGATTTGTGGTGGTAAAACGAGTAACTATATTAAAATAATAACCAAAGAGCTACCGGCAAGGATAAGTAAAAAAGGTAAATTGTACTATTTTATTCCAAGTATTTTTTAAGATTTCTACTAATATTCCCCAAAGTAAGCCTTTAAAAAGCGACCCAAAACATAATTTAGTAGTACTCTCTCAAAACAAGTTCTGCTTGTTGCTGCCATCGCAGGTTGTTAATGGGTTTTATAGCAAGTCTAATAAAATACGACGAATAAATACAGCACCCTTAAAACCATAAAAAGCTTGAAAAGTGACGGAAGAAAGAAGTTATTATCAACAATATCAAAGTAAATTCAACAAGGAAAATGTAAATAATAATTCTGAATTCATAGTAACAAATGACGCAATGTGTGAAGTTATTATAAAGTCAATAATTTTTATTGCAAATCAACCAAATATTGGCACTTATGAAAAGTCAGAATCTAAGTTGCACGGTTCCAAATAGTTGATCTCGAGGAGAAGATCCGACAAGAAACACCATGGATACTCTTTTAAAATAATTGAGATTACAATGTAGATTAATACAAATTATTGTAAAACATATACCGAGAAAAATGTAGGTCAATGTTAAAGATGGAACACAACACAATAATATAATAATAATAAGTTATTTGCCGTGGCAGTTACGGCTGACCAGTCCAGACCAGACCAGTAGTAAATCAGATAAATAATCAGCAACATAAGATTAAGATAGGCACATATAAAAAATAAGCATTGGTCTGAAGATTGCAGTGTTAAACATTTTTTATGCAAGCAAAGGAAATGATAACTCATTTGATTTAGCATTTAGGGTAGAGGGTGAGGGGTGTGAGGTAGTAAGTAGTCTTTGGTGATTCTTTATCTGTGATCACGCGAAGTGCTGTAAGGTGTTTTAGATACGCTCTCAATTTCCATACTGGGTTCGGGTTTAATTTTCCATTATTATATAACTTGGATATGATTGTCCCTAAAAATATTGTTACTAGTAACTTTATTGTACTATAGCAAGATAGTCTGGGATTAATGTAACACGAAGAAATTGAAATGTACGAACGAATATGTAATAGCAAATTACGATGAATGAGCTAAGACACTGTGCAGACAAATATGTAAAGATATGCGATACATGAATATATTATTTAATTATTAATTTCCTTTTTTTTTAAACGATGTTCCATATTTTGTTTTCTTCTGTGTCGTGTGTACGGTTTACTGATTTAAATTTCACATGCTCAAACACCCAGATCTGAAACAACCAGACTGACGGACGTGTGCGCAGCACAGCGCACTGCGAGGTTTGGGGGGGTCCTTTCCAATCCTCCCCAAGAAGTGCCCAGGGGGCGACTTTTTTACAGTTGCCTTCCCTCCGCTAGAGGGGTTGACCGCTTTACAGTCATCCCCTCCAAGATATAGCTAAAGGCGTGGCATCAATTGGGATAACCATCTAACTAACTACGTGAAACGGTCGGACGCCTTATCTAATGCATATTAGTTGGAGTGTCGGGTGAAACAGCGGGGGTTAAGGTAATCTACACTTTTGAACTAAAATGTATGAAAAGCAGCTGGTTCCTGAGCTCAACAACACTAGCAGTTAAGTTGTAACTAATGTAATCGAATGAAAAAAAACTGTGTGATAAAACTGCGCAATCATTTATGAAAGAATACTTGCACAAGTGCCAGTAGATCTAACAGCTTCCAAGTACCCGTTGCTTATTAACAGAACTTAGGCGAAATTATTGTAGTAATTTGATAAACAATTATAATGATCTCTGGGTGAGTCCGCAGCAAATAACTTGATGATCAGATGTTCTTAATTAGTTGACATCCTTAAAAGAAGGCAACTGAAAGTTTCAAATTTAGTCAGAGCTTACACTCGAATGAGCTTTCTTAAAACTTTTTGTATGTCTGTGCACGCAGCCTTACTCACCCATAGGATGCACTATCGAAATATCTGTCTATATGGAAATATCGTGTCTTCGCTTAGAATATATTGAAACGTTCTCTACAATTGTAACTCAAGGTATCACTTGAGTTAAACGCCGGCTAAAACTAATGGCATAATACAATACTTAGCTTATAATATTGGATTTGAAAGAGCCATTAGATTCATTTTGTAGCAAATAAGTTCATAAGTGAAAAAAACTTTTAAACGTAAGATCTCGTTTAAATTGGTTTTTTTTTTTGGGATCCTATATCACCTTCGGCTTTAAGGAAAATAGGACTAATCGTAGCAACGAACGTTATTTGGATTTCTTGTTATGATGTGTGCGCAGTATAGTGCCTGCGCAATCTTACATCATCCTGCCCGACTACCCGATAAATAGTATTTATTAAAATAATGACAATCTTCAATTAAACATCTATTAATTGCATTGGTCTTTACATTAACTTACTGTATTTAGTGCTACTACATAACACGTCAAATTCATAATCGAACCACTTAAATACACATATTTATTGGATTATCAATAAATTCCAGCGATTTCGTCGTGTTTGCCGTACAAATTTTCTCGTTCAAACATTCGAACGAAACTGGCAAATACAACAAAATCTAGTTTGCATCGAACCCCGATACTTGCAAACCAATATTTGCATTTTCACCGGAACACCGTGTTCGGAAATTCATGGAAGTTGTAATATTTGTTGAGCAAATGTTGTCACTTTAACTCAATGTTATAGCAGGAAATTTTTGCTATTTGCTATAGGTATATGATGTCTAACTTGGAGAGAGTAAATTGCTATTGTCTGTGTGTTAAAACAAACTCAATTCTAAAAAAAACGAGAGACATTGAATTAAAGTAATCTATTTTACTAGCTGTGCCTCGCGGTTTCACCCACCGTTTACATAATCAGCCCATTACTGTCCCACTGGTGGGCATGAGCCTCTCCTCACTGAGAAAAGTAAGGCCTTAGTCCACCACGCTAGCCCAGTGCGGGTTAGCGGACAACAAACACCGTTGGGAACATTTTGGAGCCCTCTCAGGTGTGCAGGTTTCCTCACGATATTTTCCTTCACTGTTAACGCAAGTGATTATCAAATTCTGATCTCCACTGTATAAATCAGAAAAGTCTGAGGTGCGGGCCGAGATCGAACGCAGACCCTCCTGTATGGAAGGCGAGCTTTCACCCAGGCTATCACTGACCCCCGTCATTAAATTTGAAATACGACAGATGTTCGAAATCGTTCGAATATATTTCGTGTGGTATTTTACTATATACTGGTTTAATAATGTCTTAGGTTTTCGCGAGTATTACACATTATAATAAAACACTTTTAAACGGATTCTATCGCGTATATTTTAGATTTTTGTTTTTCCTGACGTTTCGAATGCTTTGCAGCATTCGTGGTCGTAGGATGACTAAGGTGACGTTACAGATTTTAAAAAGTTATTTTATTTCATCTACCGTACAATTTTAATCAAAAAAAAATTTTTTTTTGTTTCGTTGCACGCTGTAATCACTCACAGTGTCTTGATTTTTCTTGCAATGAACATTCTTGGTACAGATTATTATATAAAGAGAAGCGATATGTACCTAGAATGTTTCGTGAGGCTTTTGAAATTAAAAAACATCCTAATTTTTTTTTCTTATCCATCCAAAGGTTGTCTGTAAGAAATCGCTAATAGCGATAAGACCGCCAATTGTACAATTACTATTCATTAAATTATTCCTAGTAGTTGTTTTTAAAATGGTGTACAATAAAGAATATTCTATTCTATTCTATTCTAATTTTATTAGAGAAGATGGTTGGCAGGTACCACCTGTTTGGAATCCAGTTATTAAAATAATAAAGTCCCAAACAACATACCGCACTAAAAAACATAAAAAAAAAGAAAAACGCCATAGAATCCGTTTAAAAGTGTTTTATTATAATATACTGATTTTCTTGACATAGGTATGCACAGTTCAGCTCTTTTCGGTAATGCTAGGTTCATGTCGGGCCTCCAACCCACCGCGTCGCATCGCCCGCCCGCCCATTTAGTTCGTTTTCACTTAGCGTTTTATCAGACATTTTTTGCACTGCTCCTGAGGATCGTAACGTGATGTCAAATAGCCTATAAATCCGATTAGTTGTTGCAGAGATTGGTACGTTCAAAGTGGAACAAACAAGCTCTTCAGCTTTATTTTATTACTATAGATTAAAGAATACGAAAAGAAACTCAAACTCGGCCCAATTTTCATTCTTTGGTAACACCCTTGAAAAAAGTTTGGTATGACTGTAAGATGATTGTTATAAACGTATCTAATTTCTTACAACCTCGACGTCCCGAGGTCTTTGACACAAAATCAGGTTTCGTGAATGATGCCAACTAGATAGTACTTATTGTAACCCACCTCACTGTCAGGCCTGTACAAATACCGGACCCTAGTTTCTGGTTCGGTGACTAAGAGTAAAAACCTGACCTAAACGAGTGGTCATTCGATAGTGCTAACAGAAATTATTGAAAGTGTTATTCTTTTTAAGATAAACTGTGTAATTTGTGGTGCAATATCTAAGAATAAGATCAAGAAGAAGTGATTTTCTGACGTACTGGTTTATTCAGACAACTTTATTAGAAAATCAACTGTGTGATCAAGGCAAGGAAAACTAGTTATAATAGTGGTATTTTAAGAGCTGGGGCTTTTTAACAGAGAAAGTTTACGAGTTGAAGTGATCTTTGTAAGATGAATAAAAAGGGTAAATTTTGGTTTGGTACTGGAGAAAGTTACTTCATAATTAATTGATCATAGCCAGTTGCATTCACTGATCAGTAAACGCTTGGCGCGGTCGGTCTATGGATGGCATAGTGGTAGTTGAACTGAGCATCTCCGTGCTTCAGAGGGCATATAAAATTGTCGGTCCCGGTTGTTGTCATATGACGACAGTCGTTAAGCTAACCTGGAGGTTTTTGGGTGAACAACTCTGATACAAGAATGGCAGTGGCCAACCTTGCATCAGAGTTGTTCACCACCAAGAAGAAGAAGACTTGGAATTTCAGATACAATCTAGTGCTTGCGAAACTTGTGATATAACAAAACAGAACTCCTGTGCCATAAATACAAATGTGTGTTACGTTTAAAAAAAATAGTGTAAATATATATTTCAAAATTACTTCAATTAATTTTGTCGATGTCATAAAAGTCGAACGTAACAATAAATGGCGGCCTGGTCCCGCTTTCAATTACGACGTGACCTTTACCGCACTATCATCGCTCACCGCAAAATTTATCGAATCAGGCTTAATGACTTTATACAGCATTAATATTTAAGTTTCCTATGTTGGGGCCGGCAAGCGTAAACTTTGCCCACAACAACGTAAACATAATAATATTAAAGTGGACATGAAGAGCGTTATAACCGCTATCATACTTGTCAGGTTTACACGATGACAAGTCTAGTGACACTTGAGCAAATATTTAGGGTTGTGTGACGTGTTATGTAAGTAAGGTTGAAAGCAGACGGGCAATACTTTGGTATCGGTAAATAATTATGTGTCGGCGAAAATAGACCAGATGCTATTCCAAACACATATAGGATTTTACAAACATTGGTTAAATTAAATTAAATGAAAGTTAGAGAAGAGTTTTGATGTAACCAAATTGTTGTTGACGTAAGGAAATAACACATAATATATCGAACATTTGAAAGGAGAATCTATCGGTGACTAACAAACGTATATTATAACAGCTGGACCTTAACGGACTTGCAAAACCTGGCCTGTGGTCACCTTATTACATTTATGCTTCTTACTTATGTTACATATTTGTATGGCTAAATGCGTGAAGTGCGTTAGGTTTAAAGCTGTGTAATATGTTATGTACGTAAGTTTCAAGGCAGACCAATACCGTGTCGGTAAATGATTTTTTGCCAGCGACCATATTCCTAACATAAATAGGAATTTACAAACATTGGTGAAATGTAATGAAAGTTATGAGAAAGAAAAGTTTTGATCCCACCAAGTTATTAATAACGTAACGAAATAACACACTATCAAAAAAAGAATATATCAGTGACTAACAAACGAATATTACAATAGAATCTCTGGACAAGTGTGTCGTCTGTGGTCACCTTATTAAATTTATGCTTCTTACTTATGTCACATATTTGTTTAGCTAAATACGTGAAGTGTTGTAGGTTTAAAGTGTATATTAACAGAATAAAAAACTAAAATGAAACATACTTAGCATATAAAAATAACCGTAGGTGCGTGCTCATACCGACCGGCCCCCGGGAAAAGAAGGTATGCACCTGGTCACGTGCCACCGTGTAAGCAGCACAGCGCACAGTGAGGCTTTGGTTGGATCCTTTACAATCGGGGCCTCAAGATGTGCCTGGGGGTAACGAACTTTTTACAGCCACCTCCCCTCCGTTTAAGAGTCCATTCACCTTCACCACGCCCTTCACGGTGCACCTTTGCACTTCACCAGGGCGGAGGTAGTTCATGATGAGGTTAAATCGAGCGACCAATAAAAATTATATTAAGCAGAGTGTAAGATTGTATATCTCTATGCAAGTGAACTAATAACAGTAACATTATGTTCTAGAGCAGTAGAGCTATGATTTATATTGTAGGCTCTAAGACCAAGGTACCAAGACAAGGAGAATCCCCAATATAACGCTTGGACTGCATTTACAAGTACACTGATAGGAGACGACAGTGTGATCATTATTGCATCAGAGGGATAATAATAGAGATTGTACGTTCACACGTTTAATTCGTATACGTTTACTATGTACTGCAATTGAAAATTATATTGATTCGTACGAATATTTTATATTATCAGCTTCATTGTGGCATTCTCAGCCTGCAAAAACCCCCTGCTCATGGGCCTTCCAATGACTAAGGGCATAGTGATAATCACCACACTTGGCAGCCGTATTGGTGACCGCTAAATAAAGATAAAAATCATTTCATTTCGTTTGATGTGGCGCGCACTGAATGTTTCACGCGAGTTATGTATGTGTCGGGTACGGGTCAGTTCTAATGTCATCCAGGCGATAACTACTAGTAGGTTTAATTGCCCCTATGTTCGGCATTGCTACTACAGACATGTCACTTATGGTGCCGATAAGGTGGAACTATATTTATTGTTTCTTTTTTCATTTAAATAGATGTTTCGTGAAAAATGGTTTTTGTTTGTTACCTAAAATTCATGTATTTATTTATTATTACGCTGTATATAGCATACTAGATAACCCATATATAATCCGTTTTGGCTCGAGTGTGATCTTACGTGGACCGGGAGCCCCCCTTCGGTGCCGAAATTGACCGCTCCAGTGGTTTTAGCTGGTTGGAGTCCGGCATACCCCTTTGCCCTTCCCCGGGGCGAAGCAAGCTCATGTAGAATTTCTCCGGGAGAGCAATATAAAAACAAAAGTGTCTTTGACGCCTAGAAATTTGTTAAGGGTAGTATAAGTTGATAAGAATCGCTTGAACTGTATGGGTATTCGTCATTCTCTCATTGTGACAGTAAAAATATACAAAGTTATTAAGAAACAAAGAAAGAAGTGGTTATTTCCACACCCAATCGAGCGGACAACACATTTAAACTGAACATAAGTTATAAGACATAATTAAAACTAAAAACATGATAATATATGATAATCGAATGAACAAAGTATAAATAAACTGGCAACCCTATGATAGTAGTCTATTTTGTGGTAGACACAGTAAACACTCAATATAACTTATCGTAAAATTTAATCTAGCCAAAAGACTTGGAGTTCAGCCCAAAATAATAACAAACCAAAAAACCTGTATGGTTTTAGCCTATGGATAGACGTAATCATTTACGGTAATTATACGAGTAAACAACAAAAGGACTTACGTAATTAGACAAATATATTGAATATATATTGAAATCAAATTATACATGCTGTGCGTCATATGTGCGTGAAAATAGGCCATTGCTCATAAAAGTATTATTTCTACGCTACTACTTACTACTACAACATGGCCTGGTTGGGGACCAGGCCAGGTTTGGTTATCAAAGTTGAGTTGTAAATGTACTCAAAAGACGCTGCTACCCTCGACCCGGCCAACCCCATAGTAACTGTTTAAGACACGCACGGGAAGAAATGGGTTGGTACTATTCTTAGCCGGCACCACAGAGTTGTATACATGGAATATACCCAAAAGTTCCAGAGGGAAAGCCCAAGCAATGTGGCCATCTTAAAATACAAAGACGCAACATAGATAATAAAAAGTGGGTACACTTGGCGGAAGAGAGGAAAATGTTGGTACAGGACACCGTGTGGTTTGAGAACAACTTAACAACAGAAATCGGCGCAGAACACGTGATAAACTAAGTATTAGACCACATACAATCTACATACCATTACGTATACATACGAAATAGATGGGAGTCCTAAACTGCAGTACAGGTACGCACATTCAAAAATAATCTACAAGTCATATCAGTGCCCATCAGAGAAATAATTAAGCAGAGAGACGCTGAGACCCAAATTGATCAGGACATTATCATCGGTATACACCGTGGTTTTTGATATTTGTTTTTTTCCGATTCTGCTATTCAAATAAAACTACTTTGACTACGAGACCGATATCGAAATCACGCAAAAGAAAAAAACAACCAGTTAAATTTACGTACTTCTCAAAGTAAATTTAAAATTCTTAAAATAAAATCACGGCATATAATGTAAGCTACCAACGAATGGCGCGCGTAATTTTAGCAAAATGACAACCCAAATCTCGGTTTATTGTTTCGAACGCTATTATTTAAGAGATTAGAGCGGCCTACGGGACTCAGCCGCTTAGAGATTTCAATTTACAGACTATATAATACACCCATGTAGAATATACATCCCCATTTTGAGACGGTTTACCTTAGATAATGTGGTATTGAACCTTTGTTTGGCAGATCGATGAATTGCCGCGCTCGTAGGGTGGGATTTGAAAAATGTATTGATGGGTAGGATCTTATAGTGGGTGTTATGGTATTGTTAATAATAATTTTACAATATTTTTTAATCGCGACGGCTTCCGGGAATATTTATTCAGTAAAGTGAAGTGTAGAATGTTTACCCAATAATATAGTCCATCTTATTTATTATTACCTAAAAGTCAGAAAGTCACCATATTAGGTACTTCAATGATAGATATTAAGAATAAATAATAATAAGTATTTATTCAAAGTTTATAAGTAAAATTGAAATGAATATGTTCTCATTATTCCATCATTGCAAAAACTTTTACGATAGTCATGTATATCTTTCCAACCAGTTGACACAAATCCTAGATCAAATAAAAACCCAATATCTACAAATACATTTGTTATTGACATCAAGATCAAAGAGTTTCATTAACAATTTTCCAACGAATTCACATCCAATAATATTCGTAGGAACAAACGTTGGAAAGCTCCGAGACAGTATTTCAATAACCGTTTCATTATTCGATAAATAGGTCGGGCAGAACGTGGCTTTATTTCACAGGAAATTAGCTCTGAATAAAAACTGAAGAGGCTTTGACAAAAAGTATGAGAGAATATGTTCTGTCATGCCTCATCATGTTTGTTGAGAGGTTCATTATATAGATTAAGGACTCTGTCAGAACACAATGTCAGGGGAATAAACCGTATTTTTGTCTGGCTTACTTAATTTATTTTGTGAAATATGTTTGACTTCTAGTGGTAGACATACATCGTTAAAATAAATTATTATATAGTTACTATTATTATCTTGTAGCATAGCAGCATTTTTTACTATTCTATATATATTATACATAGCAAAAACATCACATGCATCCGAGTTTGTTAATGCACCTTTTTCATTTTTTATTGATCCGGTGGAAATACCTCATGTACTTCCTTCGCCCCGGGAAAAGGCGAAGGGGCATGCCGGACTCCTACCGGCTAAAACCACCGGAGTGACCATCGTCGGCACCGAAGGGAGGCTTAAGGAACTCGAAAGATCTCCATCTAGAACCACTCATTGGTGCCACGCCTTTAGGCACATCTCGGAGGGGTTGTTAATGCACCTACGATGTCTTCACTCTGCATCCTCCTAAGGTAGATGGTAGAAAATGCCTGATGACATTAAGTCCGCCTCTGTTATGCATAGAGAATAAATAAATCGCATGCAAAGAAGAAAAAGTGCAATATTAGAATTGATAAAGTTTATATGATATGACGTAGAGATAAATACAAAAATAATATGATTTCGCTTAACATCAAGTATGCTAAACCACGTTTGCGAAGTTGCAACAAATATAGAAATAATGTCCCATAAAATAAATTTATATTATTTAATTTATCGTAGAAGGGCCAGCCTAATTGCTATGCATTGTCACGTTACGTATACATTAATGTGTAAAGAAGAGTTCAGTGGGCCAACAAGATAACTCAAAACTCTGCAGTCACAGTCGATTTAATGGTAAGGACAATTTTATGATACCCGCCAGTTAATTTAAAAGAATTTGGATCATTATAAATAATTTAGAGTTCGGCATAGACACTTGAAATAGAGCACAAATATTGGATTTCATGGGATTTAATTATTTTGTGCGGATCTCTAATTATTTTTCTAGCATAAAACTAGCCTAAGTTATTACTTATAGCATCAGCTATCTGCCAGTAAAAGTCCCGTAGAAATCGGTCCAGCCGTTTCGGAGATTAACGGGAACAAACAGACATCCAGACAGACAAAAAAAAATTAGTTTTTTTTACATAATTATGCATTTAGTAAAAAGCTGTTATTTTTGGCATTACAAACATACACTTCGGTTTTATTTATTTGTATAGAGTTAAACGGTATTATTTCAGAAATTGTCAATGATTTGTGGTTCCTTGTAAAGAGTAGACCACCCCTCTCGACCCTTGGGTGTCGTAAAAGGCGACTAAGGGTTGATATCAAGCGGCAGCAGCTTCCTCCTTTGTGCTGATAAACAACATACTGCGATCACCAGTCCATCTAGCAAGCGTGATGATTATGACAATTTCTCTTATTAATACTCATCTTTGTGATCATTGAGAAGCCTATGTTGACGGGCTGATGTATGTACGGCACTTTATGCATATCATGGTTATGTCTCATCAATTCTGCGTTACGGTATAATAATATGGGGTAATTCTGTTGACATTTTAAGAGTATTTAGAGCACAAAAAAAGTGTATCAGATCAATTTGTGGTGCACACCCATTGGACAGCTGTGTTCCGTTATTTAAGAAATACAAGATATTGCCTGTCCCTGCACTATATATATTTGAAGTTTGTATCTTTGTACACAAACATATAAATTTATTTGAAATTCATAATGATGTTGTAACTCGACCTAGCCGCAAAATTCATAAACTATATGTACCCAAACAAAACATACAACTATTTTCCAAGAATGTATACTGTATGGCAATTCGTATCTATAACATGTTACCTACTAACTTCAAAACACTAAATTGTAGGACATTCAAATGTAAAGTATTTCAATTCCTTTTACGAAAGTGTTACTACTCCATTAAAGATTATTTAAATGAAAAAATTGACTCAAATTTGGATTTAAATTTTTTACTCTGAATTTTGTTCCGTTGACCTGACATGTAGTACTTCCAATCAAAGTTTTTAATATTGTATTCTAAAGCTTGCCCTAGATTATATTTTATAAATAAATATTTGTACGCCGGAAACGGCAGAATATTATGGACATTTTATACCTGTAACAACATTGTAACAATATTCTCACAAATAAACTTATTACTATTACTATTACTACGATATATTCAGCAGTCTGTTCCTTGGACAGCAGTTGATAGAAAACGTCAGGAAAGAGTGAAATGGAGTAGTAGACTAAAATAGAACCCGTTTCTAAATGGGAGGAGCCCCATAGATGATGAAGGTTTAATAATAACTTAAACCACTTCTTGTGTCATTTGAGGTTTTACATTTACCTGAATAAAAAAATAAAAACCTCCAACGGTTATAGTAATCAGAATACGGATATGTGTGTATGTGTATACGGATTTTTTGAAAATTGAATCTGAAATAAGAAAAATGGCACGATCATAAAGCTTTGTTGATGTTGTTTAACATTCAGGTTCATATAAAAGATTCGTTCAAAATGTGTGTCACAATAATTTAATTTAAAATAAGATAAATGGATGGCAATGGCACGTAACGATGGTAAAAGACCGGACGATATGTCGTTACTGCCATAGAAGATAGGTAGGCCTCTGGTGTGGGATGCAACTTGTGTTGACACGCTTGCTCCATCCCATCTTCCAAGCACGGCAGGCTGTGCTGGCGCTGCCGTTTCTGCAGCAAAAGCCGTCAAACGGCGCAAATACAATAACCTTATGGACAATTATTGTTTTGAGCCGTTTGGGGTCGAAACGCTTGGGTCATGGGGTCCGAGTGCACGTCAACTTTTCAAAGATATAGCTAGACGGTTGGTCGACACTTCGCGTCATCAGGGGGCTGGCCTTTTCTTTGGCCAAAGAATAAGCATTGCCATTCAACGTGGCAATGCTGCCAGCATTCTAGGAACATTATCAGCTGGCAGCGATGAGGAGGTATACTTTGACACCTAAGTACATACTACACTTTTATATATATTATATAGATAGTTATTTGTTTATGTTTAGTGTTATCATAAATAGTGTATTTATCATATATTTAGTTTTAATGTGTATAAAAGCATAGATATCAATTTAAATATAAATAAATCTAGGATGTATGATGAAAAAATAGTAGCTGTTGTTTAAGCTTTAGGATTATATAAAAGATATTCATTCATCATACTTTGGCCCGGATATAAATATATGTATATATTAAGTAACAATTTAAAACATTATGAATGTTTTATTTGAAACTTCTCCATTATAGACTATACAATTATATTAGTGAAAGAGAAATTACCAAGTTTATAACGAAAGAAAGAAAGGTAGAAATAATGTTTATTAAAAAAAGGTCAAAAACGTGCAATTTTTTACCACAACATTACATCAGAGAGTACCCAAATAACGGCCCTTCATTGCTTTATAGTTTAGAATAAGCGGTGCAACAAACTCCTCAGCAACATGTCTCTGTCAATTACTTTACTACGTATTATGCTTTTGCCGTGTGGTAACAACTCAACTGCGATCGGCAACCCGTCTGCCAAGCGTGGCGATTATGGCAAACCCCCCAATGAGCCCACAACACACCCATATCGGTCGTTGTGGTGATTTTTGGGGGAGGCCTGTGTCCAGCAGTGGACTTCATTCGTCCGAAATGATGATGAATTAGGATCTGATGCCTCGTGGTTTCCAAATAACAGTCATTTTTCATTCACTTCCATGCTTTAATAACGTTGCCCCACACTAGGATTTCTCCTGTGTCGTGGGTGCGTTTACAGACATGAATTCCACATACAATACACCCAGACCCGGAACAACTACCTGCAGATTATAGAAATATTGGATGCATGCGGGATTCGAACCCACGATCTGGTGCGCAGCAGTCAACTGTATCAGCCACTGCAACCGCGCGTAAATTAAGTACAATAAATCTCAGTCGTCATTTTTCGGGGAAATTTCCAGTACTCACCACGCTTAGCAAGCTGAAGTGGCAATGAGTGGGTCACATTGTTTGTAGAACTGATGGCCGTCGGGACAAAAAGGTTTTCGAGTAGAGACCGCGCACCGGAAAGCTCAGCGTGGGACGGTCTCCAACGTGATGGACAGAAGACTTGGTGAAGGTCGCTGGGAGTCGTAGGGTGCAGATGGCATGTAACCGATCATTGTGGAAGTCTATGCAGAAGACATTTGTTCAGAAGTGGACGTTTTCCGGCTCATATGATGATGATGAAATCACGGTAAGCAGTACTACCAGTCACTGCAAGCAAAATCCGTTCACGAGCAGAGCAATAGCAATACTCGCTGTTCTTACAATTATTCTGAAAGGTAGTAGGCTAGGCAAGGGTTTGAAATGTCTGTCAAAACTTTACAGAATTTACAATAGCTACGTAGATTAGGGCACCCTCCTCTCCTTAATCCTGGATAATATACACTGCTAGCATACCATGTCTAACTGTCAAGTAGTTAAACGTTAACTATACCTATGAAAAATTGCGTTGATTATAGTAAGGCGTTTTAATAAAAGCTGTATTTACTGCGATTAAATTATAGCAGTTCTTTATGATTCCTTTACTTTGCTTTCTTTGTTTGGAATTGTTCTTATTTACTTTGATAAATTCCTTTATACCATTTTCTATTATTCCTTCAGAGTTTCTTTAAATTCTTAGGAAAGTTTAATTTTATCCGAGATTATAGCAGTTCTGTTGAAATACCTATGGACTGTAAAGTGTTTGCAAGAATAAATAATTGCTTAGAGTTCCAATTTAAGAATATTTTTTGAAGATTTGATTTATTTATGTTAGTGGTAGAGCATCTAAAATGGTTAAAGCAAACTAAAATTTATTTCTGTATATACGAAATCATTACTCCTCACTAAGATTTCTCCGCGTCTTGCCGTGTGGTGCCGGCTACGCATAGCACCAACCCATCTCATCCCGTGGGTGTCGTAAAAGCCGACTAAGGGATTAGACGGAGGATGGGCAGCAGCGTCCTTCGAATACATTAACAACTCAACTGCAATCGCCAACCCGCCTGCCAAGCATGGCGATTATGGCAAAATCCCCCAATGAGCACACAATACACCGATATCAGTCGTTGCGGTGATCTTTGAGGGAGGCCTATGTCCAGCAGTGGACTTTATTGGGCTGAAATGATGAAGATTTCTTCTGTTATACATCTCACATGCACAAACACATAGACCCGAAACACCTGTTTGTAGATTAAACAAATGTTTGTTTTATTCCATGTTGGGGTCGAACCTGCAACACCTAGCTCAGAAAGCCAACGCTTAGCCACTACGCCAACTGTATCGACATAATAAAATATTCTTGACATCCACAAAACGATAGGATGCCCCGATATTCAAATGAAAATTGTTGTAAGTGATAGATATACAAACAGTTCTCATTTCCTTTAGTTCTTCGCATAACTCGACGAGGGATGTGTTCCAATTAAAAAGTAAACGCGACTAAACGTTGAAAGTAATGACAATTTTACATTTCATCTTAAGCGAATATGCTAATCATTGTGTATAAGGTTTTTGTTATCTAATCACATGATATATCATCATCATAATAATACTAGGTAAAAAAAAAATGTGTTGAGCTTCTCGCAGATATTTCAGGCAAATGTGCTGATGAATGAAGCTATAGGGACGGCTGGATTGGTATTATTTATATACTAGCTGGGACCCGCGGTTTCACCCGTGTTTAATTTAAAACAAATTTGGAGTACTCGACATAGACACTTGACATAGAATATATATATTGGAGTTCAAGGGTTTTTTTTGCGCGGAATCGTAATTATTTTTCTAAAATAAAACTAGCCTAAGTTATTCCTTATAACACGGTCAAGCCGTTTCGGAGATTACCGAAATTTAACAGACAGACAGACAAAAAATTTAAAAATTGTTTTTTTGCTATAAGTACCGTATATACTTGAATATGCATTAAGTAAAAAGCTGTTATTTTGACATAACAAACAGACACTTCAATTTTATTTATTTGTGTAGATTTTAGGGTATATATAAAATTAAAGGCTCGGCACGAGCCGGCGCGTGCAGGGTCAGGGGAGAGGAATGATTGAACAGGTTTGTATCTCGGTGACAGGCCAACTCGTTGTCGTGTGTCTGTGATGCGGGCATTCTCAGCGACAAAGGCAAAGGCATCGGTCTGTTTAGTGTACGAGAGTGCGCGAGTTTCTTCATGTGTTTTACGGTGATTTCGTCGTCCCGATCGATCAGTACATGCCTGGGGCGGCATACGCTACTGATGCGGGAGGGTACGACCGATTACATAATGAGTTGACATTTATGGGAGAGATTGCCAGTACTCACCACGCTTGGTTGGCGCGTTGTTGAGGCAGAGTAGATACGCTGCTACTCATCCCTCTAGTTTAGAGTCCCTTACGCGCCTTATATGATATCTATAGGAGATGGAGTGGTACTATATTCTTAATTCAGACATCACACGGAAAATCTTCAATGTAATGTATCATGTAGGCGAGCTATGGAGAGAGCTATGCTCGGTATTTGAGTATTAAATGAGGAGATCCGTAGAAGAACTAAAGTTGCCGACATAGCTGTAAGGGTTAGTAAAATGAAGTGACAATGGGCGGGACACATAGCTCATAGAACTGATGTCCGATGTTCTCATGTGGAGACCGCGCACCGAAAAACGCAGCGCGGGATGACCTCCAACGAGGTGGACAGACGACCTGGTGAAGGTCGTTGGGAGTCGTTGGATGCGAGTGGCATGTGACTACTCATTGTGGAAATCTATAGGGTCTTTGTTCAGCAGTGGACGTCTTTTGGCAGATATGATGCTGGTGATTTATGTGAAGCTAAACAGCTGCCGTGTGGTGCCAGCTCAGAATGCCACCACCCCATCTCCTCCCGTGGGTGTCGTAAAAGTCGACTAAGGGATTAGCGAGAGGATGGACAGCAGCGTCCTTCAAATACATTAACAACTCAACTGCGATCGCCAACCCGCCTGCCAAGCGTGGCGATTATGGCAAAATCCCCCAATGAGCCTACAACACACCCATACCGGTCGGTGTGGTGATGTTTGGGGAGGCCTGTGTCCAGCAGTGGACTTCATTCGGCCGAAATGATGAAACAGCTTCAGTCTGCCCGTAACTACAAGTATGACTATTGTAAAGTGTTCGAAACGTCGGGAAAATTACAATAGTAACATTATAAATTACATGAAATCGTGTACCTACACATATGCGTTTTAGTGCACTTATGTACGTATGCACATAAGGCGAATGGAGTGTAGCGTAAATATTTATTAACAGAAACAGTGGTACATCACTTTCAAAACCTACTAATTACAAGATTTCGTAAAAATTGGAATTGCTTTTATGTACCTCAAAACACAAAACATGTTCAATCGTCACAGGGCTAATAAAACATGCGGCTGTAAAGCCTTGAAACGGACCAAACTACCCACTTTACCCACCCACGCGTCAAAGACCTCATTAAATTAGAATTAACATCTCCTGTGCTGCGTATATCATTTCTCTAATTCGTGTTAATGATAGCAAGGCCCCGTACCTTATTTATTATTGCCATCGCCATCTGCCTAGTACCACTACAGGTTGTCTATTAGATCATTTGTTTTCATCACTCTATGAAATTTGTTACGTTATATACGAAGCTTCACATGAATATAAGACTGAAAAAGCAGGTTTAATTCTTTGGAAAGATAGGATGAGGTGACGTGATGATGGAAAGAGACCAGACGGTGTGTCGTTCTTGTCATGGAAGCTGAAAAAGGCTTCTGGTATGCGATACAACTTGTGTCGACATCCTGGCTATCTCATCCTTCAAGCTCGACGGGCTGTGCTTGCGCTGCCGCTTATGAGGCTATCAAAGAGCGCAGATACTATAACCTCGTCGGAAGGCATGTGTTTGAGCCCTTTGGAGTTGAACTCGTGTCATAGGGTCTCAGTGCACGTCTCTTTTTAAAAACATTATTTAATGCTTGGTCGACTTCGTTCGCATGACAATAGCCCTGGCCTATTCTTAGGACAAATATTTAGCATTGCTACTCAAAATAGCACTACTGCCAGCCTTATGTGTACGTTACTAGATGACAGAGATGCGAACGAGTATTTTGAGGGTAGGTGTATTTTATATTTTCATTTTAATCCTTTTTAAGGTATCATATTTACACATATATATTTTGTACATAGTTTAGCAATAAAAATATTAGAACAGTAGTAAATTAATTTTATAAACATTGCTTCAATTTCCGCTGAATCAATTAAAAGGATCTTTGCCAATTCAGCAATTACTGCATGCACGAGAGATAAAAACACGCTTATAATACAAAATCAATAACCATATTTCTTTCTCATCCCTTACACCACGCTGCAGTATCGTACGCAGGAACAATAGCGTGACGACAGAGCTCAGCCGGTTTACGTTTGATAACAACGCTATGCAGTACATTCTTCAATGTAAAGTTTTACAATACGACCCGACAGAACGCAACGTATTGCCAACACGCCATTAATTAGCCCCGAAAAAGAATGTTAGAAATAATTGGCTGCAAAACAGTAACGGGACGAACGAGATATTTTAATGTATTTAAAGTACGAGTATATGGTTAGAGTACATAAATCAGTGCAAAAAAGATCAAAGCAAGAAAAGGTGGTAAATATTGCCAATTTTTGTCGCATGTGAAGTGTGCAGTTTAATTAATAAAATTGCTATTCATAATAAGTTCTGTTCTCATCTTTTTAGTACGAAAACGCACACCGATGAAGAACACGCGCCACTGTAAAAAATTGTAAAAAAAAAAAAAAAACTCGAATACAAATTATAACAACAAAAAATTGTAATTACAACTTGTTTTTAACTAAACGTGATCCCTATAACCTACTGATTTTGTCCCCTTAAAATAAAGGTCACTATTTTTATAGAAATCTTATATATATATAATTAAAGTGCGCCCACCGAGAGAATGCGTCCCTGACATCTGTTATATGGTCTAGTTTCTTTTAATATTAAGATTAATTTTCATATATATGATTTTAATGTAGTCAACGTCAACACATAAACGTAAATAGTTTAGCGCTAAATTAAATCTGTAATGTAACAAAAACTAAAGCAATTAACAGATGTCAGAAACGCATTCTCTTGGCGGTCGCACTGTAGTGTCCAGTAAACTATATTTCTTTCTTGCTTTCACCAGACACAGATACAAACAATTTTCAAACAGATAACTTCTAAGTTAAGCCCGGTAAACAAATTACCAGAGCGATATTTTCGACTGTAACGTAGGTAATTACTACATAGTTATGTCTGGACATTGCACAGAAAGCCAAACGCTATAAAATTACCGACCCAACCTCCGAAACACTAGATTATGCGTGAAGCGCGTTTCGACACTAGTTTTGCTCAATTTTAACAATGTAGCCGTTGTTAGCAACTCCTGCAACTTTACCTACCCCTGTAACCAAATAACGTAAAGATAAGTTAAACTCACGACCTCACCACAAATTTTCATTACTCACATGTCTAGCTAACGCGGAACTTCACACAATATTGACCCTGAAGTAATTGAGGTTTGGACCTAACCCTCTCAAAGGCAGATCTTCAAAGTTATGTATACCCTAGAAACTGAGTCAGCCGCAATTGAAACGTGTAGATTATAATGATTCGACGTTTAATGGAACTTAGATAATAGATTAACTATTTGTTAATCTCTCGCGTGTTTATTGGGGACAAAGCTGAAATGGACACTAACATAGGCATCATACCTACTAATTTAATTCGTTACTTTTAACTACTTACATGTTTTTGAAACGGACACATTGTTTGTGTCTATTATCCTTCTTAGAACTATTATCAATTCGACTATATATTTTTTGTGGTTATAGATCATAAAATATTAGTCACAACTAATATGTTATGATTTGAACTTCGATGCTAAAGTTGGATTTTAGACTTAATAAAAACAAATTAAGGAATTCAAACTGTTTTGACATTTAAGAAATGTCGTATGAAAAAAAACATTACGTTTTGGGACTGACCGCTTGCGAATTTGCTTCAGTATCATTATTCATTAACGAGTATTATTTGGAGCTTGCCCTTGATTTCGATACTACCTTACCTTATACGTCTGGCGGGCTGATGACGTATGTCGCAGACGTTTTGCGACAGGCGTAAATCGCGCAGACGCCGCTCTCATTTGTAATTTTAATATTACGTATTTGCCGATAGCGATTAAACGGGCGAAGGTCTGTAACGTAAACTCTGTCATCAATTAACAAAAAATTGCATCCTTGCCTTACAATTTCATGTGATTTGGTACCGGTGGATACTTGGCTGCGCGATAACTGCTCTCACTTCTGCTGTCGCTGTTTCTGGCTAATCAGGGTAATATTTCTTTAGAAAGAGATAATATGTAATCAGACTCCAGATATAGACAGACTCCAGATATAGATATTGGCACTTCTGAACAGTTGGCAGTACTAGAGAAACGATTAATGTAAATACTTTTCTTGGGTGCCAAATGACAAGACATTGTTAAGACTGAGACTAGTCGAGTGATTAAAAACCATTTAAATTTTCTCATGAACCCTCATGAGAAAATTTGGTAAATCATGTCATAGCCACCCGGCTATGACATGCTTTACCCAATATGTATGCCTAAAAATATATATTTAATCTTTAGTAACAAATACCTATATCATCATCATCATCATCTCAGCCAAAAGTCCACCGCTGAACATAGTCCTCCCCCAAAAGATCACCACAAGGACCGGGCCTACACTACTCGCATCCAGCGGATTCCCGCAACCTTTTGTAATTTTTATTCTTCCATATGTATTTATTAGGTTCCATTTATCTTAGTGTACACTGTATGTTTACGTCTTTACTCTAACATATTAATCATTACATCGCTACTTTAAAGTATGAAGTACTTTTTTTTAGTTTTTCACTGGTAGGACTCCAATACGTCACACAAAGGTTGTTGCTGGAAACCAGCGCTGTTGGCTCTAGGTTCGTCCGGAGCCACGGCATAATGCTGAGCAATTACCTACATTTCTGCGCACATACGACGCACAACTTTTGTACATCAATAATTTATTTCATTTGTTGTGTATAACTGTAACCTATTTGTTGTTGTTTAGTTGCACAGATCACTTAGACATACTACACCACCCATACCCATACCATACCATAGATAATACAGATTCCATTGAACTTTATAAACTGGATTATCAGAGATCTAATTTCTTACGGACTGAGAAGTTCTATTTAAAATCCATGCTACAATTTTTTATGTTTCTATTTTTATAATGTTAATATTATTTTGGCTGAAGAAAGTCTAGTTTTAAGTCTTGTGTTAAGTGTTGTGTGTGTCAATTGCGCGTAGAAATAAAAACTTTTTCTTTCTTTTCTTTCTTCTTTCCAGTTTGGTTATTACCAAGTATCAAGTACCAGCCGGAAGCGCTTAAGGTAATTATTCTTTAACAACGATGTTCTTGTTGAGGCATGGCTTTAGAACCTCGAACATAGACGCAAAGTTGCAAGCTTGTTTTTTATCGGATACATTCGGCGAGGGTGCACTGGAATTGCACGATTTAATTCCCCCAACTCCTTTCCATCATGGTTGATGTCCCAGCAATATGTACGAAGCTTTTTATTTTGCTTCCACGTTTTTCGTGCGTACTGCTAAGGAGTGGAACCCATTGTGTGTATTTCCCGACCTTAACAACATGAGAACCTTCAAGTCACGAGTGAACAGGTTTCTTCTAGCCAAGCGTGCACCGTCATCGACTGCATAGTTGCTCAACATCAGGTGAGATAGTGGTCAAACGCAAGCCGATTCAATATAAATAATATATCCATATAAATAATATAAGAATATAAAAGGACATTTTGCCATAAGCAGTAAGCCGTTTTTGCACCCACATGCTTAATTTGGTTACACAGTAAGGATCGTTGGGCGGAACAGCTAATCAATTGACTATCAGCTGTATGGATCAAGAAATATTTGTTTATAGCCATTCCAGGCCTACGAGTGTGCATGCGAGATTCATGTCTTTAAACTGTACTCACGGCACTGGAGTAATATAATTTATGGCGTAACTCCACTACAAGACATATCAAAGAGCAAGGCCATGCCAAACTTACGCCATAACCCTCACTGCACCCACAATCCACAAAAAATGTTTACAAAGGCAATCTCGTAGCCTGATGGAATATCCATATTGTACTGCAAAACCCAAAAAAGGATAGGATAAAAGCATTTTTAATCTTACAATCCGGCCTCAAAAAATTCCGAGTTCTGCAGTCCGAAATGAAACGTTAGCAAAGCTTTCGTCAAAAGTCAGCACGGTTATTGTATCACAATTTTTTAAATGAAACTGTTCAGTTCTGACATGCAAAGATTCCACCGTGTGGTTTCCGGAAAAGAAAAACTTTTCATAAAGTGTTTATTTGAGTTTATGTCAAATTGATGAACAGCGGCATTCTCGTGTGCGCCGGTGATTGCTGCAGAATTTACCCAGGGTTGTTGATTGTGGGCTAGCAGTCTACAAGGAGGCCTGTTTTCAGAAAAGGACGTTTGTGCGTGGACGTGATGGTATGAGAACCGTGCTCCAATTTGACAATAGGAGTATGGTTCTCCTCGGGGGTCGCGGGCGCGCAGATTGGGGAGTTTGCGTTCTCACACCGAGCGACCCCCGGGAAGACGGTAGCGCGCACGTGGTTACGTGCCGCCGTGGCGCAGCACAGCGCAAAGCGAGGCTTGGGGGGATCCTTTACAATCCTCCCCGAGAAGTGCCTGGGGGGGGGGCAACCTTTTAACAGTTGCCTTCCCTCCGCTAGAGGGGGTGACCACTTTACAACCATCCCTTCCGAGATGTGCCTAAAGGCGTGGCACCAATGGGCGGCTCTAGTGTGATCTTACGAGGACCTGGAGCCCCCTTCGGTGCCGAAGATGACCGCTCCAGTGGTTTTAGCCGGTAGGAGTCCGGCATACCCCTTCGCCCTTCCCCGGGGTGAAGGAAGTTCCATGTAGAATTTCCAATGGACATCAATAAAAAAAAAGGAGTATGGTTCTCGTACTATCATAACGGCAGTCGTTAAGCGAAGTCACAAGTGAATTGGGGTGGCTTGAACAACTCTGACACAAGGTTGGCCACTACCCATATTAAAATAAAGATGATGTGGCGACACCTACATTGCCAGCAATGCGGCTGCAACTTGCAACGACATCTACTCGACTATTGGATGCGGCTCTCCGATGACGTCAAAGAATCCTGAATCACGCTATTAAAGTATTCGCGCAACGCAGCATATATACAGTTGTCCCATATCAACCGTTGGGCTTTGGCCCGCCAGGCATACCATCCGCCTGGCTGGAGGATCCTCCCTTTTCTATGGAGGAACACCACACCTTGTTCCCCATAAAGTCAAAGCATTTTGAATAATTTGTATTTCAATAACAATAATGTAATATTGAGACACCTCAATATTACATTATTTACTTAACGGGTACACCCCAGAAAATGAGCCATTCTACAGTCAGCAGATTTTTGGATTGGGCAAATATATCGGCCAGTGGCGCAATCTTACGTCAAAAACTTTGAACAGGAGGCCAGATACCAGGAAAATTTCGACTGCTAACTGTCTTAGTAATCACTTATTATACTAGAGCTTTGGGACCTGTCGGCAACAGTTTAATATTTGTTGAGTTATTCAGCTTTTAGAGTCGTATTTAAATTCAAAACGCTAAATTGTAGTTTGTGGGATCTTGGTTAAGAATTTAAGAGAATTTAATAAGATAAGAAGCAGATGTATGAGCTCAACGGAGTAGACATAGACATAGCAATATCTTCATACGTAATAGGCTCTGTTACGGTGTTTTCACAAAGTTATGGCGGCACCTCCACACACACACGCATGAACTCATAAACGTCCACGTCTGTATATGGGCTTCCACAATGAGCGGTCATAAGGGATATTACCACAATCACCACGCATGGCAGGTGGATTGAGGATCGCAGTATATTGTTACACAGGATGCTGCTACCCATCCTCTTGATATTGATATCCTTAGTCGGTTTTTCCGACACCCACGGATGGAGAGAGGTTGTCTATGTCTATTCTTTACGGGGAACCACACGGAATCTCTATACATCGATTCATCATTTCGGCCGAATGAAGTCCACTGCTGGACACAGGCCTCCCCCAAAGATCACCACAACCACCGATATGGATGTGTTGTGAGCACATTGGAAGGTTTTGCTATAATCGCCACGCTTGGCAGGCGGATTGACGATCGCTTTTGAGTTGTAATATACTCGAAGGACGCTACTGCCCGCACTTGGCTAATTCTATAGTCGTCTTTTACGACACCCACGGGATGAGATGGGGTGGTGGTATTCGTAGCCGACACAACCACACGGTGTGTAATGTACACGTTCATAAAATAAACATTGCCTTTTAAGATCCGTGAGGACTGTTAGAATGGCTAAATACTTGAATGTTCGAATGAAATATGTATACGCCTACAAACAATAACTCTAGCATAATTTGTTTAAATTTTTATGTATGGGCAACAGTTTTCATAATATAACATATAACATAACTCTTAAAATAATAAGCTTTAATACAATACATTATTGTAGTAGAGCGGTCCGGGACGGTTGTTACCCCGGCACGGCACCGTCTCGTCCTTTTCCAAGCGGGATCGATCCCGCTATGCAGTCTCCTTCTGGAGTATGACGCTGGCAGAGAGAGATCTTACCCGATCCCGGTCAAACAAGCTATATACACCTGTATATGCAAAGCGCGAACTGACCATCAAATTCCATGCGCGAATGGTCATCGTTCGACGATTCGCCACTCGCAACCGGCAACCCACACTTGTTGAACCACGTGCGACTCTACCTGCGAGTATGATATGCTGGTTTAATTCGCAATGTGCTCGCGGGTTGAAGTAAAAATTATTGAATGGGAATGGGTCCCCATTAGGAGAGTTTTTTAACAATATATGGCCACTTCCAGATTATTGAAGTTTTCAATAATTTATACTTCAACCCGGGAGCATGTTGCATAACATAACACATAGTGGACACTTGTGTCTATTCCTATAGCTCTATGTTGAATATTGCGAAATTAAAATGTGCGTTCGGCCCTTTTTAAATATGTAAAAGCACACTAAAATATTTGGAATGTTTTTTCACGCCACAAAATGTCTGTTCAGCTTACTCTCACCATCAACGATAATGATGATGAAAATCTGTGTATTCACATTGAGGGTATAATTTCTGCGAATACAAATTGTGTTGGTGTTAATTGCGGTTTCTGTACGTTGTAAGTAAGAGCACCATTATCTGTTGTTCACGGTTCAACGCTTCCCGAGTAAATTGGCACGAAGTTGCTGCAACAAAGACAAGTTTGATACAGAACTGTGAGAATTTTCGTGTAATTAGTGGTTGCTTCGTTATGGTTGGTGTGAAATTATTCCGATCTCGATTTTTTATTCTGAAGTGGCTCTCCTTTATAAAGATGTTTCTACAAGTCCTACAGTGACCTTTGTTTAAAGGGAATAGTAATCGTGTTTGTTACAAGTGATAATTTACTTCTTTTTTTTTTATAATAAACCTGTATTAAACGGATTACATCGCGCATATTAAACATTTTTGATCTTTCTGACGTATCAAACATTGCAGTATTCGTGGTCGCAGGATGACCTGGCATATTTGTTTATAATTAATGAACAAGGTTGCTATAAGAGAACAAAACCGTTGAACGTTTTTCTATTGCAGTGTCCGGATTACGAATATAGCACCACTCCATCTCCTCTCGTGGATGCATGAGTATGATGAGCATGATGGCATGAGTAGCAGCGTCCCATCTGTGGAACAGTAGCCATACTGAGCTTACCAACCCGCCTGCCAAGCATGGTGAGTATTGGCGAATTCCCCCCAAAATCACGAAATAATTTTGGAAATCTTTGGGGGAGGCCTTAGTTCAGCAGTGGACGTCTTTTGATTGATATTTTGACTGATACAATAGGTATACACATTCGAGTACAAAGGTATTAGGTTCGCGTCCTTGGTGCGCAGGGTGCGGGTCAGCTCCAATGCTGTCCTGGCGATGATTGCTGAGCGTCTCGACTGCCCCTACATTAGACACTGCTCTACTACAGCAATCGCCAGGGTATATAGAGCCTAAATTTAAATACAGCCCTTTTGTTTTATTTTTATTCTGATTTATAATGTGTTCAATTTTATTTTTTGATTTTGTTTAAATTTTATATTTGACATCAATTTTTATTTATTTTACTGTCATTTTAAATTAATACCGTTGTTGATTTATTAAGTGTAATTATCATATTTTCATTTCTGATTTTGATTGCAAATTTAAATTTTAATTAATTTATATGTTTTGATCTATGTTTGTGATGTAATATGGGTTTTTTCTGAAATAAATAAATTTTAATTTAATTTTCATTGCCTCATTAATAATGTACCTCATATAAAATACACTATTATGCTATGCAGTGTGCTGTAACTTACTCATCTCTATTTACGATACTAAGCTACTTCAAACTAGTTCTCAACTAAAGCTTCGACGTCGCCGTGTCGTTACCACCATGTCCTTTATTATCGTGACCCCATTTCTCTAACTCTAGGTTCCAGTTCTATCTATGCTTTGAGACTAGTTCAGCATACGTAATACACACGTGGCTATTCAGAATCACTCTTATAGTGCTTGGAAGAGAAGTTCGGGTACAATTCCGATCGACAGACGAACTCGCTATTCAGACTTATGATAAGAGTAAAAGAGAACAGTTTCTTCTGTTTTGAGTGTTTCTTGTTCAGGTTAAAAGTCGTCTCCATATTAGGCAATCGTATCAATAATAACTATCTATTTATTTAAAAAAAACACTGTTCGTTTGTTCAAAATCGCAAATGTCCTAAAGTTCTTTACCGATCGTTTTGAAATTTTTAAACATCGTTGTATTCATATACATGGATGTTTTTATGAAATCAGGAGACTGATAATCTATATATATATATATATATATATATATATATATATAAATTACATTCTATTCGACGAACTTTGACCTGATTTGCATTATTTACTTCAGCAACCTATAGGGACATGGCAAAAGGAAATAACCAAATAGCTACGTAGTCATCATTTCAGCCGAAAAATGTCCACTGTTGGGCAGAAGCCTCCTCCAAAGATTGCCATACTACGTACATATGGTCTGGGTATATGTTGTGTACTCATTAGAAGGATTTGCCATAGTGGCCACGCTTGGAAGACGGGTTGGCGAGCGCAGTTAAGTTATAAATTACTCGTAGGATGCTGCTACCTATTCTCCGGCAAATCCCATAGTAGCCTTTTACGACACCCATGGAATGAGATGGGGTGGTGGTATTCTTAGCCGGCAACACGGCAGCGGTGTAGTACTGACTCTTTATTCATAGCCAATAAAATATAAACATAACGCTACGTACATATAGAAACATACACACTACATGTCATCTTCACACGACAACTCAATCATCCCGAATAAACTGAATGGTATCTATATTTTACAATAAGATTGGCAAACTTCAATCACGTCAGGTTTTCATGATTATATTTTTAATCATGAACTCATAAACAACAGTAAACATTCCATTTTGCGTGAAGAATAAAAGGACTTAGGTCGTGAATAAACTGTGGCATGAAATTATGCGTAAATCCTTTTACCAAGACGGATTTTTAGCCCTGTATCTTAAGTTTTAAGATTAATATTCCTCCATAATATCACCAGAACTAAGATAACCGTAAATAACTGTAAGTATAAATGACCTTTATCTGTATTATAGTGCCCAAAATGGCCTAGACGGTACATTTGTGGTGAAACCCTAATATATCCTGGAATAACATTTGCTTTGCTTTGAGCATTTTGTATTCTATTTTGTAGTACCGTGTGGTGCCGGCTAAGATTAGCACCACCGCATCTCAAGTCATGGGTATTGTAAATGTTGACTCTAGGATTAGCCGAAGTATAGGCAGTAGCGTCCTTGGAGTAGACATATTTATAATATAACTCAACCGCCAAGCGTGGACATTATGGCAAAACCCCCAATGAGCACACAACCCAGACCGGTCATTGTGGCGATCTTCTGATGAGACTTTTATCCAACAGTGGTCAATTTTCGGCCGAAATGACGATGATAATACTTGAAAGTGACATTGGACTTTTGATACCGCCGCCGATTCATGCTTGGGGTTGAAATAACCTCTAATAGATCGCTATAATGAGTTATCATAAGGGTAATATTGCCTTTATAGCGGTCATCACTACTCGCAAACTGATTGATGACCACTTTAAATTGTTATTAATGTATAAGGAGAATTTCCTCCCCAAGCATCAACAACTACTGTGGTGCTTGGGAAAGAACCTCCTTTAAGTCGCAGTTACGGTACTCGTGGAAAGAGAAGAGTTGGCCCATTATACATTGGAAACATATTCCAGGGGAATACAGTCATCATCATCATTTCGGCCGAATGAAGTCCACTGCTGGACACAGGCCTCCCCCAAAGATCACCATAACCACCGATATGGATGTGTTGTGGGCTCATTGGGGGGGTTTTGCCATAATCGCCACGCTTGGCAGGCGGGTTGGCGATCGCAGTTGAGTTGCTAACTTACTCGAAGGACGCTGCTGCCCATCCTCCGGCTAATCCCTTAGTCGACTTTTACGGCACCCATGGGAGGAGATGGGGTAGTGGCATTCTGAGCCGGCACCACATGGCACTGAGCCGGCACCATAATATACAGAATGGAATACAGTACACTTTGTAATTTATAACGCCGTTTTAAGATAATCCATGCGGTGTCCAGATTAAGAATATAGCATTCCACTCCTCCCGTGGATGTCGTAAAAGGCAACTTAGTGACTTTAAACCAGATGGACAGACTAATACTAGCAAATCGCCCCAAAATTATGACACAATTGTTGAGTCATTGGAGGAGGCCTATGTTCAGCAGTGGACATCCTTTGGTTGGTAGGATGATGATGATGAAAGGGTCAGTAGAATAAAGCAAAAAGTAAAAAGCTTACTATTATTATAATGTGAGAGTTAATATGTTTGAATAATTTTGAGGCTCCATCGCGCCCAAATTGTTTAACGGATTTCAATGAAATAATGCATAGAGGTAGATTACATCGTGGAATAGGATATAGTATATATTTTATTTAATTATACTAAAACAAATGTCTCTAAATTATATGGCAAATTGACAACATTCTTACGCCAAATTTGACACTGTAATTGACGCGGTATCGCAGTTTACGGACGAAATGTATTTCTATACCCATAGTAATTTACTGTTAAAGGCTTTAGTTCAACCCAAATATAAGACAGATCGTACCCGGTTACATAGCAAATATTATTACTATGCCTGCTCTTTAATCACGACGATCGATATATGAAATTGGTTTCATTTGGCACTTGAAGTGAAAGCATGGTATCCAATTATTGCCTGAATACCACCGCATAATTATATCATAGTAATAAGATATTAATCTTGTAAGTAAGCACAGATGTTAGATCAGAACACGTTTTGATTCACCTGTTAGTTTACATTACTGACCTTATTATGAGCACCTGCAATCCTCTGATGGACGGACTAAATGATAAGTTCAGAGCTCATTGAAGCATCTAGAATTCAGTTGCAATACTGGTTGAGAGCCAAGTTAGACGAACTTCGATTAGCTTGATACAATGGATTTTTCTCTGTACTCAAAAAAGCTTAAGACTTTGCTTAGGCCTACAATAAAAATAGGAAAGCTTTTTTATCTCGGAAATAATAAGTTACAGTTTTTGTAATATTTGAGCACGCAATGTATCGTTAACAACTCAATCAAGACACTACGTGATTATTTTACTATGATATTACATTAATGTTACTGCGAGCGATGACCAATCCGTGAAATGTAACGCAACAACGGCTTTCAATTTTTATTTATAATGCAGATTTATGTGAAAATAAATAGTTTATTGTGTCTTTATTCAAATAGCGGTAGGGTAGACAAAAAAAAATATTTATACTAAAATGAGTTGTATAAAATGATAAATAAAATAAAATTCATTAAAAGACCGACGCAAAATTCCAACGTGGAGGGTTCCAGTATTATGTACTGAATCCATGGTATCATTTTTCGATACGATGTCACTTACACTCGTTATATAGCTAACAACTAAGTGCTTAGCCACTGAGTTATTAGCTTTATATTATAACAGCTGATACTACGCTCATTATAATAATTAGCCATGATTTATTAATTAGCCGGGTCTATATACGACGACAAAGAGACTCAAGGTATTTCAACGTTAAAAAAATCGACTACCTAGTTCACATTCGTGTACCAGTGGTTGCATTATCATCGATATGAACCCCCCGGGGAAGCAATCTCGCGGATCGGTGCCGCCGCATATTGCACCTGACATCTGCTTTACGGAACAAATAATACATTGCATTTTTCCTTTTTATATGGTTGAATTGAATTGTCAGTGAAATACGAAAAAGGTTTTAAATGAACATTACATTCATTTGAGTATCCTTACTGATGCAGAACTTCAACACGATAGGGCAATTGTAGTCTTGTTCAATGGTTATTCCATCAAAATTAATTTGAAAAAGCCTCTCAATATTTTCAAATTGAATGAATTGTTCCTTTACATGAAGGTCATTTATGACGATAGATCACGATAATTAGATTGAAAACTGTATTGTCAAAACAGATTTTCTTGAATACGGAAATGAATATGCGACGTCTCTCTAGTTTATTACAGATTTAGACTCCATTATTATACGGTATTATTTAGTAAGTTAACGTACGTTACACATACTTAAAAAAATAAATAGAAAAGAATACCTTTTGTACACCATTTGAAAACATAACATAATATATATAAGAACAAATATAACGCACAATGAGCGGTCTTATCGCTAAAAGTGATCCTTTCTAGACAACCCAAAAAACTTAAATGAAAATAAATGAAATAATCATGTATTCAAAATAGACTAAAATTATTAGTTCTTTTTGAATGTCAACATTAGACAATATCCATATAATCCCACCCTTCACCGCTTTCTAGTATTTAAGCTGAGAATAAACGGCGCAACAAACTCCCCAGCAACACGTTAGCCTGGCATATACAATGTTTTTCAATACAGGTACACAAAAAATATGAAAAAAAGATAATGACAATACAATTGTACTTATATGTCAAAAGTGTATGTAATTTAAATGTCACAGATATAAAAGTGTATAAATGAAAAGTAAAAAATATGTATATTATGAACATAACCCGCTACCCACAAAACTAAAATGCTGATTTCCTATATAACGGCGTGTAAGTAGCATTACGAGTGTTCGCCTCACCGACGTCGCGGAGGCCTATCGTCGCGTCACCTTTCCGTTCAAGTTAGCACTTCTCGCTCCCGTCTCTTGCTCGTGCCGGCGCGTGCCGAGCCTGTAGCTTTAATGTCCCTTAATACATTTTAAATAATACCGATCCAGCTGTCCCCAAAACAATAGCTTGTTATCCCCAGCAATGCCCTAAGTCGAAGTCCGTGTCCCGCAGGGGGCGCCCTTAGCGAAAGTTGCTTAGTTTTTAATATTAATTTTAAGCCTGAAAAATTTCGCCAGAAATTACCGGCTAAGCAACCACATTTCCCAGAAAGTATCGACTGTATTTATTAGGTCATGTGAGCCATTTTGTGTTATTATGTGTAAGACGTGTAAAAAGGGTACTTAATCGTGAGTACATTTGATTTTTAGTGATTTTGTTCCTTCTTAGTTAAATAATATTTAGAATTGTTACTTTGTTTGAAATTAAATAGTTAGGTTATATGTATTTATTTTAAACTTCTATTTATTACTAATCCTAAAAATATATATAAATCATTTGTCAAAAAACAGTGTAAATCCAATGTCAATAAAAAGTGTATAAAATAAAAGATGTCAGTTCATGTATAATTTTTTTAAAACAATGTTGAACATACCTAGCGAGTAACTCATTCCCAAGCTTTTTATCATCTAGACCAGGGATGCCAAATGTGGTTCCCAGGGGGTCGATATCGGACATAGCAAATATTACTACTATGCCTGCTCTTTAATCATGACGATCGATATTTGAAATTGGTTTCATATATATTATGGTTTCCCAGGGGTCGACATAAACGAAAGCTGATTTTAGGGTCGCCGAAGTCTAAATTTGACCCCTATTAATTAACATGAGTTATTATTATACCTACTTAAGTATTTTTACGTAATTTGTATTAATAAATTAATTAAACTTAATATTTACTGATTTTTTTGTTTACTCACTTAACCAACCAAAGTTTTAAATTGGTAAGTATTTTGTATCAATAGGAAAAAAACTAGAGATAAGATTTTTTAAGTAATTTGGCTATGGGGTCTGAGGTATCAGTTCACTTTGGAAGGGGCCTCTTGCTCAAATTAGTTCGAAAATCTCTGATCTAGACAATCAGAACTGTTACGTCTCACTACGATGTGGTAATACGACTTTAAACGTAACTATGACTATAATGTTGCGTAGAGGTTGATCCTAATGTAATGTATGCTGTATAATTTTATCTCTGTTGTCAGGACGAACAAAAGTAGGATTATGTTTGGAACGGTGTCCCAGACTAATATTTCGCCTGTGTCGTGGATACAGTTTACAGACATAAATCACACATGAGCAAACACCCAATTCAGGAACAAATATTTTTAGATCATACAAATTTCAATATAAACTCTTTCCTTCATCATATCGGCCAAACAACGTCCACTACTGAACAAAGGCCTCCACTATAGATTTCCACAATTGTGTCATATTGGGGGGATTTTTCCATTTTTTTTTTTTCACCACGCATTCAACTCATTTTCAATTCTTTCCTTACCTGGTTTGTTATACATTTTGCATACTTTTTGGGTTGTGATTTGGGCTTTCCCTTTTCGAAGTACTTACCTACTTGTTTAGAAAAACCTAGTTACAACATTTCCGCAGTCATAATTATTATCAATCCGTGTATGTCCACTGTTGAAGCCCTCTTTATTAAATATGTCATTAGTTCATTACCCTGACTGACCCCAAAGGAGACGTAGATACTATATTAAAGATACGAATAATGGATTATGAAAATGTACTTGTTTATTGCCTAAAATTAATTTGTTTGTTTGAAGACGTTTGCACCGACCGCGGTGCGGTGCCACGCTTGTAGCGTGACACGATCGCTGTGCCCATTATTATAATGACTGCTTCTTTATATAGTCTTAATTTTATAAAAAGATAACATTAAAAGGATCATAAAGCGATACTGAATATTACTTTCACGGATCAGATAGAGATTTCGATTTACTGCCGTATTACTAAAAAACGATCATCACTAAACAATAAAACTCAATGCAATATTTTTCTCAACATATACTTACGTATACATATTTGACTCTAAAAAAGAAATCTAATAGTTTTCTGTTAAGTTTTACTTGTGTACCTACATAATGGAAATTTGATACATTTTTACCAGAAAACCCTTCAGATATTATGTAAATTGTATTATTGATTGTACAAGATTGGGAAATCTTCATGGACTGCCTCCACCCTTGAGAAGGCAGAAGGGCATGCCGAACTCTTTCTGGCTAAAACCTCTTGGTGTTCCTTCCAATTACCTATCGCTGGAGGTAGTAAGGGTTTCGCTCAGGCATTCACCGCAACGGAAATCTCTTTCTCTTCTGCCTTATTTTAGCACAAGAGATCTTTCGTCAGCTAACAAGACTATGTTTTTATAAATTATATCCTATACGCAGGTTATTGATAAAGACAAAAAACAGAAACTAGGCTTAATTAGATCCTTGCGGTACTCCCGGATAAACCCGTCCAGATAGATCCTTGTGGTACACCCGATTAATCCCTTACAGGGTTGTGCGTTCTCAAAAGCCAGCTTTTTTTCCCCATTTTCCAGATTTTCCATGCAAGATCAGTAGATCTACATACCATGAATTTCCTAGTATTTCCTTTATTTTCAGAGTAAGTTCGCGCTGATCCCGGCTGTTAAATAACTTAAAAAGATAACATATAGCCAGAAGCAGTGAAGCAAGATTTGTAGGTAAGTTAGCTTGATACTGGCCTATAATTTGATGTTTCCTTTAGGCAACCTCCTTTAAAAGTCAGTACAATAAGCTTTTACGCTGGCTTTGAATGAATGAATGAAACATTTTTGGACGTTAATATAAGACAGCACTCGTATAATCTGGGTGGGTAACAACTCTTCGCCACTTCCTAGTGTTTAAAATTTAATTAACAATCACCGTAAGTCCTTGAAAACTGGACGATTAACACAAAAATAACCATAACTCCCAAAGGCGTATTTTCACCACCACGTACCTACATTTTATTATTTCACGACGGACACTATTGAATTAGAACGCAGCACGATTGGCAGCACTCGACAATTGCAGAGTGAACGTATCGAACACTACAATGTCCATTGTCGCGCACATAGCCTCCAGCTCTCTGTCGCGGTGAATAACCGTCGATGTATTGTGTAGTTAGAGATGGGAACGCGAGTGAGTCCTGCTATTGTTTCGCCAACGTCAACACTTCCCCGCTGTAAATGAATGCAGAACTGGGACGTTTATTGTCGTTTAGATTGTCGTCGGTTTTTACGAAATGCAAATGCAACAAAAATGTTGGAGCGTAACGGGTTTATAAGTGAGTATTTAGGGTTAATACGGACTTTTTGACAAATATGAGAGATTTGTGGAAAAGACATTGTTATGATTTCGTTCGTTAAAAGCCATTTTGTTCAATTTTTGTTAAGGTAAAGTTGTTCATTGTGTTGCACATGTATGCCAAAATGTTACGAGTTAAATAATTTAGTTTGACCTGAATCTCAGAGAATATTGTGTCAAAGGTAAACTGCATATTTTGCACGATCATTTTCTGCAAGTTTATTTTAATTGCCGTGTAATATACAACTACGTAGTTTGGGAGTTGTTACCTGAAACTAGAACAATGTTGATCCATGTTTTTATTAAACTACTTACTTCATATTGAGTATAAAACTACTTACATAAATAGGAATACAGTATTTACCTCATACTTATGCCGAAAAACGTCCACTGCTGGACATAGGCCGCCCCCAAAGATCATCACAACGACCGAACCAGTGCTAATCGCGTCCAGCGGATTCCCACAACCTGCATCAGGTTGTCGGTCGCACTTGTCTGGGAGGCACCACGCGGCATCTTCCGGTACGCGGTCGCCACTCGAGCACTTTTCGGCCTAATCGGCCATTGTCCCATTGATCTTTTTCTCGAAGTTAGACCTACATAACTAGACTATTTACCCAAGGTATATATGAAGAAAGAAAGAAAATAAATTTATGCATTCCCTTCAACAACTTCGAGCATAGTCTCCGATCTTCACGGAACTTGATTATATGTGGACATTCGACACATTCATTTTAAGACCAACTCTTCCGGAGGCTCTATACTGTACAGTATTAAGCTTTTTTTTATTGGTGTCCAGTGGATATTCTCCATGAACCTCCCTCGCCCCGGAGAAGGGCGAAGGGGTGTGCCGGACTCCTACGGGCTAAAACCACTGGAGCGGTCATCTTCGGCTTTAGAGCCGCCCATTGGTGCCACACCTTTAGGCACATCACGGAGGGGATGACTGTAAAGCAGTCACCCCCTCTAGCGGAGGAAAGGCGACTGTAAAAAGGTCGCCTCCCATTCACTTCTCGGGGAGGATTGTAAGGGATCCCCCAAGCCCACGATGGCACGTGACCACGGGCGCACTGCCGTCTTCTAGGGAGTCACTCGGTGTTAGCACGCAGACTCCCCAATCTGCGCGCCCGCTACCCCTGGGTACAGGGTATAGACCTACCTTTAAACATTACTATGTTGTGATTAGAAAGCTGTAGCTTGTGAAATAATTGGGCATGGGAGACTAAATAACCAATGTGACGAGTGCAGTGTGGTGTCATGGTAGTTCTCAGTGGTATTACAAATGTTTTGGACAGGCATGACGCTTACCACCAGGCAAATGACTTGCTCATCTTATCACTAGATTGTATATTTATAGTTTATTTGTATGGCAATGTTGTCTCAATGTTGCGCAATGTGGCAGTCTGTAATAAGGCCCATCTTCAGCAATAAACATATAGGTTATGACTATATGGTATACTACTGTAACTTTATGTAGATATCCCGAGCGCAATAAGGATGTTTAAAAAACTGAGCCTTGAATTGCTTTGCGTCTATGTCAGTGCCATATGTACATATATTTTATTAAAACTTACGCTACAATGGTACAAATCTATGCTACTAAAAAACTGTATCAACAGTTGATTATCTGCAGCAGATGGTACAGATATTTTAAATAGGTACTCCAATGCTTTTATTAATACTAAGTCTATCGCCTTCAGATACACATACATATCAGTCCGAACAAATTTCACAATAAAAATACGGAGACACAAAAACGGTTCCACAAGAACAAGAATAATTAGGAGAATCGGTTTTCCTAACAAAAGTTTTAAAATTATTCAGAGGCATATGCTCGAAGTGAATAGATCGAAATATTATTGAAGTACAATTTTCAATTTTTTTTTTAACTTTGCCTCACACTAGGGTTTCTCCTGTGTCGTGGGTTTGTTTACAGACATGAATTCCACATACAGTACACACAGACTCGGAACAACTACCTGCAGATCATACAAAAATTAGTTCCGTGCGGGAATCGAACCCACGACCCGGAGTGCAGCAGTCAACTGTATCAGCCACTGCACCAACCATGCCGTCTTATTATCAATGTATTTGTAAGCTCATATCAGCCACAAGTCGTCCACTGCGGAACAAACATGCCGCTCTCATCCAACGACTCCCAGCGACCTTCACCAGGTCGTCTGTCCACCTCGTTGGAGGTCGTCCCACGCTGCGTTTTCCGGTGCGCGGTCTCCATTCGAGAACCTTTTTGCCCCAACGGCCATCAGTTCTACGAGCAATGTGTAAGCTATTATAATATATATGTGTAAGATATTTGTAAGCTAAAATTTAAATTCGTAGTAAATAAAAATATTTTAATGTAGATATGCTAGTAACCACTCATCGCCTACAGGCTCTACAATATTCCATTCCAAGTTAGCTCACCAGAAATAATAACAAAAATCTAGTTCAGCTGTGTCTACAAACCCGTATCACAGATTTACGATGTTCAGTTACGTTAGCGTTCACCGCCGGCGATGGCAAACATTTTGCGATTCCATCTTCGGTATAACAATTTCAGTTATCGAGTATAAAGCGAATAGTAAACGGAGATCACGAAATAACTGGTTTTGAATAAGCTTTTGATAGAACTTAAGATATGAATGCTTTTCGTGTTTTGCTGCGAAGTACGAAAAAGATCTTTTCATACATGCCTTTTGACATAGTCTATTTTAATCAATCAGGATGAGGTGGAGGAGGTTTTTAAAAGCCCCTTAATCACTGCATCCTATAAAGACCTATTCTGTTGCCTCTTGTCGCAGATATAACAGCGGCTCCCCAAGTCTCAAGTTAATCACATAACTAACTCTTAAAAGAGGTGGATATTATATAATTATCTCGTATAGTGAGATTTTCTTGTCTCAAAGTTGGTTCCTTTCTTCTACCTGTCTATTTTTAGTACTAATTTACATCACACGGTTATGTGTTAGCGTCTCATCGTTCTCAAAGCAGAATTTGAAATTTGTGGTGTTATACTGAGCCCACTATTTGCAGGTGTTGATAAAGTTTTGCAGCGCTCGAGAAAGCGGAGAATCCTGGTTATCAAAAAACCCATTTTATGTCCTAAAATTGTCATTAATGATAAATTTATATTGTTATCGAAAACTGCCGACTCACATCTATGACCTTGGAATTTTCGGAGCGTACAAGTTGAAGAAGCTACCCTTAAATCTGATAAGATTCTTAAATCACGTTTCATGAAAAATAGCGATCTGATCTCGAAACGATAAGTATTTAACGACACAATGCTTTGTATAATATACTACGATGTTATTTGTTTAAAACGGTAAAGAAATTATATAGAAAGTCCATAAAATATATGTAATGATGACCGTCTACCGACATAATGCTTGAAATAGTATCATTTCAACCTTAAACCTTCGCGGACAATAGAGAATTATATTTATAGCTTCTAAATCTAAAAACGAGCTCATCGCTGTTTTTCCGGATAAAACTAAGTTTATCAAAAGTAATCCCTTTACCAATGATAAAAAAAAAATGGCGTATATATTCGACCACGCAATTAAAAGTGATATTTTTCAGCCAGTAAGCATTTTTGTGTAATTGTTATAATTATAAACGTGAAAGTTTGTATGTATGTTTCATCATGCTCAAACAGATTCTAATGAATTTAGCATAAAGTAGATTATGTCTAGATGTTATTTTTATAATGAAATCAAATCATTTAATTTGCATGAAATGCGGTTCGGGGAAGTGTAACAGTAAAATTCGGGTCTAAACAATTCACCATTTCCTTTTAAGATATCAGAATGGCAATTATAACATTACTCATAAATTATACTCGGGTTTGCACTCATCATTTCAGCCGAACAAAGTCCACTGCTGGACACAGGCCTCCCTCAAAGATCACCACAATGACCGACCTCGGTGTGTTGTGCGCTCATTAGGGGGTTTTGCCATAATCTCCACGCTTGGCAGGCGGGTTGGCGATCGCAGTTGAAGTGTTAATGTATTCGAAGGATGCTGTTGCCCATCCTCCGACTATTCCTTTACCCGCCTTTTACGACACCCATGGGATGAGATAGGTTGGTGCTATTCGTAGCCGTTGCACTAATATCGTGTATTTTAAAGAGTTAGTCTGATTTATTTATGTACGATTTGGGTCTATGTTGTGCTCATTGGAGGGGTTTTGCCATAATCACCACGCTTGGCTGGTAGGTTGGCGATCGCAGTTGGGTTATAATGAATTAACTGAAAGGACACTTTCCAGAGACCCCATGGAGCTCATGATTAGCCATAGTATGGGCAACGTAGCATAGTCGCCTCTTACGACACCACCACCATGGGATGAGATGGGGTGATGCTATTCTTAGCCGGCACGCAGAATAGGATATTGCATTCTTCTTATTTGATACTTTTTGTCAAGCGATAAATTAATGGTAGAAATATAACGTATGAGTTTAAATGTAACTGCGCGAAAATCGAGAAAAATATCGCAGCCATTTTAAAATTGTGTTCTGTCACAATTTGCCACGACAGCTCGCGACGCGATTGTCGTGAAAGTAAATTGCAGTGTTCACCACGATTTTAAAATCACGCACCCGGCTGTTTGGCCATCTTGTTTGAGATATATCTAAAGATCATTTTGTTTCTGTTATCTGTGTGGTGTCGGGATTAAGAATGTATAGCATGTCTCTATCTCTTCTGGTGGATGTTATAAAAGGCGACTAAGAGACTCTTAACCAGAAGAAGAGGCATCAGCATCCCTTCTGTAGAAAAATAGCCATACTGCACACACCAACCCGCTTGCCAAACGTGGTGAGTATTGGCAAATTTCCCCCAAAATGAGAAAATTTTGAAACCAGATTGACACAATTGCAGACATCTACCGGGGGAGGCCTTTTTTCAGCGGTGGACGTTTAAATGGCTGATATAATGACTTTCTTTCACATAAAAGAAACATTTTAAAAAATCTGCCGTAAAACGATGAGTCCAGTATTGATGAATTTTTTATCTTTCTTAGATTTCACCAAAGAAGTAGTTAGCAAAGACAAGGACTCTGTACGAAATCCTTTATTATCCCTCCAAAGTTTTGGTCACAGTGCGCGCATTGCATTTTCTGCGATAAGCGCAATTCTAAAATCATGATGCCAACAATTAAATAATGGTGCGCGCTGAGTCCATTGATCATCACCATCATATCAGCCGAAGAATGTCCGTTACTGAACAAGGACCTCCCCCATAGATTTCTATAATGCTGGTTCACACGCCGCCCGAATCCAACGAAACCCAGCAACCTTCACCAGGTCATCCATCCATCTCATTGGAAGTCGTACCACACTGCGTTTTCCGGTGCGCGGCCTCCACTGGAGAAATTTTTACGCCTCAACGGCCATCAGTTCTACAAGCGATGTGCCCCACTCATTGCCCCTTCAGTTTACTTATCCTATCTTTTTTTTTTCTTTTTTTTTCAGCTATGCCTGCAACTTTAGTTCTTCTACGGATCTCCTCATTTCTGATTCGATCTCGTAGGGAAATACCAAGCATTGTTCTCTCCATAGCTCACTGAGTGACCTTGACTTTTCTTAAGTGGCCCATGATGGAGTCCATTGATACTAAACTCGAAGCCCCAAGCGGTTAGCCGACAATTTAACAAAGTATTTTATTCTTAGATTTAAATTAAAATCTTATATAATTAAAAAAACTTCTATTCTTTTCATAAATCAATCTAATACTAATGTCATTTCTCTACAGCTATATTTTACCGTTTCCCTAAAGTGGACGTCTTTTTATAAATGTCAATGTTACACACGTAATTATTGAATTTAACAATGCGTAAAATTGCTACATTAAACACCTACTTAGTATGTCGATATATTAAGCGCTCGTTTCTCAAGTTTCAGACCCATATGCGTAATTAATTATTCATTTAATTGGGTTCTCACTTCGTTTTAATTAGAAACAATGTAATCATCTGTTTTCAGTAGGTACGTGATTTATAAGGATGGTATAGTCTACATGATTATGTCTGTAAAGCCAAATTCTTTGAGTTTGAGAAATTTAAATTAGTGTTTTGTATGAACTGAAAAGCTGATGAAAAATGTATGCTACCTTGTTTTTTTTTTTCAACGTAATCTTTGTAATCGGGTTTGCTCGCATGATTGTTGAGTTTATTTAATTATAAAGGGGCCCATCTTGTGAGTGGCCTGTCACTGTATGTCACAGAATTTAACTTAAAGGTTGAAAGGCAGACACCGTTTTTCCGTTTATCATTTTAAGTTTATATTCCATTTAACACCCAGTGTAATAGACTTTACCGTTTGCAACTTAAAACTCATACGATCGGCCTAAACTATTTGTGTCTGTATTTCTATAGTGCAGACACGGAGAGTCCATGGATAGTGTCCCATTACATTTCAAACCACAATTCTCTTAAGGGCCTCTGCTTGTTGTTCCCATGTCCCCGTGTAAGCCTATCAAAAGACTCCTTGCAGAGGATTTGTATGAACAGAGACATATGCAATAATATGGTACACTTTTAGTTTCTGAATTTCGAATTAAGTCTTTAATCCTTCCGAAATATTTTTAACATACAAACATTTTCCTAAGACCAAAAACACTGCACAGGTAGTTCCAAAAACCGCACCGTATTTTCACCTATAAAATATTTACAGGTGCCAGTACAAATTCACTTTTATTTACATTAGACGTGGCTTAACAACTGTGGATGTGGTAGGAATCTGGTATTCACGGCGGTAGGTGCATAATAAATCGAATTGAAAATGGTAATAGAACCTTCGTCCGTCGTTGCCAATTCATTGCGAGGCGTTTGGGAGCTACTAGAGTGCTCATAGATGTCGCAACAAAAATTCTGGATGTATTTAGTTGAATTTCTATACAAAAAACACCAATATCACGTATTCTACGGGATTTCATATAAAAAAAAATCGCAATCCTTGGTGTCGTTTTTTAAAGTGTTTATCACTTTTTTATGTATCAGTTTATTTATTATTGTTTATTTATGATCTGCAAACATTTAAAGCCCAGTCCTACCTAGATACTTCCAACTGAACCAGTATCATCATTATAGCCGAAAGAGGTCCACATCGGGACACAGGCGTCCTCTAAATATCGCCACCACGACCGGTCTGGGTTATGTTGTGTGTTTATTGGGTCTTACTATAATCGCCGCACTTGAGAGGTGGGGTGAAGATCGCACTCGAAGGACGCTGATGTCTATCCTTCGGCTAATCCCACAGTCGCCTTTAGTGACACCCACGGTATGAGCAACTTTGGTGCTATTCTTAGCTGATACTAATTCCACAAAACAGTATGAAACAATATTTTATATAGATGGCTAATTGCTAACATAAAAAAATGCAAAATTGTGATCAGTAAGGTAATACTTTAGATTCACTCCGGTTTTGGTATGATCTCAATCTAGTATCTACTCAACCTCATTTTAATTTCATTTTTGACGTTTATAAGAATTTTGTTATCTTTTTTGGTTCCTAACTTTAGCAGAATACCATTACGGCTTCAATCAACATTCAATCTATTTTCGATCTCAACACAACATTAGTTTATGTTTGACGTTGTTTGTTAGTTTAGGAGAATACCATTTGTGACATTTAGTGTGGATTGAAACTAGGTATATTATGAACTTTAAATTACGTAAATGATTGGCCTCTGGTGAAGGTCACTGGGTGTCGTTGGATGCGGGTGGCCTGTAACTGGTCGTTGTGGAAATCTATGGAGGACGTCTTTGTTCAGCAGTAGACGTCCTTCGGCTGATATGATAATAGACAAAAAACATACAATGACATATATCATCATTATATCAACCCAAGAACGTCCACTGCTGAACAAAATATATCATATATAAGACGGTGGACCAAAAAACGTTATTTTATCACGTTTTAAGAGAGAGAAAAAAAATTTATGAGTCAGATCCAATTTTGAAAAAAAATCCTGAATCTTCGATTATCTTTTTTTCACTATTTTCTCCTATTAAAATGGTTAGGATCCTGAAATTTTCAAGTCGGTGTTTTAATATTTAAAGGTCGTTCAAGATCCTACAAGCACCCTAATATATATGTATAATTCAAATAAGAATAAGAATAATTTATTTCTTAAAAAAATACACCATTTAGGTATACAAAAATATCATGTAGTTACTATGACAGGGTGGTAGAACAGTAGTTTAATATAATATTAACACACTGACTCCTAAACTGAGGCATGCTCGTAGTTTAAGAGTCGGCAGTTCTCCGTTTTAAACAGCATACTTTGCCATCAAAAGTGTGGACGCGCACAAAACAATACTTAAGTTTACCCGTGATTATACAGATATTGACTTAAAATATATTAAGTACATTAAATTAATTATAACATATTTTATACAATCAGACAATCAGTCTATACATAAGGATATCTAAATCCCAAAAAAATTGGGTTACGTAGGTCAATATATGGCAGTTGTTTCTTGTAAGATACAGATATTCAACCCTATTTGGTGGTAAGTCTCTTATTCGAAGAGTTCGGCTAGATAGGTACCACTGCGATGCTAGATATTCACCGCTAAGCAGTAGTGTTTAAAGTTTAAATATTACTATATTCCGATTAGAAGAGTACTAGTAGCTAGGTAGCTAGCAAAATGAGCAGAAGAGCCTAAATAACGAATGTCTAGAGGTGATGAGCGCAGTGTGGTGCCACACAAAACTAGTCCCGGGTAGCAATACCATTCTTTTGGGCAGGCATGACGCTTACGGACGCGGTCTAATGTAGAAAAAGCGTGCACCTCACCCCTGGCAAGAGGTAAGCGGTGTCCCCGTGGGGTTTTAGCCGGTAAGAGTCCGGCATGCCTCTCCGTCCTTGCCAAGACAGAGGAAGTCTATCATCACAATCACATCACATCGCGTATATTATAGATTCAGGATCCTGCGACCACGAACCCTGCAAAGTTTTCGAAACTTCAGGAAAAAACAAAAATCTATAATATACGCGATGTAATCCGATTAAAAGTGTTTTATCATAAGTCCATGAGGACCCCTACAACAAAAAAAACTGGCGAATGACCTGCTGGTCTCGTCACCAGATTAAATAATAAAAGAAAGTCTGGTAGACTGGGAGCCGACCCCGAAAAAGTTAGAAAAAGGCTAGGAATACGAAAAAGATTAAACAGTGAATTGTGTTATATAAATAATATTAGATCAGCTTGAGTTAGTAGCTAAGTTAGATCGGATATTAGATCGGGTTCGATAAGATATAAATCAGGTTTGGTTAGGAAATGGTATTAAGTCAGGTGGCTCGATCTTCGCAATCAAGTTATAAGCGCTTATTTAGAATAAGTATGATAAAAAAGAGATTTTTTTAATACAAGCTTGTTTTGAGGAGGGAATGTCATTCAGTTGGCTGAGTTGAGTTGTTGTTGGATTCAGTAAAATGGTAGTGCTACCCAGGGATAGCCCTGCGAGGCTATGCGTCTTTTATGCCTAGTAATGTTGAACAAATAAAACATGTTTTTGTAAAATTTATAACTACTTCAGTTCTGCATCCAAAGTGAAAAATACGTTCATTAATAACCCAATTTTCAAAATAAGCATTCTTACTTTGGAATTTAGATTTTTATTACAAACTGACTTACACAGAAGTGACCTCAGTTCATTTATTATTACCATTAAAACTAGGTTGTGTTTAATATTTCTAGCTACATATTGCTACAAATTGCTATAATCTTAGACCTAGGTCAGATTTAATCAGTATTTTGTAGAGCAGGCAATAAAATAGTCTTACTCTAAATTTACGGTAAAAGCCTATACACGTTTTAAATTATTATTCACAGATTTTTCTTTTTATAAAAACTTTGCCCCCTGTGTCGTGGGTGCGTTTACAGATACAAATTCCACACACAATACACCCAGACCCGGAACAACTATCTACAGATCATACAGATATTTGTTCCGTGCGGGAATCGAACCCGCGACCCGCAGCACAGGAGCCGACTGTATCAGCCACAGCACCAACTATGCCGTCGCCACCGTTGTGATAGCAATGATTAGAACCAGGTTTAGAACCAGCCGATGAATTGACGAGCGCGTCATTTAGCTGGTGGTAAACGTCACGCTTGCCTCTAACAATTGCAACGCTACCCAGGACTAGGCCTCCGCGGCACCACACCGCTCTCCCCACCTCGAGACTTTAGTTATTTAGTCTCTTGTGCCCAGTAAACTTACTAGCTACAGTGCCCCCCTTCAAACCGGAATACAGGCATGTTTAAAGTATTAACATACTGTTTAACAGCAGAATATCTGGCACTGTAGTGGTAGCTACATTTTTTTATTAATCCGGTGGAAATACCTCATGTACTTCCTTCGCCCCAGGAAAGGGCAACGGGGCATGCCGGACTCATACCGGCTAAAACCACCGGAGTAATCATCGTCGGCACCGAAAGGAGGCTCCAGGAACTCGAATAATCTCCGTCTAGAGCCACCCGTTGGTGCCACGCCTTTAGGCACATCTCGGAGGGGATGACTATAAAGCGGTTATCCCCTCTAGTGGAGGGAAGGCGTCTGTAAGGAGGCCACCCCCCCAGGCATCTCTCGAGGATATTGTAAGATTCCCCCTAAGCCTCACTATGCACTGTGCTGCGCACACAGCGGTACGTGACCAGATGCACACCGCTGTCTTACCTCGCTACCTAGCTGGACTCTTGCAATACGAGACCTTTTTATTAGTATCCAGTAGAAATTCCACATGAACTTCCTTCGCTCCGGGGAACGGCGAAGGGGTATGCGAACTCTTACCGGCTAAAACCACTGGGGCGGTCATCTTCGGTACCGAAGGGGGGCTCCAGGTCCTCGTATGATCACACTAGAGCTGCAGTACGAGACCTACCATCAGTATTATTACCACCTACTTATTTTGATATGACCAAAAGACTAGCTCATGTAAACATACCTTTATTGTAACAATTTTAATGGTTGAACCAGATTATTTTATCATAACAGAGTAAAAATGTAACGAAGTAATCTTGCATTCATTTACTCAATTTTAAACACCAATATCACGGTAAAGCCCCATTAATAAAAGTGGGAATTGCCGCTGTTATAAAGTGTATAATTCACGCAAATAACTTAATCGAAGGTAAGTTAAAATTTACATAATAACCGCCTTTTCAACGTTTTGTAAGTTATTTTTCACTGACTATGGTTCTAATTCTAGCCACTTAACGAAACGCTGGGAAATTATGCCTGAATTTTAGGTTTCTAAAATAACATTTTGTTACACTAAAGAAGATATATGACGTATTAAAGCCTTTTATTCAGTTCTTTCATTCCGTATGGTGTCCAGATTAAGAATATAGAACCACTCCATCTTTTCTCGTAGATTTCGTAAAAGGTGATTAAAATGCATTAAACCAGAGGGATGTCTGACTCTGAACTGTCCCACAGATGGGACGCTGTCCCTTCTGTGGGACAGCAGCCATACTGCACTCACCAACCCGCCTGCCAAGTATGCCTAGTGTGGTGAGTACTAGAATATTCCCCCCAAAATTACGACATAGTTGTGGTAATCTATTGGGAGGCCTTTCAGCGTGGACCTTTGGCTGATACGATGATGATGATGATGAATGAATGATAAACTAGTCATAATTAATTTAAAAAAAAGAAATGAGCCATCTACCAATTTAACTTTTCGAGCTTTTTGTAACTAAACGAGTCGCACTGCTTCGTCGATTCAGCCAAATAAAGTCAACTGCTGGACACAAGCCTCCCCCAAAGATCGTCACAACGACAAGTCTGGGTGTGTTGTGTGCTCATTGGGGGCTTTTACCACAATCGCCACGCGTGGCAGGCGGTTGCGGTTGGCGATCGCAGTTGAGTTGTTAATATACTCGAAGGACGCTGCTGCCCATCCTCCGGTTAATCCCATAGTAGCCTTTTACGACACGCCGTATTCGTAGCCTGCACCACATGGCACCCACTGCTTCATTCGCTTTTTATCTCTCGAAAGCAATATTTTTTCTTTACTAAAGAAAGAAACTTAATTCTCTTCAAATATAGACTATCTAAAAGATATCTTTCTTGCTCACTTCTGTTCGCTAATATCATTACATCATTCTTGTGCAATTCCGACGTGGTCCAAGAATTTTTATAAAGGAGACATTTATTTTTGTACTTAGTCTGCTCTACTGCGCCAGCTGTTTAGCGGTGAGATTATATCATTCGTTTCTTCAGTATTTCATTCATTGGTTTCAACATGCACTAATCAGGTTTATAGGGTTTATATACTCGTATAGGTAGTATACTTTAACCTATGTATTTCAGCGTCCATATAGTATGTCAATTGTATGTATGTTTATCTTATTATATACATTCTTTTTTCCCTTTTTCGGTGCGTTTCATTTTTAACCCAAAGGTTGACTGGGACTGGCTGGTTAAGTCCGCCTTATATACCACCATTTTGCATAAAAGTCTAAATAAATAAATAAGGTACTGATCTAGAGTAGTACAGTCATGAGTAAATATACATGTAGAGATATAAAAAATGGAATTTACATCTGAATTATTGTACACATTGTATAGGCAAATAAATGCGAATAATTTGTTCTTAAAAAATATGTTAATTGAATCGAAATTTAAAAATATTGTCAACTGGATTTCGCTTATTGTATACATGTTTTTGCTTCCGTCTGCATCTCATAAAATCGATTAATTCAGGTGAGTAGCAACTTAATGTGTATTAAGGTGTTTAATGAATACTTAAAAGTATTCGGGAACTATCATTAATGCGTATGAATGAATCTCGAGCAAACAATGTTGAGTAAATAATGTTTACTATGAACTCACAGCTTTTGAAGTGAAACTTTTTTTGGGATAGTGGGAATTGTGTTTTATGAAACGAAAATGTGTAACGAAAGACAGACAAAACTATAACTGTATTTCTAAGGTTTAGGCTATGAGAGAATGAGATAAAACACATTCCTATATAGTTTCCCTATTCTCCAATGTCGATCAATCACTCTGTCTCTCTTTTACCACCTGCATAGTGTATTCATCTCATTCTCTTATAAATTAACCAAAATACAAAGTTTCACTTTTACCGCGTGTGAACTCACACTCGACAATATATTCTGTAGTAAATTTGTATAAATGTTTTACTGGTGGTAGGTAACTTGTTGCAAGTGTCAACTGTATTTCCAGATATTCCGTTGCCAAGAAGTAGTGTTTAAACTTTAGACATTGCTGTGTTCCCGTTTAAAGGGCGCTGTAGCTAGTGAAATTACTGGGTATAAGAGACTAAATAACAATTGTCTCTAGATTACGAGCGCAGTGTACTGCCACGCATTGCAATTATTATGGTCAAGTCAAAACGCCTACCACTAGGCGAATATATTGGTGGTATCGTCACTACGCTGTACAGAAAAAAATTGTAACTGATATTTAATCCAAAGCATATGTATATTATCCTGTGCTGTTCTCTGACATTCTTCTCGAAATTAAATGTTATATTGTTAAGATATTTGACAAACGTCCAAGTTGAAGCAAGTTTGGTTAGTAATTTTGTTACCCAAAAGTGTTGTAGTCCTAAGAACTCAGTTCTCAACACCAAAAATGTAGCGAAGGCCAACTGAATACAGCCAATGCTCAGCTAATTAACAGTTAATGATACGGAATCTTTGTACATATACAAACGTAATTCATCATTAAACTCATTATTATTTATTACTACTATTATCATTATTAACTTGTTACACTTTTTTCGAAATAATGGTTATAGATGGATAATTTTGCAAATCGCTTAGTACATTAATATTTCCACGTCAACGGTTTTAAAAAATAACAATAGTCTTCTAAAGCTCTTCACAATAAAGCCGTGCCTTTTCGTTACTTAACTATTAAATTGAAGTTTTCATTGCACCTCAGAAAAAATTAGATAGAAATCTCAATACGGCGAGAAAGACTCGTGTATTGAATGCGGCCAAGTAATTTTCCAAATGGCGTTGGAATGAGTATTGGGTGCATTTATATCCTTTTATCCTCTAAGAGTTGTTTTCAGTGATATACTAGAAAACCAAAAAGATGTCAATGTTATGTTGTATCTGCACTCATCATCATCATAATCATATTGGCCAAAGGACATCAACAACTGCACAAAGGCCTCCCCCATAAGTTTCCACAATTGTTTCGTCATTCTGATGGGAATTTGCCATTACTTACTCACCACGCAGTCTGTGAGCGCAGTATGGCTGCTGTTCCATAGAAAGGCAGCTGCCACCCCTCTGGTAAGAGTCTTTTAGTCACCTTTTACGATATCCAGGGTAAGAGATAGTGTGGTGCTGTTTTATTGAATCTGTCCACAAAATGGAAAATTCGCACACTTTACGCACAAACAGATATTTCAAAGGAAGTTATTATTATTGAAACCTATGACTACCCAAAGTCAAAAATAAAACTGACATAGAATACTGCTAAGAGAATGAAGCTGGCACACAACATTTTAATATAGCGGCGTGAGAAGTTTCTAGAATATTTGCTAAGGAATTCCATTAGGAAGACGTCCAGCAATAATGCAAGTTAATTGACAACCCACTGGAAGAATGCGTGCTTAATAAAGTTTGCTTCCGTTTTTAATATTCATAAACCTGCTATTTATTACTTTGGGGGATTTATTTATTTAAGAGGTTTCTCTTTTCATGAGATTTCAGTGAGATATCTTTACAAAAGTAGGAATTGAATCGCCAATTCCGGATGAAAGGAAAATTTCGACGAATATCTTGATGTTTTACGCAATTCAAAATTGTAAAATTTAATATGGTGCAGAAATAGGCATAACTCGTCCCTAAACATGAAAGATTAAGCATAATTGTGTAGTCACATACTAACACGTGTGGTGCCGGCTAAGAATAGCACCAACCCATCTCAACCTGTACGTATCGTAGAAAGGGCTTAACCGAAGCGTGGGCAGCAGTGTTCTTCGAGTACATTAACAACTTAACTGTGATCACCAACTCATCTGCCAAGCGTGGCGATTATGGTAAAACTACCCTATGAGCACACCACCTAAATCAATAGTTGTGACTATCTTTGGGAGAGGCCTATGTTATTTTTTCTAGTTGCAATGATTATTATGAAGATCATGGTAAGGTTGCGTATGGTCCCCGGCAAATAATAGACTATTCATCTCCACCTATGGAAGTCGTAAAAAGCAATTTAGGGTTGATAATATATTTTTTACGTTGATAAATAAGAAGGAGGTTGACAAGAGGATGGGCAGCAGGATCCTCCCGAGTGTTAACAGCAACATACTGTGATCACCAATGCGCCAGCCAAGCGTGGTAATTATGGCAATATAGCTCATTGTGGTGATTATTGGGAGGCTCAGATTCAGCAGTGGACGTTTTCAGGCTGATTTATGATCAAGGAGCATTTTAGTATTAAATGTATGTGTTAATGTGGTCACTATGAAAAAAGAAATCCGTACAATGTCTTCTCTAATTCGTCATGTCATGCTAAAAAAGCAATGGATCAAAATCAAAATTTACATCAGGCCTCAGTCCCCGCAGGCAAATCTACGCAAGTACTGGCTGTAGTTACAATAGTACAGTATAATATTAAGTTGTTTGCTGATGTTGGTCGTAGAACTGATGGCCGTTGGAACACAAAGGTTCTCGAATGGAGACCACGCACTGGAAAACGCAGCTTGGGACGACCTCCAACGAGGTGGACGGACGACCTGGTGAAGGTCGCTGGGAGTCGTTGGATGTGGGCGGCATGTAACCGCTCATTGTGGAAATCTAAGGGGGAGGCCTTTGTTCAGCAGATGACGTTCTGTGGCTGATATGATGATGTCGGTATTTTCTATATGGCAAGCCTCTTGGATTGGTAAAGAGAATTAATCAACCAATTAAGCCTATTGCATTCTAGGCCTCTTCTTTGTTGCCCCACTATTCTCGGTTCTCTGTCTGCAGCATCAGAATAGAAAACCACCTACAGATAATTCCGTAGTCTCTGTGGCACACTTGATGTCAAACGCAAGATCTACCCTTCCAAAAAACAACAATGACATTAGGATTTCTCCTGTGTGTGTATGTGTGTGGTGTACAGTATGCATACATAAAAACAAGAGCTTTTTTTTTTATTGATTTCCAGTGGAAATTCTAGATGGAACTTCCTTCACCACGGGGAAGGGCGAAGGGGTATGCCGGGCTCCTACCGGCTAAAACTACTGGAGCGGTCATCTTCGGCACCGAAGGGGGGCTCCAGGTCCTCGTAAGATCACACTAGAGCCGCCCATTGGTGCCACGCCTTTAGGCACATCTCGGAAGGGATGACTGTAAAAAGGTCCCCCCCCCCAGGCACTTCTCGGGGAGGATTGTAAAGGATCCCCCCAAGCCTCGCTTTGGACATAAAAACAAGACCTGGGAAACGACGTTCATTTTTAGGAAATGCTGGCTTTTATAACGAGAAATATATGTAATTTACGTGTATTTATTTTGTATGCTGTTATTGTACGGCGGGGGACGTGGAGTATGACTATGTTTATTTGGGAGAAAGTTTTACAATACCTAACATAAGACTCGCGCAGTCTCATTCACACAGACCGGCGACCTGATTACGTATATCTTCTTCTTCTCTTAGATTATGTCTTCTGTAGATTATCTTCCACAATTTCGCCAATGTGAAGTTTAAGGCAACGTCGTACGGTATTTAGATTAATATATCTTTACATATTCATAAAACATTTCTCAAAAATGAAAAAATTCTAAAAAATATGTCGGCAACGTCGTACGGTTCAATTTTTTTTCCTGATTGCGTATGTCACAAACGGTTTGCGACAGGCGTAAATCACGCAGATGCCGCAGTCAAACGTCATTTTTGTATTACGTTTTTGCCGATAGCGATGAATCAGGCGGAGATCTCTGTTGGACGATCAATTAACAAAAAATTGCATTTTTGCGATTTTCCACCAGTGAATCCTTGGCTGCGCGATACCTGCTGTCGCGTTTGCTGTCGCTATTTTAAGCTAATCAGGATGCGGTTTACCATCCTCGCCTAACCTGTTCAGCCTCATCCCTTGACACTTGCTCGTACCGAGCCGGTAACTTTAAATATTAAAATAATACCATCGATCCCGATCCAGCTGTCCCTAGTTTGGTCCCCCCCGCATCACCATAATCTGAAGTTCGATACCCGCAGGGGGCGCCCTTAGCTGCAGTTGCTTAGTTTTTAAGTATATTTATGCCTGGCTGGAGACCTTTTAGCTTCACCCCATTACTTGGTTAAGCAGCCATAGTTCCCTGATCTTCGTGCGAGAGGGCTAACAAAAAGAAATTGCATACGAAAAAATCTTATACGATATATGTTGAATATTTAACCTTAAATATTTGCATAACTAGTCAGTTCCTAGGTATGGTCTAGGGCACAGACGCGCAGAACACACGCGCCTCTCTGAAGATATGTGCGCCTGACCAAGTCGCACATAGACGGGGCCTGTCAAACAGTGTGCTGGGAGTGCGGCCTCATGCAGACAAGGCGAACACCTCACCCCCAGCCAGAGGTAAGTGGAAGTGCACCATGGGGTTTTAGCCGATAAGAGTCTGGCATGCCCTTTCGCCCTTCCCAAGGCGGAAGAAATCCAGAAAGATTTACCCCCGACAAAAGAAAGGTACGTTCTATGGCAAGAACATCGTTATAATGATTGGTAGAATATTTGGCTTTCGTTTTCATTAAGAGTTTTGTTTTACCATTATAGGCCATGCAAATATTACCGGGTGGTACCGGAATAGCGCCATCCTACCAGGAACCTAAACAAAACGTGTCCCTACATACATTTTCGTATTTTGACCACAGGCGACATGTTTTATTGCGAGGTAAGTGTAACCGCATCCGCTATAGAAAAACCCTAAAAATATCATTAATTAACCAAAAAGGCAGTGAAGGGTCAGATACCCGACGGAGGTTTAATTAACCTAGAGCTAACCGGATTTATTTTGTTAAGGCACAAAACCAATTAATTATTTTTGGTCTTAAAGGAACTTTTGGGTGAATTTATGATCATCGTTTTATTTTATGAGTGTTCGATAATGAGTTTGTGCTTTGGATAGCCGATTTCTTAAGAAATGAAGTTAATAAGCATTTTTTATCCGAACCCAATCTCAATTTTCTTTTGACAGTAGAGCTGACGCAGTGGCTAAACTATCGACCTTCTGCGCTACGTGTCGCGGGTTCGATTCCCACACGGGAAAAATATTTATTTGATGTACAGTTAGTTGGTTTGAGTCTGGGTGTGTATGCATGTGAGATTTTGCTCTTTAAACTATGCAGAAGAAAACATAGAGAGGGGAACAGTAAAACATTTTTTACTGTAAAATATGTCTGAACTTTAAAAATCTGTGAGTTTGGTCGTTGAGTTGTATCGGCATTTCTTCTCAGAGGCAGTCAGTAGAAAATATTAGCTTCATTTAAATTTGTATTTCATGAAACCTACTTGCTCATTAAATCTCATTTATCATTTGGTGCACACACCGTCAAATATTTAAAAATCTACTTTAAGGTTAACGTTTTAGTTTTAGGTCTAATTGGTTGTGTAATAAATTACACGACCAATTGTTCCTTAAATAAACCAGAAAAGAAATAAAAATAATATACGAAATAACATTTCAGCTATTAAAAAGGTATCAATCTACTTTTTAAAGTCGATTAACAAGCGCGATTTGGAATTACTAATCTGTATTGAATATTTTTAGACGGCTTAAAAGTATTGATATATGTACGCCAAGTGCGTTAAACCCACATTGGTATATGCTCGGCGCTCCTGTTTTTGTTTTTGTAAGTGTACTATATATAAAGATTCAAATACAATCTGTTCATATAAATGAGATCACACACTATGTTTATTGTTGGGGCGTCATAGATCGCGATGATATTCGTTCAAGAAAACGTCGCCATCGGCCGGCATACGGCATATGTGACCACCTGCGTCGCGATGTTCTATCGTGATAACAAACGCAAAACTCAAAATGTACCAAGCGATCTCTCTATATTTTATAGTAACAAATAATTATTTGTCTTATCAAAAAAAAAAGTATATATTGGCTCCGCCTCGCAACTGCATGTGAACTCTAAAATGTTCTCGTTACTCCAATCCATATCCCAATTATACGACGAAGTGTATTCGGCTTTATCCGAAGTGCCGAACTCTTCAAGAATCTTTGGCTACATACATCGTTGTTCGCGATATCGCGTTGAGGTGAACATGGCGCTTGCAACAGCGCCGAAATATCGAGAACTCCAAAGAAATAAAAACATGGTAAAAAATATCCCGTTATCAGTTCCAATAATAGTGTAAAAAATATGCTTAGTAAAGTAGTAGTAGTGTGAGTAGTTAGAAGCCACATGGAACGCAGACTGGACAGAATAATTTTAGTTTACTTCTTAAAAATAACTCTTTAAATTCTACGAATAATATTTAAACGTACAACATAATATACATTACTTAACATAAATACGCAAACCGTTAAACCGCACAAAAACACTACTTAAAATACTGAGCTAAGTCAACAACAATTCAGAATTTACATAACACGGACTCCTAGGACAGCGATAGCTCGGAGCAGAAAGTTAAGTATAGCTCGGTATCGGTTATTGCATAAATAGCGGCGCATCGCAGTCGGGCATGGCTCCTTTTCCTTTATGCATGAAATATTCATGACGTAGGTACTTCATGTTTTAAATCTCTTCACATGCAGTGATCGTAATGCTACTTTGAACATTGAAATGCTTTTTAAATAGAGCCGTATACGGTTATGCTCAGATCTAGTTCAGAGAGATGTTTTCTTTTTATATTCGATTTACGAGTCCTGTAGATGTACAGTATAAAGGCAAAACCAGTGTTTTTGGTGACATTAACATTAACTTTCATGTTCTAGAAATCTTACAGCCAAGCAAAGGCCTTCTTTTATGCTATATCATCATCATTTCGGCCAAATAAGTCCACTGTTGGACAGGCCTCACCCAGATCACCACAACAACTGATATGGGTGTGTAGTGTGCTCGGTGGGGGGTCTTGCCATAATCGCCACGCTTGGCAGACGGGTTGGAGATCGCAGTTGAGTTGTTGTGTGCTCGAAGGACGCTGCTACCCATCCTCCGGTTAATACCTTAGTCACCTTTTACGACACCTATGGGATGAAATGGGGTGGTGGCATTCTGAGCCGGCACCACACGGCAATGCTATATAAACTATAATAAAGAGGCTCTTCTCAATAGTCTTATACCTGATGATCTACCTGAAAAACATAACGTGTATCATCAACAGATCAGATCGTGGGCTGCTGAGCCACCGGTATCCCCAGCGTCCGACCTTCCATCCACTGACGAATTCATAAACATTGTTAATAAACTGCCAATTAATAAAGTATCTGGGGAAGATAAAACATCGAATAGAATGATTAAAGAAGCTTGTAAAACATCCGGTGACTCTATATTGACCGTTCTTAGGCGCTGTATTGCTGAAGGCATTTTCCCTCGTATATGGCGTTCCGGTTTTATACGCATAATACCAAAAAGCGGTGACAAGCCCCCGGACGATCCTAAATCGTACCGCCCTATAACTTTACTACCATCTTTAAGTAAACTTCTCGAGCGCCTAATAGTTCCACGTTTGCTGCCAGATGGACCGAAATTTCATAACAAACAATTCGGCTTCACAATAGGAAAATCTACTATTGACGCAGCAATCTCTGTCAGGAAAATAGTAAACTCATCAGAACATAAGTATGTAATAGGCATATTCCTTGATATCTCTGGTGCCTTCGACAACGCGTGGTGGCCTATGCTACTACTGAAAATGAAAGCTCGTGGTTGCTTTAAAAACATCTACAAGCTCATTTACTCATATTTCGCAAACGTATCTGTAAAACTTAAACTAGGTCATCATGCTGTGTCGAAGGAACTCACGATGGGATGTTCTCAAGGATCCGTTCTCGGTCCTTATCTATGGAGCATAGGATTCGATGATTTTCTGGCGATTCCATTGCCGTACGGCTGTTCATTGACTGGTTACGCAGACGACGGGCTTCTGCTTATTCAGTCAAGTACAAGAGCGGGCCTTGAAAAATTGGCGGATACTTGTTTACGTTTAATATCTAGATGGGGCGAACGGAACCGCTTAATGTTTGCACCGCAAAAAACCTTTCAACTAATTTTAAAAGGCAATCTTAAGGCATCACCAAGCATTAAATTCAATAATATTACCGTTAAAAGAAAGGAGTCAGTGTGCTACCTCGGTCTTGTATTAGAGAGAAATTTTTCATTCGTTGAACACATTAGATCTGTAGGTGAAAAAGCTAAGAGAAACTTCTATGCCCTGACAAGGATATCAACTGCTACATGGGGTCGTTCATTTTGTACTTTAAAAACTATTTACGCGGCTACTTACTTGGGTTGTATATGCTATGGTTCACCTGTATGGGCCGATAGGGCTACTATCGGCGCGGTACGACGTAAACTGCTCCAAAGCCAGCGCTTAGCGTTGATATTCTTGTGCAAGGCATATAGGACAGTAAGTACTGAAGCTCTGCCTGTGCTGGCAGGTGTTTTGCCAGTCGATCTTGAGATACAGCGACGTGCTGCCATGTACTACTCGACGCGAGAAAACATGGACGCGGAATTTCTACTACAACGCGATCGTGTTAGGATCTGCAGATTGTTTAAACCACAGGCTGGTGTTTGGGAAGAACTCTTGGCCGAATGGCAAAGCAGGTGGGACACATCTATTAAGGGCCGTCACTTATACCAGTTCTTTCCATCCGTTCGTGAGCGGCTGACAAGTGCATGGTTGGAAGTCGATCATTGCGTGGCTCAATTTCTCACCGGTCATGGTAACTTTAAGAGTAAATTATTTAGCTTCAAGCTTGTTGTCTCACCATTCTGCAAATGTTCAACACCGGACTGTGAATATGAACAGTCTGCACATCATGTTCTGTGGGAGTGTATTCTTTGGCAATATGAACGCAATATTATGTTTGACAGCTTGCAAGTTACATCCGGAGTTGTTTACTATACAGACCTTGTTGCAACAAGGACGAATTTCCGTGCGTTCAGGCGTTTTTGCCATACCTACTATTGGAATCAGTCACAATAGCTCACAACATAGGACCCGTAATTAAATATTTATAAACATTTTTGTACCCGTGGTGCTTGGCAACTAGGCTTATCCTAGTTGTACACTCCCAATTATTGTGCCTATGGCCTATAGTATTTTCTCTGTCTCCTGCTTGCTACGGAGGTAAGTGGAACGTATATTCTTTCCTACTCCTCCATTTTCTTTTCTGATTAATTTCGTTGCGGGTTCCAAGACAGTTCTTCATTTCTCTGGGACACACCGACCTTCATTGGTCGGTGTTCTTTTCGGTGGTCGCCATTGTAGATCCTGGATTACAGGAGTTGCAGTGGTTGGGCATGCGTGGCGGGCTTGTCCCAATAAAAAAAAAAAAAAAAAAAAAAACTATAATAAAATTGTTTATAGCCAAAATCTAAAGGCTGCCGCATTCTCCTGGGTCAAGACTGATGTCAAACCTGTTTTTTTTTATTTCTGTCCGTTTGTCTGTTTCTATGTTTGATGAAAACGCTTAAACTACAGCATTGAATTACTTGAAATCTGGCAAAAATGTTCGTTACAGTATTAATCAGGATCAAAAATCAAATCATCACCCCTTTGTACACAGGAGGTGAGTAGTATAACAATATGTCTACAAAGTATTGTTTTACAGAGAATATTATGAAAAATTCACGCACGTGAACACATTCATTATTAAGTATTAGAAAAAAAATACCATCATGCTATATCAAAAGGGTGCTAAATGACAGATTTTAAGAATACGAATGCTTATTTCGCAATTGGTGGCGTGGCTTGCTAAACTAACACGCGGGTTTTTAATCGTTTTGTTCTCGGGATCGGATCCACCCTAAATCTTAATATACTTGTTGGATTATGTTCTTTGCATTATTTTTTCTTAAATATTCTGTCGGGTCTGTAGTTAATATTTTATTAATTACTAGTTTTACCCTGCGACGCGTTGTTATGGCTAAATGTATGTAATGATAACACGATTTTGATTTTGAATAAAAAAATAACAATTATGGGTCTCCTGGTTTAATAAAAAACATGCGCGTATATGAATACAACGATATGTACAAATTTCAGAATGACGTATAAAGAACTTTAGGAGATTTAAGATTTTGAACAAACGGACATTTTTTTATATATAGTGTCAATATGTTATGTGTTATGGTATATAAGACAGGTGCAAACAATAAGTTACAGCGTTACGGGTTCAAGGCAATTACAATAATAACAACCAGCAGCAGATGTTGCAGTACCGCTACCGATGTCGATTGTGGTGGTCTCCAACAATAGTTTAGTAACCTTACCTACGATATTTTATTTATACCTGAATTATATGACCAGTTGGCGACGCACAGACTTCAACTGCAGGAAGCCGCATATAGCACCAGTCATGTTTAGGTGCCCAATGAATTGTTATTGCTGCCTCTCGATCACATGACAGTAATGAGGGACGTGAAAAACGTCTTGCAAGCGATTGGAAGGTCCATGTGTCATGCATTTGGACGTCCATTAAGAGAATAGCTAGCGAATTTATTTAAAGCTTGAAAATATCATGGAGAGCTTAGAAAATCCGCGTCAAATTACGACTCTCTGGGTGTATTGTGTGTAGAATGTATGTCTGTAAAACGCACTTACGACACAGGAGAAATCTTAAAGTAGGGCAATGTTTAAAAAAAAGGTGATGATGACCAAATTAATTTTAGACATATTTAAAAAATATGCTGCTCTGAAGCTTGTTTACATATTAATAATTAACATTGTGGATTAGCGGGCCCTGAATATTATTTGTGTCATCCATCTCTCTTCAGCTAATTGGAGCATCGAACGCGGTAAACGTGGCGCACGCGTACCATATAAACCAAAAAACTGGACAAAGGCCTCTCCCATAGATTTTCACAAGGACCAGTTACATGACATCCGTATCCAACGATTCCCAGCATTCCCAGCGTCATTCACCAGATCGTCTATATATCCCGTTAGAGGTCCACCCACGCTGCGTTTGCCAGTGCGCGGTTTCCAACAAGTACCTTTTTGCCCCAACGACCATCAGTTCTACGAGCAATGTGCACCACCCATTGCCACTTTAGCTTACTAATCCTTTCAGCTCTGTCGACAACTGTAGTCCTTTTACGGATCTCCTCATTTCTGATTCGACCTTGTAGAGAAATACCAAAATTAATTTAATTAATCGCGATAATTAATTTAAAGAATCTCATTCAATACAAATTAAATTATTGTAATCTGAACAGAACTATAGCTATTTAATTTATAAATGAACTCGCAGTATATTGAATAAATTTAAGTACGCCAGGGAAATTTAGAAAGCATTATAATACCGTCACGTTGCGAGCTCGATGTAAAACGTCGAAAATTATCGTCTATTGGGTATCCCACAAATTGCCGTGTTGCATTTTTCATGAGTCCGGGAGTATCGGCTGGTATGAATTGTTGATTTAATTATTGAGATAGCCCTGTTCTTCGTGGTTGAAGAATAGGTACATATATTTTAGTTAACCATGAATAATGGGATATTGAATGATATTCAATATTGTTTGAAGCATTAAAGTAAGAAAGATACAGGATTTAGAGCATATTGCACGATAAAAAATGCATTACCTATATTATTACAAGTGGTGGTATATTAATCACAAGGTCAAACATCCAACCAATCAACCAACATCGTAAATGTTTATATGTGTTCTTCTTTCATCATAGAAACACAATGGATTTCTACTAATCACTGCACTATAGTTAGTTTGATGTTATGATAAAAAAAACTGAGAAGTTACCGTCACAATTATTATGTATTTGTGGGTATATTAATATATTTTATAATAATTGTTTTATAAACTGTTTTTACAACCGCGTGTCACAGAAGGGTCCAGTTGAAAACCGGGGCCAGGCTCTTGTCTGGCAAATGCTAAACTGGGCACCTATTTTGCGCAATTGCGGGACACATCATATTCAAATAATACTAGGTTTCTTGTTTCTTATAATTCTTACTCTTTCATTTTAGTTTAACAGTTAACTTTTTACTTTATTTTCTTATAGTTTTGTATTTTGTTTATTTAGTGTTTATACTGATTCGCTTGGCTGCCAAATAAATAATTTCTTTCTTTCTTTCATCATCATTTCAGCCGGCCTATGTCAGACAGTGGACATTCACTGTCAGACATAGGCCTCCCCCAAAGATTGCTGCAACGACCAGTCTGGGTTTCTGTTGTATGCTCATTGGGGGGGTTCTGCCATAATCTCCATGCTTGGCAGACAAGTTGGCTTTGGGGTGGTGTTTTATTTAACCGGCACCACACGGTAGATTTACACATGTGTGTAAAATTTAAAATTATATTGATAATGTTAAATGTGCAGAATCTTTTGTTTTATAAAAGATTCTGCAAACTTCTCGCAAAGTCTCCCCGTAAGATCGCCACAACGACTGTTTTGGATGTGTTATGTGTTCATTACTTCATACGGGGGGTCCGTATTGCCATATTCGCCACGCTTGGCAGGCGGGTTGGCAAACGCAGTTGAGTTGTTAACGTACTTAAAGGACGCTGCTGCCCATCCTCCGCCTAGTTCCCTAGTCGCCTTTTACGACACCCAGGAGATGAGATGAGATGCTATTCGTACCCGGCACCACACGGTCACATTGAAATTATTAACAGTATTATAACATATTTTATAACAAACTGTTTTCGAAAATTTTATAACAATAAAACATAATTCACCGATTAATACACTCATAATTCCATTGGTTTACTTCAAACAAATGATTTCTTTTAAAAATGTAGTCGTAACATTACATAACATTACACACGCTGGAAACAACATAATACTATTCACAAAGCTTTTATTCTTAAGCGTCCGCCATTTGCGCTATCCAGGCCATCTTGGATAAAATATAAATATGGCGACGAGACAATGACAGTTCTTTTTTTCTTTTATGTAGGTAATCTGCACTGGAATATGTTACGAAATGTTTGTCGAAGAAGTTTTAATATTTATTTTGAGTGTAGCATTATTTTAGTTTTGTCTGGAAAAGTAAGTGAATATTGCAGTTGTTTTATTTACAAACCCAAGTGGTTGACTTGTATGTAATTTAAAAAAGGACTTTATCTGTGTTAGTTTTCAGTTTATAATTTTCAAACTTTTAATTAGCGTCTTTTTTTAAGATAACTAGATTTATCTGTTCATGCGTCCAGTCCAGGGAATTGAATGGTGTTGCGTCATTGAATTTTTTTTTGTTTTTTAAACTTTTAAAACATAAAACCTAATGGTATGTATGGCTTGTATTTTGTTTAAATATCTTGGTTTTAAATCAATAAATAGCATTAAATATTCATTATGATCTATATAAATCTGAAAACAAATTCATAATTTATAATTCTAATGATCATAATAGAAATGTATTAACAAAGTATGTTTGTATCATTTGAGGGCCGTACTGAAGGTATATTTGCGCAGTTGGAGGATTTCTGTACCGTTGACGTTTAATTAAACATTTGCTGACAGTAATTGATAGGAAACTGCTTACATTAGATCTTTCATGCATCACCGGGTGTGTCAGGGCGTTGTAATTATAAGCGATTTAAGTTATTTCTGAGCAATTTGTATTAAAAGCGAGGGCTTTAAACCGAATTTATGTTGGATATTCTTGAGCATAATATGTTTAATTCTTTTTTTCCTTTGATTAGTGATCAGTTTTTTAAATAAAGTTGTTCAAGCCGCCCAAAAACCATTGAATATGCTTAACAACTGCCATCTAATAACAATAACAACCAGGACCGATGATTTTACGCGCCCTCCGAAGTACGGAAAGGCTCAGTTCAACTATGCGATCACCTATCCATAATTTTAACCTGCCAAGTGTTGCTTTACATCACTGATTAATTACCAATCGATGATTTAAATTTAGAATTTATTCTTAATATTTATCAGTTAGTTATTTATCAGTCTCATGCCAGTTACACTAAAAGTTTTCAGAAAATCAAAAACGGGATGATGTAGGGTACCTGTTAATATTTTTACTGCTTTTCGAAGTAGTCTCCGTTCCTTTGCACATTCGCACTGTCGCATGCGATGGAACCATTGACTAAAGTAGTGAGCCTACTTTTCTTTAGGGATCTCTTTAAACGCAGCCACGAAATCTTCGGGTTACATAAAGGGAATTCCCCTTTATGAGTTTTTTTTTTGCGCAATAAGTAAAAGTCGCCAGGTCGGGACTGTAAAATAAGATAAGATAAAAATATTTTTATTCATATAAAACCAATTACAGGCACCCATGAATAGTCAGACTTTAGTTGCTGCGTTCCAAGGTGTAGGGGACTGTAAAGAGAATGACTCACTTATTCCACACCTTCAATAGACAAATATCCGATTGTCCGTATGGCGGAGTGAGCTGGAGCGTTGTCGTGATGGAGGATCCTGCTTCTTGGGCGCTGTTGTTGAACATTTTCCAAGACATTAGGTAAACAACGACTAATACACCGATTTGCAATAACAGTCCTTTTATCCTCTAGCACAATAGTTTCGAAATGAACCATCCGTCAAACAATTATGCAATCATCTTCTTTCCTTGACTACTGCTCTTACAGTCATTAATCCAAGTCCAATGCCTGTGAGCGGTTTGAACAACTCTTGAAAAGAGGTTGATGACAAACTACACAAAAGAAGAAGGACAAAGGTGTATTATTAGAAATAAATAAATTATAATATGTTGTTTCATAGGTATATTAATGTTATACCAATTTAATTAGAAGCTGCTTCAAGAAGGAGGAGACGCCGCCGGGGTAACAACCGCCCTGGCGCCTAATTGCCATACGCCTGAAACCCCCTGCCGTCGATATAAGTCGGGGGCCCTCTGAGTTTGCGACCCACGAGAAGACGTTGGTGCGCATGTGGTCACGCGCCACTGTGCGCAGCATAGCACAGCGCACTTCTTTTACAATCTCCCCGGGGAAGGTGACCGCTTTACAGTCACCCTCTCCAAAATGTGCCTTTAGGCGTGGCACCAGCCGGTGGCTCTAGTATGATCATACGAGGACCTGCTGGAGCCCATCTTAGGCGTGGAAGATGACCGCCCTAGTGGTTTTAGCTGGTAGGAGTCCAGCATGCCCCTTCGCCCTTCCCCGGGGCGGAGGAAGTTCATGATGAATTTTCAATGGGATAATAAAATAAAAATATGAATTCCTCTAAAAAATCTGTTGTCATTTTCAGTACCGCTCGTCTACGTAGACATGAATATATTATATGAAGGCAAAATATTAACTGTCGAATAATAACTTAGTCAAGTGGTGTAAAATTATAAACTTGTAATGTCTTTTTCAATGTTTGACGAGGCGTAAAAGTTAAAGCCATTTAGTTGGAATTGAACAACAATAAAACAAGTATCATTGTTAAAAAGTTTATGAAAACGATAAGGTGTTCACTTTTGGATAGAATAACCTTAATAAAAATACTTTGTTTTTTAAACGATAGCACAAGATTTGTTTTTTTGTTCATTGTCATGGCTTCATGAATACAGTTTACACACGTAAATCTGCACAAGCACCCAGACCCGTAACAACTATCTGTAGGTCATACAAATATTTGTTCCGTACGGGGATCGAATCCGCGACACGTAGCACAGAAAGATAACCGCTTAGTCACTGCGCCAATCATGCAATCGTGATGTAGAGATTATACAAATTGAATACTATACGGATGCATGGTTTCGAGGGTTTTTTGTTTTTTTAAATGTTGCTCCACACTATTGTGTCGTGGGTACAGTTTACAGACATAAACTTCATACGCCTCACGCCATCTCACATGTTTAACAATCTCACACCCAGACCCAAAACCGCTATTTTTAGTACACGCGAATACTTGTTCTCTACGGGGATTGAACCCGCGACACGAAGGGCAGAAAGCCAATCGCTTAGCCACTGCGCCAACTGTGCCGACGTGATGTAAAGATCGTGTAAATTTCATCCTGTATGGATATCTATTTGACTTGAAATGAGGAAATGGGAATGGCAATTACCGGAATAAAAGAACTTCCAAGATTTCCTTACCAACCTAAAGCTTAGTTGGTAATACAGTAAGTAGCTCATCTAAGGGTGTGGTAGTTATTTACCATTACGTTAACTGCTCGATTGCCGTTCCTATTAAATTAAATAAGAAGCAATGTCGATCTAGATATCCTAGTGAACTTCGGGGCTAGCCGTTGGATGCAAGTGGCAATCTAATCCAAAATCTTTGGAGTTGAGATTGAGGATTTGTCATTTTTATGTGATGGCGTGGTCTTAAAATACATAACCAGATAAACCTTTCAATGTTATATATGAAGATTTCGGATTGGATTGATTATTAATTTCGGCCGTAATTCATTTTTAAAATCCTCATCATCATCATTTCAGCCGAAAAACCTCCACTGCTGGACAGGACCCTCCGCCAAAGATAGCCACAACGCTTGGTATGTGTTTCTATTGTGTGCTCATTGGGGCGTTATTGCCATAATCGCCACGTTTGGCAGACGGGTTTGCGATCACAGTTGAGTTATAAATATACTCGAAGGATGCTGCTGCCCATCCTCCAACTAATCCCACAGTCGCATTTTACGACACCCACGGGATGAGATGGGGTGGTGGTATTATTAGCCTGCACCACACCGATAAAAACAATCGTACTGAAATACGGGAGTAGTTCATGGCTGCTATTGCCGCAGCTACGCGGCGTATTAGTGATGTGTGACGTAGCAGTGATCCGCGGTGTAGCATTGTTGTGCTGAATATATATATATACAGGCTGTCCAGTAAATAGCACGACAATGACCGGTTAAGCACCAATGACCGGTTAAGCAATGACCGGTTAAGCAACCACATTTCCCAGAAATGTATGCGAGAAGCCCAACAAAAAAAAATAATAGCACGACATATGCAGGGTGTGAGAGCTTGGGTATACCTATCAAAAAACAATAGATGTTCAGCAAAATCTTACGGATGTAAGTAGTACAATCTCTACCTTGACACAGATTTTCATCATCTCGTAATGAAAAATTCTTTTTAATAGAATAAAGACTTATCAATGAAGTAAAGTAACTATTAACAAATAATGTGAGGTAAAAAAAAACTAGAAAAGTAATTTTTCATTACGATATGCTTAAAAATCTGTGTCAAGGTAGAGATTTTCGATTTTCGAGTCGTTATCTCCATAAATAATAAAAAAACTTATATCCATAAATGTTGCTAGACAAAAAACCTTTTTCCTCGAAGCAGTTCGAAATCTTTTGTAGTATATTAAAGACACCAGTTTTCTTTAGACATAACTATTTGCTTGTGCTTTAAAGCGACAGGCCCATTAACGTTTATCAAACGATAACTAAATTCAAATGGCGCTGACAGCAATTTCCAACTTTCTTAGGCTGTACGACGAGCTTCTTCGCGTTCCAATTAAATGTTTTCTTTGCCCTCTAATTAAACATTGTTATTTTCACATGACTGTCATAAATGACAGATTTATCTTGTCAGAAAAAAAAAACGATTTGTGTAGACTTGGTTTGAAAACACCCCGTTTTAGATTTTTTACAATAATACAGTAATGATTAAAAAAAAACTGTGGTGTGGTGTCCGGATTAAGAATATAGCACCGCTCTATCGGCTCCCGTAGTTGTGGCGTAAAACGTGACTAAGAGATTCTAAACCAGTGGATGCCCATACACCACCCAGCAGCGTCCCTTCTGTGGAACAGCAGCCATACTGCGCTCACCAACCCGCCTGCCAAGCGTGGTGGCTAATGGCAAATTCCCCGTAAAATTACGACACAAATGTGGAACCTTTGTTCAGCAGTGGACGTCCTTTGCCTAATGTGTTGATCTTGATGACAAAAAATATCCGATTAAGATTAACTAAAATTAAATCTTTAAAATTATCAAAACATTTTTGAGAAATGATTTTTCTGTCTTACTTTGGAACATAATGAGATAACGAATAGGCTTTTTATGCAAGTTAAGGAAATCCGGATATAATTATTGGAACAGAACACAAAATTAAACACGCGCTGTTTAACATACATATCGTGTTTAAACACACGTCCTTAATACGTCAATATCATACAAAACCAGGGAGTACACTGAACCTTTTTTCGAGATTACAAAGAGCAAACTTTAGCATTGTAACACAAATAGTCTAGGATACGGCTGTAACTTGACAAAGTATTCCCGATTCGAATTCAATTAATTCAGAGTACTCTTCAAGTGTTTATTCGTTCGACACAAGGGGGCTTTAACACGAGAATTTTTCACTTCTTTTATATAAATTCTAGTACAATGTTTCTTTTGTAGATTTCTTTGTTAAAGACAAATAGATGCGGTGAGATGTCGCTACGTTTCGTTGGGATTAATGATATTACAGTATTCTTTTAACAAATTCCTAGACTTACCGACAAGCGCCTGGTGATATTATTACCTGCAAAGAGTAAAATAAATGTGATTAGAACTTTTAACGTTACTTCTTAAATAATGTTATTGAATAAAATTAACATGTAGGAGTTTGAACCAACTTCAATTTATTTCTACAACTTACTAAACTACGCGAGAATACAATTACTTCTTTTTTGGATAGAGCGATACTGAAAATTCCAAAAAAGCTACCTTGTGGATAAAGGTCAGTTAAAAAGAGATTGTTTGGTCGCCTAGTGTTAAGCTTCATGCCTTTTTATGTCGTGGGGAAATCCTCATGGACTTCCACCGCCTTGAGAAGGGCATGGGCATGGGCAGGGCCGGACTTCTTGCCAGTTAAAACCCCACGTTGTTCTTCCACTTACCTCTGGCTGGGGGTGGGGTGTTCACTTTGTCAGCATTACACCGCATCCCCGGCAGTTATTGGCCCGTCACTGTCTGATGAGCCCCACCTATGTGTGTCCTGTTTTACCGCACCTATCTTCAGACAGGCGCACGCAGAACTCACTCGCCACCGACAACAGAAACAAGCCTAAGAGGCTTGTTTCTGTTCGGGCCGTTGGCTATGGCTATACCCATAGGCTGCCACTTATGGGGGCTAGAAATCGTTCAGCGCCCTCCACTTGCACCCACGCCGGTACATTTCCTGTAGCCGAGATCAGAGATGGTCTCCACCCGTCCACGTCCTCGCAAAAGGAGGCGATGCCATCCCGCATTCTCTCACTCCGGACGATGGACTGAACCGCGGCCGGAAGCGAGAGGTCACCCTCTTCGACCGCCGCGACGAGAGCATGGCACTGCATTGCCCAAACTGGGCACTCCTTCAACGTGTGCTGCGCCATGACCTCCAGGCAGTCTCCGCAATGATAACAACCAAGCGTCTCTTCTCTGCCGATTAGACACAGGTATTTCCTGAAACATCCGTACTTTGAGAGCACCTGCGTCATCCGGAAGGTGAGGGTGCCATGCCGCCTCTCTAGCCGCTCCTCCATGATGATGAAGCATCACGCCTGCCCACAGCAATTGTAATAAATACCCTGAACTAGTCCTGAGTCCACCACACTGCACTCATCACGTAATTTCAAAGTATAAACACGACTAAAAGTAATTACGTTATTAACGTAATTTTTCTTTTGTTTGTGCATTTTAAGTGGATAACATAATCTGTTGAGATCTCATCGACCGTACTGAAATAGAAGTAAGTTCCCTCAGAATCGTTAATTGTGAATCCGCCGAGACAGTCCGCAGGGGATACCTATCGCTCGCTGCATACAGGCGACACAGATACTCCATAATTAGCTTACTGGCTGGATGAAAACGGGATAAAGTTCATTTGATATTGTTTGTTCATGTGAGATGTATGTGAACTGTACGCACGGTATAGGAGAAGCAATAGTATGCATTTTATTCATTAAAAAAAAAAACAAAAGAAAATCAATTTACTTTTGTCGTCAAATCGATGCACAAACACATAAAAAGGTTAAAATTTTACATAAAAAATGTCTAAATACTTAAAATCTACACACTAAAACTATGTCTATATAACTACTAAACGTGTACATATATGAGATAACATTTCAATACACGTGCTGGCAACACGATTAAGTTGAACTACGTGATAGTACATACGTCATGTTATGACAACATTTAGGCTGTATGATTGTGACCTTTGCCTGCCTTTTGGCAAATTTATTACATATTGATAACTATCTGACTGGAAAAGTAGAAATTATGCGTTGCATCTGTGCAAAAACTTGGTCGTTGCTCATCGTAATTCTGTGGCTTCAGACGAGCGGCAGCGCTGATTTTCAGCAACAAAAATGGTTGTTTTATTTTTTATCATGTTAGTACGCTATCGTATCACCTCGTGGTGGCCCGGATAAACCTCCGAGCCATTCATCCGGGACTCGCTTCTTAAGCAAAGTTGAGGGCTTAAATCTAGCACGTACCAATGTGACTTTTTCAATGGCATATGTACTTTTTTAGTTAATCTACGAGACTACTGAATTTTTGAGAAGGAAAACATGGTGAGGAATCCTGTGTCTGTGGTCTAAAGTCGCGAAGACGCAGTAAGCAGGCGTGGTGATTAATGCTCGTTTCTTCTCCGTGTGAGAAAAGGTATTTGCCTTGTGGTGAAACAATTACAGGCTAAAATTATTAACATATTATCAGCCTGTAAACATCCACTTCTGAATATAGGCTTTCTCCTAAACTACTAAAATCGTGTCCACTAAGTTTAACCAGTGTGTATTACCAGCCATGGCATGGAGATGTGATCACTTAGCGGGTAAGATACTCACCGGCTGCCCCAGTGATACTTTTCATGAGTATTGTTAACCAGTGTGCTATTGCTTGATGTATTGAATGGAATAACCTCATAGGAAAGCTCAGTGACTCAGCGAGCTATAGAGAGAGCTATTTCTATACGAGATCGGATCAGAAAGTAGAAGATCGTCCGTACAATAAAATGTATTACTGAGCGATATTTGCCCGGGGGTTCCAGCACACGTCTCCCGCTGTGTGTCATAAAACAACCCCCTGCAACCATTTGTGTCGTAAAAGGTTACTTACTTACTTACTTAGAGATAGAAGAATATACTTAAATAACCAATTCCTCCCCCCGCCAAGCGTGGTAATTCTATTTAACATGGTGACCATATAGAAAGAAAGAAAGAAAGAAAAATTATTTTATTGGCACAGACAATATACAAAATAAAAACAAACTTAAATATTAAAATCATAAAACTAACTAAAAGGCAACACATATCGTGCACAGTAACAAAATTATAGTGCCAAAGGGCCAACAGCTCAGCATAATGTTAGGTGGCAGTGGTACTGACCACCTAACGCTGGTTTTCAGCTGTAACCCACCGGTGCCATACGCTCGAATCTAAAACTAATGCATTTGAATGCACTTAAATAAAAACAATCTTTTTCTTAAAATTTGTACACACACATTGCACATCACAACATTATTTAAGAGTGTGTGTGTGTAATGAAACAAAATAAATAACATAAAATGTATAAACGGTAATTTCGACAAACTTACAATACCATATTATATAATAGTTACCTACTCAAATTACATAAAATCTACCCCAATAACAAAAACAAAAGTCAACAAATAATATCAACAAAATTATAATCATTCATTCATTCATCCCCACCAGTGCCAATTACTGTAAAACATTAATAATGCGATCTCAAAATATACCCAAATACATCCTTAAAAAATCAATGACAAAATATATGTTACCTACATTCCATTGAGAAGAAACTAGTTTATTATCGTGAGTGACATATATATGTATATAGTATAAATATATATACAGCATGCAGGCATAGACAGCAATGTTCGTAATCTCGACTAATTAAACATCTCCATCCCACTCTCAGTGGCCGCGCGTCACGCTCGCCGACTCGCTCGGTCGCAACATGCAAGCTGGCAACCTCTCAGTTATGCTGCAGTCAGTATCAGTTGCGAACGGCGCTTATGACTTCCCGTTAAAAATCTTGTTAGGTGTTGATATGTGTTTTAAATAGATACATAGATAAATTTACTTAGTTTGTCTATCGGACCGTCATTCAATATCTAATTTTGTGAAAGGCATATATTATAGTAGTTACTAAGAGGTTATATAGGATATTCAGCAGTAGAGAACTTTAGGTACTACTGATGATTATAGAGACTAATAAGTTGATTGCCCAATCGTGTAATTGTCAATCAATGTCAATAAAAATCAATAAAGGATGTCCACACATATAACATAACAATCAGTCCATTACTGTCCCCACTGCCTCTTCTCACGATGAGAAAAGCTAGGCCTTAGTCCACTACGTTGGCCTAGTGAGGGTTGGCGGACTACATAGACTATTAAGAACATTATGAAGTCCTCTCAGGTCTGTAGACATCCTCACGATGTTTTAAGCTCCAATCCGCACATGAATCCGAAAAGTCAGAGGTGTGGGCCGGGATCGAGTTCTTACCCTCCTGTATGGAAGGCAAGCGTTTATCCACTAGACTATCACTGTGGTGTTCTGTTTTGAGGCAAACTAAATAATCGGAATAACAGCTTACATAAAAATACATAGAGCGCGTTGCTCGTCCTCAGTCATAATGCATTCAAAGCTATTGTAGAGTCACGCCAAATTCTTAAATTTCTCTCCCAGTAATGTGCTGGGAATATGAACATCCAACGTGTTTGGAACATACCATTTACGTAATGATAAGTCAACACGCGATTTCCGTTTTACGCTAAGTTGATATACGTTTCTTTTGAACTGAGCTAAACGCTTCGTACAATCAGCGATATAAGTCGCCGAACATTTTTTTTTTCCAGTCGTTAATTCCTAGTTTTTATTTTAAAACCGTTGGTGAATATTCTCATAACCAGATTAGCAACATATTTAAATATTGTTTTGATAAAGATAAATTATGGATGCAAAACGAGCGGATGCAAGCGATTAGAAAAAAATAATTCTTCAGCGACTTAATTATGTCGCTTACCGTACAACATTCTCAGAAAAAGTCATAAATTTACCAGACAGGCGTTATACGTGACATTCATTAGTTTCATATTACTATAAATGGGTTTAAGTCCAATCTGGACAAACCCCACGTGGTTTTTAGATTGTAAGTTACTAAACTGTTGTAAGAAATTTTGTTATAATAAATAAATAAAAATAAGTAGGATATACAATATATTGTAATATATAATAAGATGTCTTCTTCTTGTTTCACTGATGTAGAAAAATAATATAATAATAATACCAGCCTATAACTGCCCCAAGGCAGAGCAATGGTCTCTTCTTATCCAAAGATCCGACGACGATATAAATAAATCATATTAGTACATTCTCTTTTTCACGTTAGATCACATGAAGAGACTCGCGTTGTCTCGTTCACTAAACACCCGACCGCTGTACCGCCCTCGCCGCCGAGGATGCCCGCCTCACCGACGTCGCGGAGGCCTATCGCCGCGTCACCTTCCCGTTCAAGTTAGCACTTCTCCCTCCCGTCTCTTGCTCGCGCCGGCCCGTGCCGAGCCTGTAGCTTTAAATGTCCCCTAATACAATTTAAATAATACCGATCCAGCTGCCCCCAAAACAATAGCTTGATATCCCCAGCAACGCCCTAAGCCGAGGTCCGTGTCCCGCAGGGAGCGCCCTTAGCGAAAGTTGCTTAGTTTTTAATATTTAATTTAAGCCTGGCTGGAGGCCTCTTTTGGCTTCGCCAGCAAATGACCGGTTAAGCAACCACATTTCCCAGAAATGTATGCGAGAAGACCACTAAAAAAAAAAAATACAATCTCTTTTACTTTGTTGGGTGTTTCAAAACACCACTCAATAGGTAAATGAAAACATCACGCTGGAACCCAAGCGTGTTGATTTACACCCGAAAAAACATCTACATATATAATTAAAAATCTTTAGATTTAAAATTTTGAACTTCATCCGTTATTTGCGTTAGGATCACATTTAATACGAAAAACAGACAAATCCTTAATCCCAAATCCAAAGATTTTGGATTATATCGATAAGAGATAAAAGTATCTGCTATGATTTAATTACTGAATAAACGATTCTATTCTATAAAGCTTATAAAGTTCAAAGTAACATTGCATATAAAGGATCGGAAAAAATATATTAAAACCATAATGGCAAGTAGGCAAATGTATGGTTACAAGGTTATGTTAAATTGTTGTTAGTTGTGTGCTAAACGTGTTTTATAACAATATTTTATATCAACACGACTTTATAACAAATCCTCTATACACATTTTTACCCTCAAAGAAAAGAATTTCTTTGACAGAGAAAGGCGAAGTCCTAGAAGCAATCAGCTGTTGTTATTTTAAACCTGCAGCTTGAGAAAGCTGTGCCATTTTATTTGATGTGTGCAATTGTGGTGGTTTATTTTATAAAGTAAATCTTTTTCTAATGGCAGAGTTACTTTTGTTGCATTGTCGACTCTTGTTAGTCATATATGTAACTCAATATACAAATCCGCATTAGTTTTTGTGTCCACTTCTAAATATACATCATTGGTATTAGCAAGTATGAATCTGGTATTAGATTAGATTCTTTGTCCAGGTATACTTGGATATTGTGTACAGTGGATGATGTTGAGGGATCTAGAACGAAAGGACACACCGAGCCTTGTACAGAATTTTTGTCTAAAATGCAACAGAATGCTAACCCGGTAACTCTCAATGGCGCGTACGAAGATGGGTAGTATGGTAACCAAGATGATCAGATTTTTTACGCTGAATTTAGTCTGAGAGATCAGAGGGAAATGGCACGTACCTCGCCGACATAAATTGAAAAATAAAATAGCCGCCGATGACTCGACAATCACTCTTTTTCTTTTTTCTTTTTTCTCGTCCAAACATATCGCTCCAGTGGCCAGTCTAATTGACCGACTAACGTAAACCAGAGTTAGAGCGCTACGTTATCCTTAGGTTTTGTTCTCAGAAACGACGCCCTTAATCCGGATAATGGTGCCTGGAGGTCTAAACACCAGTCGTAGTAAGTCGCAGGCGCCAACTTAAACAATTAAATTTTCGGACATAAATAAAATCTTGACATGAATAGTCTAGACTACTTGCCACGTTCTAATAAGATTAAGAAGTACGGCCAAGAAAATTTTAATATCATAATATGTTACGATATTCAACAGTATATCGTTCTCAAAATGAACGTTATGTGAGGAAAATGTAGAAAAAAACAGTCTAAACTTCTTTATTTTGTATGCCGTGTGGTGCCGGCTATGCCGTTTGGTGCCGGCTCAAAATACCACCACCCCATTTCCTCCCGTGGGTGTCGTAAAAGTCGACTAAGGGATTAGCCGGAGGATGGGCAGCAGCGTCCTTCGAGTACATTAACAACTCAACTGCGATCGCCAACCCGTCTGCCAAGCGTGGCGATTATGGCAAAACCTCCCAATGAGCCCACAACACACCCATATCGGTCGTTGTGGTGATCTTTGGGGGAGGCCTGTGTCCAGCAGTGGACTTCATTTGGCCGAGATGATGATGATGAAACTTCTTAAAATCTCTACACTAAACAAAACAATGTAATATTTAATAAAAAATATGATTATGTATAAATTATGTATGACAGCTTACGTTTTGCAACTGGACCAGTAATTACAACTTATATTAAGGATCAAGATCAACTCTGCTTATCCGCAACGCCTCGGCTTATGTGTGTATCCTAATGACATCATAGTTTCATAGAAAATGATCTATAAAATGTTCGATGCTGATGTAACGGGTGGGATAGTTATACCGAGTTCTGTATTACTATAAAACATTATGAGCTATTAGTTTATTATATGTCACCATTCTTCTATAAAACGAAAAATCATAAACCATATTAAAATTTATCGTAATGCCTTCAACATTGAGGTGAAAATAGAAGTTAAAAATATTATGACGCCATGTTTCATCAAACATAGTGTTTAGAAACATAGATTTTTTCAGATATATAAAACTTTTCCAGGTATATTGCTTATTCTTATCTACAATCCGTTCAGGTTTTCTTCTCGTAGTGGGTTCACGAAATTAAATGTGAAGTTATAAATCATACACTTAATACAGAATATGGATTTTTATTACCACATCGAATCTAATTATATAATATAAACTGGTCCCAGACACATGAACTAACATTAGATCGTGATAGTAAGCCGTATTACCGTATAATATTTTCAATAAAAGTATAAATAATATGATGACGACAAAAATTGGCGAATCTAGGTGCCGAATTTCTACTTTTAACCGCCTTACGTCATAAAATATTATAACCTATTTGGAACCATTTCAATCCTAATTGGGTAATCATACTATAATTTTCCAATTTCCTACGCGCGCGACTCTCAGCTCTTGACATCGATACTACTTCAATTTAACCGAATAAAATGCACAATGACGAACTTTTTCGTCGTACCCTTTATAATTGGGGTTTTAATTAAATTCAATATTGCGAGTGCTGAGCAAAAGTTAATTGTTTGATGTTTGTCTCTTTGTGTGGCACAATAAACGGAATGAAACTGCTTGGAAACATATAATTTATAAATTGGCAAACTCAATTTGCGTTAGCCTATTGTTGGTTTTCTTTTGAAGTAAGTTTTTAAACATTTTTGGCATAAATATGAGGTTCTACAACAATAGCTAATCTTATTTCAGTAGGTTAGGATGTCGATTAATAAAAAACAAGTTATGATTTCTATTTTTGAAGTAAAATTCTGAAAGTTTTTATGTCAAGTAAATAACAATATTTTCTTTTATTTCGCACCAAAATCCATAGACATTACAACAACATTACAAATTTAATAAAAATAAAACACACCTTACTAAAAACTTATTATCTAGCTCATAAGCAATTGAACTTTTCAACATGTTAGCCCAGTGATGTTGAATGGGGCACATAACATTTTCCGATATCGTTTTCAAGATCCCATTGAAACCTCCACGCAACCTGTACATCAGGAAGATACATTTAGCGCATCATGGCGTAAAAGTCGTCTGTGTGTGCACACATACCTGATACACTGCAGAAGCGTGGAAGCCTCAACAGGGACATGAAAATGTATTAATTGTACTGGACACGTAGGACGTTTTAGGCACGCCGGTTGTAAGATGTCCACATGCTGCCCGCGAAAAGCATTGGTAGTACGCCTTAAACAGGGTGACCTTAACTGCGTTGGAACACCGAGAAAATCTACGAATCTGCATACCACCACGCACCGCCAACGCCCTATGGTGCATCACATAATAACAATGTAACTTAATCTTAATAACATTCACAAGATATAATAAACGCTAGATATACCAACTGTTGACATAATTTCATTACACATAAGATACGTTTACTCGAATAAATACTCATTTCGTATAACGTTGGGCATAACATTGATTTGATCTCAATTTAAAACACTTTCTCTGTCTTGAATTCAACAATTTAAAGGGATCGCTCAAATAGCAAAAATAGCATAGGCTTAAAGAATTTTGTCGAAGAATCCTTTTGTGCACTTGCTATGTAAAAAATATATGTTATACTTAAGATCATTACAGAAAAATTAAATACTCTTTAAAATTATGGATCATCATCATCATCAATAATTTCGGCCGAATGAAGTCCACTCCTGGACACAGGCCTCCCCCAAACCCTCCACCACAATGACCGATATGGATGTGTTATAGGCTCATTGGGGGGTTTTGCCATAATCGCCAAGCTTGACAGGCGGGTTGGCGATCGCAGTTGACTTGTTAATGTACTCGAAGTACGCTGCTGCCCATCCTCCGGCTAATCCCTTAGTTGACTTTTACGACACCCACGAGAGGAGATCGGGTGGTAGTATTCTGAGCCGCCACCACACGGCTAAATTATGAATAAAGTTGTCCAAATGCTGGAAAAATATCAATACAAATAGGTAGGTTTTAACCTAAATTGAAAATTCTCTCTATAACGGTTGAATAGTTGGCATGAATTTTACCCAAAAAAAGCGGAATAACATCTGTAACAATTGTTTTTTTATCTCATTTTTTAAATATTTATTGAATTCTAAAGAAGAACCCTGAAATGTCACACCCCGCGAGAAGCACCCCCGCAACGTCTGTGGCGCATGCTCGAAACGCAATACATCAGTGTCAAAGAGTTTATTAACCATTGATGTATATATGTGTCTATGTTGTTTAACTAAATGATAATAACTATTTATAAGAAATCAGTGTCTTGACAACTCGTATGACGGGTGGATTGTATTATTTTTTACAAAAGCAATTCAAACTTGAAATTCAACTTCCAATGATTTATAAATTAATTCGTATTGTAAACAGTACAAATATAAAATTACGTAAAATTCAAACATAAATTAAATTCGTAAATATATTTAAAGCAGTTTGTTATTTAATTTTGTGTTTTGAGCTTATCATAGAGTAAGTCTGACAATGCCTAAAAAGATAAAATAAATGTAAAGTAAAGCGTGCCTGAGCTGCACAAAATTATGTTTAGCAGGTTCTTAGATTATTTCTAAGCTGATTATTTAGGCTTCTAGTTTACTTTAAAAGTTCGTTTGATGGCATTACGTAAAACCAGCATGAGATCCGGTAAGCATTTTCTTGGTCATTACCAAACCTGAAGAATTTTTCATGTAGTAGCACCTATGCTAAATAAGATAAATGTTGAAAGCTAGGTCATCCTAACTTACAGTCATCCCCTCCGAGATGTGCCTAAAGGCGTGGCACCAACGGGTGGCTCCAGATGGAGATCTTTCGAGTTCCTGGAGCCTCCCTTCGGTGCCGACGATCATCACTCCGGTGGTTTATCCAGCAAGCCCCTTCGCCCTTTCCCGGGGCGAAGGAAGTACATAAGGTATTTCCACCGGATCAATAAAAAAAAGGTCATCCTAACTAGTTCCGTTACTAAGATTCAGTAAGCATTCATCTGGTCATTATCAGACCGTCAGAATTTATTATGTAAAATATATCTGCTAATATAAATAAGATAACTGATAAATTTATCATCGCAACTATTTTATTATAAAAAATATATTAGGTCTCAGAGCGAATAAAATAGGCAAAAACAATGACAACACTGCAACACATCTGTTTTTGCGTTATCTTCAGATCCTTTTGTTGTAGTATGGTCGTTTATCGGTACAAGACGCTAAAGTAACAAATACTAGTATAGAGGCCAAATCATCAATGCCATTGGGAAATGTAAAAATATAATATATAAAATAAAAACCCTTAATTATAAAAATATTTTCCACTATTTCAACTAAACGGCTCAACTGGGTTTTTGGTGGCCAAAATTATTTCTTTAACGTACTGTAACAGGGCCAAACACTGTCACAGCCCTTATATCTAGTGATCGTTAAATAAAATCAAATTATTGATTCATTTTTTATATCTTTTAATTATGAGAGATTATGTAAATTCATGAATTTTGAGTCACTAATGCATCCTTTGGACAATTATCTTTTACCATAGAGTCTTGTTGCAAAGACCTTCGTCTTAATACAGTGTTATTGTAAGGAGAAGATATTGCCGAGTTTCTTGAACGCTGCCCAGCAGAGTCCGATACGAAGATTGACCTCTTTCTCGAAGTTGGGCCTACTTCATTGGACAGTTTGTTCCAAGTATACATAATCGTCAGCAATTTCATGCGTATCTTTACAAAAGTTGGTAGTCCGTGGACATATAATATTAAATAATAATACAACCCCTCTGGGCATTCGTTGTCTCACCATGGGATAACGCGATCCCGGAGGGCAGATCAAAGAAGCTTCTTCACCATTTGATACAAAAAAAGTATCACAAGGAGATCTATAAAAATATTACTAAACGCGGGGTAGCTTATGGCGTATGTGAGTGGAGGCACTGCGTACCCGAATGCCCCAGAGAGTCGGTCAAGGCCTCGTCTCCAGTTTGCATTTCTTGGTCGGCTAGAGTGGAACACAATATGAGTGCCCGCAGGACTTTCAACTCTGGCTTGCCTTAGTTGGCCGATTAGAGGGGGGCCGCCGGAGCTAGACGCTTGGGGGCGGAAGTGTCTAATGGCGTATAACGAACATCGCCACTCTGAGTCTTCCAGACGCGCGATGGTGAAACCAGTTCCGCACCTCTCAACATTGCGAGCCACAGTAGTGCTCCCTATCGCCTTTAGTAGTGGCCATTTAGGGGGTACATCTTGTGAGTAGCGAGTCAACGTCTGACACAAAATTTAATTTAAAGGTGGAAAGACAGACGCCGTTTTTTCTGTTTTTCAAAGTATTAAAACTATTTAGCACCCATTGCTTAGACTTCATAATTATCTCCTACAATTCGAGACTGCACTTTATAGTGCAGTCATGGAGAGTTATTGTCCCACTACATTTAGACTAAAGTTTTAGCACCTAATTGTAATACCTACTCACTCAAATATCAGGAGTACATAGGTATAACGTTATTTCGGTAGTGAACAACAAAATCTATTGCTATTATACGAATTGCCTTATTCATCTTACCAATTAATTAATTCCCGATATATTAATTAGGAAACACGATGCTGTAATATTGGCCTAGCGTCATTGTACAAATTATGCTTAGTTGCCGTTATTGATTGCCATTGGCAGGTATATGGAACCCATGGGTGCTACAAATACAGTATAGTGAAGAATTTGCCTGTCAAAGCTACTCTGCGAATATATTACAAAACCTTCAGGTACAGTAAATATTTTACTATGGTCTTCTTTTTCTTGTGTATGTAGTTTTCCCTTTCACCTTCGGGAAAGACTAAGTTTTTAAACTATCGCGAATCTCACTCATATAAAACTATAATTTCGGGAATTTTCGCGCACAGGTAAATCAAAACAATGTTTTGACTAATCTCGACATTTCGGCTAAGTTGCATTGACTTCTCGTGACCACGACGACGTGCGCGAAAAGTCCCGAAATCATTGTCTAATACTTAATACTAGTTTAGCATGGTGAATTCTTGGTAACTGGCCGCATTTAAATCATCACCATCATAATCATCATATCAGCCAAACGTCCACTGCAGAACACACATGCTGCCCGTATCCAACGACACTCAGTAACCTTCGCCAGGTCCTTTGTTCCAAGCTGCGTTTTCCGGTGCGCGGTCTCCACTCGAGAACCTTTTTGCCACAACGGCAACGTAAGTAGCTATCGTTTATAATCATAAAACACTAAAACATATCATTGGTATTTTATTCATTACCGGTATGTTTAAAAAACTTTATTCATCATGCTCCGAGCCTTTACCCAACAATGTTGGGGTTGGCTTCTAGTCTAACCAAATTCGGCTGAGTATCGATATTTTACTTAAATCGATTGCCATCAGACCTCCACTACATATACCGGGCAATATCGAAATTCATAGGTTAGATCCGTTTTTTACAGACTATTGGGCTTCGGACTACCCCTAACGACTATCATAGATATTTATATTAGGTATGACAAACGGGATCAACGGCTTTTGGGGCATGAACGGGTCTCGATGTGTTAGGAATGATCTCCCATTTAAGGAATGACCGTGGCAAGCGTTGCTTCACCTCGCACATCTTTCAATACGCTGTAGCCGAGCTGCGAGACTGTCTACAATTTTTTTTTTTTTTTTGTTAGTATTTCTCCTGTGTCGTGGGTGCGTTTACAGACATAAATTCCACATACAATACACCCAGATCCGGATCAACTACCTGCAGATCATACAAATATTTGTTCCTTGCGGAAATCGAACCCACAACCCGGAGCAGCAGCCGACTGTATCAGCCACTGCACCAACCGTGCAGTCATGAGAAATGTAAATATGTTGCTTCAGTTTGTGTTCACACATATAATCAAAGCAATAATATAAGTACTAAACGTTCGATCAACTACAGTTCTTTACAGTTACGTTGCCAGCAACTGGCTAGCAACTGGTCTCGGAGCTTCGCCAGCGAAACACGAATTTTGGAGATAATCGAAACCCGTGATTATCAATCAAGAAAAGGCAATTTTTCCTACAAATAGTTTCTATAATTGAACCTTTAATTCCAGCCCCAACTACGCGATTATATAAGTACCATAAGGCCAGTTTTACCAGTGTGGGCGATCCGATATGAGCATCCATTCACTACATTAATTCAGTTGGACACTAGCAGATAAGCAGCGGCTTGTGTTTTATCTGAGAGTTATTAGGTCCGTGGAACTAGCCCCAAATCTCCGAAAATCCTAATTTACCGAGATTTGGGATCGGAGTTGGTAGGATTTTTCTTACTTAGTTATTTTTATATCTACCGAATAAAACGCAAAAAGTACCAGATTATTTCAAGTAAATCACTTACAGGTACATGGTTTTGTTTGTCAAACTTTAATGAAAGAAGGTTCATGTTTGTGGTGATTTTGTGTTTAATTCTGAAGCTAAGTATCAAAAGTAAACGATGAACAGTCAGATGTCAAAACTAGTAAATAGTTTGTAAAATATAGTAACTACGAATTACCTATTTACTTTTGCTGTGAGCCTGTTATGTTTCTGAGAAAAGAGAACCTATGTTAGATTCATGGCGATTTGACCAGATGATCTGCAAAATAAACGGTAAATAATTTTAAATATCGTCTCTTTCAAAATATCAGCTAGGCGGCAAAATTAATAGGATTAATTGACGTTTTGGTGCATACTTGCACAAGATAGGACGTGAGGTCACGGCGCAGTGCCACCACTGTGGAGACGATCAGGATACCGCACAGCACACACTAGGAGAGTGCCCTGCGTGGACTGCCGAGCGGCAGATCCTGGTCGATCGGATCGGGAAAGATCTGAGAATTGGAGAATTGGAATTGGAGTGCTGTGGTCTCCTTCTGTGAGAGCGTAATGCTCCAGAAGGAGGTCGCAGAGCGGGATCAGGAGAGGGCCGATCCCGCTCGGAGGAGGAGGACACGGAGCCGGGGTAACAACCACCGCGGTTTCCGTGTCCAACACGCCTGAGCCCCCTGTCGTCTTATATGGCAGGAGGCCTTGGGGGTCGCGAGCATGCTTATTGGGAAATCTGCGTGCTCATACCGAGTGACCCCCGAGAAGACAGCGGTGCGCATGTGGTCACGTACCGCTGTGTGCGCAGCACAGCGCATAGTGAGGCTTCGGGGGAATCCTTTACAATTCCCCCGAGAGATGCCTGGGGGGGTGGCCTCTTTATAGTCGCCTTCCCTCCACTAGAGGGGATGACCGCCTTACAGTCATCCCTCCGAGATGTACCTAAAGGCGTGGCACCAATGGGTGGCTCTAGATGGAGATCTTTCGAGTTCCTAGAGCCTCCCTACGGTGCCGAAGATGATCACTCCGGTGGTTTTAGCCAGTAGGAGCCCGGCATGCCCCTTCGCCTTTTCCCGGGGCGATTATTTAATTATAAAATACAGTAACGACGTGTGGTGCCGGCTAAGAATACCACCACCCCATTTGATCCTGTGGGTGTCGTAAAAGGCGACTATGTGATTAGCCGGCGGATGGGCAGCAGCGTGCTTCAAATACATTTATAACCCAACTGCGACCGCTAACCCGTGTGCGTGGTGATTATGGCAAAACCCCGCAAAGGGCCCACAACACAAACCCAGACAGGTTCTTGTGGCGATCTTCGGGGGTGGAATATGTCCCGCTGTGGAGGTTTTTTGGCAGACAAGATGATTATGTGTAACCTCGTTAATGGAGACTTGCTAAACATATGTATATCCTTTACTAATATTTGTATCTTAAAGTATATACGGAATTCTTTTATGATCAAATAATTGTACATACATATATATGTTTATATATACAACAGTCAAACTCCGTCCTGCATAAGAGAAATGGTTTGACAGTTTCCAACAGGCTAACCCAATGAGTTAACATGTCGAATCGCATCCAACGACCATACCATACGTACATTCAGTGATTTAGGATGCGCACCATTTTACACGATTAATCTTGCATGATTGTCCCCTCCAATGCGTTCAGTGTTTATCCGGCCTACCTAATTCCACAATGCTTTATCTTTCAAAATTTCGTGATAACGCTTATTATTAATACGGTAACACCGGGATAGTAAATCCACTGGGATAGGCACCTCATTTTCAAAAAATCTTACTTTGCCAAAATTGGAACAGACAATGAATAGGTTACGCCTAAACCCCCTGCTGGGCGCGCAGATTGGGGAGTCTGCGTGCTCATACCGAGTGAGTTCCGTGTGTGCTCCTCGTGAAGTTCCTGGGGGGCACCCTTTTAACAGTCTTCTTCCCTCCACTAGAGGGGGTGACCGCTTTACAGTCATCCCCTCCGGCTGAGATGAGCTCCGGATGAGCTTAAATGCGTGACACCAATGGGTGGCTCTAGTGTGATCTTACGCGGACCTAGAGCGCCCTCCGGTGCCGAAGATGACCGCTTCAGTGGTTTTAGCAGGTAGGATACCCCGTCGCATTTCCCCGGGGCGAAGGAAGTTCATGTAGAATTTACACTGGTGTCCAAAAAAAAAATTACAGATATTTACGGGTTTTTAGATATTACTACAAAATATTGTTCGCGCATACTGGATATTGCATATGTAGGTGGGGACTACAGTATACTAAGAACATTAATATGCAGTATTTTATGATTTCAACAAAACTAAATTCTTTACGTCTCCATTTAAAGTACAAGTGTTTAAACATTACTTAATACTCAGAAACTTTAATACAGAAATCTGGCGGGACAGTACGTACAGCTCCATACAAGCCAGCTGGTGGTGGAAAAAATTTCCATTTAGTAATTTCGCAAACGTATTACTCCTGACGTGTGGCGTCCGCAATAAAAATTTAGCAACAATCCATCTCCTCCCGTAGTTGTCGTGAGAGGCGATTAAAGAATTCGAACCCAGAGGGATGGGCAGCAGCGTCTCTCAGCAACTATTCTGTGGTCACTAAGTGTTGTGAGTACAGAAAAATTTGCCCCAAAATGACGATATACGGCATGTAACACGGCTCATGGGAGAGTTGTTGAACAAGCCTTCGCCGATTTTAATTTTTTCCAGGTATAATTGTTTTTAATCTCATTTAATGGAATATTAGACAGCTGCTTATTTTTTCAAGAACTCAGTTTATTGACAGTAAGACACAGTAAAGAAAAATCTAAATGTAATGATTAAACAACATTCAATAAATGAAAATTGAGTAATCATTCAGTGTTTCTTGCTCTTTGGTTTAACGTATTCGGAAATTATTTGTAATATTTAAAAAATCCTTTACATCTGCATTCTTGGTAGCAGGTGTTGTTTGAATGATAAAATGGGGCCAATTTAATACGGAAGAGCCCCATACCGGTAATGCAAAACATGTGATTAATGGAAAGGTACCTGAAAATTCGTAAACAATTTATATGATTGCTGGAAATGGAATTCAACTCCGATTGGAGTGGATTGGTTTTTATAATAATTTTCATTTGGGTCAGACATTACATACGGTAACTGTTGCATTTTTAACATACCTACCGAAAAGATAAATTGTTTTTTTTTGTTACGCAATCCATGAGAGTAAAACATATCGATTTTTTAAGGTAATCATAAATCAATTATTTTTCTGTGTGGTGTCCGGATTAAGAATATAGCATCAATCCACCTCCTCCCGTGGATGTCTTAAAACGTGATAAGGGTCTCTAAACCAGAGGGATGGGCCGTAGCATACCTTCAGTGGAGCAGTAGCTATACTATGTTAAACAACCCGCCTGCCAAGCGCGTGGAGTGCTGGCAAATACCCCCTAAAATGACGACATAATTAGGGAAATCTATGGAAGAGAGCTTTGTTCCGGAGTGGACTTTGGCTGATATGATGATGATGGTAAAGGTAATAACAAACACACTTACACATCAACCCGTAAGGTCCAATACTGAACATGATCATCACAATGATAACTACCATGAGCGGTATTGCCATAATCATCACGCTTGGCAGGCAGCTTGGTGATCGCAGTATGTTGTTATTAACACACGAGAGAATGCTGCCGTCTATCATCCCAAAATGAACCCAACAATCTAAAAAAATTAACGTTTAAAAGTGTCGTCTCGTCATAAAAAAATTATGGCCCACATTAGAATGTGTCCTGTATCAAGGGTAACATTTGGAGGTACGAATTTCACATGCACAAACACCCAGGCCCAAAACAACTATCTGTAGATCATATAAAATATTTGTACCGTGCGGGAATCGAACTCACGACACGTAGCGCAGAAATAACTCACCCAAGCCACACACTTTGTGGCTTAGCCACAGTGCCAAATATTTTTGGAATGATTTCAGAACGATAGGCAGACGGACCTTTCTGTGTGGTAATCATAAAACATACTGCGGTCCCCAATCCGTCTACCAAGAGCTGTAGCCCCATTACCCTCCTAAATAAAATACCTAAATTAATCCAACAACGTAAAAGATGCCGAAGGAAATATGCTCATGCTCACTCAAATGACCTGCTGATGGTGGTATCGTGTATTGGGGTTGCTGAGTTTCTCTGCAATATGGGTGCGCTGAGCGCTCTTGATGCATGCGTCATGTGCGTGAACGAGTAGCATCTGTTGGAACTGGTCGGTGCAGTGGTTGATACAGTCGACTGCTGCGCTCTGGGTCGCGGGTTCGATTCCCGCACGGAACAAATATTTGTATGATCTGCAGGTAGTTGTTCCGGGTCTGGGTGTATTCTGTGTGAAATGTATGTCTGTAAACGTACACAGGAGAAATCCTAGAGCGGGGCAACGTTTAAAAAAATGAAATGAAAATGACATGATAATTTAATCATAAACTTTAGCAAATATAATATTACAGGTATAGACTTTCAAGGAAGACTCTTTTCTCCTAGACAGTGATAGTTTATGTGAGGACGTTCTAGGGGAAAAGAGTATTTAGGAGATGTTAGAAAGATGTAGTCATAAATATTGTAACAAAATTATGAATAAAAACCTCAACAATGGAATTTCTTGCCCGTTCTGCTCCAAAAGAAATCTACATCTTGTAAACGTAGCAACTAAAGTCTGACTATTCACAACAGCCTTTAAACTGTTTACAAAAATATTCATTTCTACTCTTGGCCTTCCAAGTTGCACTTCATAAATTACCTAGGTGAAGATAAACCGAACAAAATCCTCGAACAATCAAACCCTTTGCATCGTTGTACAAGAGGTTATAAAAACAGCGTTTGGCCTTATTTCTTTAAACTGTCGGATATTGAGCGCGTCTTAACGAAGCTCAGCATGATGGCAAGTCATCGTCGGGATCGAGTGTTGTCGAATACGACTGACGGAAATGCTCTAAAACAGAAGAAATGAAACGTTTGTAGTGTTTTACAAGAATTAATTTTGTGATTTTCTTCTTATCTCGGAGTCGTCGTAGCTCGTTACGGATTTTGTACCGAGAATTTGATTATCTAAATGTGTAATTGGGCATAGTTATATTAAAGGTGAGATTTCCGTGAGGTACCGGTTAATAATGCCGCCACCCCGTTCGGTCCTGTGGATGTCGTAAAAGGCGACTATGGGATTAACAGGAGAATAAACAGCAGCGTTCTCGGAGTAAATTTGCAGCGCAACTGGGATCGCCAACCCGTCTGCCAGACGCGACAATTATGGCAAAATCCCCTAAAGAGCACACTACACAAACCTATATCGGTCGTAGTGTTTTTGGGGGAGGCCTACTTCCAGCAGTGGACGTATTTCCGCTCAAATGATGGATGATTTTTTACTCACATCCGCCATTGCGATAGACGTCACAATTTCTTCGTATTGAGTTATTAAGTACATGATCTACATCCACTACGCATTTCTAAACCATAATAATTGTACACAGCATATATGTGTTTAGTTCGTAAAATATTTGAGTCTGCACGTAATGACATATTAGACGGTATTAATCAGTTTTAATAAGCAAAACGCACTCATGACTGAGTCAATACACGCACAAATATTCTTTCCGTTATAATAAAAATAAAACAACTAATACATTATACTTCTATCTATCTATCTTAAAAAAACATAAACAATATAATAACGTTTACGTATAATTGTCATCAATAGAGTAAAGCCAAATTTCAATGTCAATTTAAAAATATTTAAATATTTAGCTTTATATTGTACCTATTTTTTACTGGTTGGCATCCGTATGTCACTATGGGCTCCAGTTGAAAATCAGCGCCGGGCATCACCGCTATTATGCTTGGCATTATGCTGAGCTGGATACCAGTTTAACACGGACATGGGACACACAATAATAGTATGTATTTTTAAGATATTGTTGCATAATTAAATCATCAGGAAAGTCACATTTATTATTGTTTAGAACTATGATAATTAAAACAACATCCTTATGGTGTCATATGTATCTGTAGTCAAATAAAAGTTTTTTCTTTCTTTCTATTTATGATGATGATGATGACATGAAAAGGATCCAATCCACAAAAACTACTTTAGAGATATAGTAGTATCTCAAAGCAGTAATTATAACTTACATCGTTAGGTACTATGTTGTACTTAGGAAAAACAAAAAACGATAAATACGCGATCGCGATAATCACTTTATATGCGTTTTTATAATGACTTAATGAGCAATAATTACGAAATTACTTAGACATTTCTATAAAAATTCATACTTTAGTGCAAAATATAGATCAAACATTTTAAAATCAAACCTTAAAGTAAAACGAATACATTGTTTAGACAGCCATATACAACATAACATAACAATATAGAACAATACGAACATTCATGAATTCGTTTTATTGATACGCGCACATAAAAATGCGTGTCAAATGGCCGAGAAAATCCGGGTTATTCGTATCAACTTTTTCTTTGCATCAAGGGAAGAAAAATGCCCATAATATCAACGTGATGTATTGCCATTTGTTGATGTAAGAAAATTGTTTTGCGGTTCAGTATTGATGATAACGTGTCGTGTATAACGATAGTCCGTGTAGTGTCCGGATTAAGAATATAGTACCAATCCGTCTCCTCCCGTAGATGTCGTTAAAGGCAGCTAAGGGTTTCTAAACCAGAGGCACGGGCAATGGACGCTCATTCTGTGAAATAGCAGCAATTCTGCGCTCACCAACCCGCCCGCCTAACGTGGTGTGTATTGGCAAATTCCCCCAAAATTACGATTCACGGCATGGAACCAGTCGTTTATGTTGTTTCAGACTTATTCACTATCCGAGGCAGCATTTTCATAGTGCAGCCATGGAGGAACTCGGTTAACTTCCCATTACATTTGAGATAAAAAAACCACAGGGAGGTCTCGACCCATGTCCCGCGTTAGCTTACCAAAAGACCGGACTTCAGGATCATACTGGGGGAAAATATTAACCCATATTGGCATTTTTCGGATACAATCGAATTCTGGGCGGCGCGTGGGTGTATGCACTGCAGTCTCTTGGAGACGGCTTGAGGCGACTGTTTACCAGTTACCTTCGTCGTAGCGTGTTCCCATCCGGTTGGAAGTAAGCCAGATTGGTTCTGCTGAGGAAGAAAGGAAGCCCCGTTGAGTCTCCTTCTGCATATCGTCCCATTTGCCTGCTCGACGAGACTTCGAAGCTATTCGAGAGAATAATTACCCGAAGACTCGTTGAGCACCTGTCACGAATAGGTCCCGACCTGACCCAAAGTTAGTATGGATTTCGGCAGCGGTGGTCCACAATCGACGCGACTCTTCGCGTCCGCTCGTTGTCGGAACAGGCAGTGTCCAGGTGGGGTGGGGTGTCATTAGCTGTCAGTCTAGACATCGTCAACGTCTTAACTCTCGCAGGGCATCATTGGGGCCTATCTGCACTATAGGCACATTCGCTAAGTGGGCAGGGACGGACGGTAAAGTGGAGGGAGATTACGAGTGTGATTCCGCAGGGGTCTGTTCTCAGTTCCTTCTTATGGAACCTCGCCTATGACGCGGTTCTGCATATCATTCTCCCCGCTGGCGTCATTTTGGTCTGCTACGCTGATGACACTCTTGTGTTGGCCAGCAGAGAGTCCTTCGAGGGAACCATCTGGCTTGCCGAGCAAGTGGTGGCAATTGTCGTCGCCAAAATCCACGCTCTGGGTCTTCGGATAGCGCTGCACAAAACCGAGGCGCTATGGTTCCACAAACTGCCGCGGAGCAGAGAAGCACCCAGTTCATGGATACGCGTTGGTGACGCGCAAATCAGGGTGGGCCAGTACATGAATTACCTGGGGCTTACCCTGGACAGTCATCGGGGTTTCGAAGAGTACTTCGCGCGCCTCGTCCCCCGAGTCGAGAGGGTAGTGCGTGCATTATACTGGGTGCTTTCCAATCTCGGGGGATTCCGTCGATACCGCACAGCACACGCTCCAGGAGTGCCCTGCGTGGGCTGCCGAGTGGCAGATCCTGGTCGCTTGCAACAATGGCGGCAATGTGCCGTAACATCACGTCATATTCTGTGCAGGTATGCACCGAAACAACAGTGACCGGTGAATATCTGTGTCAGACGGTAGGTGACGCGCTCGCTCTTTCTGAGCCAGGCTGCGAAGAGCGGCAAGATGGCCTTGACGACGCACTTGGTCGCGAACTGCAACCGATGGCAAGGCGATGTCGCCACATCTCGAGGGCGTGTCGTCGAACCAGCCACCTCAGTCTGTCGTATGCCCCTGAAGGCGCGTGCCTTTCGCCGCTTTGGCGGAGGGAGTGCCACCGTATGCGTAGCAAGCGTCATGTCTATCGATAATAAGTGCCACTCAGGACAAGTTCTGCGTGGCACCACACGGCTCGAGGGAACGAGCTCCCTCGAGAATTTGGTCCATTCAGGCCGGTTATTTTGCTAGCTATTATTACTATTTTTGGTACGTTTTTCCTGCAATTACAAACGCTAATCAAAAAGGCCCAAACCTTTCAAATAAGAAGTATGTAAGTAATTTATTGACGCTAGTTTATCGATACTAAGGAGCTAACTAGGCAGTTGACAGGGTTATCTTTATATTAGAAACAGGAAATCACCATTTAACTTAGAATAAGATTACCTCGAATTCAATAATCCAGTGTAACCTTTATCAGACACAGTTGTCTTTTGCCATGAAATAAATAAGATTTTCTTATCCCAATTACTTCATCATAATATCGGCTGCATCGACTGCTGAACAAAGGCCTCCCCATTGATTTCAACAACAACCGGTAACATGCCACCCGGAACCACTGATTCACACCTACCTTCAGCAAGTTGTTTGTCCATCTCATATATTTATTACTTATATAGCTTATTCGACAGTTTAGGCACATATGTATATTAAATGATGATAATTTTGAGTAAAATTTAAATATTTATTCCACCCTCAAATACAAACAAATCAAAACCTAAAATATCGACTCAAAGCTATCAAAAAACTTGCCAGAAATGTTAAAACAATCAAGAGACGGTGAATTTAATCAAAACTCCGGGAGAAGGAGGAAGGAGGGGGATAGAGAATTCACGAAAAACTCCATCCTATCATCGCATATAGCTGTTGTTATAAAACAAGTCCGAATGTCCTGTACAAAAAGATATCAAAGTCATTTAATTTTCCGCCAAAACAGAGTAATGACTAAGAGGGGTCTCTTTAATAAGACTGACGAGATTTTCTTGTGATTTTATTGCCCACTCCTGCGCGTAAATCGGTCGTTTGGATGTAACGACCAACGATTTGCAGATCTTTTCATGGCCAGTCCTAATTTTCTTTGAGTCTTTATGCATCTTTATATTTTTTTTTCTTAAGAACTAAATTGTTTATGTTTTAAATTTGGCATTATGTCTTTTGAATTTGGATGCAAATTCGAATTACGCAGATAATTAAACAAATGATTAAATTTTAATTCCATTTAGAACAAATTGACATTTGGAATACATAATAAATAATTGTTAAGTAGTCAACCGTCGAATCCAACTCGGCTGGGCAGCGTTCGGGAAACTGCGCAATATCTTCTCGTCCAAAATACCGCAGTGTCTCAAGACGAAGGTATTTGACCAGTGTGTGTTGCTGGTGATGACCTACGGGACCGAGATGTGGTCGCTCACTATGGGCCTCATAAGAAAGCTCAAGGGCAATGGAGAGGATTATCCTCGGAGATTCCCTAGGAGATCGAATACAATATGAGGAGATCCGCAAAAGAACCAAGGTAACCGATATAGCCCGAAGAATTGTTAAACTTCAGTGGCAGTGGGCGGGGCACATTGCTCGTAGAACGGATGGCCGCTGGGGCCGAAAAGTTCTTGAGTGGCGACCGCGTACTGAAAGACGTAGCGTGGGTAGACCCCCCACGAGATGGACCGATGACCTGGTGAAGGTTGCGGGAATCCGCTGGATGCGAGTAGCACATAACCGGTCGTTGTGGCGATCTTTGGGGGAGGCCTATGTTCAGCAGTGGACGTCTTTCGGCTGAAATGATGATGAAGTAGTCAACAAACAACAGTTCCTAGTAAATAAAATATAGTGCATTAAAGTATACGTTTTGATTCAACCAACTCAGCCTATCGCAATTCACTGCTGGATAAGCTGTTACCAACTGTTGAATAAAATATTAAATTCTAAAAAGAATATGAGTATAGGCTATTAAGAAACCTGTCAGTCATTGGTAGTTTTATTTAAATAATCGAAGTCTAATTTGTTCTAAGTGCTGGATATATTACAAAAAGTATTTCTAAAGATAACAGCTTGTACATAGATTTGTTTCAGTTTGAAGGGGACTATAGCTTGTGAAGTTATTGGGTATAAGAGACTAAATAATTAATGTCTCGAATTAATGAGCATAGTGTGTTATGAGCAGGCGTGACAAAAGGCGTCAGGAAAATGGAACGATAGTTCAATTCAATCAATCGTTAATTCAGTAATTAGATACTTTTAAATGTCATATTGAAACCAACGGAGGGTAATTTCACTACATGGCAACCTCTGAGAAGAAATGCCAAAAGAAACTCAGGGCTAAGTCGTTTTCGCTTAATTTTCTTTTTATACTTCGTTTTAGAAATATGAGTACACATATTATTCAGACTAGCTGTTATACATTGATAACATTTTGCAGCTATACAATACAAACCACCACTTCAGCCGAAAAACGTCCACTACTGGACAGAAGCCTCCCCCAAAGATTGCCACAACGACTATTATCGGTTTGTGTTCTGTGCTCAATGGGAGTTACAAACAATGCAGAAAAATAGTTTCCACTTTCCAGGGAAGCCACATGTGCAGATAAGTATAGATACTAATTAACGTCACAAGTCCCTATCGTCAACTTAGTCTTTGACCTTATAGTCCCATCACAGGGTTATAAAAAATTACGTAATAAAACGTATCTAATGTTTTATTCATAGACTATATGTATCCCATTGCCAAATTTCATGCAAATCCTGTTCCGTCGAGGTTGAACAATAAACATATTACGAACTTTATTATTTATAATATTCGCTTACAATACAAACGAAAACAAAAACAGTGACTGAATTAAACAATTCACTATAATCTACAAAAGTCACATAAACATACAACTTTTGAAACTACAAAAAATAACACAATTAATTCAGTTCGCACTTACGTAATCAATTTGCCCGCAGTACGATAACAGTTACATTACGGACTTTTAATATTTAAAATTGAACCGTGCGGGCGTTTATCAACAAAAGCCTTTTTGAAAGCACCCTGCGGCCGGAGGGTTAAACAAAAAAGACTTGGCTTGCGACAAAAACCACAACTATCTTCTCCTGAATCTTTTGTTTGTTAGAATTCCATTGTTGAAATTAAACTGGCTCGGATATAATATTAATTTATGTTGTTCACTGTACTTGACCCAATTCATTTACCTACCTAAATGATTTAGGGTAGATAATGTTTCACAAGGCTCTTTTATACAGATTTAGAGTAAGGGGAGAGTTGGAAATATCAGGCTGGTCAGTATTTCTCGATTCTTGCGTCACGCTCGTAACTGGGTGCCTTCTGTCGGTACTGGTTAGCTCATAGCTGCTAAGGAACTCTTATGAAACAGATTGATTAGTTTCGTACTTGTCTGTATTGTTGTCGTCCATTACTTATTACATTATCCTCTTCTTCTTTCTTCTTTCATGTGGTTAGTGGCCAACCTTATTTCAGTTTTATTCAAGCCACACAAAGGTGTCCAACTTGGCTTAACAATAGCCATCTAATGACAACAACCGGAACCGACGTTTTTACGTACCCTACGACGCACGGAGCAAATACCACTATGCGGTCACCCATCCACAGACTGACCGCACCAAGCGTTGCTTAACCTCACTGATCATTTACCGACCAGTGAGTGCAACTGGCTATGAGAACCTCAAATATTACAAAAAAATATTACCTTGTAAAAAAACACATTGTAATATAGTATTATTTCAAAAGAGATAAGAGATTCTTGCCAGCTTTTTTCCATAGGATCGACATCGTTGAACTGTGAAACTTAAATCGGTGACAGATCATAAGAGCTTTTAACAGCCTAATTGAAATTTAAATATGGAGGGTGCCTATGGCTTTTTGGCTGTATTATGATTTAAATGCTTAGTGATAATGGGAATATGATATACTGGTTAATGTATGTAACATGTATGTAACCAATATGTCATATTGCCACTACTACTAAGCGTGACAGGCAGCTTTGGGATCACAGTATGCTGTTATTAGCACGCAGAATGATGCTGCCGCCTGACCTCTTGACATTAACCCTTAGTCGCCATTTACAGTGGAGAGATCTATTCTTTGGCGGAAACCACACGAAACTAACATCATTTAAAAATAATATACAAAATATTATACTGTAGACACCGCTGTTGTGTTGCATGTTGCTTGATTTGCTTTTTATCCATCGTTGTGTATTTCGACGCAAAATGAAAATGAACGGTAGTCAAAAACACATGATTCAGAAAACTCTGCTTCGAGTTATAAAAACATCTGCGATAAGTGCTTTCGCATTATTTACGGAGCCCAAATTAAAATTTCGCCTTTCCGGCTTTGCGTCTGATCTGTAACGTTAGTATACAGTGAAATTGCTTTTTAAATGTCGTTCAGGTACGACGTCGTTACGGCTACATTATATGATATTAAGCACAGATGAATAACTGTACTTATTACTACGCTAAATAAAATATGACGATTCAAATTAAAAACATATACATTATACATATACATTTTTATTATCACTTCCTAGTGCTCTCTGGCTCTATATTGCTATAGCTCCTTTTCTGTCTGGTCTTATTTTGTAACATTAATTCAACGCAATTCTATCATGTATTCAGTAATTAGAAACAACGGATACCTAAATTATTGATCCTTGCATCCGCCTTGGTAACATCTGTCAGTGCTTCTTTGGTTTTCAACGACATATTTCCACGATGATCATCACTGGTTGACGTGAGAATATATTAATAATGTTTATAATTTAACGAAGCAATAACCTGTATAGTAATTTAACAAAAACGCTCAATATTCCGAAAATCTGGATACTTCACGCCTCTTTATTGAACTTTGATCGCTTTTCTAAACGAATAAAAATGGATTAAAAAGTCGTTTAACAACTTTTACTTCGCCCTAAAAAAGTTTTCCTAAGAAGCGTTTCTTAACTTAGTTTGAATCTTCGGCGAAACTATAAAATACCTCTGCACGGACCATTAATACTGAAGCTATTGGTAGTCCTTAAAATTCTAATCTTATTGAACAATGAGAGCTTAGATTTAAAGTAGAGCCAGGCTCAATCTACTGTAAAGTACCTATACTGATCAGATAAATCCTAAAGAAAATTACCAGCGAGGACGTATTCATTGTATTAATTTTTTTAGATTGGCTTATGTTTGGTCACTCTCTCCTAATGATACGCGACGATGTGGTCGATCGAAGTCGATGACGATGACGATGTCGTATTAAGAGGGGAGCAGTAAGTATAGAAAAAAATACTGTGAACTGACAGGCATTATTGCTTTCTGGCGAAGAATTTACTCTTTTCCTCGCGAGAAAAAGAATATTCAGAAGATGGGTAGCAGTGACCTCTCTCTTTCTGTGTTAAATACGACGTCCTCAAACCACAACCTAGTTATTATAATCGATCATAGTAGTCATCATTATAAGGCTCATGAAGCAGTATTTTGAGATAAAAGGTATTCCAGTTAACTGATCCATAAGGAATCTGTCCAGATACAAGATAAAAATATTCAAATATCAACCAACCACTCAACAGCCACCCAAATGTAGTTTATTGATTCAAAATAGAGTTCGACTACTTGTTTCGTTGGAAATTCCACTATGGATACTCTTTGCTCTGGTGAAGACAGAGGGTTATAAAATCGAAATCTCACCAACAGAAACCCTATGGAATTCTGTAGTCTATTTTATAGATAGTCCACATAGATAGCACCTGATCGCTTGCGCAGTCGTGACCCCAGAAATTGCCGTTCAAAAGGTTATGTGGACGCAGTACTGACCACAAACATCTCTATTCTTTGTTATTCGAAGATTCTCGTCTGGTTTAATGACAGTATCATTCACTTATCACTTATAAATGTATCCATGGAGTTCCTTGCTGGTTCTTCTCCACGAGATCAATTATTTGGAACCGTGCAACTTAGGTTCTGACGTCTGGCAGTATTTGGTTTACTTGAAATAAAACTTTGACTTGACGATGGCTCTTTCCGTTTAAGAATAATAGCAAATACCAGATCTTTCATCCATGATGATACTTGAATCGGCCTGCCACCATCGATTGGCTTGATTAAATTGATGTTAAAGAAAACATATAATTCCGAAGCTGCGTTGCTTTTTTAACGCCATACACTACGTTTGAGTTAAAGAACACGATAAAATAAACTGGCTACCAGTCTATCACAAAGGATTTATCCAGTTGCAAAAAGTAGAGATTACATCTTTCAATTTAAAAAAGACTTACTAGTTCCGAAGGTTTTAGAAAAAGCAACAATATATTCCTTTGAATCGAATGCTGCCTAACACGGGAAACCAATTTCGTTTTCGCAGTCCATCGGCTTATTATTCAACTTGTGATTGCTACCAAACCATTGCAAATATAAAATCTTGGATAAAGAAAATCTGATACGAAGCGATTTAGGAGTCTTAAACTACTAAGCGAGGCTGTAAAAGGTAAGGGACGCGAGAATGTTGTGTTATATTTTTGTATTGGAACTAGTTAATATTTTTATTTTCAGACATATCATGTAGGTACATTGCGCATAGTGTTACCGGATTGCAATAACTCCTAAAGCATTAATTGAAATAACGTCACGACAATTATTACCAAATACTAAAATTAAACCGTATGGCAATCATATCATATGAATGAATAGCACCTATCCATCTCATCCCGTGTGTCCCGTGTGTGGTGTCGTAAAATGCGGCTATGAGATTAGCAAAAGATGGGCAGCAGCGTCCTTCAAATTAACTACGCAACTGCGATCGCCTACCCACTTGCCAAGCGTGGTGATTATGGCAATACCCCCCAATGAGCACATAACAAATAGGTTGTTGTGGTGATTTTGGAGGGAGGCTTGTGTCCAGCAGTGGACCTTATTCGGCTGAAGTGATGATGAAAAAAACACAATATTTCTCAAGACATTAATATAATGAAACACAAATGTGACGCACCCCTAAAAAAAATAACAACCAACGACAAATTTGAGACCCCAACCGCGAAGGTTTATTGCTTACAATCATTCCGTTACGCATTTTCAGACGTTTTTGCTTTTATTAAGGAGCTGACTAGACACGACAAATTCTAAACATTTGTCAGCAACCTGCTGTGGGCAGACAGAATCATTAATTTACGACATTCATTTATCTTGCCGATTCCGAAGTAAACAATGAAATCGTGTGATCAATAAAAAGACCTTTCACAGATCGTCTATTGTCAGTGTGAAAGGTTTTAATAAATACTGGAAGCGATATTTCGCCGGGTTGCCTGTGAGATGGCCAATTTTGTGAATAAAATTGGACCCTTCATTAGTTGATACGCTTTTACGTTACGGGTAAAACGGAGGATGTAGTAGGTCCGGAATTCCGGATTTAGCACAGCCAGTACAAAGATCTATTTGACGTGCGTGTGTTAATGTTTCCTTTTTTTGTAGCCATTCCTTTTGAGTTTTAATACATAATACATCGAAGAATACAATAGACTCGTAATAGACAAATGTGACAACTGCACGCACAGCAACAAGTCATGAAAGTGATTTGTTTAACTAATGTAAGCGACACTGACGAATGTATCAAATTTCAATTGTTTTTTGTGTTCTAACTGCAGCTTATATAAGAAAGTCATTCGCCTGATGGTAAGCGTTATGCCTGCCCATAACAATTGTAATGCTACCCAGGACTAATTCTGGGTGGCATCACACTGTACTCGGCACCTCGAGGCATTAGTAACTATTTTATTTTATTTAAATACTATATTATCTGCAATAGCATCACAGGTGTAGAAGATGTTTGAAAACTAAATGTGATCAGCTATGCGGGTCTGTAGGGCATACAATATAATTGGTTACTAAATTGATAAATTAGATATTATTGATAGATGATAAATCCGTGTGGTGTCCGGATTAAGAATATAGCACCACTCCATCTCCGCCCGTGGATGTCGTAAAACTACAACTAACGGACTAAGGGAATCAAAACCAGAGGGATGGGCAGCAGTATCCCTTCTGTGAAGCGGTAGCCATACTGCGCTCACCAACCCGCCTGCCAAGCGTGGCGAGTATTGGCAAATACCCCCAAAATGATGACACTGTTGTGGAATCTAAGGGAAGGCCTTTATTCAGCAGTGGACGTATAAATGGCCGATATGATGATGATGATGATGATAGATGATAGGATACAATATTAAATTGAATACAATATAGATCAGAATATCAGATACAAATTGTAATAAACAATTAGTGTCACATACAATTAGATTCCCACTATAAATAGCCTGATGTATTCACTGATCGGTAAAGGATCGGTGACGTTAAGCATCGCTCGGCACGGTTAGTTTGTGGACCGCATAGTGGTATTAGAACTGAGCGTCTCCTTGCTTTGTAGGGCACGTAAAATCGTCGGTCCCGTTTGTTGTCATTTAGGTGGCGTTCGTTAAGCCAAGTCGCAAGCCTTCAGGTGGCTTGAACAACTTTGACACAAGGTTGGCCACGAACCAAAGGAAACAATAGCCAAGCATCGATTAATATGGACGAATATATAAAAAATCTGTCTGAGTTTAGTAACATTTGTCAACATGCAATTCATGAAGGTTCTTATAAACCCCCAACGTCTTTGCTATGATTTAAGAAAATTTGTTCAGCCGTTTGAAAATTATCAGCTTTTTCTAGTTGATAAAGGAATGTGAGCAACTTCCACAGGTCTGATCGATTAAAAATTTGGTATCCTGTTACTTTAATAATGTTACAAGAACATGGTATCTACTTGATGCTGCAGCTACATCTGGAATCTGCTGGATACCCAACTCCTCGCCAACTTACAGCAGAGGTATCGTGTTTGGATTCATTGAAATGGTCTCAATGAATATGTTATAGATATCCCGTGGGTGTCGTAAAAGGTTACTATGGGTTTAACCGCAGAATGGGCAGCAGCGTCCATTGAATACATTAAGAACTCAACTGCGATCCCCAAAAACAATGAGTACACAAAACACCCAGAACGGTCATTGTGGCAATATTTGGGAGAGGCTTGCGTCCAGCAGTGAACTTTATTCGGCTGAAACAACAAATTTGATTTTTGCCAAACTCCTGTATGAATATGTAAATTTAATGGAAGAATACATAAATGGGATTAAGCGAGTGAATAATCACGATTTGATATAGTACAGTGCTGAATATAATAAGGAGGTGAGTAACTGGGTTTGAATTTTTGATATTTATCTGTTATTATGTGATATTTACCTACGTTGCCTGGTAGCTTCATCATATCAGCCACAGGACGTCCACTGCTGAACAAATGCCTCCCCCTTAGATTTCCACAACGAGCGGTTACATGCCGCCCTCATCCAACGACTCCCAGCGACCTTCACCAGGTCGTCTGTCCACCTCGTTGGAGGTCGTCCCACGCTGCGTTTTCCGGTGCGCGGTCTCCATTCTAGAACCTTTGTGCCCCAGCGGCCATCAGTTCTACGAGCAATGTGCCCTGCCCATTGCCACTTCAGTTTACTAATCCTTTCAGCTATGTCGACAACTTTAGTTCTTCTACGGATCTCCTCATTTCTGATTCGATCTCGTAGAGAAATACCAAGCATAGCTCTCTCCATAGCTCGCTGAGTGACCTTGAGCTTTCTTATGAGGCCTATTGTGAGTGACCACGTCTCTGTTCCATATGTCATCACTGGTAACACACACTGGTTAAAGACTTGCGTCTTGAGGCATTGCGGTATTGTTGACGAAAAGATGTTGCGAAGTTTCCCAAACGCTGCCCAGCCGAGTCGGGTTCGACGATTGATCTCTTTCTCGAAGTTGGACCTACCTAACTGGACAGTTTGTCCCAGGTAGACATACTCGTCAACAACTTCGAGAACAGAGCTCCCAACGGATATTGGGATGGGCACGACATGGGCATTTGACATGACTTTTGTCTTGCCCATGTTCATCTTAAGGCCCACCTGCTGGGAAAATCTGTTGAGATAGTGGTAGCTTACTTGTATTAAAATTTCATACTTTATCATTTCTAGTTGGGTTCTGTTTTTTATTTAATTTAATTGCGGTCCCCCGATGTGATGACGCTTGGATCAAAATATTACTACTTATATTAAACTTAAAGGGCCGATACATATCATTTTTTACTTCTATAAGGATTTTTGTTGTTGTCCGGGGTTCATCAAATTAGGTACCAATTTATTTTATTGGATAACTTAAGTCTTTTAAATCTCGAAAACAATCCGACCCTACATAATACATAGTTAGAACAATTTTGACGGCACGATTGTTGCAGTAGCTAAGCGACTAGCTTTCTGCGCTACATTTTGTGGGTTCGATTCCCATACGGAACAAATATTTGTATGATCTTCAGATAGTCGTTTCGGGTCTGAGTATTTGTGCATATGTAAAAAAAATGCATATGTAAACTGTACCCATATATACCATGAAACATTATATGTTTGTACACATTGTTTAAAAAAACTTCCAACCTTTTTGATCAACTGTATCACAAGTGGTTTTAATATTAAAACTGGAAGTAGCATGTGTAGTTGTTCACGTTATTATTTATGTACTTACCCATCCAAATCTGTCTCGCAGTAAATATGTATACACGTGCACATCCTTGCAGATGACCTCTTATATTTTGAATGTAGTAAAATGTAAATAAACATTATTTTAATACATAATACTGAAATTTCGCTATATATTTTTATACCAAAGAAATACTAAAACGATGTTTTAATTCTAGTTTATTCCAGTATAAATAATTAAAATAGAAATCCGGTAGGTTCTTATTGTAAATCTTTCCGTCTGAAGGATATTTTCTTAAAATGGTAATATAGCCGTTGGCGCATGCTACCCAAGATATTTTTTATGGCGCCATACATACCCACGCGATCACAATGCGGGACGAACGCATCTAGACGTCAGACGATTAACTAAAAATTAAGATCTAGACTTGTTGAAAAAACATTTAACTATCTGTGTATCGATATTTTTCTATTGATATGTTTGAGCGATATATAATATTTCGGTATAAAATATTAAGTATCAAAAACGACAATTTTGTACCTAACAAAAAATGTCACCTTTGCTGAAAGGGCTTGACACGCGTCCCACGTTCTACTTTACTCTTTGGTTGACTTTGTAGAATTGTGTAAATATGTATAAGAAAATTATTTTGTGCTCGCCTTTGAAAATCATTTCAGCCTGAGTCACGTCCAGCAGTTTAGTCATTTTTTTTAAATTGTAATAATAAATGTCCTCTGTTCCATATTTGATTCGTAATTTTTTTTTTCTATCCATCCGTTCTTTATATAAGATTTCAGACCACTATCACTTGATTATCAGCCTACTATATAAATATTCAGATAATTATATGAATATTCCATTTATAATAATGTTTAAAATTAAATTGTGTTATTACCAAATTGTGTTATTTCACTACTATTAATATAATAAATTGTTATTAAACATGAATTCTAAAGTATTTAATAAAGCTTCAGTCAATCTTTTACATTTTGTTACCATGCAATAATGGTTAAATCAGTCAATAATGCTCGATCAATGTGGACTCATCTTCCACATCTTTTGAGATTTGTCAAGATATTCAGAAGGATCCTTATTGTTGGCTCCTATATCAAAAGAGGCATTGTCTCTGGCGGCCATACAAGCCATTGAAAATCTTCATTAAATATTTGTTGTTGGTAAATGATTGTAATCGCTTCTGGGATTAAATAAATGTAAACATTTAGCATCATGAGAATCCGGAAACTCGGTACTTGTGGCAAAATGGTGACTACGCAGAACGATTCTTCTACGAGGTAAAGGTGCCCTTGCCGCGGTCGTTCATTCAGTAGGTGACCATATTTAACCGACTTCAAAAAGAAGGTTTTCAATTAGCCATATATAATATATTTTTTTATGTTTGTTCACCGATTACTCCGACATTTGTGGACCGATAAGATCGAATCTTGTTTTAATAGGTGGAGAATATTTTCGACTTGGTCTCATATAAATTTCATTATATTTGATTGAGTGCTTTCTTAACCAAATCCAAAAAAGAAGTTTAATTTGACTGCGCTTATCTAGATGATGTCTTAATAGTTTCGATTCCTCCGAGATTAGAAAACCAATTTGTCATTCTTATTTTTAGTGTTGAATACTGATACCAAATTGGAAAAAGTTCCTAAATTTATATAGAGAGACAAGCAAGACATTTGCTTAATGCTAGAAAGAAAACACATTTATTCAGCACAAACATACTGATAGTACAGAACAGGAAGAAAATAGACATATTTTTAGGTAAATAAAATCAAATGTACCATTGGCATGATCATGCCAAAAGGGTTACCAACTCAGCAAAGTGCTAAGCGTCACGCCTGTCATAACAATTAAAACGAAGGAGCATGCCGGACTCCTACCGGCTTATACCACTGGGGTGGTCATCTTCGGCACTTAAGGGGAGTCCAGGTCCTCGTATGATCATACCAGAGCCGCCCGCTGATGCCACGCCTAGGCACGTCTCTGAGAGGGTGACTGTAAAGCGGTCACCCCCCAGGGGGAATTTAAAGGATCCCCCAAAGCGTCCCTGTGCGCTGTGTTATGCGCACATGGCAGCGCGTGACCAAATGCGCGCCATCGTCTTCTCGTGGGTCGCTCGGTGTGGGCACGCAGATTCACCAATCTACGCACCCGCGAACCCAGAGTCCCCCCGCCTTATAGCGACGGCAGGGGTGACAGGCGTATGGGAATTGGGCGCCGGGGTGGTTGTTACCCCAGAGCCGTCTCCTCCTTTTTCGAGCAGGATCGGCCCTCTCCCGATCCCGCTCTGCGGTTTCCTTCTGGAGCATGACGCTCTCACAGATGGAGACCACTGCATTCCGGTTTTCTAGCTCTGCCAACAATTATAATGCTACCTAGGGTTAGTCCTGCGTTTGTGGCTCTAGATGGAAATCTTTCGAGTTCCTCCCTTCGGTGCCGACGATGATCACTCCGGTGGTTTTAGCCGATTTCAACGTTGTAGTCAGATGAGGTTTGGATTTACTAAGAAAGTACTTACGTATGACATTGAAAAAGTCACATTGGCCATGCTTGGTTTCAAGTCCTCGTACTTAAGGAGCGATTCCATAGACGTCCCAACCACTAGGTATCGCGATTAAGCAAAGGCATTCAATCCTATCTATACTAATAAGAGTTTGTTTGTTTTTAGGGTTTCGAACGTCCGAAGCAAGAACGGCGGAACCCTTATAAGATCACTCGTGTATCTGTCCGTCTGTCACAGCCGATTTGCTCCGAATCTACTAGACCGATTAAGTTGAAATTTGGTATATATACGAGTTTCTGCAACCCAAACACGCAAGTGTAACGTTAATAAATGAATTTTGAATATCCCCATATTATAGTCACTTATGACTGGGGCAATGTAGAAAATTAAAAAATTAGGTTTTACAAACTGTACCCTGTACCATATGAAATGGAAGAGCTTGTTGTGGGGTCTCAAATATATTTATTTTATAATTTTAAATTATATAGTTTCGAAGTTATTATGCACTATGCAAATAATTTTCTTTACAAAAAGTTACCAACTTTGAAGACCCTAATTTCTTGACCGTAAACAGCATGTAATAAATGAGCAAATTTAATCTTGTAGGAAATTATTTATATATTTTTTTCTTACAGCCATTTTTCACGTCGCGCCTTTCAAAGAACGCCCAAATCTGTCAAAGTTCCGTCGTATGGCGTGCGAAGACGTGTGCGGCTAAATTAATGACGTCACGAGTCACAGATATGATTCACTGTGACGTCACGGAACGCCGGATTTATGGGCCTGATATATCCTTGTTAAGGAGAATGAGATGTACGTAATAGGGTAAGCAGTTTGGTATGAAAATATAGTTGTTTTCTGAAGAAGAAATAAATAATACAATTTGTGTATGTTAAGCACATAAACCAGTGGTGAAATATGTGTAGGCCACAAAACAAAAAAAAATTACAATTAGTAATGTCTTAGGTTTTCGCGATTATTACTCATAATAAAACACTTTTAAACGGATTATATCGCGTATATTATAGATTTTTGTTTTTCCTGACGTTTCGAATGCTTTGCAGCAATCGTGGTCGCAGGATGACTAAGGTGACAGGCGTCGTTACAGATTTTAAAAATCTAAAATATACGCGATATAATCCGTTTAAAAGTGTTTTAATATAAATTTACAATTTTCGGATGATGTAATCCAAAGCATTATTATTATTAACTGTCATCATCGTATCCGATGGACGTCCACTGCTGGAATATGAAAGGCCTCCCCCTCAGTTTTCCACAAAGACCACTGGGGACCAGTTGATTTGACATTGGGGGGAGTTTGCCAGTATTCAGCATGCTTGGCAGGCGGGTTGGTGACCGCAGTATGGCTACTGTTCCACAGGAGGGGCGTTGCTACCGCTCCCGCTGGCTTAGAGTCCCTTAGTCACCTTATGACATCCATGGGAGGAGAGCATCATAATATTGGACTTTTTTTTTTATTGGTGTCCAGTGGAAATTCTACATAAACTTCCTTCGCCCCGGGGAAAGACGAAGGGATATGCCGGACTCCTACCAGCTTAAACCTCTGGAGGACTCCAGGTCCTCGTAATCTCACACTAGAGCCGATCATAATATTAGCCTAAGGTGGCCATCAATTGCTAACCAAAGGCCTCCCCCATAGTGTCATCCACAACCCCATCTGAAGATGTTTTACCATTTATAAATTCTTAAATGGTCCGTCCGTTCCGTGTGGGGCCGGCTCAGAATGCCACCACCCCTTCTCCTCCCGTGGGTGTAGTAAAAGTCGACTAAGGGATTGGCCGGAGGATGGGCAGCAGCGTCCTTCGAATACATTTACAACTCAACTGCGATCGCCAACCCGTCTGCCAAGCGTGGCGATTATGGCAAAAACCTCCAATGAGCCCACAACACACCCATATCGGTCATTGTGGTGATCTTTAGGGGAGGCCTGTGTCCAACAGTAGACTTCATTCGGCCGAAATGATGATGAAATTCTTAAATCAGTTGTAATGTGTACTCAATTAGCACATACTTCAAAAAATAAATACCGTACAGTCACCTGAATTAGGGTTTGCTGTAGAGCATCTTCCCAGCAAGCCTAAGTTGTTTATTAGATATTTTATGTACCAGCAAACAAGTATGTAGCTGAATAAAAGTTGTACTGTTATTTTACCACTAAATGTGCGAGTTATGACTAGGGAAAAGAACACGAAGTCCTATTTTTATAGAGTTCTTTTTCGCGTATATTATAAAACTTGTACCGTACGCCACCAACGAAGATCACGTAAACAGGTGTAAAAAATTACTGCATTGAAATTGTGCTTGTCCTATGTGGCTTTGCGTACCCTCTTAGTTGAATTCCATTAGACGCGCTTTACAGATCACCCCATAGAGCACGGGGTTAAACGAAATACGGCTAATGCGTCTTCCGATCGCATCCGGGGCTGTTGAATGAAATGAAACGGGGAAGTCCATTAGACAAGTGGATGATGCGTGCTCCGCTGATTAAAAAAATTACTTTCTATAATGGCTTTGATGTCAGGGTGTAATATACTTACGAAATCTAACTCTGTACAGAATTCTAATATTTAGAATTGTAAGAAATATTTTTTTTGTCGTAATACAATAGTGAAATCACTACTGAATTTAATATAAATTAAATAATTTGTTCATGGTTTATTATGGATATATTTAAACGAATACAATCATTTATCTATGTATAGATACACCGTAGGCGGGTTAAAAAATGTATTATGGATACTCTAGTAATACTTCAATGTTATATTTTTAAATGAAATATGCCTACTAAATGAACTGTTAGCGTATTTTCATAATAGTAAAGTCTTGGCCAAACCCATTCTAAATACAAGGTTTGAATTTTGCAAGAAAATATTTTCATGTTTATTGTTAGATACCTACTCTTATTTCACATTGCAGATAAATTAAAGTTTATCCAGCTGAGAGCTATCCGATAGTTTTGTGCAATGAGCCAAATATAATTTATTTCCGATAACTAAACCATTAAAACTTATCACTGACATTTCGTGTTTTTTCAAATCGGCATTTTTTTACATTTCTTCATTAATTGATTTTACTCAATACATACATAGTAATAAAAACTTGTCCATCTTATGAAATTAAGGTGCTAACAATTATTTTTTTAATGACTCCCGCACATATTATTTTCTCTTGAATCGTGGATAAAATATACAGACATAGATCTTACACAAATGACTGGACCCAATATAATCGGTTTGGGGGTCCCACCCGCAACTTGTTACGCAGATAATCACTCGCTTAGCTGATGCGCTAACCATTGCATCTGCAATACATTAACAAAACCCATAAAACTTTTATCGTTGAGAACCGAGTGTAATTTAATTTTAATCAATAGTATAATTAAGTCTGAGGACAGAAACGTTGCCTACCTATGTATTTTCTGCTGTTCTATGTAATCATTTGATATGACGCCGACGGCTACTGTGTTTCCTGTCTATCGCAATCAGGCGAGCAGGGCTTGTTTGCCACTTTAATGATATGTAAAAAGAAATAAATGCTGTGGTAACTATTTCCTTAATTAATCTTATATCTTTAAATGAGCAATTCTTGTATATATATAATTGGAATCTCGGAATCGGCTCCAACGATTTTCATAAGATTTAGTATATAGGGGGTTTCGGGGGCGATAAATCGATCTAGCTAGGAATCATTTTTAGAAAATGTCATTTTATAGGCGTTTGAGTAGTTTGAGTAGTCTCAACTGAAAAATATGACTCTTCCTGACATCTATTGGCGAATAATAATACTATTTTTTGTGAGCAACTAATTGCTTTAACGACACAACAGCAGATGGCGTTGTTAAGTAACACGAAAATACCGAGCAAAGCTCGGTCATCCAGGTACTGTTCCTTACGAGCGCAATACTTTTTTAATGTCCAAGATCAGAACATCAATACCCAATTTTCTTATTAGCAAATAAATACAAATTTTCAACCAATTGTTTTTCGAGTAACGTAAGTAAAATTTATTGGAGTTTTATTCTAAAAGTTCATACATTGTTAACTAGATCTCCCATCTGTAAGTCCAAGTCGAAGTAAATGATTATTTATTTTCTCGAAGCAGCTTCAAGCAATTGCCCTTTTAAGCAACGTCAATTCGGGTGGATCGTAAAGAATTGGATAAAAAAGTGAGATTAGATCTTTTCATTTGAGGAAAGGTCCGAATATTGGTCCTGCGAGGCTGTTACTGAGAAATGGCGGATTGAGTTTGAGAAAGTCAACATTTAAATTGAAGAAAAAACATTTACTGAATAGATTTGAGTCGGTCCCTGGGGTAGTTTAGTGTTTCGATATCGACGACAGTGGTTTTTTCTGTATTTTGGAACTAGTTTTTTGATGGAATCTAATTGTGAAGAATTATTGGGAACAGGTTAATTCCCAAACACGTGGAAACTCTTCAATAATGTAACCAGAGTTGACGGCACGGTTGGTGCAGTGGCTGATACAGTCGGCTGCTGCGCTCCGAGTCGTGGGTTCGATTCCCACACGGAACAAATATTTGTATGATCTGCAGGTAGTTGTTTCGGGTCTGGGTGTGTATTGTATGTGGAATTCATGTCTGTAAAACGTCATCTTCGGCACCGAAGGGGGCTCCAGGTCCTCGTAAGATCACACTAGAGAAACATATCGCCCCCCTAGCACATCTCGCGGATTGTAAGCGATCCCTCCGAAAACTCGCTGTGCGCTAAGCTGCGCACACGGTAGCACGCGACTACGAACGCGCCACCGTCTTTCCGGGGGCCCCGCAACCCATTTAGCTGGACATACAACAAATCTTTCAAGCATATTAAGATTCAGGATTTATAACTACGAATCGTTAACACAAACTTATCAGGAGTATTTCATTATATCAGCCCGCAATTGTCCACTGCTGAACATGGGAGTCCCACCACTACGTGCAATCATAGAGGATATTGCCATAATCACCATGCATGGCAGGAGGATAGGAGATCACAATACAGTTGTTTTGGCAACTGGGCAGATGCTGCTGCCCATCCACTTGATATAAATTCTTAGACGTCTTTTACGACACCCATGGGAGGAGAGAAGTGGTTTATTCTTTGCCGGGAACCACATGGGCAAGCGGTACTTAAAAGCGCACAAATATATTATTTTTGCCACTTGCACATATTATGCTTCGATATTTAAAAAAAAAAATACCTACATAAATCGGCTCTTTTCCGTACGCAACGAAATATCACGCCCGCAATATCGAACACGACAATGATAATAAATAAAAAAAAATAAAAAAATGCGGTATAGTTTTTTTTATTTTGAAGTCCTAGCTAGGTTTTTTAAGCACACACTAACATAAATAAAACATAAAAAATTTGGTTATTTTAAAGGCTGAATTAATCAGAAGTCAATCGTCGAATCCGACTCGGCTGGGCAGCGTTCGGGAAACTTCGCAACGTCTTTTTGTCAACAATACCGCAATGCCTCAAAACGAAAGTCTTTAACGAGTGTGTGTTATCAGTGATGAAATATGGAACAGAGACGTGGTCACTCACAATGGGCCTCATAAGAAAGCTCAAGGTCACTCAGCGAGCTATGGAGAGAGCTATGCTTGGTATTTCTCTACGAGATCGAATCAGAAATGAGGAGATCCGTAGAAGAACTAAAGTTATCGACATAGCTGCAAGGATTAGTAAACTGAAGTGGCAATGCGCAGGGCACATTGCTCGTAGAACTGATGGCCGTTGGGGCAAAAAGGTTCTCGAATGGAGACCGCGCACCGGAAAACGCAGCGTGGGACGACCTCCAACGAGGTGGACAGACGACCTGGTGAGGGTCGCTGGGAGTCGTTGGATGAGAGCGGCATTTGACCGTTCGTTGTGGAGATCTAAGGGGGAGGCCTTTGTTCAGCAGTGGACGACCTGTGGCTGATATGAAATGATGAAAGGCTGAATGAGCATTTCTTTTCAAAAGTGTAAAAACAACAAAGATCACGTGCATTTGAATAAGCGCCAATGAAAATGTAATACCGTATTGTGGTTTTTTTTTATTTGACACAATTTTAAGTTGTATAATAAAAATATGTAGTTCGTCGGAAGAATAATTAGACCTCAACTGAAAATAGTGTTCAGTTTGCGTTGTCTAACTGTGTACAGACTGGAACGTAACATCTACTATGAATTAAACTTTAGTTTCCTAAATTAACTTGTTTATTGATTCCCATCAAATTAGAGAACATTACTATATAAGCATCTGCTGATATAGCAATTATCGACCAAGTTTAGTTATAAAGGTACAGGATGGGCCTCGTCCTTTTAAAATTACCTCAGAAGTGATTCAGTTCGACCTTCTAATATTACTCGGCCGTCAATTGCTTTATTGCAAGCTTGGACAGTAATGTACTACTATCGAAATTCCTTTTGAAATACGTAGCTATATATAAAAATCAGAATACTGATGACCAGGTATTGTGGCGCACGCTGGAAGAGGCTTGTGTCCAGCAGTGGACCAATATAGGCTGATGAAAATATAAAAATCATTTCCCAGCTCGATACCAAGGTTTCTTGAGTTGAGACTGATTTACTAACAACGATAATGCAAGCTCCTCCCTATGTCCCTAATGCTTGAAATTTGATTATTATGTCATTAGAAGAGAATGACGAGGTTAAGGTTCCAAAATAAATCCACTTTAAAAAAAAAAATATAGTATAGAAATGTCTTAGGTTTTCGCGATTATTACTCATTATAATAAAACACTTTTAACGACGCCTGTCACCTTAGTCATCCTGCGACCACGAACCCTGCAAAGTATTCGAAACGTCAGGAAAAACAAAAATCTATAATACACGCAATATAATCCGTTTAAAATTGTTTTATTATAATGAGTATATAGTTTTAGCGATGTCCTAACTTTTTAGTTTGCATTAACAATTACAATTAATATTAACTAAGTATTTAAGAACTTTATTAATAATCAAAGCATGTAGGTAATCCATTTTAAATAAACTGACAAGAGTTTCGCCTAACAAGTTAACGCTGCGCGTGCCCGGTACGAAGTGAGCTCTTCGTGGCGTGCGCGCTGCCCTCCTCGGTTCAAGTGACGTCTGCATCGCGTGGGGATAGCCACGCCTATCGTACCACTCTTCGACAAAATTCGACGATAACAATAGTATATCGATGCCCAAAACTACTTCACTTCAGTCAAGTCAGACGATAACTTACAAACTAAGCAACATAAGTAAGGCTGTTGCTGAAAATCAGCGCTGATGGCTCGTTGTGATGCCACAGTATTATGCTGAGCATCAACCTATGTATTGCAAAGATAACGCACGACTCACAGTTTCCCTATGACCGTAACTTATTATGTAACCCTGTACCCTGTACTGTAGGCATTGCTATATTTTGGTATTTGTTTCTGGTTTTCGACCACAGACAAAAATGTGTACACTTTGGTCAAAATATATTACTGTTGTATTTGGCCTCGATACCAAGTCTTTTGGCCATTTTGTCAAAATATGTTAACAGTGTTGCCAGCGGGAATATGCGTTTGGTAGAATTAAGTGTTAATTTTTAAGCGTATAATTATCCTAATGTGGTTTCGATTTTAGTTTTTCTTTTTGCCATGTGGGGAATTTTTATCATTGAATCTGTTTTTCTTTCTTACATAGCTTAGAGCACCCACTAGTGGGAGCTTTGGTAAGCCAAAGCCTAAGGGCCACTGCTGGGATTCAAGCATAAGATTTTTAAGGCTGGCTTGGCACTGGCTGGCTCGTAATATGGTTGGTAACAATTGGCGGTTTAATCTGGAAGCTTTAAAATACTTGTGGGGCAGCCCGCCTTTTACTAATTGATACATTATTTATGAGTATGTCAAGATACAACATCCGGAGCTCTAAACCTGACCTGATTTCTCTAATATTTCACAGTAGCATAATTTTGCGGGATGTATTGTAACCTCTGCTACGTAATATTTCAACAAATAACTGTAGTCGAGGTTTTTAAGGTCTAAGTCATAAACTTTCAGCTCACATTAACCCGTTAATTAAATATTGCCATCTTCACGAAGGGAGATATATTATTGATGGCACATTTGCAATACAAGCCTTATCTAGAATGAGGAAAACATCACGCATGGCCTACCAAACGTGATGTTTTCCTGTGTGATGTGTTGGATTATAGATCGCAGAAGGTTTTCGCACACAGAAGGATGCTGCTGCCCATAAGTTGCCTTGCCGTGTGGATGTCATAAAAGGCGACTAAGGGACACTAAACCAGAGGGATGGGCAGCAGAACCCCTTCTGTGCAACAGTTGCCATACTGCGCTCACCAATCCACCTACCAAGCGTGGTAAATATTGGCAAACTCTTGCATATGAAGATACAACTTAACAACCAGCCCCCGACAGCCTTGCTGTTTCTACTTATGGTAGGGGCCATGGTAATGGCGATGTAGAAGGAGCTAAGAATCTCCGGCAGAGATCCAGCAACCGTCCCAAATGACAACTGCCTGGACGAAAACGTTGTTGAGCTGGAAGAAGAAATAGATAAGATGCACTGGAATGTAATGGGTTTATCAGAAGTGAGGGAGAAAAGGGCGAGGAAATGTTATCATTTTCCCGCCCTTTTCTCTCTTCAAGTCAATTATTTTCTTCTACCAGGAAGGCAACTATCAGCTATCTTAAGGTGAAGTCGGGTTCCTCGCCTATCGGACGGGCACCTCATTAACATAATTACCATCCAAGTCTGTCGAGCAGAGTAGCGTACCTTATGTTCAGAAGATCTATTAGGTATTCTTTGAAGGTCACACAAGTCTACGCACGTACCTCCACACACTCTGTATGTATGAGGATGCAAGGAAAGCCATGCATACCTCCAAAACATACTTCACTTTTACTAAGTACATACTTCAATGCGAAGCTGCGCTGGCAACACAATGCGGTGATGAGTAGATTATTTGCAATTTGTTTATGAGTAACGTAACCACAAGAAACGGAGGCTGGCCTACTTATTGGAAAATATTAGAACTCCTTTTTCCAAAAGCTGACTTACAGGAAATGGGTGGAGCTGAAGACTTAAGACGGCAGCATAGTGTCGGCTAAGCCAGAGGTTTTGACAGAGTTTGAGAAGTTCTACTGACAATTATACATCTCGGTAACTACCGACAAAGACGCGCGAGCTAAATTAACACAACACTGTACTGAAGATATCCCGGACATCAGTCTGTGTGAGATTAGGTTAGCCTTCAAGGCTCTTAAAAGATAACAAAGTGCCAGTAGATGACGACATTACAACAGAGCTTCTGAAAGCGGGAGGTCCACAGGCACTTAAAGTCGTTCATAATGTGTACGATTGCGAATTAATACAGGTGGGTACCTCTTCTTCAAAAAGTGTGATAAAACACTGTTGGAAAAATTACGTTTCTCTCTACCTCTTCGCCGTTTTCAATCTGACGTCAGTAGGTAATACTTATTCAGCATTCAAAACCTAACCATTATAAATAACGAACAGTACCTACGCTTATTACCTACACCAACAAACGCCTCAAGTTTCATCTGTAGCGTATTTGATAAATGAGCCACAGGCTGCTCATTTTCACGCTAGTCTTGATTGATTAGTTCCAATATTGAAATCCGGGATGGCCTGTATCGCGATCATGGAAACGCTAAGCAAGCGCCCTTCGCTACGGCTAATGAAATCAATTTCGAAGTCATCCGGGTACGGCTAACATTAATAGGGAGCTCAATATTGCTTGTAATGAGAAACATCAGCGTTGCCTCATTAAGAGGTTTTTGATGAACGGGTAGATGTTTAAATAGGTTATTAAGTGAAGACAGGTAAACAAAAATTGTTTAAGCGGCAAGTTCAAACGGGCTAGCGGAACAGACACGTTACTTTCTCGGAACTACCTCCCAGATTGATTTCCTGATAAGATTGTACTTATCCTATATCACAAATAATTGTCTAACTTAGGCACCATTTACTAAGTCAGATTTCACCAGTATGACTCTCCTTATTCAAGAGTTAATAGCCTCTGCAAAGAGGAACACGCTTTTTTGATAGCCTTACGCGGGGACATGGGTCCAACAACAGGCCCTTTAAGGAATTTTAATGTAATGCGACACTAGCCCCGGTTTTCACCGGAACTCTCCATGGCTGCAATATGAAATGAAGTCAGGAATTATCCCCAATTGTGATGTGTGACTACTGAGATGTAAGAAACTATAACTATAAGGTCTATTGCAATGGGTGTTATATGGAATGAAAACATAAAGAAAAACGGGAACAATCTGCCTCTGCGTTCTGCGTTTGCCTTTCAACCTATTAAGTGAAACTCTGTGGCAAACGGTGACTAACCACTCACAAGATGGGCCCTCTAAATGGCATCCACAACAGGCGACTGGAAGCAACATCGGCGTGAGAGACTCCGGGTGTCGAGAGGTGTGGCTCTGATTCCACCATCGCTTGTCTCGAAGACTCGGAGCGGGTTTCCCCGTTACAACGGCACACTTAGGCAAGTCAGAGTTGAAGTCCTGCGGGCATTCATGGGCTTCCACTTCAGCCAACAAATAAATGCAAGCTGAAGACGAGGCTCTGATCGAGTCTCTGGAATACTCGAGAACGCAGTGTCACCACTCACATTCAGCTCGCCTCAAGCTGCCCTGCATTCTCAGTATGATAATTAGAATGATTATTTTACTGGTTGTAACACCAAAGTACACATGATAAGTTAGTTGACTCATTCCGTGTAGTTTGGGCAAAGAATAGACCACCCCTCTCCACACATTGGTGTCGTAAGAGGTGACTAAGGGTTGATATCAAGAGGATGGGCAGCAGAATGCTTCTGTTTGCTAAGAAAAATATACTGTGACCACGAAACCACCTGCTAGGCATGGTGATTACGGCAATATCCTTATGATCGTTCATTGTAGTGATTATTGAGACGCCCACGTTGACCAAAGGACGTTTACAGCCTGGCGGGTGTTGTGAAGTGGACTCGAACAACACAGAAATTGTCATCATATCAGCCAAGAATACTTCCACTGCTGAACAAGGGCCTTTTACATAGATTTCCACAATTGTCGTCATTTCGAGGTTAATTTGTCAGTAATTACCAAGCTTGGCAGGTAGATTGGTGAGCGCAGAATGGCTGCTGTTCCACAGAAGGGACGCTTCTGCCCTCTGTTTTATACCGAAATTGTACTACTATTATAAATGTGTCAATTTCAATGTTTGAACGTTTGAGACACCACCATTTCAAAAGGTGTACGCTGGCCCGTGGTGTCCGGATTAAGAATATAGCACAACTCCTTCCTTCCGTGAATGTCGTAAAAAGCGACTAAGGGACTCTTAACCAGAGGATCCGGTAGCAGCACCCCTTCTGTGGAACAGCAGCCATACTGCACTCGCCAACCCACCTGCCGAGCTTGGTGAGTACTGGCAAATTCCCACCAATATACCAACAAAATTATTTTAGAAATCTGTAGGGGAGGCCTTTGTTCAGCAGTGAACGTGCTTTGGCTGATATGATGATCAGCAAACATGGGGCCGCCACAATGTATTGAAAAAATTAAGTACCCGAATTTAATTTAGAAACCTGCTTCATCTCATCCCTGCTCTAAATATTAGGAATTTTAAGTACATATTTGCATGACGTAATTAATTAAGTACAGGAGCAGATGAGGGGCAGCAACGTCACTGATTGATTCGCACCACGTCGACCCCACATTAATCATGTTCGGACAATCTGTGTTACAATAGCATTGTTGATAGGGGGCGTGGTCGGCTATTTGTTGACTCAACCACACTATTACGTGGACGGGTGAAGGACGGTATACGTATATTTTGGTCAAAATATGAGAAGCTGGCGTTTAGTATTAAACGGGATAGATTCAGTTTTGCTCTCACGTCAGTAAAGAAATGTCATATGAGATATTGATGGTTGTTTTTTCGACCTCCTTACAGACAACTGTGTGGTGTCTGGATTAAGAATAAAGCACCACTCCATTTCTTCTCAAGGAGACCGTAAATGGTGACTAAGGGTTGATATTAAGATCATGGGCAGCATTATCCCCATAACCTCATACTGCAATCATCAATCCACTTGTCAAACGGGGCAATTATGGCAATAATATGGCCGCTCATTTTAGTGATCATTGGGAGGTCCATATTCAGTTTACGATATTGTGTACGCCGCACAGCGCACAGAGAGCTTCGGAGAGATCCTTTACCATCATCCCGAAAAGCCGCTTACAGTCATCCTCTTCGTTTCCGTTTTTTGATGTCCGATGTCTGCGCTCGCCAACCCGCCTGCCAAGCGTGGTGAGTTCTGACAAATTCCGCCCAATATGATGACACAGTTGTGGAAAACTATGGGGGAGGCCTTTGTTCAGTAGTGAACGTTTTATGGCAGATATTATGATGATGATTATACGTATCAGGTAGCATGGAAAACATTTTTCAAATTAATTGTAGTTACTTAGGGCGGGTTTTTTGCCATTGTATGGCTGAGGTTTCGACGGGTTGACATGCTGATGTTGGCGTAGGATTGTGTGAATCGATTTTTAGGCTTGACACTGATTTTATGTGTAGTTAATCGGCGAGTTTATTAGGAATGGGTTATCGTGAGCATATAAAATAAAATTGTTTATTTATTCAATGTAGCTAATGGAAAGAGCTATGTTCGGAGTTTCCCTACGAGATCTAACAAAGATGAGGAGAAAAAAAAAAAAAAACTATATAACGGACATAGCCCGATAAACTGCTGAGGTGGCAGTAAGATGGCTAATGGAGCCGAAAAGTTCTCGAGTACATTAGTATGAATACGCCTATATATTATATATTATGTTGCCGTGTGGTGCCGGCTAAGAATATGACCAACCCATTTCATCCCGTGGGTGTTGTAAAAAGCGACAATTGGAATTCACCAAAAGGTCGGCAGCAGCGTCCTTCGAGTACATTTACCACTGAACTGTGATTGCCAGCCCACCTGCCAAGCGTGGCGATTGTAGCCAAACCCCCCAACGAGCCTACAACACAAACCCAGACGAGTCATTGTTCGTTCTTTAGGGGAAGCATATGTCCAGCAGTGAACGTTTATGCGGATGAAATGACGATGATGAATATGCACTTTGGACACACGACTACGCTGGTTTCCTAATAACTGATGGCATGATTGGTGGAGTGGCTGAGCCAGTCGGCGGCAAATAATTAAAAATATTTATAATGTACCATAAAAAAGAGAAAGTCTGGTAGTAAATACGTTAGAACCTAGCAAAAATAGCGATGTGTAAGCGAGAATGAATAAACAAAGCAATACGGGCAAAACGAATACAGAGACAATCTGCAGTCTGGGCACACCATCGGAGCACGCAAAAGTGACATTTATGTGTCAGTGAACGTCCCACGCCATATTTGTAATAATCTGTGTCGAAAATACATATAACACTAAAATAATATTTATTAGACAGCAGTTCGCAATTGCGTGTAGTTTATTCTATGTTATGTAGTTCGCGACCGTTACGTAAATAGTGAATTAAAATGTATTTGTCATCCTTCCCAAATTACAATGACGCTCTGTGGCTATAGACCGCGTTTTTTACCCGACTGCGGCAAAGCCAAAAGGGTTATGTTTTAAGCAGTCACGACTACGGAAAAGCACATGACAAGTTTTAAGAGCCATGATACGTTTTATATACCATTAGCTGACCCCGCGGTTTCTAAATTAGTTTAGAGTTTAAAGAATCTTTAGGCATAGACAATATTTTTAGCCAAAGTTTCGAGTGGCACTAGTATATACTGGTTTTTCTTGGTAACGTGCCTATGCACAGTTCGGCTCTTTTTTCATAGGGCAGCCGCACTTGGCTCCCGAGCACCGCGCCGCAGCGCCCGCCCGCGCTATGCGTTTACTGTGTTTTCACTTAAGAGTTCTTACTAACCCTTTTTTGTTAGGCTCCTACGGGCTGTAGCGTGATATTATTAAACCTATAACCTTCCTCACTAATTGGGCTAGCAAATGAAACAAACAAACAAACAAAGTTCAAATTTTGCCTTGTTACAGAGTGAGAGTGCCTTATTACCTACTTACAGAGATTACCATGTTCAAACAAAACAAATAAACAATCTCAGTTTTATTATATTAGTAACTATGTAAGTATATACTACCATTCTACAGAAGAATCAGAGTAAATGTCACAAAATAGTATGAAATTAATAAATAATACTCTCGTAGTCGAAGGCCTAACCGTGATGCACACAACAAAACTGTAACGATTCTTAGTCTTCGACCACGAGAGATTTATTTATTAATTTAACATTGTTTAAATATTATTAGATTTTTCGTTAAGATCGGAGAGTCTACGCTGAAAGTTGTTGCCGATTATGTATACCTAGAACAACATATCCAGTTAGGTAAGTCCAACTTCGAGAAAAAGATCAACCGTCGAATCCAACTCGGCTGGGCAGCGTTCGGGAAACCTCGCAATATCTTCTCGTCCAAAATACCGCAGTGTCTCAAATTGAAGGTGCCGGTGATGATCTATGGTAATAAGATGTGGTCGCTCACCATGGAGGCTCAAGGTCACCCAAAAGGCAATGCAGAGTGCTATAATCGGAGTTTACCTGCGAGATAGAATAAAAAATGAGGAGATCCGCAAAAGAACTAAGGTAACCGACATAGAACGGATGGCCGATGGGCCCGAAAATATCCTGAGTGGCGACCGCGTAGCGCAGGACCGATCGTTGTGGCGATCTTTGAGGGAGGCCTATGATCGGCAATGGACGTCTTTCGGCTGAAAAGATGATTTGATTTTACTGGATTGTAGTATATCTATACAAATAAATAAAATTGAAGTGTCTGTTTGTAATGTCAAAATAACAGCTTTTTACTAAATGCATATGAAAGTATATACGGTACCCATAACAAAATAACAATTTTTAAATTTTTTGTCTGTCTGTCTGTCTGTTTGTTCCGGGTAATCTTCGAAACGGCTGGGTCGATTTTGACGGGACTTTCACTGGCAGATAGATATATGTTATATGGAATAACTTATGCTACTTTTATTTTAGAAAAATAATTAGGGTTCCGCACAAAAAAGAAAACCTTGAAATCCAATATATATTCTATGTCAAGTATCTATCGTGTCGAAGTACTCTAAATTTCTTTAAATTAAACGCGGGTGAAACCGCGGGTCCCAGCTAGTGGTATATAAAACGTATCATAGTTCTTCAAACTTGTTTTGTGCTTTTCTGTAATCGGGTTTCAGCTTTTTAACCTTATTTATAGAACTTAGAATTGATTAAAAAACCCGAAGCTTTTCGTTATCAGTACACGTTCTTCGGCTGATATGATGAGGACACAACCCGTGCATAGTTCACATCAAATTACTGATAGTAATGGCCAGAAATTGCCTCCTAACCCATGTTGTTGCAAGTGGCTATCGACGTATAAACTTAACCAAAGTAGAGAGGTTAGCTATCTAATCCATTACGAACTAAGATCTGTAACCAACTGCAACTAGAATGGAAACTTAGCTTAACCGTTTACTGTATAGTAAAAAACCGGACAAGTGCGAGTTGAACTCGCGTGGGGAAGTTTCTGTACGATGAATATGTTATCTAGATAGCTACATATGGACACAGTTGGTGCAGTGGCTGATACAGGCGGCTGCTGCGCTCCGGGTCGGGGGTTCGATTCCCACACGAACCAAATATTTGTATGATCTGCAGGTAGTTGTTCCGGGTCTGGGTGTATTGTGTGTGAAAGGGTTCCAACCTTTTTCATTCGGACGTCTGTAACCCTTAAAACAGCAGTTCCGTGTGGTGTCCGGATTAAGAATATCGCACCACTCCGTCTCCTCTCGTAGATGTCGTAAAAGGCGACTAATTATACGATGCGTTAGGCTATCAAAAGACCGGAAGCCCTCTTACGGGGGATATAAGCCCGTGAATAAAGAGACATGCAGATAATAATAAAAAATACATCATATTCATAAATCGCCATTTCTCATCACTATAAGAAGTTCTGTGCTGTCATAGCCACAGATTCTAACAACAGAAGGATTTCAGCCACTTAAATATTAATTTGATGGCACTTTCGGCGCAGTGGCTAGTCGCTCGACCTTTAACGCTACGACGTGGGTTCAATTCCCGCTTGGAACAAATAGTTGTGTGGCCCACAAATAATTCTTTATTAGGGTTTGGTTGTTTGCGTGTTAGATATTTATGTTTGTAAATTGTACCCACGAGACCAAAGAAATCCTATTGCTGAAAAAATAAAATTGAAGCCAAAATTAAATATAAATTAAATATTATATTGCATTTTTTGTTTCGTAAACAATTTGAATTAGTTATAAAGTTACCTCAAAGTCAGTTGAATGAAATCTTAAAGTTAATGATTGATTTATGTGATTTCATTATTCAATCAAAATCAAAACGTTAAACTTCATTTACATTCTGAAGAACTTCTATTTAATTTAAAGTCCGATTAATTTATTTGTTACAATGAATCTACAAATTTTCGTAATTTGTAATACAAATTTACTAGGTGATTTTCGATTCCCTGGGGGGGGTGACCGCTTTACAGTCACCCTCTCCGAGATGTGCCAATAGGCGTGGCACCAGTGGGTGGCTCTAGTGTGATCATACGAGGACCTGGAGCCTCCCTTACGTGCCAAAGATGACCGCTCCAGTGGTTTTAGCCGGTAGGAGTCCGGCATACCCCTTCGTCCTTCCCCGGGGCGAAGGAAGTTCATGATTTCCACTGGGCACCAATAAAAAAAAAAGGTTTCGATTATGATTTATATTACCAGTTTCCAGCACACTATTTCAACCTGGTAACTTAATGAGATATACACGAAGTTTTAATTAGTGATATTGATTATGACCTAATTTATTTTTGTTGTAAGTTTTTTGGGGCTTATGGTAGGTACTATATAAAAATAGTATATAAAAATCAGACATCGATTTTAAGAAATTAAACTAAATACCTAACTGATATTACACATGTACTATGTTAATTAAAATGATTAAGTTACGTACTAGCATCATAGCAAGCAAGCATTAAAGTTAAATATTTTTATTTCCATCAAACCTAATTACTGGTACTTATAAAACGCCAGAATTTAAGTTATACGGACCCAATTAGATCTCATAGAAGAAAAACCAGAAATAATCTCCATGCATACTCTTCTAAAATAAATAAGATTAGATTGTTAATTGATACAAATGATATTAAAACATATACTGAAAATAATGTACGTTAATATGTAAAGAACTTCATACTAAGATAATATAATAATAATTTATTTACCATGGCAGTTAACGGTTGATCAGTCCCGATAGACGGCGCCCCTTCACGAGCATGATGCATGCATCAACATCACCTAGCACAACCATATTGTAGCAAACATAACGACCCGATACACAACGCCGCCACCAGCAAGACATTTTAGTAAGAATGGCAGACCAATACCGCCAGGCCAAAGACACAGAATTAGTACTAAATATATAACATGAATGGCTACATAATACATGAATCGTTGAATAGCTGTTCTTTTGGCTATACAATAGAGCATCTCGCTCGAAATAAAAATAACGCGAAATAAAAACAACACTAACCTTAACCTTTTTCACCCAAACGAGATCCTAATAGCACATCTTTACAAAGTTAAAAAAATATCATACCCTAACAGTGGTTTAGTAAGCGCCCTACCGCAAAGTCAATCGTCAAAGTGGTTGAAACGGGGTCAGCACGTAGGTAGCCTCGGAAATAGAGCACTCGTGGCGATGACAACTTGGAGCGGTAATGACGACATCTCCCAGAAACGAAAGGGAATGATTTTTGTGGGGTTTGCGAAACGGTTATTTTCTATTTTGAGATGTTAAATTGGCGTCTACATGTTGTTACATTTCTGTAAATATTTTATCTTTAAGATTCATTACATGCTTTGATGCATGCATCACCTTCGTTAAAATCAAATTATTCAGACTTGACTGACATCAGCAAATGTTAATTGACAAAGACAGCGTCGTGCTACTCAGGTAATTAAAAGCGATGTATATTATCGTGATAAGACTTTCGAGAATAGCATATGTGTGATAAAAAAGTTGTAATGGTACGACAACGTGTGCTGTAAGTGACAGTAAAAATTTCCGGTATTGTGAAATTATTGTAGCATGAACAGTAATAATGTATTGTTTGCTTATGGAATAGACAAAATGTCCTTTTTGCTGGTGGATATTGGAATGTTCTAGCATCGATTGTCTAATCTAATACATAGATTTATATTAAGTGGCCTCTGATTAGCCCAAATTTGAACGTAAGGTAACGGGTACGTAGGTCACCATCGTGTGCTGGCTTGAATAGGCTTCGAACCTATTCAAAAAAATAGTTACCAGAAGACTTGTCGAGCACCCCGAGACACTACCGATAGCCAATATGGCTTCCGGCAGCAGTGGTGCTTCAAATTGGAGTACTTCGCCCTCTTGAGATGCGTTATGCTCCAGAAAGTGACAGCAGAATGAGATCGGGAGAGGCCCGATTCCGCTCGGAGAAGGAGTACATGGCCCCGGGGTAACAACCACCCCAGCACCCATATCGAACACGCCTGAGCCCCCTGTTTTCTTTATATGACCGGGAGCCACGGGGATCTAGAGAGAAGGAGCTATAAATACAGCGATAGATACAGAGCATACCGGGCGACCCAACGTATGCAGCACAGCGCGCAGCTAGTCTTCGGAGAGATCTTTTGCCAGTAAGAGTCTGATATTCCCCTCCCGCATCCATGGGACGAGGAAGTCCAAGATCATTTCCACAGCCATGTAAAAAAGCTTAAGTTAGCTTATAAATAATAAAAATATCCTTTACCATTCAAGAACTTTCCGGAAGAGAACCAATGTGATCGACATAGCACTCCGAATTAACAAGCTGAAGTGGCAGTGGGCTAGTCACGTTTGTCGAAGGACCGATGGCTGATGAGCAGACGAGTCCTGAAGTGTAGACCGCGTATAGGCAAACGTAGTTTGGGACTCACACCGGCCAGATGGACGGATTACCTGAAAAAGGTTGCTGGGTCCGGCTGGATGCAAAATGCTGATGACCGGGTGTTGTGGCGCATGCTTAGAGAGGCCTACGTCCAGCAGTGGACCAGTATAGACTGGTGACTGATTCATTGACTGAACGTGGAATGCGTTACCTGAAACAAAAAGACATGCTCAGTCATTGCCAGCCTTTAAAAGATCCGTAAAGGATCATTATCTGTCGCTCTAAATTCTGCTACTCGTGCTGATTCTGATTTGTTTTCGCTATATACTTCATTATAGACATATACATAAATAAAATATATTCGGCATTTAAAATACTTTAAAATTGACAATTATACGAATTTATGAAAAATCATCAACAATATATATATTGTATTGTTAATGATTTTTTAAGATTAAGTTTTATTTTTTATATAAAGGAAGGAATATTTGTGCGTGTATTGACTCAGTCATGAGTGCGTTATGCATAATAAAACTGATTAATACCGTCTAATATGTAATTACGTGCAGACTCAAATATTGTACGAACTAAAGATATAATATGCTGTGTAAAATTATTATGGTTAAAAAATGCGTAGTGGGTGTAGAAAATGTACTTAATAACTCAATACGAAGAAATTAAGACATCTACCGCAGTGAGTGATGTGAGTAAAAAGAAGGTATGTATAGAAATCAAACATGTAATATTAAATTAATTTTCAAATACCACAAAGTGCGCCTGTTAAAAATGAAATTAAAATTAAAAGCTGTTAACAGTACACAGCCACGACCAGGGTGAGTTTTTGTAAAGTTAAAGATAATTGTAACATGAGATATAATTTTGGTTACAGGTTCTTAAAAAGAAACCCGTTCATGTGTCCTCGCAATACAAGCTTTTCAGAATGTCGTCATACGTATTTGAGGAACTTCGAAGGACTCCAGATTAGTGGTGCATGGACAGACTTCTCGCTTATATGGGTTATTATTATATTAGAGAAACATTAATATTTATATTACCCAGCTCCGTCTGAGCATCAATTAGATGTGTCCGTAAGCGGTATCGACAGCCAAACAGAGTGTTAATATTTATAATATTTATTTATGGTAATATTTATTTATATCTTTACCAGAGGGATGGGCAGCGGCGTCCTTTCTGTTCGACAGCAGTCATTCTGCGCTCACCAACCTGCCTGAAATCTATGGGACAGGCGTTTGTCCAACAGTGGACGTCCTTTGGCTGGTATAAATATGATAATTATGATAGTCATTTAATGTTGAATTACAGCATTTAACAATTACATTAGGTACTTTTAAACTAGTTATTTTTAGCTAATAACTAGTATTTACGTGTGGTAATTAATTACATTAAAATATGTGGTGGGCAGCAGCGTCCTTCGAGTACATTAACAACTCAACTGCGATCGCCAACCCGTCTGCCAAGCGTGGCGATTATGGCGAAACCCCCCAATGAGCCCACAGCACATCCATATCGATCGTTGTGGTGATCTTTGGGGGAGGCCTGTGTCCAGCAGTGGACTTCATTCGGCCGAAATGATGTGGTAAGCATTACTAATCTCAACCCTGAAAAGAAGTGCCTGTCTTACCGAATTGTCTCACATATATTAAAGTTTTAACGGGTGTAAATCAAAGTTATAATGACATCGTAACGGAAACCGATTCCATAGATTTAGTACATGATTATGGAATCCTCAGCGTCAGAATTTTGTTTCGGTCTTATCATCAATTAGCATGCGCTTTTCAGTTTATTTAACTGACTGCAGTGTAAAATAAGTGTTTTCGTCAAACCTAGCGGTATTTTGTATAATACATAGTAAACTATTTATATTCAAATAAAACTGCGATGTATATAAAAACTAAACGGCTGTTGTTTCGCAACAGTTCACGGATAAGGTCATCGCTCGCAGTAGCATAATAATATCATATCATAGCACAATAGTCACGGAGCGTTTTGATCGCGGTGTTTACGATTCATTGCATGCTCATAAATGACAAAAACTGTAACTGTATTTCAGAGATAAATAGTAATAGTAAAATTATTACCTCTTCCCAAAGTTTTTGGTACATTTGTCACGTACACCGTGTATATACAGGTTTCTACAGCAATAGTAAAATTGAAATAAAAGCAGTTTTGCGATTATATTGAATTACTAATAAATATTTTCTATTTCAACACATTTACTTTTCACCATTTTATTTCGATTTCGCACACAGACAAAGAACGCGTGTCGCTGTAAGATAGAGATTCGATTTTGTTCGCTTAGCTGCATTCCGTATCGTTCCGGGCGAATAAAGTCCACTGCTGGACATAGGCCTCCCCCAAAGATCAGCAGAGCGACCGATATGGGTGTGCTGTGTGCACATTAGGGGGTTTTGCCATAATCGCCACGCTTGGCAGGCGGATTGGCGATCACAGTTAAGTTTTAATGTAATCGAAGGACGCTGCTGCCCATTCTCCGGCTAATCTCATAGTCGCCTTTTACGACACCTACGGGATGAGGTGATATGGTGCTATTCGTAGCCGGCACCACACGGAACTTCGTAGCCGGCACCACACGGCATGCTTTGAATTAAGATAAAAAAATGTCAACTTGTCTTTAAATATATACGATCCCTATAAATCCCTATTACCAACTTCTTTTTCGTATGGTTTATTAGCCAACCTTGTGTCAGAGCTGTTCGAACTGCCCAAAGGCTTTCAACTTGGCTTAACGACTGCCGTCTAATAACAGCAACCGGGAACAACGATACTTCGGGCCCTACGATGTATGCTCAGTTCAAATACCACTATGTGGCACCCATAGACTGACCGCACCGAGCATTGCTTAACCTCACCGATTGTTTACTGGTCAGTGAGCCCAACTGGCCATGAGCACCTCTAGGTAGGACCTACTGACGACACTAGGATGGTCCCTTTTTTACATTCACGCTCTCCGAGATATGCCTATAGGTGTGGTACCAGTGGTGGCTGTAGTGTGGTCATACGAGGCCTGGAGGCGCCCTTAGGTGCTGAAAATGACCACTCCAGTAGTTTTAGCCAGTAGAAGTCCCCTACCATGTCCCATGCCTCTTCGCCCTACCTAGGGGCGGAGGAAGTTTATGATGAACTTCCAGTAGGACCAACAATAAAATAAAAGTATCATCATTTCGGCCGAATGAAGTCCACTGCTGGACACAGGCCTCCCCCAAAGATCACCACAACGGCTGATATGGGTATTCTGAGCCGGCACTACACGGCAAATAAAAGTATGGTTCCCTTGAAATAAACTGAAATTAAATTCACTATATTTGTAGCACTATACTGGTTGCGTTTTGGTTTATTAATTAAAAAGCAATATACGACATTAACATGATTAAATGCCATGGAGCAGTGTAGCGATGAAAATCGGTTACACTAATCTCATCACCCGGAACTATGGTAATCATTTTTGGGATTGCAAAATGTTTAATGTAGCTTAGATAGTATACACCATCGTGGTGCTTTATAGATATATTCGTTTAATGTATAAACCCACTATTATGACAAATATACTAGAAATATAAATAAAATAGTGGTACCTTTATATAGGGTCTTACTTTATTAACGGAAAATATTTTAGGAGGTAAATCTATAGGCTGGCAATTATGGGTTTAAACAAAAATTTAAAAATAACATTATCCTTTATTTTATACTTATTCAAAATTAATTTTAATAATTAATATTTCCGTTTGCATAAAAAGCGCAATTCACCACGTATAAACTGTAGGTAACTATCACTATTATGTCTTTCTAAAAATACTGTGGTACTGACACCGAACACGCGTTTGAAAATGGTCCGGTCAACAATGTGGTTGTTTAGTGGCCCACCAGTGTGTGTTGATACTTGAAATTAATTCTATACTATGCACAGAGCCTAGCCTTAATTTTTTTCCATTATTAAAGTAAGACCCTATATGTATTAACTAAGAAAAATAAATCTTTCTAAGGGAAATATTGCCGATTCTATATAAGTTATATGAGTAAGCGTCCTTTGACTGATATGATGATGATGAAATAATTAAATACCTTTTCACTTTTCATGAATTAAAATTTGATGAAAAAACATCACAACGGCCGGTGAAAAAAAATGCTAGGCCCTACCAAAAACAAAGAAAATAATTGCCATATTAATTTGGTCTAAATGCAGTTTTTCAAGCGAATTTACCTTATCTTTGTTATATTATTAAAAGACGAACGCGCAAATTTTATTCAACACAAAATACAAGATAAATTTAATCAGGCTTAAACAGGATTTGCCTTCTTAGCAAATTCTGCTTTAGCCAAAACTTTCAGATAAAAAGCAACACTACAATATAGTATAATGGAAGATATACCTGATGGTATTCTAGCAGGAATATTTAAATGAATGCAAAAAGCGTCTTTGGAGCTTAACTTTATTTATTTTTGTAGAGGAATGAATAACGAATTCCTCTGCAACATCAGCATTTCATGGTTTTCAAAGATATTTTGCAACGTTCATTTTATGCAGTCCTTTAAATCGCCAATGTAAATATATTTACGTGAGTTTTTCACCATCGTCACCATCGTATCAGCCAAATGATGTTCACTGCTGAACAAAGTCTTCCACATAGATTTCCATAATTGTGTCACCATATTGGGGGTAGTTTCCCAGCACTCACCACGCTTGCCGGCGGGTTGGTGAGCGCAGTATGGCTACTGTTCTACAAAAAGGACGCTGCTGCCCATCCCTCGGGATTAGAGTCCCTTAGTCGCCTTTTACGACATCCAAGGGAGGAGATGGAGTGGTGCTGTGTTCTTAACTCGGACACTACACGGGAAAACCACTATAGTTATATAATATGATAATGCATTATGTAACGTCCTTTTAGCCGAACTCGGAATGAAATCATGATTGTATGTTTATTTATCGGCTACTGTGCCCCAGGTCGTGGGTTCGATTCCCGCACGGAATAGATATTTGTATGATCTGCAGGTAGTTGTTCTGGGTTTGGGTGTATTGTGTGTGGAATTTGTGTATGTAAACGCACCCAGGACACAGGAGAAATCCTAGTGTGGGGTTTATAAAAAATGTGGTTGGTTTCTTACTGCAACAGTATGGCTAGGTAGGTATCACCGCTGCTCGACGAGGCTTCGAAGCTATTCGAGAGAATAATTACCCGAAGACTCGTTGAGCACCTGTCGCGAGTGGGTCCCGACCTGGCCGAAAGTCAGTATGGCTTCCGGCAGCGGCGGTCCACAATTGACGCGGTTCTTCGCGTCCGCTCGCTGTCGGAACAGGCAGTGTCCCAGCGGGGTGGGGTGGCGTTGGCTGTCAGTCTAGACATCGTCAACGCCTTCAACTCCATCCCATGGGGCGCGATTAGGGGGGCACTAGTCCATCATCGATGCCCCCCCTACCTGCAGGGTATCATCGGGGCATACCTGCGCGACAGGCATGTTCGCTACGTGGGCAGGGACGGTAGCGTAAAGCGGAGGGAGATCACGTGCGGGGTTCCGCAGGGGTCGGTCCTTGGTCCTCTTTTGTGGAACCTCGCTTACGATACGGTCCTGCGTGTCGTCCTCCCCGCTGGCGTCAGCTTAGTCTGTTACGCTGATGACACTTTTGTGTTGGCCAGCGGGGAGTCCTTCGAGGGAACCATCCGGCTTGCCGAGCAAGCGGTGGCAATTGTCGTAGCCAAAATCCACGCTCTGGGTCTGCAGATAGCGCCTCACAAAACCGAGGCGCTATGGTTCCACAAACTGCCGCGGAGCAGAGAACCACCCAGTTCGTGGATACGCGTTGGTGACGCGCAAATCAGGGTGGGCCAGTACATGAAGTACCTGGGGCTCACCCTGGACAGTCGTTGGGGCTTCGAAGAGCACTTCGCGCGCCTCGTCCCCCGAGTCGAGAGGGTAGTGGGTGCATTATACCGGGTGCTGCCCAATCTCGGGAGACCGAGTGAGGAAGTTCGCCGTCTCTACGGGGGCGTCGTGCGGTCCGTGGCTCTCTACGGGGCGCCTGTATGGTCATCCCGGCTGTCAGGCGTCCAGCGCTGCAGAAACAAACTTCACAGTCTGCAGCGCAGAGTGGCCATACGGATCGCACGGGGATACAGGACAGTTTCCTACGAGGCGGCAACTCTCCTGGCACGCTTTCCACCTTTCGATATCCAGGCGGAGACGGATGGGTGGGTCTACGACCAGACACGCTCCCTCCGCCAAAGTGGGGAAGGCGTGCCTTCAGGGGCGTTCGATAGACTTAGGCGGCTGGCTCGACGGCGCGCACTCGAGATGTGGCGACATCGCCTACGGTCGCAGTTCGTGACCAAGCGCGTCGTCGAGGTCATCCTGCCGCTCTTCGGAGCCTGGCTCAGAAGGAGCGAGCGCGTCACCTACCGTCTGACGCAGGTATTCACCGATCACGGTTGTTTCGGTGCATACTTGCACAGAATAGGACGCGAGGTTACGGCACAGTGCCACCATTGTGATAGCGACCAGGACACCGCACAGCACACGCTCGAGGCGTGCCCTGCGTGGGCCGCCGAGCGGCGGATCCTGGTCGATCGGATCGGGCAAGATCTCTCTCTGCCGGCAGTAGTGTCGGCTATGTTGGCAGAGCACGAAAATTGGAGTGCAGTGGTCTCCTTCTGCGAGAGCGTCATGCTGCAGAAGGAGACTGCAGAGCGGGATCGGGAGAGGGCCGATCCCGCACGGAGAAGGACGAGACGGCGCCGGGGCAATAACCGTCCCGGCTCCCAAGTCCAACACGCCTGAGCCCCCTGCCGTCAATTCATGGTGGGGGGCCTCGGGGGTCACGGGTGCGCAGATTGGGGAGTCTGCGTGCTCACACCGAGCGACCCCCGGGAAGACGGTGGCGCGCACGTGGTCACGTGCCGCCGTGTGCGCAGCACAGCGCAAAGCGAGGCTTGGGGGGATCCTTTACAATCCTCCCCGAGAAGTGCCTGGGGGCGACCTTTTTACAGTCGCCTTCCCTCCGCCAGAGGGGGTGACCGCTTTACATTCACCCCTTCCAAGATGTGCCTAAAGGCGTGGCACCAATGGGCGGCTCTAGTGTGATCTTACGAGGACCTGGAGCCCCCCTTCGGTGCCGAAGATGACCGCACCAGTGGTTTTAGCCGGTAGGAGTCCGGCACACCCCTTCGCCCTTCCCCGGGGTGAAGGAAGATCCATGTAGAATTTCCACTGGACATCAATAAAAAAAAAAAAAAAAAAAGGTAGGTATCACCGCATGTCCATCCCTCTGAATTAGAGCCCCTTAGATACCTTTTACGCCATCCACGGCAGAAGATGGTGTGGTCTTATTCTTAATTCGGACACAACACAATCAGTTATTACGTAAAATATACTGATATGAAGCCTAAAACCATTATTCAGATTGTTAATAAATATATCTTAAAGATGCGCATGTAGTTTAAAATTAAGTTACTATCAGTCTGTCACATATCAGCCCGTAGACGTCCACTGCTAAACATGAGCCTACCAATGATCACTACAATTAATGGTCATAGAAAATATTGCCATATTTATCATACTTGGCACGTGGATTGAAGAAAGCAGTATTTTGTTATTAATTATTACACGAAAAGATGCTGCAGCTTATTCTCTTGATATCAACCCTCGCCCTTAACAATACCCATAGGTGGAGAGAGTTCTCTTTCTTACCAGGAATCCCCGGAATACTTAATACCTTAATACATAATAACTTACTGTCGATGTAGAATATAAATAGAAAAAATATTGACAAAACCAGCGATATCGGCAGCTTCCATTGTACCTAATTGCCGCCGAATGTACCTACATTCGGCGGCAATTAGGTAGAATGGAATGTAATTTATAGTATCTACTATAATACACGGAGGAATGCCCCTGACTTCCACAATCTAATTAAAAGGGTATACCGATGCCTTAAGGATAGAGTTGTAGGCTTCTGACTGCCCGTAACTACTGTATGTATTCGTATGATTAACGGGATCGACCACTTGACGTGCAACAGAAGGCTGTGTAGAGAGCTATTTGATTCTGAAACTTCGGTACTATTAACTGTGAACAAATCTTCCAACTTGGAACATAACGAAAATGGACTACGTAGAAGACTACGAAATGCTACGTTGTACTCGTAGGTGACGGGTAAGGTGGCTATGCTATTTTAGCAAATCACAGATGATACGCCTGACAACAGCTAAAGTTACGTTTTAATGCATTGCAGAAATGTTTTGTCAGTTTGATCAATTTAGAAAAAACCTTAATTGTAAATTATCTAAAGCAAATCGAGAAAATGTTTACGATGTAAACTCAAGAACCGGCTGCTTCAAAGTAACGTTTATTGAAACTTAGATTATTTGAAATAAAAAGCAATCATGTTAGTGTGAAACTAACTGTTGTTCATTAGCAATAACGTATAAATTTACGTCTCGTTTAAAGTAAGCTGTCGCAACCCTAAATACTTATCAGAGATCTGAATGTCTATTTATTATATATTAATAAAACTACCCACGTAACATTCCTAATGTCAATTTTATTGCCAGCAGCGTGTATCAACATGGCAATCAACCTTCGAATATTTATGGAAACAAAAACTGTTAATTATATAAATGGAACAAATTTATCATACCTATTATAACAAACCCATCGGAATAAAAACTAATACCTTAAACTAGTAATTCTTAAACTTTGGCGAATTAAATATATCATTTTAAGATAGTGTCGGGTCTATTCGCGCACAGATTAATATAAAAAATGTATATTTTATTTCACAGTGGCATCTAGGTTTCATAGAAACTTCTTTCCACGCACGCTCAGGATGTGAAATCAGCTCCCCATCGAGATTTTCTCAAGAGACAGCCTAAATAGCATGAGGCTATTCAAAAAAGGTTTTTTTTATTGATGTCCAGTGGAAATTCTACATGAACTTCCTTCACCCCGGGGAAGGGCGAAGGGGTGTATGCTGGAATTCTACCAGCTAAAACCACTGGAGCAATCGTCTTCGGCACCGAAGAGGGGTTCCAAGTCCTCGTAAGATCACACTAGAGCCCCCCAGTGATGCCATGCCTTAAGCACATCTCGGAGGGGATGAATGTAAAGCGGTCACCCCCTCTAGCAGAGGGATGGCGACTGTAAAAAAGTCGCCCCCCCAGGCACTACTCGGGGAGGATCGTAAAGGATCCCCAAGCCTCGGCGAGTGATACCCCTGGTGTTGCAAGCGTTCACAGCTTACGGTCACCGCTTACCATGAGGCATGCCATATGCTTATTTGTCACCTAAGTGGTATAAAAAACCTCTGCGCCAACCCTTCTGGGAATACAAGCACAGTGGTACGATAGTATCTGCACACTTCTTTTGTGTCACCAATATCAAAATCCTTTAGGCTAAGAGGTCTACCAGTAGTAGATTTTTTAATGTAAAATCTCACAACACAGCCAAGTCCAACGACTGCAACCCCTGACAGCCAAGATCTACTATAACGTCTACCAGTGAAATGATCTGTATTCAATGAAGCCGCAACTAAATTAATTTGAAATAAAAAGGAGAAGTGAGAAAGAAGATATGATCTAGCTCCTTTCGCAGCAACCCTGAGACAGTTAAGATTATTAGGCCCAAAACTGGAGGTTTACAGGTGAAATAAGCCCAGATGCGGAGCACTACGGGTACAAAAATGTATTTAACTTTATTATTTATTTAGGGGTCCTATGTTTCAAGCTTTTGTAACTGTGGTGCCGGCTCAGAATGCCACCACCCCATCTCCTCCCATGGGTGTCGTAAAAGTCGACTAAGGGATTAGCCGGAGGATGGGCAGCAGCGTCCTTCGAGTATATAAACAACTCAACTGCGATCGCCAACCCGTCTGCCAAGCGTGGCGATTATGGCAAAACCCCCCAATGAGCCCACAACACATCCATATCGGTCGTTGTGGACATCTTTGGGGGAGGCCTGTGTCCAGCAGTGGACTTCATTCGGCCGTAATGATAATGATGAACTGATTCGAAGTGTGGAAGAAGAATGGCTAAAAACCTGAACGCACAAAATCATTATATACATCCTAGTGGCAGTCTGGTCTGTATAGTAAATAACTCCAGATGTAAGTTGCAAGCTATCAAACATATTGTTGCGTTTAATCTTGACAAAGAATACCCTCCACAGGTTATGTGCAGATTATTCATATTCAGAGTTTGCTATACCAGCAGTAGTATAAAGGAAATTAGATAATAAACCCTATGGTTTCTTACATCGATCAATATCTACTATTAAATCTAAAGCAGAAAACGTTTACTCACAAGATAACAGCCGCCTGAATAATCGAAACAATTTGAATAATTACATGAATTTCCATAACTAACATAACTGTAGCTTTCACGAAATTTATGTGAAGTATGCCAACGACATACGACGTACTGGTTTGATCAAAAGATGATCGTGAAATGAGCCAACGAAACTAACTGGTATAAATCATAGAAGTCTTGATATTTTAATTATATACTGCATTTAACGGCTTTTACAGAATACCGAGACTATTAAAAATGCAAGCAACAAAGTCTTCCTTAAAAAAAAGTTAAGTTAGTTTAAAACGAAAGTTATACAAGTGTTACAGAAACCTCATTTTTTTATAAAATCATCATCATCGTCATTTCGAAGAAGAAACGTCCACTGCTGGACAGAAGCTTCCCCAAAGATTGCCACAAGAACCGCTATGGGTATTGACATAATTGCCACGCTTGGCAGGCAGGTTGGCGATCGCAGTGAGTTGTTAATGTTCTCGAAGGACGCTGCTGCCCATCCTAACCACACATTCACACACAACCACATAGTCGCCTTTGACGACACCCACGGGATGAGATGGGTTGGTGCTATTCGTAGCCAGCACCACACAGTCCGGAGCCGTATATAAATAATAAAAAAACATTTTTATGTTAATGTAGGTTTTTGGAATTATTTAATTTAATATTGATATAATAACATCCTATTAAAGAATTACAGACCAATCTCGCTTCTGAGCCATTTTTATAAGCTGTTTTCAAGGGTCATCACGAATCGTCTCGACTGCAGGTTTGATGACTTCCAGCCAGACAACAAGCCGGTTTCCGAAAAGGTTTCAGTACCATAGACCACATCCATACGCTGCGGCAGGTTATACAGAAGACCGAGGAGTATAATCTGCCACTATGCTTGGCGTTTGTGGACTATGAGAAAGCCTTCAATTCGATAGAAACCTGGGCAGTGCTGCAATGTCTCCAGCGGTGCCCGATTGTCTATCGGTACATCGAAGTGTTGAAGTGTTTATACAGAAACGCCACCATGTCGGTCCGAGTACATGAACAGAGCACGGGGGCAATTCCACTACAGAGAGGTGTGAGACAGGGGGACGTAATTTCCCCGAAACTATTCCCCGCTGCAATGGAGGATGCCTTCGAGCTACTGGAGTCAAAAGGTTTTGGCATTAACATCAATGGCGAGTATATCACTCACCTTCGATTTGCCGACCAGATCGTAGTCATGGCAGAATCGCTGCAAGAGCTCAGCATAATGCTCAATGATCTCAACAGAGTTTCCAAACGGGTGGGCCTTCAAATGAATATGGGCAAGACGAAGGTCATGTCAAATACCCATGTCGTTGGGATGGCCCAATATCCTTTGGGATCTCTGTTCTCGAAGTTGTTGACGGGTATGTTTACCTGGGACAAACTGTCCAGTTAGGTAGGTCCAACTTCGAGAAAGAGGTCATCGGATCCGACTCGGCTGGGTAGTGTTTGGGAAACTTCGCAACGTCTTTTCGTCAACAGTACCGCAATGCCTCAAGACGCAAGTCTTTAACCAGTGTGTGTTACCAGTGATGACATATGGAACAGAGACGTGGTCACTCACAATGGGCCTCATAAGAAAGCTCAAGGTCACTCAGCGAGCTATGGAGAGAGCTATGCTTGGTATTTCTCTACGAGATCGAATCAGAAATTAGATACCCTTAAGAACTAAAGTTGTCGACATAGCTGAAAGGATTAGTAAACTGAAGTGGCAATGCACGGGGCGCATTGCTCGTAGAACTGATGGCCGTTGGGGAGTTCTCGAATGGAGATCGCGCACCGGAAAATGCAGCGTGGGACGACCTCCAACGAGGTGGAAAGAGGACCTGGTGAAGGTCGCTGGGAGTCGTTGGATGAGAGCGGCATGTGACCGCTCGTTGTGGAAATTGAAGTGGTAGGCCTTTGTTCAGATATGATGATGATAATAAGAAAATAATTATTTAGACGACATTATATAATACAATAAATAATAAAGTTGATCTTAAATTTATGTTTTATTTTTTGTCAGTAAACAATATAACAGTCTAGATGTCACATTCTATCATATAAATTATTCGTTTCTGGCAGCTAAACTAAAATGCAAAATATGTTTATATCTCTATTATATTAATATACTTAGAAAATAGCCTGTGAGCTGTATTGCATCGCCACGATCGCGTTCGCAGTCACTTGTTTTACATTTTATGAGTAAAATCTCCATCCCAAACGTGCACAAAGAAGCATTGTTTCAAAAAGGCTAAGCTAGTAATGTTGTGACGAAGTCATCCTTCATCTTCATTTCAATCAACCTCTTTCATGACTTCATACCTTCTATCTCCATCACTGTCCACCTCAAGATTCATCTTTATTCGAATTTATTATGTGACGTCGAGTCGTTCTTCATATTCTGATCATTATTACATTCGATTCTGAACGCTAGAGGTTCGACACTCAGCTGTCGCTCTGACAAATAGTCTGCTTGCAGTATTACAAATACTAATTTTTAAATAGCTTGATAATTGATAATAAGCTCTATTTTTAAAATATAAACATCAGCATAAGCGATAATTGAACTTGTGAATAACAATATACCTGCAAAATAACAATATATATGATACGTTTAATTCAATCTCATTAACTGAACTCAGTTACTTGCTGCCGTGTAGAGAGCCTCCTAGTTAAGCTAACCAGGAAGGAAACACGGAGGGAGGCACTCCGCGACAAGGTCTTAGTTCAAACTTGCGATAAAAAAATCCTTTATGTGTCCCTCACATATCACGATCTACAACTACAGCTTTATGTCGCGAAGTTTTGAGTTACGACCTACGGGTTGCTGGAGTTTAATTTGAAATGAGAAAAATAAAGCAAACATTTTATGGTTACAGACTAAAGTTATAAATCGTTAGAGAAAAATAAATGTTGTTTTAAACATATACTACAAAAAAGAGAATCCCGTTTAACCCTAATTTAGTTCAATTATCATTTGTTGCTATATTTTAAAGATAAAAACGAAACATTTTTTAATAAAATTAGATTTAAATAATGTTAAGTATTTTTGCCGTGTGGTGCCGGCTCAGAATACCACCACCCCATCTCCTCCCATGGGTGTCGTAAAAGTCGACTAAGGGATTAGCTGGAGGATGGGCAGCAGCGTCCTTCAAGTACATTAACAACTCAACTGCGATCGCCAACCCGTCTGCCAAGCGAGGCGATTATGGCAAAACCCCCCAATGAGCCCACAACACACCCATATCGGTCGTTGTTGTGATCTTTGGGGGAGGCCTGTGTCCAGCAGTGGACTTCATTCGGCCGAAATGATGAAGTATTTTTGTAGTTACTATTATATCAAAACAGATATCACTACACTTTCTCTGCTAGAATATAATATACAGTCTAGATGTAAAAAAAACTGTAGTTTTTTTTAATGAGAAGAATCTGGTAAAAGGATGAGGACATTTTTCGCCTAGAGGTAAGCGTCATGTCTGCCTGTAATAATTGTAATGCTACCCAGGACTAGACCTGCGTAGTACCTACACTGCGCTCGACATCTCGAGACATTTGTTATTTAGTCTCTTGTGCCCAGTATTTTTACTAGATACAATGCCCTTCTAACCGAAACACAGTAATGATTAAACACTACTTCTTGGCGGTTAACATCTGGCACTGCGAGGTACCTGCCCAACCGGACCCCCAAAATGACCCCGTGAAAATCTATAATGGGCGCCTTTGTTCAGCTGTGGACGTCCTTTGATTGATATGATACAGGCTTTAAATTTGACATAATCATCATCACAATTTCAGCCAATGGACTTCCACTGCTGACCAAAAGCTTCCCCCATATAATTCCACAACTATGTCATCGTTTTGGAGGGAATTTTCCAGTTCTCACCACGCTTGGCAGGCGGATTGGTGAGTGGAGTGTGGCTACTGATTCACCAAAGGGACGCTGCTGCCCATCCCTCGGTTTAAAGTCCCCTAGTTGCCTTTTACGACATGCATAGGAGGAGATGGAGTGGTGCTATTTTCTTAATCTGGACACCACACGGATTTAATTTGACATCACAGTGCCAGTAAAGCAACGCTATGCTTGCTAGTACTTGTACGTCAATTAACACCAAATAAACTTTTGTTCCTCATGAGAAACATGTTGGATTCATGAAAAAAACATTAATAATACTTTTTTTATTGACTGGGCCTTTTTTGAAAATACCTATACAAGTCTATTAAAGTAAGAACTTTAATAGTCCACGATGTTCTTCATGGAGCATTTCGTACCAAAAAAATTAGCGTTGTTATTTATATTTTATAAATTCATCATTTTATGACTCACTGATTCTCTTAGTTGTTATAATATCCACAATCACCTATAAAAAGTGAACACATTTGGCTGACCGATTTATTATAGGTAGTCGGCAACGACAAACGAAACAGAGGGGGTCGCGCCGCCGCCCTCAGCGTCGTACAACAGAAAGAAACGGATTTATACCATCAGATGTTTTTAAAAAATCTTCTTTTTAGCATTTAGTAAGGCACCTTGCAAAATATCGTGGATTATAAAAATAAAACCTTATATCGATGCAGCTGGAACTTAAGGAAGCCTTTCAAATAAATTGTGGTAGTAAGTTGTAAATTATCTTGCCTACAGTCGTTTAAAGATTCGTTGGTTAGTAACAGACTGCATAGCAGGTGTTCCTATGCACACTAAGAGTACCTACCCCATCCACTCTATGTATGTTCCCAAAGAGCCTATGGGTGTCCTCATATACTCCACGAATATAATGGGACGTATCACCGTTCTACACATTCATGACGTAAGCAAGGAGTAAGTAAGGTATCTACACCTCAATACAAATTGCCAAAATCCACACGGGAGTTTAATTCGAATAAGGAAAACATGATTCAAACAATCTAATATTTATTTACGCAGCATTCCGAAGGTAATCCAATAATAGAAGGTAACGGTCAAGGCGACAAGCCACTCCGTATAGCCACATTTGTGGAAATCAAATTTATTACCGATGTGAAACGAACCGAACGGTGTCAAAACGTAATCCCCGACAAACTTTCGGGTCACATGTACGGACGCACCAACGAAAATTGGATGAAATTGTTTTATATCTACTGAAATGTGGAAAACGAGTATCTGAAACGTGGACATTTTAGTCTGAACCTGATAGTAAGACTAGAGAATAAAATGTTACAAGATTGAGATTCTGAAATGACGAAGTATTTTTGTTCCGCGACCATTTATTTATGTAGCGAACGAATTTAGCATAAATCGAAATGTGCTTTTTTACGTAGCAGACCAGGTCCAAGGGGGCCTTGCTTTGTCTACCAGTTCAGCTCAAGCTTCAATATATTTTCAAGCCAGAATCATAACTCCAGCTCGATAATATAGGGTAACCAGAGTCATACTGGCGTCGTATAATCCCGGTATTGTACTATATTTGATAGGAGGCGAGCCAGTTTCAAGTTACAACCCGTCTGCCACGCGTAGCGATTATGGCAAAAACCCCCAACGAGCCCACAACACACCCATATCGGTCGTTGTGGTGTACTTTGGGGGAGGTCTGTGTCCAGCAGTGGATTTCATTCGGCCGAAATGATGAGCCAGTTTCCTATCCATTGGTGCCACGCCTTTAGGCACATCTCGGAGAGGATGACTGTAAAGCGGTTAAAAGTAGAGGGAAGAAGCTGGGAAAAGGCCGTCCCGCCAGGCACATCTCGGGGAAGATTGTAAACGATCGCCTCATTGTGCGCTGTACTACTGTAGTAGGTCTCTTATTGCTAGAGCCCGCCTAGGTACCACCCCAGTGGCAGATATTCGCCGCCAAGCAGTAATCTTTTAGACATTACTGTGTTCCGATTAGATGGGCACTATAGCTAGTGAAATTACTGAGCTCAAGATACTAAATAACTTGATATCTCGAGCTGACGAGTGCAGTGTGGTTCCAACCTGAACTAGACTTTTGATGCTATAAAATCACGCCATTAAAAAAATACGAGTGGCAAGGATAATAGCGCGAGCAAATTCATAGCGCGGGCTTGGCGGAAGTCATCGCGTGAATTCGCGCGCTATCGGTCGTTATCTAACGCGTTGATAATTATTTACTTTAGATGCGCCAATAATGTAGGTACATTAAATTTTCGTAAAATTAAAATATAAAACATATTTGACATTAAATTTTCGTAAAATTAAAATATAAAACATATTTGACATTTGATGACGTGAATAATAGGCATACACAACATCAACAATTCCGTTCCGTGAAAACTGCTGTAAGAAATTAATAATAAAAGAAATATAAACCTATCCTATATTATTTAGTACATAAAAATCTATTATCCCAAGCCTGGAAAGTATGAAGAAAAGTTCATTAACTTTTCTTTACTGCTCCATTTTATTTTGATAGATATTATTTTACGTATCGAATATAGTGTAACGTATTCAAGATAAAAAAAAAAAAACTAAAGCAGAGCGCTGGACATATAAAGCACGCTGTCGTAACACAGCGCGCTATCTGTCCATCGACATTTAGCGTGATTCGAGAATATGCACCGCGCTTGTATCGCGTCATTCGCCTACGCCCAGTTCGTTATAATTTTAGCGTGTAAAATAGCGCGCTATTTTATTATAGCAAATGGTCTGTAGCTCGCTCTTGGCATATAGCGTTTTTAAACACCATTCAACCAGAAGGAAGGAATGGGGGGGTTACCATACGACGCTCACCAGCCCCCCTGCCAAGCATGGTGAGTATTGGCAAGGTCTCCCTGAAATGACGGCACAACTGTGAGATCTTGTGAAATCGGGGGAAGGCATTTGCATCTACCAAAGTACGTCCACTGCTGTAGTGGACGTACTTTGGTAGATGGTGAAATATTTATGAGAGTAAGCACAATCAAACTTTATTATATAACCTGTACTATTTGTATATTATGTGTATAGACGTGATTAAATCGGAATCTAGCTTCGTAAATTTTAATATCAAATTGGAATAAATTATAAGCGAGAGTAACATTAATAAAATATCTACTTACATTATTAATGAATTACGATTCCATAACGCCTTACTATTAATATCTTGGAATAAAGTTTCGTTTCGGCAGATCATTTCGTCATCTTGTATTCCGCAGTGTCTGAAAATGCAAGTTTTCAACCAGTGTGTTCTACCTATTATGACCTACGGAGCCGAATCGTGGCCACTAACAGTGGGACTAGTCCACAAATTTAAAGTCGCTCAGCGGGCTATGGAACGTGCTATGCTCGGAATCTCTCTATTGGATAGAATCCGGAACGAGGATATAAGGAAGAGAACTAAAGACTCGACATAGCACACCGAATACACAAGCTGAAGTGGCAGTGGGCTGGTCACGTCTGCCGATGGACCGATGGCCAATGGACCAGACGAGTCCTAGAGGTACACCAGCCAGATGGATGGACGACCTGATGAAGGTTGCTGGTGCCGGCTGGATGCGGAATGCTGACAACCAGGTGTTGTGGCGCACGCTAGGTGAGGCATATGTCTAGCAGTGGACCATTCAGCCTGATGATGATGAATAAAGTGTAACTTCGTCAGCCAAATAGTCACGCGTCTCGAGAATGTGAAGTCGTTTTTTTAGTTTTTTTTACTGATCCGGAACCACAGGAGTTGTCATCTTCGGCACCAAAGGGAGGCTCCGGGAGCTCGAATAATCTCCCATCTATAGGCACCCATTGGTGCCACGCGTTTAGGCACATCTCGAAGAGGATAACTGTAAAGCGGTCTCCCCCTCTAGCGGTGGGAAGGAGATGTAAAGAGGCAGACTCCCCAGGCACTTCACGGGGGAATTGTAAAGGATTTCCACGAAGCCTGGCTATGCGCTGTGTTGCGGTACGTGACCACATGCACACCGCTCTCGCGACTCCCAAGGCCTCCTGCCAAATTAAGACGACAGGGGGCTCAGGCGTATTGGACACGGGAGGCGTGGCAGTTGTTGCCTCGGTTCCGTGTTCTCCGAGCGGGATCAGTCCTCTCCCGATCCCGCTCTACGACCTCCTTCTGGGGCATGACTCATGACAGGGCTTTGAGAAGTGGCAACTTTTGTGTAATGATTACGTATCATAATTATCATCATATCAGCCAAAGGACGTTCACCGCTGGACAAAGACCTCCCCCATAGAGTTTCACTTTAGAGTTATGGGGGATTTTCCAATGCTCACCACGCTTACCAAGCGGGTTGATGAGCGCAGTATGACTGTGCTTCCACAAAATGTTTATCCCTCTGGTTAAGAGTTCCTTATTCGCCTTTTACGACATCCACGGGTGGCGACGGAGTGGTGCAATATTCTTAATCCAGACTCCACAAAATGTACGTATTAACGTTATGTTTTAAAACAAAACAATAATAATTTGACTTAAAAACATATGTTCGGGCCTTTTTCAGCCTTTGATTTTCTCAAACAGCAGCTACAGTGCGATGCAATCATTCCGTTCGAATTCAACATAGCTGGCTATACTAATAAAATTGAAGACAAACAGTCCAGCTTTAACACACCGAACCACTTCGTATTCTAAGGCAAACTCAATTAAGTAGAACATGATATCCGTACCGACTTCAAACATTCATATGACGTTAATCCCATGTCCAAACTAATCCTACGAGTAGAAACGTTATCTTTCCCTCGCATTGGTCCAATCCGTATGGGTCCTAAATGAAAAGATTAAGGTATCCAGCATGCTTGTTTGGATTCTAAAATGATAGAATCACGTTTCATATTCTTGGAGCGTAATTTAAAGCGGAGATTAAGTCGTAGGGTTAGGTAAGGTCTGATATGTAATAAAATGATGAGACTTTGTTAGGATTATAGTTACCTATATACGGCTGTATTTAATTTTCTATCCACATTTGAATTCATCTCTTTCTTGTTTGTTATTTGGTATAAATTTTGCCAGCGATTTTAAACGATCTTCTTGAAGAGAGACTTGGATCTTTAAACATAGCTCGGAACTGGATGACAATTCAATATGAACAAAATATCTGATAATTATTGATAAGTATACCACGTTTAAAACTAACTAAAAAGTATAAATATATTTCTGATAATTGAAGATAAAGATTATTCACGGCTGAGCAGCGTTCGGGAAACATCGCAAGGTCTTTCCGTCAACAAAACCACAATGCCTCAAGATGAAAGACTTTAACTAGTGTGTATTACCAGTGATAATATATGGCACAGAGACGTGGTGAATCACTATGGGTCTCGTAAGAAAGCTCAAATTCATGCAGTGAGCTATGGTGAGAGCTATACTTGGTATTTCTCTATGAGATCGAATTAGGAATGAGAAGATGCGTTGAAGAATTAAAGTTGCCGACATAGCTGAAAGGTTTGGTAAGCTGAAGTGTCAGTGTCGGGGTACATTCGTTGTAGAACTGAGCGCCGTTGGGGCAAAAAGTTCTCGAGACGAAACCGTGCACCGCAAAACGCAGCGTGGGATGAGCTCCAACGAGACGGATGGATGACCCGGTGAAGGTCGCTGGGAGTCGTTGGCTACGTGTAGCATGTAACTGTACTTTGTGGAAATCTATGGGAGCCTTTGTTCAGCAGTGGACGTCCTTTGGCTGATATGATGATGATGTTGACGATAAATTATTCACCCAAGGCTAACACTTTTTTGCCCTGCAAATGACATGAATTATTGTGTGAGGTTTTTCAACGACAAATACTCCCTACATCGCATGCGCCCTACTTTTTTTCCATCGTTGTGTACTACAAACAGAAAAATGTCAGTCTTCAGGTTGTAACAGAGTAATTAATTACACAAGCAAGCACGGGAGAAATACTTCACACAATACAGTAAGTCAAAGTCAAAAGTTTTTTGTTCATGTAAACCATTTGCTGGCACTTACGAACAGGCAGAATTTAAATAGTTTCACGATTCCAAGTTGTTGGTCCTATAGAGAAGAACCGGCAAGAAACTCCACTCCATATACTCTTTTAAAATATATGATGTATTACAGTCTTAATATTAGGATAATACACGCCAATGTGTGGGATAAATAACATATATTAACATACCAATAGTAATAGTAATAAAAGACAGAAACCGTATAAATTAAGGAGTGAGAAAGATTAAGAGTTAGCACATGAAAATGTAGTTCAGCGATCAGCGAGTGAGGGTATTACGTGAAACGTCACTCATTCCACCGCACAGACTATATGTTCAATAGATTTCTGTAACATAATATCACTATAGAGTGAGTAGTCTACAGGTAATTGTATCCATTTAAAGAATTCATCATATATTTAGACTCATATATCACTCATCATAAATGTTTATGTAATGAGTATCGTTTTGATACTCATTACATAAACATTTAAATATTTAGTATTTACTTTTATCCTCTATAATTGTAAAAGAGTGATTGATTACGATAAATTATTTCTGGTTTATGTGTATGAATAATTGTGTGGAAAGGTATTTTTGTATTTAATACAGGATTAAATACATTACAGCAAAAAATGTGACTCGATACAAAACAGTTCCGTGTGATTCTCGGTGAAGAATAACCCGATACTTTTTTCACTCCTCTTGCTCAAAAAGACCGTCATTGTGGCATACCAGAGCGAAGAAAAAATAGCATTTCTTGTAGAGAAAAAAAGTTTTTTTTTACATTTTTGTCTGTCTGTGAAATGGCAATGAGCCTACAAAAACTAAAAAGTCTTTAATCATAAGTAGAATAATCATGAATAAAGACTCGACTTTTACTGTTTCATAAAAATTCATAAAAATCATTTTATTTTTGAAAATGGAACTAAAATCGGCGGTCTCTTTGGTAGAATGCATGCAATGTGTTGCGGCTACAGAAGAAATAAAAAAAGACATTGGCGTGAAATCTTTGGAATTTTTCAATTGAAAATTGGATTGATAGTGAGCGTAATTAATTTTACAATAGTGAAAATGTCATCATCTAGTGAGAATGGAGACCCTAATTTGCAAATAGAAGAGAAAGAAAAATAAATAATCTTCAATCTGTTGCCGTCAATGCCACAAAGCATTTATTTAAATACTTACGAAAAGTTTATGAAGTGGAGGACAGAAAAATGAGTGGTTTCACTTACGGAGGGAGTTTTTCTTACGTATTTTGATAAACTTTCCAAAAAATCTCAAAGTTCAACGCTTTGGAGCACATATTCAATGTAACGAACAACTATACACATAAGACATAATGTAAATATTAAGAAACCAATGATATTATACCATAGATATGTTACGTCCATATTAAATGACGCGCAAAATTAAGTCTCGCTGTATGTATAATCCTACAAAATTGCACATCTACCTATGTTGTAAGAAAGAAGATACAAAAACTACGAGTGTAAAAGAGATAGTTATCTAAAATGACAACACCTGTATTAGATGTCTTTGTCGCACCAGTGATAGAATATATAAGTTGTCACTTTTCTTTGCTTGATCTGGGTCTTCTTACAGAATATCATTTTTCAAATTGAACAATATTTTTATTTTATTTGTTACTCACGTGTGGTATGAGATCCCTAGTTCTTTATTCATGTTTGCTTGACAGTTTGTGTGATTTTTATATACGTACGACGGCATTGTTATTACATAATTAATAAAAAACAGAGATTATGACAGTGTGTGCTCGTTGTTCTGTTTTGGGCGAACTGATTGCAAAGTGCTACAATTGGGGGAGTTTTGGTTCTTACGTTTGGCGCGTATGTAACATATCTACCTCTTTTTATATATATCATTGTAAGAAACAGACAACTCAGTGTTCATCTTCACAGAGGACTGAAATTAAGTTACCGGGAAAAAATATCTCGTTAAATATGCAGAATTGTACAAATATTACATTGATTTTTAATGAAATAAACTATTTCATATTGTATTGGCTTATTTTATTTTGTCGCAATCGTAGTGAAAAGTAGAAAAAAACCCATTAAAACTCGGTTTCTATTCACTACGCTAAAGCTCGGGAGTAAAACTACCTCGTTTGATGTGGGTCATTTTAGTTCCTTGTACTCGTATAACAATCGACTATTTTTCGAGAAACAGTATTTTCTCCCTTTCTTTATTTCTCTACTCATGGTTATCGTAAAACCCAAATAAAGCTTGATATCTCGGGAGGCTGGGTAACAACATTCTTCCATGTGCTAATAACAATATACTGGTATCACCAATCCGCCTGCCAAACATTGTGATTATACAAGCAAACCAATTTCAATAGAAACAAAAACCGTAGAAAAATAAATTAAATTGCGGCTTCTTAACAAATCAATAAAAAGATAAAGTCTACTTAATACAAGGTTAGGCTTGATTGCCTATTTAGAAGCTCCAGCCATTTGTTTCGAAGAAAATGAGAATCGGAGCAACGCACAACGAGCCATAGCAACACTGTGATTGTCGAATAAATTGCTCCTCGGGGAGTACCCAGACGCCAATTATCTGAGATTAAACGTTACGAAAACCTTTGGAAATCTTAGGGAATGAAAACGTGTGAAGATATTTTAATCAAACGCAAACTTATTTTGGGCAAAAAGTTTTGCCTTGTGCAGTTTGACACGCAAATATATCTCGTTAAGTGAAAAGCATGGGGCACTCATAGTCAGTGGCATACACTGATCGATAAAAAATCGGCAGCAGTGTTCGGGTGGCTAGTCTATATGAATGCGTTACCGCATAGTGGTGTTTTCACTGAGAAGTGTGTGTAACCAATGGTTTCTATTATAACAACGTATGATGAATATTAAGAGCTTTATAATACGTTCAGTACCTATGAGCGAGCTGAAGTGACAATGGGCTAGCCATATCTGTCGAAGGACCGAAGAAACTGGAGCAGATGAGTCCTTGAACTGAGACCATGTATTTGTGACAAAGCATGGGACTCTACCAAGTCAAATATCCTGACGAGCTGAAGAAAGTGGCTGCCTTGGTCGAGAACGCTGAAAGCGAGCGTTTTGGCGAAACTTGGATGAGGCCCATGTTCAGTTTTGCGTTGCGTTAAGCTGACCTGATTAGGTGATTGATATAATACATTCACTGTAATGTTACAGAACAAGTAAGTGATCTGAATATAGGAGCTTTTTATTAAATGTCCAAATAATGGGCACAATTCAAAAAATCTATGAAACAAATTAATATGGTTTTAATTATTTCTAACAAAACAGAGCTTCAGGTCTTCACCTTCGGCTCAATGAATTGTAAATATAAAAAGGCTAGAAGTTCAGTTCAGGTGTTGGCTCCAATATGTACTCAATTTTAGATGCTAAGCACGCCTTTTTTTTATTGATGTCCAGTGGAAATTCTACATGGAACTTCCTTCACGCCGGGGAAGGGCTAAAGGGTATGCCGGACTCCTACCGGCTAAAACCACTGGAGCGATCATCTTCGGCACCAAAGGGGGGCTCCAGGTCCTCGTAAGATCACACTAGAGCCGCCCATTGGTGCCACGCCTTAAGGCACATCACGGAGGGGATGACTGTAAAGCGGTCAACCCCTCTAGCGGAGGGAAGGCGACTGTAAAAAGGTCGCCCCCCCAGGCACTTCTCGGGGAGGATTGTAAAGAATCCCCCCAAGCCTCGCTATGCTAAGCACGCCTAGAATTTAAGATTAAAAAGACTGCGCGATGTCTGACTAAAACTTACCACCACCTCTTCGTAGATGTTGAAAGAGACAAATGTTTATATGGGGTGATGGACAATCATCATCCGTATCATCATTTAGGCCCAGGGGCACGTTATCATCTATTGATGGACATGGACCCTTTAATGCACGCAACAATGAACGGTGATTGTGTTGCCATAATCGAGGCTGTCGAACATGTGATCTTACTATATTTTTCATACTGGTTAGCTTAGAACTGGCATGGTGTTTAAATGGTCATGGTAGGCTCGCTTCTTGAGCACAAAGTTGTTGAAATCTGGCATGTTCCAATTTGATTTTTCAATGTCATATGTACTTACTTACTCGGTATGTAAATAGCCACAGGTTATTTAAAAAAGTAATGCGTTACTGCAATTAATTCTTTTTGTGTAGAATTTTCGACTTCTAGAAGTTTTAAACTCTTTACTCATTAGTCCTTTAATTTACATCTTAGAACATAGCCACTAAAGTCTTAATATTCATAAGTGCCTGTAAATTGTTTACATGTACAATTCTTTTTATCTTTATCTTTACCGCAAATTCCTGGCGTATTAGGATAGGTAATATTAGTATGAGTACGTGAAGAGTTAATAAGAGCATGCATTATTAAATACTGACAAGTTCTTAAATCATCGCAATAGCCCGCATTCCTTTGTCAGCAGTTAGATGGCAAGCAGCTGATTTCTACCGCTAGTTTGAGTTCCAAAATAAAATGTAAAAACAAAAGAATACAAAAGAATAAAGGACACGCTTCATTTTTCAATATGTTAGCTTTAAAAAAAACACGCAAGTCCCTAAATATTTAAGCACTAAAATGAAATAATTCTACATACGAGTAAAATAATATAATGACCCAAATCTGGCTGTCAGATACGGAGGCTAGTGCTGACAGACGCCGCGATAGCGCGGGATTTTCTTAGCTTCAGAGTTCTTGTGTATTACAGACACTTTCCCTAACGCATGAATGCTTGAACGTATTGCATTGAATAGAAGAAGTTGTCTAGTCATAATCAGTGTAGTAGTGCACTGATTGGAGAGAACCTGTTGCCCTATCCCTTGACGCAGCTATACCTGTACCGTCAACATTCCTGTCAGAACGTTCAAAAGGTCGTGGAGTACATACGAATTCAAACAAAGTTCGTGTTGAGGGTCAATAATTTGGAATCACGCCATAATATCAACTTCTAGTCATTTGTTCTGGGGTGCAATTCCTTAAGCTCAGACATCCATAAATCCTTGAATACAGAATCGAAATAATGGTATAAAACCAATGCAATATGCTAAGACATGATTGAAGCTATTCAAGGACATGTCGCAGAAGGTACTATGAGGACCAATCTTAGGGAATACCAAACAGTGTTATCACCACAGAAATAGGAAATAAGAAGAAGTGGTACGGGGGCGTAACCGCGCCACCGCGACTGGATCAATTTGATCCATCCGGAAAAAATGGCCGTTTTATAACATCAGTTGAGATTCGATCGCGTAACTGAAACTTTGTTAAATTGTCGTGTTGTTCAACATGCAAAAAACCGAAGCGAAAAAAATAACTTTATCAAAGAAGGTATCACGTACAATATGCAAGTGAAGGAATTTTATTGTATTTGTCTATAAAAAGAGTAAATTAAAAATTATTGTTTTCTTTATTATGTTACATTTGGATTGATGGAGCAGAACGACATTAATATTTTTGTACAAAATACAATGCTTCTTATTTACCAATTTTAACTATCAATCGGTGAATAACAAACGCAGTGAATAGAACAGCGAATGGTACTCCCAATAAACTTACGCGATGCGTGGTACGGCTGTCGTTTGCGGTCTGCACGCTCGGTATTAGTGGCGGTAGGTTGTAAGTAAAGTCGTGGGTGTATTTTTGTATGAGAAGCCAATTATAACGTTGTGTTTATTCAGTTCATTGGATGAGACTTTGTAACTGTGTGCATTAGTGTGCTTTTGAGAAGTGTGAACTTTATGAAGAGTGGTAGTGGGAAAATGGATTTCTAGGCTTGCATACATCTTGATCTACATGGCATATCTCCTTTCTTCCAATATTCCTTTATTTCAATTCCACCCCTGGTTCCAACACATCTTGCGACCTTTATGATGAGTCTTGTCAGTTTCATGTACTATCGTTTTCGTAATACACCACACTACAGCGCACCACGTCATCGTATTCTATAGATTTTCAAGTGATATATGATACGTTTAAGATATAATTGTCATATAATATCTATGTACGTGTACGACCTACGTCGTCGTTTAACAAATAAAAAATACTAATAAGAAGTTGAACAAATAAATAAATAAATAATAAGGGCTACGCCTGCGAGAAGCCACACAAATATTCTATGGGCGAAGTATCTTTAAAAACAAATGCCCCACCGGTGTTCAGTAGTAGTAAACGTTCATCATATCAGCCACAGGACGTCCACTGCTGAACAAAGGCCTCCCCCTTAGATTTCCACAACGAGCGGTCACATGCCGCTCTCATCCAACGACTCCCAGCGACCTTCACCAGGTCGTCTGTCCACCTCGTTGGAGGTCGTCCCACGCTGCGTTTTCCGGTGCGCGGTCTCCATTCGAGAACCTTTGTGCCCCAACGGCCATCAGTTCTACGAGCAATGTGCCCTGCCCATTGCCACTTCAGTTTACTAATCCTTTCAGCTATGTCGACAACTTTAGTTCTTCTACGGATCTCCTCATTTCTGATTCGATCTCGTAGAGAAATACCAAGCATAGCTCTCTCCATAGCTCGCTGAGTGACCTTGAGATTTCTTATGAGGCCCATTGTGAGTGACCACGTCTCTGTTCCATATGTCATCACTGGTAACAGTAAACGTTCACCAGCTGCTAATGAACTAAAGTACCCATTTTCATTACCCACACGACACTAACTACCGGCTTACAAACAGCTTTTTTCCCACGTGTCCCAAAATTTGCGATATTGTAACTGGCAGCACTACTACCTAAGTACCTAACATCATGCCGAAGCCAATCTTGGCCGAATGCCAACCGAGGAAAGCTCGTAGGCTTTTTCAAATATTGTATGTGTTCTAAATTCGAAATTGACTATCGTAAAAATTTGTTCGATATCTGCCCCACAATCACAATATGTGTTTGAGCGGCCATATTAAAAACTAGCTGGGACCCGCAGTTTCACCCGCGTTTAATTTAAAAGAAATTTAGAGTACTTCCACATAGACACTTGACATAGAATATATATATTGGATTCAAGGGTTTAATTTTTCTTGCGCGGGACACTAAACATTTTTTCTAAAATAAAAGTAAGCTTAGTTATTCCTTATAACATCAGCTATTTGCCAGTGAAAGTCCCGTCAAAATCAGTCCAGCCGTTTCGGAGATTACTCGGAATAAACAGACAGATAGACAAAAATGTTAAAAATAGATTTTTTGATGTATATACTTTCATATGCATTTGGTAAAAAGCTGTTATTTTGACATTACAAACAGACACTTCAATTTTATTTATTTGTATAGATTGTCTAACCTGCGAAACAAAAGTTATTTTACGGATTCTTGCGGGTTCTCTTTATAAAAACTGGAAGTAAGTATCCATAAAATATGGTTTTTGTTTTCCGTATTATTGCTGGTATTGCTACTTAGTGCTTATGTTACTGCTATATAAATATTTATGAAAGACGGTGATGTTTCTTGAATTTACTTACAAATAAATATGTACGTTTTAGTCGTATTATGTAATTAGCTTGTATTTTTAGGCGATTCAGTAAGTAACTTATTTTGCAAAAAGGCCTAAAGCGTTTTTCATAACTTTATTGGCTTCACCTTACTTGCAAATTGCTTTAAAGCGTTCAAAGAAAAAATATCAAAACACTTAATATAAGGAAATTTTCTTTATTTTTGCCTTTTTTCCTTGATTCCGTGTACTCGGCGAGTGGATCAACTTTATATTACTCCTCAAACTTTATCTAGTTCTCATTGTCTTGCGGACGCCTGAGAAGCCTTTAGAATGGTTTTTTAATTATGTTTATGAAAGTTAGTCGGAAATTCTAAAAATATTTTCATATCTAAAGTCACTATGTATTTTACATCAACATTTTACTTGGAAAGGTAAATAAAGTTAATTTGGATACTATTATCATCATTATCGTCATCATATTGGCCAAAAGACGTCCAGTGCAGAACAAAGGCCTCCCCCATAATCGTTCGGGAACATGCTATGTGTAATTTTGGGGGGAATTTGCCACGCATGGGAGGCGAGTTGGTGAGCGCAGAATGGTTACTGTGCCATAATTATGGCTATGACATCTTAACAGATCATTTATTTTGAAAGAAAGAAAGAAAAAACGACAGTTATTGCTGTACACTGTAAAATAAGTAAAAACAAACACAAATATACAAAATATATTCTGGGCAAACGGAGCGGCATCAGCAAATGTTGTTGGAGTACAGGAGTTTTAGCCGGTAATAGTCCGGCATACCGCTCCACCCTATTCAAGGCGGAGGAAGACCACGAGATCTTCCCTACGACAAAAAAAAATCAAACGGCCCTTTGGTCTTGCTATCAGAAATAAACAGTTTTGCGGATTACAATTCGGCAATCATCATATGTAATGAGAATAATATCATAAGACACTGGCTGACTGTAGATAAGCCAGCACCCATATTAGTCTCAATTATACAGTATTGAAAGAGGAAAAAACATGATTTTTTCAAACATAAATTTCAAATTAATAAATTGCTTCCTTATTTATTATTATTAAAACACTTTCCTGCTACTACGAATGCTGCAAAGTGTACGAAACGTCAGAAAAACACAAAGACAGTGTTATTCATTATTTCTTAATTATTTTTTTACCGTACGTGCGGGAATCGAACCCACGACCCGAAGTGCAGCAGCCGACTGTATCAGCCACTGCACCAACCGTGCCGTCAAGTAATAGATTGTTATTGGTAACAATAACATTCTTGATTTTTATTTGTTGCTCAGCAAATGACAATAATAACAATGTTCTAAGTTTATCTCAACATCAAAGTAGATAATAAAAGGAGGTAGGTAAAGATCAGCTTTATTGTGCCTTAAATTAATAATGAAAAAAAAAAGTTTCATTTAAGTAATCATTTTGTATTTAATTGAAGTTCAAGTATTTAACTTAAAATATTTAAAAGAAATATGAAATAATAATGGACAGCAAGTTGCCTAAACAATTATATCCGTGTGGTGTCCGGATTAAGAATATAGCATCACTCCTCATCCCATGAATGTCGTAAAAGGCAACTAAGGGATTTAAAACCAGAGGTATGGGCAGCAGAGTACCTGCCTGCACTCACCAACCCGCTTGCCAAGCGTGGTGAGCAATGGCAAATTCCCTCCAAAATAACAACCATGTAACCGGTCGATTATGGGGGAGGCATTTGCTCTGCAGTGGAAGTCTTTTGGTTGACACGATGATGATGATGCCTAAACAACGGTTCATGTGGTGCCATATCTTTTTTTTAATACACTATCGTGACGAGACGAGCTTGACATTCGCCTGGTGGTAAATGTCATGCCTGCCCATAACAATAATTGTAATGCTACCCAGGGCTAGTCCTGCGTGGCGCTACACTGCAAGCGGAGCACAACAATGTCTAAAGTTAAAGCAATACTGCTTGGCGGTAGAATATCTGGCACTGCGGTCCCAACCTACCTTTATTTTCTTTTTTATCTTGCAATTAGAGACCTACTACCAGTAAATTAAATTAAAAAAGTAACATTACTGAAGTTGTAGTAGTTAGTTATAAAAACTTATTATTTTAGAAATTATCTTCTGTATTTATTTTTTCTATATTGTGTTTGAAGTTGGCTATTTACAGAAGCCAGACAATGTTCACGGGACTATTGTTATGTAATTATTATATCTCTTTCTTCACGGGTTTATATCCCCGGTAGAGGGGGTCTTTTGATAGGCTTACGCGGTGACATGGGTCCAACACGCGGAGGCTCTTTAGAGAATTAAATCTAAATTATAACGGGACACTAACCGGGGACTTTCTATGCCTGCACTAAAAAAATGCAGTCTTGAATTGTTCCCGGAGGTGTAAAACTATTGTATGAGATTAAGAGAGAGAGAGATTAAGAAGTACATTTATAAGGTCTATTGCAATGAGTGGTAAATGGATAAAATACTTCTTAAAACGAATAAACGGCGTCTGCTTACAAGATGGGCCCTCTAAATGGCACCACTATAGGCGACAGGGACCTACACCAGTGTGAGTGGCTCAGGGTGTCGAGAGAAACGGCACCGGTTTCACCATCCCATGTCTCGAAGACTTGGAGCGGGTGTCCCCGTTATTACGCCATTAGACACTTCTGTCCCCGAGAATATATATCGCTCTGGCGACCCCCCTCTGATTGGCCAACTAAGGCAAGCCAGAGCCGAAAATCCTGCGGGCATTCATGGAGTTCAACTACAAACAACTAATAAAGGCAAGCTGAATACGAGACCCTGACCAACTCTCTGGAGCATTCGGGTACGCTGTGTCGCCACTTACATTCAGCTCGCCATAAGCTGCACTGCTTTCTGTAAAATTCTTAATAGATCTCCTTATGATATACTTTCTTTTGTGTCAAAAGGGAGGAAGCTGCTTGAATCTGCCCTGGAGGATTGCCTTATCCTATGGCGAGATAATAATTACCCAGAGGGTAATTATTATATTATTTTTATTATTTGACATAGGTACCTTTATAAGATATTACAATTTATTCCCGATAGAAATAATAGAAAACTGAATGTCGTTTCAATAGAAACAAATTCAGTAAAATTAATTAAACCTTTTCAATTTTCACTCCCAACTTCAATCATAACTAATTTGTGCGTTGGATAAAACAACTCGTATTTGAAAGTGACGTTAATGATTTTCCAAGTCACGAAACCTCTTTATTTGTAAGTTATTATGCCAGTAAACTATTTATATCTCAATTAGGTAGGTCTTGGAAAAATGTAAGTTAAAAAGAGCATAATGTAACAATGATTAAAACTAAGGTACAGGCAAATTACCACAGTAGTTAACCTATATTATAGTCTTATTACTTTTGTAATCGTATAATCCTGATAAAAACGATAGTGATGATACGATAGACTTACAAATATTTTGTATACACTTGAAATTTGACGGGTCTATTAATAGGATTTCTCTCTCTTCTGCTGTTATCGATCAAGTTCTACTATAATCTCTTTTTCGGTATCTCAAGCTAGCACTAGAGGTAATATTCCCTCTAGGTATTTTTAAAATTACATCGAAGGGAATCTTCAGTATCGTTCTTAATAAATCCTTTCCCGCAAATCTGTGTTGTCTTTGTTTTCAAGAAAAAGGATTATCCTGTAGATGTTCACTTAAAATCTTATTTTTCGTAACTGTATCCCATTTTGGTGGTTTTTCCAAGTTTGCCTCATAAAATACTTTTCTGGGTCCAGAGTGATGATCAATGGAGAATAAATTAAATTTGCTCTCTAAATATACTATTATAATGCTTAAAAAATATACACAAATGTCACAAGTATGTTAACTGGATGTTTAACTTGCATTCTCAAAAATTTCATCCATTAAAAATCCGTCTCTATTCCCCCAATTATATTACAAAAGCGGTTCTTCTTGAAAATTAGTCCAAGTGGTTCAACGCGTCTAATTCGCGACATGTCCCGGCCACGCAGAGGGCTCTCCATGCGGCCTAGCTTGCCCTTGGCACGCTGCATATAGCACAATAGAACCTTGACATGACCTTGTCTTTGTTGCATTTGAATAAATTAAAAGCTGATGGTTTGTCGATGAAGATTTATTTTTATATTTTATTATTAATATTTCTTTTCGTAACATCTATAAAGTATTATACACCTTGACGGCACATCTCCAATTAGCTAATAAACGTGCACCATTAAATTAACGAGTTACTATTCATATTTTGAAAAAACATACTGTTAGGTAATTATAATGACTATTCCAAGTCAATAATCAGCGCAAAAAAAGTTAAATGCAGAAAGAATTATTCTCGAAACTCCTCAGCTTGAAAACATTTAAACTGAACCGATAGTAAACTTTGTCATAATTAAACTAGCTATATAAGCGTTCTGAACGCAACTTTGATTGACCTAAAGACATATCCATTGCCACATGAATATTTATCAGGGCCACCTGATCAATAACTGAACTACGAGGACTTTGTCGCATCGACCTCCTCAACCTAAACTACGCATGTCAAACAACAGCCGTATTCGATTTATTAAATTGCTTGTCTAGGATATTATTACAATTTTAATTTTTCCTAATATTTAAAGGTCCAATGAGAATATTAATTCTGAATGGAATAAAACTGTTTTATCAATCAAGCTTGAGGTTTCTCTGTAATTCTTAAATTAATTTAGATTGGGGATTTCATGGAAAATGATGATTGTCGAGTAAATACTTTGTAGTTTCAGTAGACCAAATCTTATTTTAAGTATACAGTCTGGCTGGTCTGCTAACGGCTAAGATTACCACCACCCAATCTCATCCCGTGGGTTTTGTAAAAGGCGACTATGAGATTATTAGGAGAATGAGCAGCAGCGTCCTTCCTTTACATATATAACTCAATTGCGATCGCCAACCCATGTACGAAGCTTGGCGATTATAGCAAAACCCCCAATGACCAGACAACACAAACCCAAAATCATTGGTATATGTATATATCCGACTGGTATATTATTCATTGTTTGCCAGTACAACCAAACCTCAGAAGAAATGGCCTGTAGAAATTCAATTAGAAAAGAAGAATTAGAATTGCATTCGAAAAATATTAGCATCATTCATCGTCATTATTTTCAAAATATATTACGTTTGACAATACAACGCCGACTAATACCCCATCAAAGATTGAAGTTAATTATTTTAAAAAACAGAAGGAGCATAATAAGACCTGTTTTTGATAGAACAACCGATGATCGATGTAAAAAGTTCAGTTCACGTTTGCGGACATGGTGACAGGTCCATCAATCACAATAGCGTTGCCTACATAATTGAATGTCGGCAATTTTTCAAGAGCATTTGTTAAAGAATTATGGATGATGCGCAAATAATGTTAGGAATCTTCGGAAACAATACTTTTATAGACATTTGGGACAAATGGCGGTTCATTTATTGTATCTTCAGTGAATTAAGCAACATTTAGAAAAGCTTTTAATACTTCTGTAGGTAATAGATCTCGTTACTTATAAAATATAAGACAGGTCTATATAAATCGGGGTCAATTTTGAGGGGTAAAATTTAAGAACGAATAAAATAATTAACTGTAAGATACGAGACGGGGAGCCCAAATAGGATTTTTCCTTTTTTATTAAAATGTTCGCTAGGATCCTTTTGATTTCGGTTAGTACACTAATCAGCTAGAAATTAGGTGGTAAAACTCAAAAGTATAATCTACTCCTTGGCTTACTAATAACTGTTAAATCACCTTTATTAGAAGATTTGTGTAAACAACTAGTGATTGAAAAATAGGACCCCCAGTATAACTAGGGCACGATGCCCTGTTACGTTAATAGTAAGCCTTCATTGGAGATGCATTATTGAGCATTATAATGTATACTTCGCGTAATACGAAAGGTTCCTAAGCCATGAAAAAATACAAACAGTATGATAATTATAATGACTATGAAAAGGTATATTAGAAATTAGTTATACTGTATAGTATAAGTGTGATTTTTATGGAACAAGACCGTGTCACATACCCGGCCACTGCAACTCCTGTAAGCCAGGATCTGTAAAGGCGCCTATCAGAATGAACATCGGTCAATGAAGCTTGGTGTGTCACAGGGAAATGAATTGGAACCCCCAAAAAAATTAACCAGAAAAAAAAGGAAGAGTAGTAGTAGTACTAAGTAGGAAAAATGTTGAAAATGTTAGATGCAACTTTAGCACATAACATTTTGCATAAATAATACATTAAACTCTCTAGTTTCTGGCATAGAATACATCCCCCATTATTTTTTGGAACGAAGTACTTTTACGCGGCTTATAGTAGAGTATACCGGCAGAAATCGTCACGTAAGGGAAAAGCTTTATACCTCCTCCAAGGCGACCTTTCTCACTCTTTCTCTCTGTCTCTTTCTACTATATACGGTAGGCGACCTATCCCTCTCTTTCTCTCTCTCTCTTTGTCTCTTTCTGTTACATACGGTAGGCGACCTTTCCCTCTCTTTCTTTTCTTCTTCTCTTATATTATGGCTTCTGCAGAGTCCTCTCTTTCTCTTTGTCTCTGTATTTTTCTATTATTTATGGTTGTATGTGTGTGTATGCATGCGAATATCGAGATTCAAGCAGCAAGCATTGTGCGCGGTCAGATGTATAACCTCAATTCAAAACACGTGTAAATTAATTCACACGGTACTTATATTTGTAATTATTTTAATTTACACAGGATTTATATTGTCTTATGATTATGTTAATGTAAGGAACGTTTAATCCGTTAGAGACCTACGGTCGTGATGAATCAATTATCCGTTGAGTTTCGTAAGAGATTTTATACAGAAAGTATGACAACTACATGTTCCGCCGTGTGGTGCCGGCTCAGAATGCCACCACCCCATCTCCTCCCGTGGGTGTCGTAAAAGTCGACTAAGGGATTGGCCGGAGGATGGGCAGCAGCGTCCTTCGAGTACATTAACAACTCAACTGCGATCGCCAACCCGCCTTCCAAGCGTGGCGATTATGGCAAAACCCCCCAATGAGCCCACATCACATCCATATCGGTTGTTGTGGTGATCTTTGGGGGAGGCCTGTGTCCAGCAGTGGACTTCATTCGGCCGTTAGATGTTCCTCCATATGCCGTGTGGTGCCGGCTCAGAATACCACCACCCCATTTCCTCCCGTAGGTGTCGTAAAAGTCGACTAAGGGATTAGCCGGAGGATGGGCAGCAGCGTCCTTACTACTACTACTACTAACACATTAACAACTCAACTGCGATCGCCAACCCGTCTGCCAAGCGTGGCGATTATGAACCCCCCAATGAGCCCACAACACACCCATATCGGTCGTTGTGTTGTGATCTTTGGGGGGGGCCTGTGTCCAGGACAGACTTCACTCGGCCGGAATGATGATGTTCCCTCAATGTTGAGGATCATGACCACATACAATGCGTCTCCAGTTTTCTATAGTATAAACTATTCCTAACCTCCGACAGCCTTCTTTATTACGTCTGATCAGAAGTAGTACCGACTTTTTCCACAACACCTTCCACAACTTAACAATTGCTTCCATCACGCTTTTGTTTAGTTACAAATAAAATAAAATCAGATAGTGCGTTCTTTACTCACCAAAAACTAAAACAGCTCGCTACGTCGGTCACAGAAGCGCGTAGCTTACCGGTAATCTGCTACGATTACGTAGCCACTGTAGCTGTCAGCTCGCTGTCAGCTGCAGTGAGGAATGCAGGAAATATTCTTGATTGCTCACTTGTTCAATTTACGGACGCCAGCCCGTTTTACCTTCACACTACCCACTACCACGCCTGCCTAGTTTGCCGCATCAGAATGACCAATATTTTTTTCCACCTGATTAAATTATTACTAGCTACCCGCCCCAGCTTCGCACAGGCAGGTACATGCAAACCCGATTGCAGTGCTACCTACCGGGTCCAATTGTAAATCTAAGCCCTCCAGCTACCCACTCGAACATACCCAAATTTTTCATCAAAATCGGTCCAACTGTTTAGGAGGATTTCAGTGACATACACACGTACAGAAAAATCATATTTATATAAAGATAAGATAATATTTATGTAAACAGAAATATTAAACAGAACTTTTGCTTAGAACTGTAGAATAAAGGTGCTACTCTATTGTTGCTTAAAAACCCATTTGATAAATGTAGATAAATATCTCTATTTTTTATCTATCTATTTTAAAAACGTGTCGTGGGTGCGTTTACAGACATGAATTCCACATACAATACACCCAGACCCGGAACAACTATCTGCAGATCATACAAATATTTGTTCCGTGTGGGAATCGAACCCACGACTCGGAGCGCAGCAGTCGACTGTATCAGCCACTGCACCAACCGTGCCGGCACTACAATGGTACTACAGTGGCTTGTTAAGCTTGCTGCGACAATGTTTATAGATTATAACGATCAGATTGTTTCCAGATGTTTGCGAATTAGAGATTCTAATTGCATCGTGGTACAGAATACCCAAAAATAGAAAGAATGCGTAAATTAAATTAAATACTTGTTTCATCATCATATCAGCCAAAGGACGTCCACTGCTGAACATAAACTTTTTCCATAGATTTTCACAATAGTATCGTCATTTTGGGGGGAATTAGCCAATACCCACCACGCTTGGCAGGTGGGTTGGTAAGCGCAGTATGGCTACTGTTCCACAGAAGCGACGCTGCTGCCCATCCCTCTGGTTTCGAGTCCCTTAGTTACCTTTTACCAAAACTACGGGAGAAGATGGAGTAGTGCTATATTCTTAATTTGGAAACCACATGGATTATTCTAAATTCAGACACCACACCTATTGAGATACCAAAATTAAAACAAACTATTCTAATAATAACTTATTCTTCGTACGAATCATAATTTACGGCCATAATTCCACCTAAAACTTTAACGAGACGACTGAAAACACAACTATAAGAGGAACCCACACATGGCACTTTCCTCCACGTTAATCCATGTCGCAACTCATAATCCGTATAATTCGCAGGTAAACTAATTAACAGGCGTTAATGCACGCCTTTAGGAGGGGATAAGCAACCGGAGTTTTCGGGTAATTGTTATGATGTAGACGGGTTACATCAGGTAGGGATTGCATCCATCCTGCATTTTACGGATCTTTCCTACCTTTGAACACGATAAGAGACGAATGAGTATTGTTTCGTAGACGCTTGCTACGGAAAATGAAGGGAATTCATGTTATTCATTGATTGATGTTTTGATTGGATTAGTAAGTGGTCTTAGATCATATTATTCATTATGTGAAATAATGTATAATATTTTTTCTTAAAACTATACCTCACATTGGGCTTGATCCTGTATCGTGAGGTCAATTAATACACCTAAATCTCGGTAGACTATACAAATATATGTTACCTGCAATAATCACTCCTGGGATCCGCAGTGCAGAAAGCCATTTGCTCAACCAATGCGTCGGCCTTACCGTCAATTTATGGCAAGGGGACGCATCAGAAACCGAAGGACGAATCACTGGTCGCAGGTTCGATTCCGGAATGGAACAAATTTTACAAAATATTTGCCCTGCATATGGAAGTAAGCTGTACGAACGACACAGAAGATGCCGAAGAATGGGGCATCAACTTAGTGTCTGTCGCCTGTAGTGGCGATCTTGTGAGTCGCGAGTCACTGTCTGCCACAGAATTTCACTTCGTAGGTTGAAAGGCAGATGCCGTTATTCCCGTAATTCTTTAAGTTTTCTCTTCATATAACACCTTATAGTTTCCATCATATACAGTAGTCCGTATGTAGACCATAGAGAGAGGATAGTTAGTGGCCCATGACATTAAATTTTAGATTAAAGAGCTTTAAAGAGCCTCTGCGCATTGGACTCATGTCACCCCCCCCCCCCCCCCCCCCCATAGCCTATCAAACAACCGGGATCCCCACACTATATAATGTAGCCACGGAAAGCGCATAAGTTTCAATAATGTAATAACATTGCAATTCTGACACCAAATTATTGATTTAATTTACGTTAACCGCCTAAATACGCATTTGAACAATACCAACGCTAAAGGACCAACAAGAGTCATGTTTTCACCATGGGGGGACGAAGCATTGTACAATACATTCCACGTAAACAATGCTAAGGATATATTCGGGGTTCAACTCAAATATCCGGGGTTTCCGAACTCATTATCCGGTATTAGCGACCCCATAGATGCGGGACCTACAGAGGACGCCCGGGAGAAATTCTAATGTTTGTATTCAATTACACTTAGTTTTGCAACGTTGGCGCTAAAGTTTGTGAACACCGAAAATGTTTAAAGAAACAGGTTTGAAATAATTATTGTAGATTGTTGAAATTATATAAAACTTGCTAATAATAATAGAAAACGAAGTTTCAGCTCAGAAATTGAACAAGTTTTACCCTGAAAATGTATTTAATACTTAACTAGATATCAAACAAAAAGGTGAAGTCGTAAAGACAAACACAGTTGTTCGGGAGAAAATTCTTGTTTATACCTATTATTAAATTAGTTACTAGTTAAATTCGAAATCAAATGGACTATAAAGAATTTTTTGCCTTTATTAGTAGTGTAAAGTGATGGTTCTTTACTTCAGCTTTAAGCCTTTCATATCAAACATTTTGTATTTGATACTGCATAAGGATATGAATACTTCTATGACAAATATACATACAAATGTATAGACATCTTTTTCATTGAATTTTGGTTTGGAGAGGAAAGAAAAATGAACAGTACGCCAACATATACGCTACAAATCGGGAAATTTGACTCAGCGAAATGGGTCACGCTATTCTTTTGGGAAGCGTTCTATTGACTAGAGTTTTTTTAGCATCTCAACGCTCGTTTTTATATATCAGATTCAAAAGGTCTTCGTTTACGAACCTTCCCATTCAGTATGAAATTATAAAATAAAAACATCCCAACTAAATTTATTGGTGATATCACTACTAGCAATGAAGACAATTTTACTTGCCGTTTCTTTTATAGGCTCACCTTCAATTGTGGTTAACACAAAAAAAAATTGGATATAAGTTAAGTATTACAATTTTTTACAGGTTATTACCGCTCTCTTGTTTTAGGCGTTAGTAAGATTAGACATCAGTCAAAGTCAAAGTAGATTTTTTATTCATGTAAGCAGGCACTTACATATGGTCATGATTTAAATAGTTCCACGATACCGTTACACGATAGTCACTGGTCGTTGGACATGGCAAAAAAACATATAAATTCAAAATATTAAAATTAAATCTGATACCTAAGAATCTAATTCTAATATCCATCAAATACTTATGATGTATTTAATTGAACTACAGCACAATGCCACTTTATAGCATGCCACCTATGGAGCTTGCTTAGTATGTCGAATAAGATCACTGCAACCAAAATTTGAATAGTTTACTTACTCTGGGAGCAGAGCTGGCGTCAAGGACGGGTAGCGCAGGATGCAAGGGAGTAATAGGTACGCGAGGTAACTAGACGGAACTCAGAATTTAATTTCACGTAATAGCTGAGAACACTTAATTTTGCCGTGTAAGACTTTAACAAAGAAAATGGAGTTACTTGGTCATATATCTTCGTTTCTCTAAAGGGACTATCTTGAAGTGGGACAATGCAGCTACAGGTGACAATTTATTTTTGGCAATTCAACATTAAAATGCTAAGTGCCAGAGGAACCTTTTCTGAACTTGAAGTCTCAACTTGTGAGTAGCATTAAAAATCTTTAAAATAATGAAGTCCCAAACAGCATACCACACTAAAAACATCAAGACACTGAGTAATTACTGCGTGCATCTAAACAATCTTTGTATAGTTTTGTATGGTAGATAAAATAACTTTTAAAATGTGTAACGCTTGTCACCTCAGTCATCCTGCACCCTATTCAAAACGTCAGGAAAAACAAAAATCTATAATAGGTATACGCGATACAACCCGTTTTAAAGTATTTTATTATAACTATTTCGATAAAAATAAAAAATTAAGGTCATCAGCAAGCATAAATTATTCGAAAGAACTAAAGCTATGAGGGGAAATCGTTAACCAAGAACTGAAATTATATCGGACTGCCATGATCGCTCTGTGGAACGCCTGATATGGTATTTTTTTCGCTCCTTAATCGGGCATTCTGGTAAAACCAAAAAAGCCTTCAACTCCTAAATACTTACAAACTAAGCAACTATACCGAAGAAGTCCGGCTTAGGGCATTGTTGGTGGACCTATTTTTTTTTTATTGATGTCCAGTGTTAATTCTACATGGAACTTCCTTCACCCCGGGGAAGGGCGAAGGAGTATGCCGGACTCCTACCGGCTAAAACCACTGGAGCGGTCATCTTCGGCACCGAAGGGGGGCTCCAGGTCCTCGTTAGATCACACTAGATTATTGGTGGACCTAACTATGAACCGCTGGATTAGTAGTATTTCATATTTTTAGGAGATGAGATGAGAACTACTTGCTAGACATGGGCCGACAGACAGAACGGGTTGTCACGACGGAACTCACCGATGGTAAGGCGGATCTCGGCGCTAAATATGATCGGCTTCTTGTGTTGTACGTGGCATATGGTTATGTCATCGTTCAGGTCAAGGAAGGTTGACTAGTTTTTTACGTTTTGGCTTATAACTGACGAACTAAATTAGATACAAAATGATCTAAAACTGTTCTAGGTAGGGCGTTTTATGGATTATTTAAAGCAGATTTGAAGTTTGTCACAAAATAATAAATTGGTTTTTTTCAAAACATGTCTAGTAAGTCAACCAACCCCGACAGCGGGGTTAGTCGACTCACTATATGGAGTAGGTTGACCATACTAAAAATCATCGACTGATAAATAAAACAATACATCACAAATCAACGTTTTTAATTGGTTTTTTTTTTAATAATACAATAACCACGGTAACGTAACAAACTATGTGCAATTTTTCTTCGTCTTCCAGTAAGGTGGGACATTCTTACCCAGTTTCACACCATATTCGTAAGCTAGCTTACGCGCTTCATAGGGTGTCAAGCCATAATAGATATCTACGCAGTTTTTACATAATCAGAAAGGTTTGATTCTTCAATATGTGTTAATCATAGACGATTTTAAAATTATCCTAAATGGTCAAAATGCACATCTTGATCTTCAGTGAATGGACGCAAATGACGTATTTTTGCCAAATATCTGTATTATGTATTGTATGGTATTTCATAGTCAATAGTCGTATGGTTTTATTCCCTGCAATTACTTTGTTAGAAGCGGTTTTCATTCTACTTTGCGTTGTTATTTTTTACCTCAATCTGATTTGCATTTCTACGCTCTCATTGTCCTACAAAAGAAAAAAGCCTTGTTAAATACTCAAATTGATTTACTCTAGTTCATGTAGTTCACACCAAAATGGCTTTAAAATAAATAATACCCTAGTTCGAAAACTGCCAGACTGGTGGCTCAGAATGCCACCACCCCATCTCCTCTCGTGGGTGTCGTAAAAGTCGACTAAGAGATTAGCCGGAGGATGGGCAGCAGCGTCCTTCGAGTAAATTAACAACTCAACTGCGATCGCCAACCCGTCTGCCAAGCGTGGCGATTATGGCAAAACCCCCAATGAGCCCACAACACACCCATATCGGTCATTGTGGTGATTTTTGCGGGAGGTCTGTGTCCAGCAGTGGACTTCATTCGGCCGAAACGATGAGGCAATAACTTCTAAAACATGCGTCCTATTACGATGTCCAGCAGATTGTGCGTTCAAAGTGAGGCGACACACAGTCACGTTTGTCAGCGAGTCGGAGACAGCCGCAGATTAAGAGTAAAATCGACGTTTAAAAATTCAGATGAGAATGTGAATATTCTTATCGACATATCTTTTGTTTTTTTAACAGTACAAAATTTTCCGAAATATCGAATACTAAATACTAAATACTACTTTAAATCTGTAAGATTTTGATAAACATATATTGTGTTTTTGGTAGGTATTGACCCAAGCTCACCCCCTGCAATTTTATTATTATTATTATTATTTCGGCCGAATGAAGTCCACTGCTGGACACAGGCCTCCCCCAAAGATCACCACAAGGACCGCTATGGGTGTTTTGTGTGCTCATTGGGGTCTTGCCATAATCGCCACGCTTGGCAGACGGGTTGGCGATCGCAGTTGAGTTGTTAATGTACTCGAAGGATGCTGCTGCCCATCCTCCGGTTAATCCCTTAGTCGACTTTTACGACACCCACGAGATGAAATGGGGTGGTGGCATTCTGAGCCGGCACATTACTGTTTAACAGCAGAATATCTGGCACTGTAGTGGTAGCTACCTAGCCGGACTCTTGTAATATGTCGTGCTATTTACTGAACATCCTGTATATCATATATATCTACTGAATAACACTCGCCGTAACTTTATGGTATCAGAAAAAATACCCACAATTCCATCAAGAAATTCCTCACAAACAATTACTTAAACCACCGTTTCTTAGTCGACCGATGAATTCTCCGAGCGATCCACTTGACTGATGAGGCGTGATTTCTGCATGGGTGACACGGTCGTTAGTTATACTGCTCATTACTACTGCTTAGCTAACAATTCATTATCTTGTGATAATGGCTCTGTCACTTGTTGGAATCAATTTTTGTGCCTTCCCGATTTTTTTCCACAATATTAAGAACGGTTGGATTTGGGATTCCTTTTTTTGGGAAAACATGGTCGCGATTGTGAATAATTAAGAACACTGCAGTGTTGATGGCCGCAGAATGTCTATTGTTAGGAAATACAAGAATCGCGATATTATCAATTTGAAAGTGTTTTATTTTATTGAGTAATAATTGCAAAAACCTAAGGATGTTGTACGGTAGATCAAATAACTTTCCAAAATTTGTAACGACACCTGTCATTTTATCCTGCGATAGCGAACGGTGCAAAATGTTCGAAATATATCCAAAAAGCTATAACATACGCGATGTAATTCGATTAAAGTGTTTTATTATTACATATATTTATTATCAAACTGTAACTATATAATTGATTATGATCATTGACAGGCGCTGTCAGTTACGCCATTGCATTTATAAAACTAAAATAAAACACTGAATTATAATTATAAGTAAAAACCGATTCATCTTCTAAAATAGTACTGAAACATCAACACGTTTCCATTATTAATCTTAGATCCTATAAAGTCCAGAACATCTGCATACCACATTCAGTCACTCCCACCCGTGCCTAAGCCTTACGTGTCATACATATCAAACACGTGTACCAAATCCCTTTACGTATAACATTCAAACAGTCTTCACGTTCACACATTACTGCTAAAACTTAAGTGGTGTGGTGTACATAATCCGTCGTCAGCTTTGATGAATGGTGGATGCCGCCTAAATCCACCAAGGATTAGTCAATTGCGGCCTTAAATCCACCAAGTCATAGTCGCTTGATGTGGTACAAGTTAAAGCTCGTAGCGAAATTGAATATAAAATATTTATTCGGGTTTAGTTTCTAACACGCTTTTATTGGCTTCACTTATAACTAATAACGTAAGAAATTCCTGGAAATCGATTATGACCTATTTTTTATTTTCGTATCGATTTGAAACTTAACAAATATATACATAGGCTGCACTAAAAGTATCGGGAATGGAATATTTCCACTGTTCCTGTCATATTAAAATCTTTTTAATTGAAAACTCCTTGGTTTTACAAATCGAATACCATTTATTTATTTAAAAAAAGATTCACAGTCTTGTCACAAGGTTTTGTCAAACTTGTTTAGTCGTTGAGAAAATGGAATTGACTCGAGAAAATTCAAGAGCGATGATTTATTATGACTTAAAAAAAAAAACAATTGAACCGTACGACGTTGCCGACATATTTTTTAGATTTCTTTTCATTTTTGAGAAATATTTTATGAATATGTAAATATTTATTCATCTAAATACCGTACGACGTTGCCTTAAACTTGACATTGGCGAAATTGTGGAAGATAACCTACAGAAGCCATAATCTAAGAGAAGAAGAAGAAGAAGAAATGGAATTGTCTCGAGAAAATTCAAGAACGATGATTTATTATGACTTTCGAAGTGGTTTAACACAAAAACAGTGTGTTGACCGGATGATTTCTGCATTTGGTGATGAAGCCCCATCCAAAACCACAATTTATCGCTGGTTTGCTGAATTTCAACGTGGACGTGTCAAGCTCAGTGATGATCCTCGTCAAGGTCGTCCAAAAACTGCAGTCACCCAAGAAAACGTTGATGCTGTGCGTAAGCTGATTGAGGAAGATCGACATGTGACATACCGCGAAATTCAGGCAACTTTAGACATTAGCATGAGTCAAATACAAATAATCTTGCATGAACAATTAGGTGTAAAAAAGTTGTTTTCCCGATGGATACCGCATTTGCTAGGTGAAGAGCAAAAAGCGGCTCGCGTTACTTGGTGCGTCAGAACTCTCGAAAGATTCCACGCAGGATCCTCAAATGCTGTATACAACATCGTATCAGGTGATGAATCCTGGATATATGCGTACGAACCCGAAACAAAAAACCAGTCACGAGTTTGGGTGTTCGAAAATGAGTTAAAGTGAACAAAAATTGTTCGTTCACAGAGTGTAGCAAAAAAAATTGTGGCCACGTTTGTCTCCAAAACCGGCCATGTTACGACTATTCCTCTTGAGGGACAAAGAACGGTTAATGCAGAATGGTATGCTAGCATTTGTTTGCCACAGGTCGTTTCTGAACTCCGTAGAGAGAACTGCAACCGCCGCATCATCCTCCATCACGACAATGCGAGTTCTCACACCGCGCACAGAAAAAAAGAGTTTTTAGAGCAAGAAAACATAGAATTATTAGACCATCCGCCGTATAGCCCCGACCTAAGCCCTAATGATTTCTATACTTTCCCTAAAATAAAGAATAAATTGCGTGGACAGAGATTTTCATCACCTAAAGAAGCTGTGGACGCCTACAAAACGGCCATTTTGGAGACCCCAACTTCCGAATGGAATGGTTTCTTCAATGATTGGTTCCATCGTATGGAAAAATGTGTCAAATTTCGCGGAGCAATAAATACATTTTTAAATAGTAATGTTGTGCCACTTCCTTGATTCCCGAAATTTTCAGTGCCGCCCTCGTATAATCCGAATGATAATGGTAGCATCGAACTGATCTGATAATGGAGCCAAGTGGACAGTGGAGGAGGATAGTGGTAATCTTCAATGGGTACTAGTTAGTACTTTAGTGTACTACTTAGTAAAGGCCATGAGTTTGAGCTCGTTTGGTTTGTTTTATCGAGTCCCATACATTACACTCGGTGTCAATGGTCTGATGATAGAGCCGTAACGTGGATAGTGGAACATAACATGTTTTGTAGTTTTAAAAACCAGTATAGTTATTTCATACTAGATGTTAGTACATCTTATGCATGCTTCTGCAAGATAGCCACCAAACATTTTCTTAATGCCTTTTGAATGGCCATGATATGAATTTTAAAGTATTGCAAGAAATTGGCTATACCAGTAATTGTTGTTCTCAACTTATTTAGATCTTAAGCTTAATCTTATAGCAATAAATCGCAAGGACAATTATTATTGCTACGTACATGAATATATGGTATGTCGTAAGAGGATACGAACCCCAAGGGACATTAAAGTATAAAATAATGGATATAATGAAAAGCTTTTATTCTAAAAAGAACCAAAAAATTTATAGATTAAGACAAACATCTGTTCAAAAATTACAAATGTCATAAACACAATGACCAGCTCTCTTACCAGCTGTGTATGCTGCGTGTGTGTCGGATTCATCATTGAGTATTTATACTCTTGATATTCAGTACCTAGTACTTGTACTTACCGCCTAAATAGTTTAATCCATTTTTTAGACCAGTTAATAAGCACCACCTTTTTTGGCATTTCCTTTGAGTTGAAGTAGTTTAAATAGTCTTTAGTTGGAAGAGCTACAGGTGCGTATGAGCTTCTTGCTGTAAATTTTTACAAGTATATCGCTGTCTTGAATTGATTTATTGTCAAATTGCACTTAGAACGCTAAATGTTTACTCTCATAGCATAGAATGTAGCTATAACATATCGCTCAGTGCCTGTTTTCATACCAAACCACGCTACGGAAATTGTCTGGTTGCGTTGGTACACAGCTGTCTGCTTTCATAGTTTTGGATAAACCTACTGGATATTGAGTAAAGTAATCACATCAGAATAACAGTGTCCGGCAGTATTTACGATAAGTGAATCATTAAAATCACATGGTGTAGAAAGAGAAAAAAAGATAAAAGATATAATTTGACTACCGATAGATGTGACACAATTATATGGTTCTTTACATCAAAATAGTTCTCAATAAGAGTGTGATTAGCCTTATAAATTTATTACGGGTATCTTAAGACTGCATACTATCCTGGTGTGTCTCATGTCCGTTTCAAATTGGTCTCAAGTTCAGCATAATACCGGACATGATGCCAGGCGCAGATTTGCAGCTGTAAAACATGGCGACACACGAATAATATAACCAGCCAATAAAAAACTGTCTTCATACATTATAATAATAAGTGTTCAACTGATATTGACAGTGTAATTAGATTTTACTAGAAGTAGTTAAGACTGTTGTAATGTTATTATAAAAGAAAAGATATTGTGCGAGTATAGTGAAGTGTAAAGAGTGGTTTGTACTGCTAAGAAATTCGCACTATTCATAGATGCAAAAAATGATACACGATTGTAACTCATTAAAAATAAAATCTCTTCAAAGAATACATAAATAAAATTAAATCCACACACGAAGCCATCGCGCATTACGATAAAACATTCGATTCTTACTCGACATGTTGGTATGACCTCCAAATATTTAAAACTTTAAGTGGGACCCTGGGGTTTCAAATATTGCTCAGTAAATAAGCAGTAAACTCACCCTTTTTATCATCATATCAGCCAAAAGATGTCCACTTAGAAACAAATTTCTAAAAAATACGCCATATACGACAGGTTAGATAACGTGATTCGTCATTTTGATTTAAATTTGCTAGCATCTACTCACCACGCTTGGCAGGCGAGTATAATATTAAAATCAACTTTAGATCCACATAGCCACATTCGCTTAAGCTAGGTTTCAACTGCTTAGTAGTCTAATATTATGAGAACCATTCACAATGAAGAGAAGGGAGGGGAAGAGATGGTAATGGAGTAGTGGCACTACATCTCCTCCAGAGGTTTACGAGTGGTGGACTTAGGGAAGTCCATCGCACCATTAAATTGGGCTAGAGGTGGCGGCGCGGGTCTTTACCATAGGCGTCACCTCTGACGAGACGGGGCCCGCTTTAGACGACTGTATCGACGATCTGCTTGGGGTGTGGCTCAATGCCTAAACCGCAAACCCCGTACCCCGCACCCCCAGCTACAGGTAAGTAGAAGGAACACCGTGGGGTTTTAGCCAATAAGAGTCTAGCACGTCCCTTCCACCCTTCTCCAGGTCAGAGGAAGGCCAAGAGGATTACCCCACAACAACAAAAAAAAAACATTTATTATTCTACCGTTTAATCGTTTACTTATAAGGAATTTCATATGTTTACAAAAAAATTGTCATTAATTACCTTAAGCTTCCTATTTCCCACTCTATTCCTCAGTGTCAAGGTAGGTAAGATTAAAGAATTTGCATACAAATAAATTCCATTAATTATATAAAAAAACAAGTTGAATTTCGTTACTTTATAAATACAATTGGTCGAATTTTGACCACAGGCAATACTAGTTACATATAATTTATTAGTAATGTATCTTATCAAGATATGTATATTTATTCATGGTTACATCATACATATCTAAGAGAGAATATCTTAAAACTTAATGCGACCATTACCTCAAGGACGACTGACATAAAAAAGTAACACAAAACTTCACTACTGACCAGTTTTAAAACGATGTCCCACACTAGAATTTCTTCCGGAACCGGTGTGCAATTCCTTAAGCTCAAACATCCATACATCCTTTAATTCTGGGGTGCAATTCCCTAAGCTGACTAAGAAGACATGATTGAAGCTATTGAAGGACACGTTGCAGACATTGAACCATGAGGACTAGTCTCAGCGAATACCAAATTGGGTTATCATCGTTATGTCAACTTTGTATTCAAGGATGTATGGATGTTTGAGTTTAGGGGATTGCACCCCTGTTTACAGACATACACGAACACCCGAAACAACTATCTGTTATCATCATCAATTCATCATCATAACAGCCAAAGGATGTCCACTGCTGCCTCCTCTATAGATTTCAACAATTGTGTCACGCGGTTAGTGCAGTGAAGGCACGGTTGGTGCAGTGGCTGATACAGTTGGCTGCTGCTCTCCGGGTCGTGGGTTCGGGAATCGAAGCAAGGAACAAATATTTCTATGATTTGCAGGTAGTTGTTCCAGGTCTGAGTGTAATGTGTGTGGAATTTATTTACTTTGGATGGATAAGAAAAAGATGGACAAAGACAAAGGGGTATTCCGTGGTGTACTTATTATAATAATATAATCAAATAGTAAATCTATTAAATATAATACAAATAAGTATTTATTCCATAAATTACTTAAATAATATGCACATATATACAACAATATATAATACTTTAAACAATACATTATAAATAATCCATATATACAACCATATACTATATCCAATACAATATAAATAATCCATAAGAATATTGGATACATACATAAACATAATAATTATATGGTAAATACACAATCAGAAGAAAGTACTATATTGGTAAATACAACAAACAATTAAACAGTGAAGTAATATTCTTTTACTAGTTTTTTAAAAGTAACCAATGACTGGGCACATTTGATTGACACAGGCAGTGCATTCCATAATCGGACAGCCTGAATGGTGAAGGATTTGTCACAAAATTTGGTAGAATGCATTGGCATCTCAAGTCTCAGATTCTCTGACGATCTCAAGAATCTCGAATGTGCGTCATTAAGGAGCTTAAAACGTTCTTTAAGGTAAAAAGGGGTTTTAGGATTAAACAGAATACTATAAAGCAAGGAAAGTATATGAGAATTCCGGCGAAGACGTATTGGAAGCCACTTGAGTTTTGTGCGAAATTCTGAAACATTATCATATTTGCGTAAACCAAATATGAATCGAATACAAAAGTTTTGGAGTCACTCAAGTTTAAATAATCTTAGAGTGGGGCAACGATAAAAATAATGATTGGGAGGGTATTTGCCGGTACTCACCACGCTTGGCGCCCGGGTTAGTTCACACAGAATGTCTACTGGTCCACAGAAGGGACGCTGCTGCACGTCCCTCTGGTTTAAAGTCCCTTAGTCATCTTTTACTACATCCATAAGAGGAGATGGACTGGAGCTATATCCTTAATCCGGACACTACACGGTAAAAATCTGTTGATCATAGTAGTAAACTGGGATAATACAGGCTGGTAGAAATTACTAATATCAGTATCCACTTGTAAACTGGAACATTACAGGCTGGCAGAATATTGCAGACGGCGCACCTGTGGTAGTTCATCGCCCAATCAGAGACAGGCACGAGTTGCAGGCGCACTCTGTACCGCATAGGGAGATAGAGAGGCGCAACTTGTGTGGCCAGTCAGGCGTCCCAGGGGGATCCATGAGAATTTCCCGACGATTCTAAAAGGCCAGCAGAAAATAATAATGTCAGAGTCATAATTTCAGCCAAAGAAGCTGTGGCTAAAAAGCTAGCAGTGGACGCTGAACAAAGGCCTCCCCTATAGATCTCCACAATGAACAGTCGCATGCCGTGTGTCGTCATTTTAGGGTGAATATGCCAGATCTCACCACGCTTGGCAGGCGGATTGTGAAATGCAGAATGGCTGCTGTTCTATAAAAGGGACACTGCTGCCCATTTCTCCGGCCCTTAGTCACCTTTAACTCTCTCTATGAAATACTCAATAATTCACTCACTACTTTTTAGAATGTTTTATAATTAACCCACTGTCTTTATGAAGTAACTATATTAATCCACCACTTTTATGAAGAACTCTTTAATTAATACACTACCTTTCAGAAATATTTTATCATTAACCTACTACTTTTTAGAGTGCTTTAAATAATAATTAACCTACTATCGTTATGATGTATGTCTGTCAATGCTCACGGGAGATGAAGTGGTTCTGCATTCGTAATTCACAAACCACACGGAATAATGTCAGAGTACATTACTATTGGTCGTACCATAGAGGCAGAAAAGTTTGAATTGAAAAAGAAAGTAGTCTTGATAGAAACGTTATCATAATAAGCGCCAAGTACATACATAGATAACAATATTAATGTAAGTAGAACGACAAAGTTTTATCTCCTATATTATTTACCTTCAAATAGGCCACTTAAAAAGTTGACTTTCTAAGAATAAGATTTCATTTGATTTCAGTGGTAAACGACTTTGAGCCTCTCATCGTCAAGTGCTGACTTGAAGTTGAACATTTGAGATGAAGTTTGAATAGATTTTGTTAGTGTAGTAGAATAGACATTTAAATTAGAGCGAAAATAATTCGATTGATTCTATTCCTAAAAGTTTATAGCCATGAATTAATTATGCAGAAACGTTCAGTCCATCTACTCGTAAACTCTTTGATCACTTCTATTACAGATAAAGCTTAGTACACACTGTTTGTATTGCTCTAACCGTAACATTCGTTACCAGAAGGCCAATTCACGTAATTAAAACATTTAAAAATGTTAGTTCCGATCTAGTCTCAGTGTCATAAATGTTACAAATGGTATTCTCTTAAACTAACAAACAACGTCAAACGTGAACTTACACTGTGGTGAGATCGAAAATAGATCGAAGTCAAAACGGTATTCTGCTAACATTTCGAACTATCACATTTACTGAATTGTTATTAGATAAACGTCAAAATTAAATTGAAATAAGACTAGATCGAGATTATGCTGAAATCGGACTGAACTTTAAGAGTAGTAGAATACATTTTTTTCGGTCAATTCGTAATTTAATCTCAGTTCGGTCAAGTTTCAGTCATAGTGTAAATTAATTACGAGAATAGGCACTCGAACACAAATTATAACGTAGGCATCGTCACAATACTCGTTTTGGTTATGATTATAGAATCATAATAAAAAAGTCTACAAGTGTGTTAATACACTGCATGGATAACTGACCCGACACGCCATTTGTAAATCTACACTGACGACCCAACTGTTCCAGTGGCATAGTTTTCAACGATAAAGCTCACGTTTTCGATCCCAGCAAGGACATTTATTTGTATGACTAGATAATATGGTAATGGGGAGGCGACTGTAAAAAGACCACCCCCAAGGCACATCTCAGGGGGGATTGTAAGAGATCCCCCGAAGCCTAGTCGCCTTTTACGATACCCACGGGATGAGACGAGTTATGGTGACGAGGTGATATTCTTCTTCTTTTATCTATGAGAAAGACCTTTTCCTGTAGAAAACTCTATAATAAGTATAACGACATGTCATACCTTTTTTATCTAGTATCTGCTTAGAGATTGATGTCCCTTGATCTATTTCTGGTTCACGGCAATTAGCGTCCTGACGACGGTAGACATGGAGGGTAGCTGTGAAATATTGAACTCAATAGTTTACAACTTTGAGTTAAGGGTAGATAGGGCTGTTAAGTGGTAGCTTCGAAGTATCCAGAGGGCGATACATCTAAATTTACGGTACGGATTTGGTGGTTAGTTTTAACTTATTTTTAATATCAACAGGAAAGCCATGAAGTTGTACATGTTACTTATAGTTTATCCTACATCTCATCAATCCGTTGCCAAACGTACCTCAAGTTGGATTAGAAATAATTCTTAAAGGCAACAGACTCGAGATAGTAAATGAAACCATATTCCAAGGTATAAACATTCTAAAAAAGAATGGGATGCTCATGTAAAGGTTCTGTCAAGTAAGTTAAGCTTTTGACGTAGCTATGGCAAGACATATATGATATATTTTGCATATTTCCACAGCTATAACATCATACGGTATTATGCTGTCAATATCAATATTTATATTACACAAGACAGCAATCCACGTAATAAAATCTTTTCGAGATAGACCTCTTAAATATATTAACAATGCCATTCCTTTATATTTCTGAAAATATTATAATACTGCTAAGGGATTCTAAACCAGAGGGATGGGCAGCAGCGTCTCTTCTTTGGAACATTAACCGTTCAGCGCTCACCAACCCGCCTGCCAAGCGTGGTATATAAATATATATATAAATAATTCTTAGGTGCTTCTGTTCAGATTTATAATAAGTTTAAATCGCATGTCAAATAAATTCTCATAAAAAAGGATACTAAAATATATATAGATTTATGAGTATATTGACGATATCCACTTATGGCATTAGTCATTTATAGCACATGTGGCTTCGCTGGAATCCAAATACATTCTGAAGTACTATTTGCATTTTATAGCTGCCATATTGTTTATCTTTTATCCATGTGAACAAATTTGTAAAAGACATGAAACAACAAAACAATAATGACCAAAACAGACCTAACCCTAACTTTATTTCGGCATTCGGTGGCTTGGAAGTAATGCCCTCCGTTGTTTTAATATGACGTGTAAAAGTGTCTATTAATATAACCTATTTACTGAATAAATGGTTCTATTCTATTTAAAAGAAATAATATTTTATAGCAAATAGGTTTCACTGGCATAAGTAAAAACCTTTGTCAAAAAGGAAGCTTTGACAATTTTCCGTTGACATTACGCTCTATAAACGGCCCATCAAAATCTTTTGGCAAAGACAAGGTAATAAACATGATACTAAGGGCACAAGTTATAGATGCCGAAAAAGGCGAGAAAGAAAAGAAAACTTTAGAATAAACGCAACGGCACGGCACGTTTGGACGCATTTGTCTACCCTGCGCTACGGGGCTTAGATTAAAACCCCAATATGGGCATCATTTTATTAAAATAAAGAGGGAGCTTGTGTCAGTAAGTTAGCATACGCAAGTGAAAACAATTAGGATTTATCGTTGAGATAAATCATTATAATCAAAACATTTATTTTTTATGGTGGGCTTCTCGCATACATCTCGAGGGAGATGTGGATGCTCAACCGGACAGTGAAATACCCCCCAGCATGGCTTTTATTTATAAACTAAGTAACTGTGCCTAAGGGCATCCATCCCATGCAGGACACGAACCTCGGCTTAGGGTGTTACAGAATATAACTATCACAAAAGGGACTACTGGATCTATGCATTATTATTGGAGTTTATCGGTCATTTTTTGTTACTAGTCGTTTTTCTCGTTGAGTGCATGCCTAAGTCGGTGGTATGTGCTTATGTGTGAAGGCCTGTGTGTGTCATTAGCAACCGCTACTTCGAGGGAATTCGGGTGATGAAGAGCAGAGTTGAAAAAGCGTTTACTAGCTAATTTCATGAATTAATTTATAGTCATTTCGGCCGAATGAAGTCCGCTGCTGGACACAGGCCTCCCTCAAAGGTCACCACAACGACCGATATGGGTGTGTTGTATGCTCATTGGAGGGTCTTGCCATAATCGCCACGTTTGGCAGACGGGTTGGCGATCGCAGTTGAGTTGATAATGTGCTCAAAGGACGCTGCTGCCCAACCTCCAGCTAATCCCTTAGTCGACTTTTACGACACCCACGGGATGAAATGGGATGGTGGCATTCTGAGCCAGCACCACACGGCAAATTAATAGGTAATTTATACTAAGCAAGTTCAAATCAATGTGTAATTGAATATTACGCATATACAGGGGTGCAACTGTAGCTTGGCCCATAAATCTATTTTGGAGGACATGGAGTTTTTTAAATAGGAAGGAGCAGTGTGTGCGAACACAACACTTGCAAATGTCATAATAAGTCTAATACATGTTAAGTAAATACTTACCTTATATTTAAGAGGTTTTTATTGAGTTTACTACGTGTATTTAACATAGAGTGAAATCAAAACTATATCTTAAAATGATTTTTATACTGTAACGATTACACTGAAAGGCGCGATCATTGAAGGGCGATAGCGGCCTTGAGTATCGTTTATTACAAATGATCAAAGACGATTACAAAGTTTGATTTATTTCTCAGGTCAAGATAAAAATAAATGTGTTATATTATACAAAAGGTATATTTTTAAATTTACATAATAATATTACTATCAATGTCCATTACACTTAATTACAAATCATAATCATGTAGGCTGAAGAAAAAAAAACAAGCTTACTGCAGGACATAGACCTCCCCCAAAGATAGGGTAGGTAGGTCATAGATGGCCACATAATACATAAATAAATAATAAATGTACTCGAAGAACGCTGCTTCATCCGTGTAATTCCACTGAAGAGCTGCTTGCTACAGCTGATGAATCTAAAGGGTGTCCAGTGGGAAATTTAAAATTTTCAATTTAAATTTTTTTGGAACTCCATGACCTACGAGATTCGAAGAACCGCCATTTTGTTCATCTGTCATGCGGATTTTTTTCCATTATAGATCGTTGGTATGGTGAGCATCGTGCATTTGCTATTAAAGCTTACTTAGACTGTGGAAAATCCCTACAAGAAGCTAGACGAAAATTTTGTTATCTGTATAATTTGCGAAGATTAAGTGCAGCGCCATCCATGCAACTATGATAAGGTCAAGGTTTGAAGAAACTGGATCCACTTTAAATAAACGCATACCTGGTCCAGCTCGTTCAGTATCGACAACCGAAAATGTTAAGCGATTGAGAGATGCAGTCAATCGAAATCCTTATGGAGCGTCCATTAGAAAACATGCAGCAGTTTTTGGGATTAAAATATCATCAGTGCATACCATATTGAAAAAAATCATACAGTTCCACCCCTATAAAATCCAAATTGTGCAGAAACTCGATCCAAATGATTATCCTTCCCGGAGGACATTCGCCCAACAAATGTTACAATGATTTCCGTCCAACCATCGCCTCTCCAACATATTCTTCAGTGACGAAGCTCATTTACACTTAGATGGATATGTCAACAAACAAAATTATCGATATTGGGTTCCAAACAATCCGCTAAATAAGCACTCCAAATCGTTACACACTCAAAAAGTTACCGTTTGGTGTGCAATATACGGATCATGCATAATTGGACCGTATTTTTTTGAAGATGCAGTAGGACGTTCAGTTACAGTCTCTTCTGTAAATTATTGTGAAATGATATAGAATTATTTCATGCCACTGTTGCAGAACTGTTCTTTTGCAAACAGAAACACGTGGTTCCAACAGGACGGAGCCACTGCACATACCGCAAGGATTACAATGGAAATGTTGCGGATTTCTTTTCCTGAAAAATTGCTATCCCGGTTTGGAGACCTGGCCTGGCTTGCAAGGTTATCTGATTTGTCACCTTGTGACTATTTCTTATGGGGGTACCTTAAATCCAAAGTCTACAGTAACGAACCTCGCGATTTGGCACAACTGAAAAGAAACATCCGGGCAGAAATCAGAAACATTTCTCCAAATTTATGTAGACGAGTTTTTGAAAATCTACGTTTTCGTTTAGAGGAATATATTCAGTATGATGGATACCATCTGGACACCATAATTTTTAAGAAGTAATCCGCATTAGTAAGCTTCACATTTCACCCTTTTCATAAATTGTACAGAATGTAGTTTTTTTGTAATTAAATATTAAAATATAAAATTTCCCACTGGACACCCTTTATTTATCGCCTTTTACGACATCCACGTGATGATATAAGCCGATGTTCTTCTGGCAACACTACATTATAAATTTTGTGAGTGCAAGGCGTCCATATAATTTAGAAACGAGCTTGCGTAGGTACTAAGTACGAGTATGAGTGTGCTAAACTTGCTTGTGGTGTATAGAATAATAATTTAAAGAAATTCTTCCCAAAATGATGAAATATGGCATGTAACCGGTCATCTTATGGAGAGGCCTTTGTTCAGGAGTAGACTACTTTTGGCTGATATAAAAATATACATATATATGGACACATATCCAAATTTTAGTCTTTGCGCGCCAAAAGAAGTATAACTCGAATAATTACTTTATTAAAAGTATAAAATTGGAATAAGAAACCGGTAACATCAAGACGATACAAAACAAGCTACTGTTACCAACCAAAGCAAAAAAACCGGAAAATATTTAAACACAGTGATATAGGCAGAAAAGCCTTGACCGACACGGCGGAAATACCTTTAAGTGCCACTCATGCGCTGACGGCATGAGTGATAAGCTTATTTCATACTTCGAATTGAAAATAGTTTACGGAAATATGTCACGCTCAATTAATTTATTCTATATACTTTCGTACAACATCTATACGTGCAACGTGCAGCCACTTGCTCATAATGATACCTGAAATAATCATACGTGCAATACACAATTAAGCAACACCTTTGTGTCCGTGGTCGAAAAGATTAATTGAGCGCGATATATTTCCGTAAACTATTTTCAATTCGATGGATGCTATTCGCGTAAACTTCAGAAAATATTATTTCATACTTATAGAATATATATAGCCGAATGTCAACAGATTGGGTCTATTTATAGCCCAGTCGGCTAAAAATAGACCCAATCTGTTGACATTCGGCTACTACCATCGATCATATAAAAATATTTACCATAGTGCTTTAGAAAACTAGGTATTCCGCTAATTTTATTATTCATTCATTTTAAAGATTCTCCAGCCAAAGTCAAAAACACAAAAAAACCGCTTAATACAATTATTAGCGACACCGTACGTCTGTCTAGCTATTCCAACGATTTTATTACTGTCTCAAGGGACTACCTTATGACCACTTTGTACAGGGAAATCAAGTTTTCGCAATATAGAGTTCTCTTATGCTTCAATAATATCCTTAGAACATGACAATACATTCTAGTCAATATATTGACTAAGATCACCGATACTGCTCTTTTTCATTGTCAATGACGATAACAATACCTCTTTATAAACTCCCTGTTACACATCTGGAGTAGAGTCAATGCCTTGGAATTGAAACACATCTGCCCCCAAATGGGTCGCATTGTTTTAGCCGCCTTTCACGAATCCTCCTTAAAATAAAGCTAATCAAATCAGAAAAAACCCGAGGTCGTTTTATGGAGGAGACCTTAAATGAACCTCCTTTATTCCCCTCTAGAATTGATGTCAAGTGCAGACGTGGCGGCGGAAACAAAAATCTCTTGACAACGGTATCATGTTGGTTTTAAGTGTTTTTACCGCGTCTGGCTCGTTTTGAGTGTACGAACGAGATTTAGGCCTTAAACGACGAAAGATTATTATGTTTTGTAAAGTTATTGGGGTGTGAACCGCTTTGGCTAAATGTTTGTTGGAATTTCTTTGAAGGCAAAGTAGATTTATTTTTCTTGGCCTTTAGCAAATGCTGCCTATGGCTTTCTTGTGAAACAAGTTTGCCGCTCCGTTATAGATAAGTGTGTCTCAGGCTGTTTCAACTGCCAAATTAAAACCATCTTTAGTAATTACGATATTATATAGTATTCCAACATAGTAATGTAGTCTTAGAAATAAAATATAATATGAAAGATATCATCATCATTTCGGCCGAATAAGTCCACTGCTGGACAGGCCTCCCCCAAAGATCACCATAACAACCGATATAGGTGTGTAGTGTGCTACAACAACCGATATGGGTGTGTAGTGTGCTCAGTGGGGGATCTTGCCATAATCGCCACGCTTGGCAGACGGGTTGGCGATCGCAGTTGAGTTGTTGTGTGCTCGAAGGACGCTGCTGCCCATCCTCCGGTTTATCCCTTAGTCAAAATTTTACGACACCCACGGGATGAAATGGGGTGGTGGCATTCTGAGCCGGTACCACACGGCAATGAAAGATAATTTTAACCTTATTAAGTTTATTAGATTTTTATGCTTCTTGTGGTAATTTCCAGACCCACAAAAATGCCTCGCGATGATAATTAAAATTAATAACGTTTCATATTCCTGGAATGAATTCAACAAAGGAATGAAGTACAATTAAATGAATGTGGTTGTGTTGAAGCATAACCACTTACATAATTATGTTGTAAATGTGACAGGCGAACATTTTTTTATTTCATAAATATTTTGTAATTTTTATTTATTACTAGCTGGGACCCGCGGTTTCACCCACGTTGAATTGAAAAGAAATTTAGAGTACTTCGACATGTACACTTGACATAGTATATATACATTGGATTTCAAGGGTTTTATTTTTTTTGCGCGGAACCCTAATTATTTTTCTAAAATAAAAGTATCCTAAGTTATTCCTTGTAACATCAGCTATCTGCCAGTGAAAGTCCCGTCAAAATCGGTCCAGCCGTTTAAGAGATTACCCGGAACAAACAGACAGACAAAAAAATTAAAAATATTTTTTTTGTTGTAGGTATCGTATATACTTTCATATACATTTAGTAAAAAAGCTGTTATTTTGACATTACAAACAGACACTTCAATTTTATTTATTTGTATAGATGATGTCATCCGTATAGTGCCTGGATTAAGAATATAGCACCACTCCCTCTCCACCCGTGGACGTCGTATAAGCCGACTAAGGGACTCTAAACGGATAGGCAGCAGCGTCCCCTCTGTTGAACAGTAGAAGCGTGGTGAGTACTGGCAAATCCAAAAAAAAGGAGGAGTCCTTTAAGCAGCGGAGGTAGTTTAGCTGATAGGGTGATGATGATGATGATGAGGTGGGAAAACGATCATGTGGGTTTCCTAAGCGGTCCCCGCGACCCATAAACATCCACAACGCCGGGAAAGTTGCTGATGTGTTTTGCGACTTTTAGGGCAGACACATTTTTGTCCCACCCATGTCGTATACGTGCCATGTTTTTTAGGTTCGGGCTTCCGGTAATCGTCACTCACCGTATGAAATGCAGCAACAATGTTGTTTCCAACAATGTTTCTACTTCTCACCAGTATTCTGTGACGGCGTGGTACTTCCCCGGGCGTTCCAGCACATTTACGAGCTCTAGTCAATTAATGATTATAGCTAGGCTCAATCAATCATACCAGCCAAAAGACGTCCACCATAGACAACCAGTTACATGCCGTGAGTCGTCATTATAGGGGGATTTTTTTAGTACTTACCACGCTTGGCATGTTATATACACGGAACGCTGCTACCCATCCATCTGGTTCAGACTCCCATAGTCACCTTTTACGATATCCACGGGAGGAAATGTAGTGGGTCTTTATTCTTATTCTGACACCACATGGATAGCTGGGCTCTCCCACAAATGGAAACGCATTGTCTGCTTGTTTACCTCTTGCCTACCTCCATAGAGATGAAAATATATACTACAAGGTGACTGAGTGTGTTCTTAAGTCGAGCCAGCCGCCATGGTCGTCCTGCTGCTCTTCGGAGCCTGGCTCAGAAGGTGCGAGCACGTCACCTACCGCCTGACGTAGGTGTTCACCGGGCACGGTTAATTCGGTGCGTACCTGCACAGGATATGACGCGAGCCTGAGCCCCCTGCCATCACTACATGGTGGGGGGCCTCGGGAGTCGCGGGTTCGCAGATTTGGGAGTCTGCGTACTCACATCGAGCGACCCCCGGGAAGACGGTGGCGCGCACGTGGTCACGTGCCGCCGTGTGCGTGGCACAGCGCAAAGCGAGGCTTGGGGGCATCCTTTACAATCCTCCCCGAGAAGTGCCTGAGGGGGCAACCTTTTTACAGTCGCCTTCCCTCCGCTAGAGGGGGTTACCGCTTTACAGTCATCCCCGCTGTGATGTGCCTAAAGGCGTGGCACCAATGGGCGGCTCTAGGTGATCTTACGAAGACCTGAAGCCCCCCTACGGTGCCAAAGATGACCGCTCCAGTGGTTTTTGCCGGTAGGAGTCCGGCATACCCCTTAGCCCTTCCCGGGGGTGAAGGAAGTTCCATGCAGAATACCTGGACATCAATAAAAAATAAAAAAGCAGGTGCCGAAGATTGTGCCAGTTGTTTTAGCCGGTAGGAGTTCGGCATCCCCTTTCGTCCTTCCCCGGGGCGGAGGAAGTTCATGAAGAATTTCCACTGGGCTCAATAAAAAAGGTCCATCCAGACTATGTCGGGTCAAGAGAATTAGTCGAGATATGCCAAAGTCGTTTTGGTAGTCATTATGATACGAAGGTGTGTGCATTCCGCGTTCAGACTTAATAGTTTTCGATAGGTCACACAATCCGTGTGGTATCCGAATTAACAATAAAGGTTGAAGCCTTTTACGTCATTCATGGAAGAGATGGAGTGGTGCTATGTTTTCAATTTGGACACCACACGGACTACACATCAGGTAAAACGATATCCTGCTTCCCCAAGGCTGCCATTAATTTTGTAGATAGTTTAGTTTTAACATGATTATCAGGTTTTCGCCTTATAACGTCACCGTATTTAAAAATAATAATGTATAATTAATTATTAATCGATGATACTCCTGTTTGTATAACATAAAACATGTTTTCAATGGGCTATAAAGATTCTATCAGGTAGCAAAGACATTAACACGTTTTTAGAAATAAAACATGGTAGTTGTAAACAGGTTTGAAGAAGAAAAAACATTTTGTACTGGAACGTGTAACACAAGTGCCATCTAATATTATCACATCAAATTTTACTGCGTTGTCACTAGTACCTAGGACGAAGTCTCGGGAAACAACTACGCATGCTTAATAAAAATAAGAAATAACTCAATGGGGCAAATGGGGATTTGGAGATTATAAAATAAAGTGCTTTATCTTCGTTGGACAACTGAAAATGGAGTACATCTATCACTTTTCAACAAATGGCGGTCAAAGTTAATACATATAAAATGACATCAATTGTGATGCACCAAAAGAAATGGAAGCGATACGAGTTTTGATGTGAAGTGAAACAAATGAATTTAGATTATTATTAATAGATAACTAACCGCTTAGAATACTCAAACTTAAGACAATAAAGTGAAACTTTTAGAGACATTTCCTACATTTTTTTAATGTTCTCTAGATTTATGAATCAATCGGATTTACCTCGGTTTAGTTTTAAATTACCGTATAACTTTTTTAAATAATTTGTAGTAACTTCTGTGTAATTTAAAACAATATAATATAATATTGAAATGGATCTTTAATTTTGAGGCCTACAATTTTCAGTTATTACAAATGTTAATATATATTTGTATGTGTTATACATATATATATATAAATATGTGTTATATATACATCTAAAAATAAAGTAAATCATACCCATTAACTAGAGACATCCAATTTTTGTAATTTCGTAGAAATTAAAAGTCGCAACGAACGTGCAAAACTTTAAAACTTTTCTCAATGACACGATTTTTGAGAAGTTTCTTTTTATTTATGAAGCATGTATAGTGTTTCTATAAAGCTAGAGCCTAGAGTGAATAAAAATAAGTCTTGATTAGATTTTTGGTTTTTCATCATATCAGCCACAGGTCGTCCACTGCTGAACAAAGGCCTCCCCCTTAGATCTCCGCAACGAGCGGTCACATGCCGCTCTCATCCAACGACTCCCAGCGACCTGCACCAGGTCGTCTGTCCACCTCGTTGGAGGTCGTCCCACGCTGTGTTTTCCGGTGCGCGGTCTCCATTCGAGAACCTTTTTGCCCCAACGGCCATCAGTTCTACGAGCAATGTGCCCTGCCCATTGCCACTTCAGCTTACTAATCCTTGCAGCTATGTCGATAACTTTAGTTCTTCTACGGATCTCCTCGTTTCTGATTCAATCTCGTAGAAAAATACCAAGCATAGCTCTCTCCATAGCTCGCTTTGTTTTTTATAATATCTATTTTATTCGAAGACGTAGCCCGAAAGTCCATAAATAAACATAAACTCCATTTTAGATTCCTCTAAAATTGCCGCAAATTATGCAAGAAATGTGAGCCAAAATGGCCACTGTCGTATAATGCGAAACTAAGTGCTGATTTATACCGCATCAAACAAATACCAGTAAGTAACTAAGTAAGTAAGTAAGTACTTCGCCTTTATCAGGCGGGACATTAGCGGCATTATTTTTAATAAACAGAATTAAACATCACCATCATATCAATGAAGGAACGTCCATTGCTGAACAAGGCCTCCCCCATTTTGGGGGAAAATTTGTCAGTACTCACCACGCTTAGCTAGCGAGTTGGGTGAGCGCAGAATGGCTGCTGTTCCACAGGAAGGCTCCTGCTATCCATTCCTCTGGTTGGAAAAACCTTCATCGCCTTTTAAGCCATCTACGGGAGGAGGTGGAATGGTGCTTAATTCTTAATTCGGTCACCACACGGATAACAGAATATTCGGAACCCCATAATACAGCGGTTATCAACAATATTGCCGATAACACGGTCACATTAAGTTTGATTCAACTAAACATGATGCTCATCGAGCCTAACTGATTACTATAGTATAGAGTTTCGCTCTACTATGATTATAAAATATTATCATCTATTCTATTGTACTACCGTGTTATTCAAATTCATACCATTTATGTAGTGGCCTATGCATTCATGTGTCGATACTGCATCACCAAACCATTTTCAAAAAGTGGCAAATTTCCTTCTCGGTCATACAATATATTGCTAATAATGATAATGAGGCCCATTGGAATGAAAAATGTTGTAGTACGTAGTCTTGTAGCAGAGTATTAAAAATCTTAAAATGTCACAAAAAATTACTGTAGCCTATTTGGGTACGAAAACAAAGCGATAGTCGCATTAAATCCTCAATAATCACGATTGTTTTAGTATGATAATATAAATTAACTGTGTAAAATCTAAGCTTTTTTTTCCATTGGAAATTCATCATGAACTACCTTCACCAATGGGAGAGGTCCTCGTAAAATCACACTAGAACCGCCCATGGTGCCACGCCTTTCGGCACATCTCGTAGGGATGACTGAAAAGCGGTCACTCCCTCTAGCATAGGGAAAGTGACTGTAAAATGGTCTACCCCCCCCCCCCCCCCCCCGGCAATTCTGGGAAAGGATTGTCAAATGGAAGGATCCCCTCAAGCCTCGCTGTAGATTGCGCTGCGCATACGGCGGCATGTGACCACGTGCCTGCCACCATCTGCCCGGGAGTCGCTTGGCATGGGCACAAAAAATTATTAACTTTCTAGTACACGAAAATCACTCACAATACACACACTTCACTACCGTACCCAATCTCACCCCACACAAACAGAGAACAACTGAACTACACAATAAATGGCAATTGTTAGTTTAGTTCAGTTATAACAATACATTAATAGTCCAATTTCTTCAACTGAAAATTGTAAAACTGTTGAAGCTAATTGCTTGGGATTGGTGCTAATAGCCAAATACATGCGTTGCGTAGTACAGCTACAGAGGCTAAATTTAAAATGAAATTAAAGATCTAGTATATTTATATTAAACCGTACTATTGTCACTTTCGAAAAAAACAATTTACTTTAAATGACTAATCCATCTTTAAGAATTTCGCTTTCTAAAGTCAATTTGAAAGTGTATTAAATATCTACATATTTCGACAAGCAATAATTTATCATATGTGTTTTTAATTGTAACGTGATATACATATCTATCAGATATAATATAAATAATGCATTTATTAATATTATGTACCCAAAAAAAACTAAATAAAATGAAAAAGGAAGCATCTTCCCATAGTAAAATGTGTTGATTGAATTTTACAACATACTAGGAATGCTTATGTGCCGGCAGGAAGACAGCTACTGCCCAGAAAATTATTCATAAACTTCGACAATGATGCTTTGAATGAATTTTATTCCACTTTTAGAAATATATATTTGCCCTATTCAAAACTGGTTTGCCGTGTGGTGCCGGCTCAGAATACCACCACCCTATCTCCTCCCGTGGGTGTCGTAAAAGTCGACTAAGGGATTAGCCGGAGGATGGGCAGCAGCGTCCTTCGAGTACATTAACAACTCAACTGCGATCGCCAACCCGTCTGCCAAGCGTGGCGATTATGGCAAAACCCCCCAATGAGCATACAGCACACTCATATCGGTGGTTGTGGTGATGTTTGGGGGAGGCCTGTGTCCAGCAGTGGACTTCATTCGGCCGAAATGATGATGAAAACTGGTTTACTGCCGATAATTAAACAAAAAAGATTTGACCTTTTCTACTAAGGAAGTTACTGGCCTACCAGTCCTCTATCATACCTATATGATAATGATATAATTAATATTCCTGGAAATATGTATAAAAGAAACATGATTCTTACTCGATCGTTAGATTGAACTGATAGTTACAACAAGCAACACCACAATGGTAAGTGTTCTCTGAGACAGTGACCGAATAAAATGTTTGTATTGTGTGTTAAAAATAGTGATCCTGTTCTGATTAAGTAACCTCTTCTTAAGATAAACTGAACTTATACTAATTGAGGATACTATCTCATTATCTGTCACAAAGACAGACATAATTAAAAATCTATTGTGTCTCGCGGCTGCCGGCAATTAACAGATTAGATAACAGATTAGAGGATATACCGCAATAAGTAATGTCATTACAAAAACGTTTAATTTGCAAAAACATGCGTAAATCTGACGCATAAATAATATACAGACATTAATTACAAGTTATTGCAATATTGTTTGTGATTAAAATAATAAGATTCCAAACAAATAGCATATGTTTCATATTAAAACTCTTCGGTACGGCCGAATGCTTAAATGGCACTCAATGTTTAGACCCGCTAAACTATTTAAAACGCCCGATAAAAGGGCGCCTCAAAGAGTTCAGCAGGTCCTAAATATTGAGAAACGTTTCAATCTTCGACCGTTAGTATTTCTGAATTTGAGATCGACTGCACATATGGAACTGCTCACACTAGATTCTATGTATACGAATTATAATCTCAAAACTGAATTGGTGGCGAAATATGAATTGAATTTATTTATCGGTTAACAGTACGAAGTTACGGAGTTTATTTAACTCACAAAAATAAACAGTAATTAGCAACATTGACGTAATAGCGTATTTCAAATGAATCTTCTAATTTCAATATTCTTTTTAGAAATCCGCCATCTTTGCCGTTTGCGTCTTCGCGTGTGCGTACGCCACGTCCCTCGACCAAGAAGCCTCAGTCGTGAAGTATGAGTCCGAACAGCACGCTGACAAAACCTATTCATTTAATCTCGAGACATCCAACGGTATCTTCTCACAGGCTGAAAGCAAAGTCAAGCCCGTCGGAAAGGTAAGTTGCATTAGGATTATGATGAATAATGAACCGCTCAGGTTTTTCGGTAAGAAACAGTCATTGTTAATCTGAATGCGTCGGTTACATTTTGATCTCACATACTTTTATGATTTTGCAAAGCATATACATACAGTCCAAGTGATTGTATACATTTCCCGTTTTTGTTATTGATCCAGTGGAAATACTTCATGTACTTCCTTCGCCCCGGGAAAGGGCGAAGGGGTATGCTTTATTATTTATATTATATTTATTTATATGAGCTTTATTCGCTTTATGGCCTAGGCCAGGCAACTTTACCAAACCGACTGTCGGGTGAGCCCTCCATTACGTTGACCGTAATGGCAGCTATTCCGAAAACTTTGAGGAGCTTGAAATTTCCTCTTCCTTACTGTGCCCTACCTTTCCTACCTTTTTTCTTATTGATCCAGTGGAAATACCTCATGTACTTCCTTCGCCCCGGGAAAAGGCGAAGGGACATGCCGGACTCCTACCGGCTAAAACCACCGGAGTGATCATCGTCGGCACCGAAGGGAGGCTCCAGGAACTCGAAAGATCTCCATCTAGAGCCACCCATTGGTGCCACGCCTTTAGGCACGTCTCGGAGGGGATGACTGTAAGGTGGTCATCCCCTCCTGGCGGAGGGAAGGCGACTGTAAAGAGGCCACCCCCCCAGGCATCTCTCGAGGGGGGTTGTAAAGGATTCCCCCGAAGCCTCACTATGCGCTGTGCTGCGCACACAACGGTACGTGACCACATGCACACCGCTGTCTTCCCGGGGGTCGTTCGGTATGAGCGCGCAGATTTCCCAATAAGCGTGCGCGCGACCCCCAAGGCCCCCTGCCATATAAGACGGCAGGGACTCTGGCGGAGGGAGCGTGTCTGGTGATACGCCCACGCATCCATCTCCGCCAAGATATCAAAAGGTGGAAAGCGCGCCAACAGTACCTTTCCTACCTACCCTTGCTCCAGTGGGAGAGGAAGTATAGGTAATAGGAAATCTGGCACTGCGCACGCATACTTGTAGCCGCCTTACGTGTGCTGCTAGTTTTTACTCTAGGGGTAGACACGGGATAGACGTACAACTCCATGTCCATTTGGACGCTGTCAGATTCTTACTCTCCACCTTCCTGTTGTCTGGTTATTTGATTTTATGTATGTTCATAATAGTTGTTCCCACGATTATGTGGGATATAATCGGTCGACCCGGGCAGTGCCCACAGTACGGTTCAGGTGCTGCCAGCCCTGGGGTTTGCGTGCTCGGGACGGAACTTCCCATCAGCCATGCACCCCTCGGCGCACGCTACCTTGGGTTCGGAGATTTTTTATCGGAGGTTATGATATCGACGGGGCAGAGAAGGGGAATCCTCTCACTAACTGCTCTGGGTAGGATGGGAGCACACCGAGCCCGACGCTAGCCCACCCATGCTTCTCCGAAAACGGAGAAACACCCCATGACCTACCTAAAGCCCAAAAACTGGGCCTCTCCCCTTCAAAATATTAGCCACTTAGCAATAAGGTCCTACAAAAAGTGGAATAATTATTGCCTGGTGCCCAGGGCGCACCGGCCCGATGACTGCTCTTCTCCATATGAAGAGAGATCAGCAGCCACCGAGCGCACCCTTCTTAATTTTCAAATTTTTTACGTAACTTTTTATTATTTCTATATATTACTAGCGTATAGTAAATTTCGTGTACATAAGTGGCTAGCGCTTACTTTTATTAATATTGTATTCATTTATGCTAGGATGAGGTCGCTTTTGAGGTTCAAGGAAGCGACAGGTACACAGCTCCTGACGGCAAGGTTATCGAGACGCGCTACGTTGCCGACGAGAACGGATTCCGGGCTGAGGTCAGTACAAAAGACTTAAACAAAAAATAATAGAATTGAAAGAAAGATATATGACACCAGTTCATTTTCGGATATTTTCATTGTAAATCGAACCTGGTGATTATCTTGGAACCAACATATTTGGACGGCACGGTTGGTGCAATGGCTAAGAAAGCCACTTTCTGCGCTACGTGTCGCATGTTCGATCCCCGCACAGATCAAATATTTTTATAAGATAACAGATAGTTGTTTCAGTTCTGGATGTTTGAGCATGTGAGATTTATGTTTGTAAACAGCAAGGCTATTCTGTAAAAACTCATTTCTGAATCCACAGTGAAATCTCTTTTATCGTAGTATTTTTACTGCTTTTTCGGGTTTGCTTCACTAGCAAGCTCACTTCTGAATCCGTAGTAAAATCTCTAATTTGGTATTATTCTTACTACTCGTAACTTCTGACATCGGATTCACGGCACAGGAGAAATCTGAGTGCGGTACAATGTAAATTTAGTCTACTGCCAGGTTTTCAAAAAGCAATGCTCAGCAATGCCAGTTATAAAATTGAAGACCTTTTATATAATCACACCATCCAGTTACGATATTTTTCCCAAATGATTATTCCATTCTCAATTTGAACAGTTACATTAGTAATACTAAGAATTACATAATATAATTTAGTATTGATTAAAATTTTATTGAAATCTAAACTTGATTCAAGTTATGTTTATAACCTTCATTAGACATCCGCACAAATTAAGTGTCTTATCTTTTGTTTTGAATTCGTGACCCTTTGACCTATAGCAAAGGTAGGTCAAAGGGTCACGCAGAAATAGAAATTCATCCTTTACAGCACCTTTCAAGACGATATCTATTCGCATAGATGTAGAAAATAATATGTTTGGAAACAATAACAATGACTTGACGGCAGTCTGCTTGATGCAGTGGCTAAGCAATTGGCTTTATGTGCTACGTGTAGTGGGTTCGATACCCGCATGAAACAAATATTTCTGTAGCCTACTGGTAGTTGTTGCGGGTCTGGGTGTATGTGTATGTCTGTAAACATGACATGACAATAATACATGACAGCTATTTACATTCGCATTTTAGGAAAATATTATATATTCAACAATAATTTCTAATTTATTTATTTTTGTTCACAGGGTGCTCACCTCCCCACTCCTCCGGCCCCCGAACCCATACCGGAATACATTCTTAAGGCCATAGACTACATAAAGGCTCACTCCACCACTGAAAAGAACTTATAAACATAAACTAAGCAACTTTAGATAAACCAAACCAAGCCAACTTCTAATGTTATTCGTATCTGACCTGCAACAAAGCATGAAATGGCTTTAACAAGTTATTTTTATTGTTATTTTATTTTCTAGGCAATAAATAATGTAAGATCGTCTACCAAATATGTTGTTTTACTACCTTCCACCATTCTGTACTGTACAAATTATGTGAATATAAATGAACACTCATGAGGCGCCCATCACTCCATGAGCGTCATAGGTTTTTAAGTTTTCGCAAACCTTAAATCAAACATATTTTAATTAATGAAGGGTAAATATTGTTTTTGAATGTTGTGTTTATAGGTATTATTTGCAATCTAAAAATGTCAAATCAATCAATTACCCGTTTATAATTATCTTCACACAAGTAAAGGAGAATGGCCATTCGTGGTTTAGTTTTGTATATATAATATTAATAAAGTAGTATCAGTAATATTCATTGTACCTACTTAAATATCATGTCATATCTTCGCCGCATAAAAATCTGCTGAAGAAATAAGTAATGTAGGTACTCACTTCCTATACCGAACAGTGTCCTACGAGGCGGCAACTCTCCTGGCGCATTTTCCGCCTTTCGACATCCTGGCGGAGATGTACGTGGGTATACGATAAGATACGCTCCCTCCGCCAGAGCGGCGAAGGCGCGCCGCCAGGAGCGTTGGACAGGCTGAGGTGGCTAGCTTGGCGGCGCGCACTTGGAAAGTAGCGTTGCCGCCTGCGGATGCAGTTCACGACCAAGTGTGTCGTGGTGGCTGTCCTGCCACTCTTTGGAGCCTGGCTCAGAAGGAGCGAGCTCGTCACCTACCATCTGACGCAGGTGCTCACCGGGCACGTTTGGTTTCTGTGCGTACCTTCACAGGATAGGGCGTGAGGGCCACGGCACAATGCCACCATTGTGATAGCGACCAGGACCGCACAGTACACGCTCGAGGCGTGCCCTGCATGGGCCGCCGAGCGGCGGATCCTGGTCGATCGGATCGGGCAAGATCTCTCTCTGCCAACAGTAGTTTCGGCTATGTTGGCAGATCACGAAATCTGAAATGTAGTGGTCTCCTTCTGTGAGAGCGTCATGCTCCAGAAGGAGATCGCAGAGCGGGATCGGGAGAGGACTGATCCCTCTCGAAGAAGGAGGAGACGGCGCCGGGGTAACAACCGCCCTGGCACCTAATTCCCAGACGCCTGAAACCCCCTGCCATAGCTATAAGAAGGGTGACCTCTAGGTTTGTGGGTGCGTAGATTGGGGACTCTACGTGCCCATACCGAGCGACCCAAGAGAAAACGGTAGCACGCATGTGGTCACGCACTGCCGTGGGACGCTTTGGTGGATCCTTTACAATCCCTCAGGGGGTGGCTGCTTTACAGTCACCCTCTCCGAGATGAGCCCATAGGCGTGGCACCAGTGGGCGGCTCTAGTGTGATCATACGAAGACCTGGAGCCTCCCTTAGGTGCCGAAAATGACCGCTCCAGTGATGTTAGTTAGTTACGGTAGGAGTCCGGCATACCCCTTCGCCCTTCTCCGGGGCGAAGGAAATTAATAAAGAATTTCCACTGGGCACCAATAAAAAAATATTTAATAACTACAAAATAAAATAAATTTCATAGGCATTCAAATAAATAGATCTGTGCTAGTAAAAATCGTGTCTGGTCTCACTTCAATTATGAATCTCTTGAATAAATCATTGTTAATATTAGACGTTTGTTCATAATTATTACTGCAATTTACAAACTGGAACTCTCTTGTAGATTTCCTCAATTGCATTCATTTTTCTTCAGTAACTTATTGAACGGGACATGGCGATTGAGTTTATTCTTCAAGGTCACCTAACCGTTTGCACTCTCTTGAAACTTATTAAAACATGCCGAATGAATACGCACTGCGACGTAACTCAACAAGTTCTTTTAACAAATTTAGTCCGGCAATATCTGAAGATGGCTGATTTCGCAGAAAATGACATTAGGCAGTGTCAAAGAATAGACTTAAAGTCTACTTTAACTCACATACCCAGAGCAATCTTAGCCAAATTGCAGAGCGCATGTCCACTAAAACCAAGTTAAAGGGGCCCGGGATCACAGTATGGGAATTTCTCACAAATTCACGGCAGAACATTTTCATGGCCACTCGTGAGAAGTTTGGCGTTAGTCAGTGCTGGATTAGAGAGGGCTATGTGTTTGTTCTGGGAGCTGATGGTACGGAACATCGAATAGCCTCCGTCGGCGACTTCAACAGCATTAAGCCGGGAAACGGCACGCTGAAAACTGAAACTGCCGGCCCAAGCGTGCTAAAATCTAAAAACTAATTTCTTTCTTTCTTCCATACTACTGTTGTATCCGTCCAGGTAATAGGCGATACTACGCATACAATTTTTATTTGCTTACACTAATTTATCTCAACTCCAATTCAAATTTTAATTTAATGGCTCCTTCGACGAAACCTCCCTTTTCACTTCCAATTCCAATTTTAATTTATTGACTTCATTGATGAGTCAATGATTTTGCCAATGTCAAGGTTGAATAAAACAACATGTAATAAAATAACAATAGTAATATTAGCCCTTGAATCAACGCTGGTTGAGTAGTAGGCAAAAGTGAGACTCAGGCAAGTTCGGAATCAGATCTTGGAGAAGGTAAATGTTTCTCCCGATCCATATAGAAAATAAGTAAAAACCTCACATACTAAAGATAAAGATAAATTTATTTGCTAAAACACCTGTACATAATATACATGGTTGAGATGCTTATTATAGGTGTAAAATAATAGTTTAGATCAACATGTATGACCATTTCTGGTGAACAAATATGAAAGATAGATACAAAAATTACGAAAACGAAAATATATAACCTGTTCTTGTTATACTAGAAACAATTTTAAATAATGTGTTAATAATAAGTAAATAATTTGGTAACAATATAATTAATTAATAGACAAACATTTACTTACATTCATAGAGTTTTATCATTCAGGAAACAATTTTATATAATATGTTCTAACAAAATAATTAATTAATAGAACAAACATTTATAGTTATAGAGTTTTATCATTCAGGAAATCGTCATAATAACTTATTTCAGTCAAAATAGTTTTCAATGTTTGCATAAGACCTATGTCTTTATTCAATTGTTTAACGAAATTTGGAATTTTGTTATAAATTGATGGAGCCTTGCAAACTACACTTTTATGCAGCATAGCTGTTTTATCTGGGTGTACACAAAGTCTACTGTTATCGCGGCGATTACGTCTTATTTTAACCGACAGGCGAGGAAACAAATGAGGGTTGCTTCTAACAAAAAGAGATATTTCTAATATGATATTTCTAAGTAATGGAAGTGTGAGAATTTTGTACTCAGTAGTGGCTTACAACTTATAGTACTCTGGATACCAAACATAGCGCGTATGCATCGCTTTTGCATTTTAAATGCCATTTCTTTATTGGTTGAATTACCCCAAGAAATTACGCCATATCTGAGGACAGATTCAATAAGACCATAGTATGCTGAAAGTAGTGCATCAATGTTAATTGTTTGAGTAAGTTTACACAAAGCATATGACATACTGCTGATCTTTATACATATAACATTAATGTGTTTTTTCCAATTTAATTTACTTTCTACAATTAAGCCAAGGAAACGTGCTTTAGTAACTTCATTTATAGCGTAATTGTCATTAACCAAGTAAGTAAGGGGTTTTGTAATCTTTGTCCAAAGTACATTAAACTACATTATACTTGTTTTTTATTAATTTTTAAATTATTATTCTCAAGCCATGAAATTATAGATGTCAATGTGTTATTTATGTCAAAATTATAGTGATGAATGTCCTTACATGCGATTGTAACTTTGCTGTCATTAGCAAATAACGTCATAGGTTGGGTCGATTCATTTGGCAAGTCATTAATATATGTAATAAACAAGAGTGGCCTCAGTACACTGCCTTGGGGGACACCATATGATACATAGCGCTTCATAGAGGTGTACGTTTCCTCATTTTTAATTTTAAGATTCACTCTAGTTATCTCTGTAGTCTGTTGTCGATTCGTTAAATAGGATCGAATTAAATCTAAAACATTGCCCCTAATATGTATGGTTCAAGTTTATTGATTAGTACATTGTGGTCCACATAATCAAATGGCTGTAACATGTCGCAATAAATAACACAAACAGGAGATTTTTAATCAACATGGGATATTACATTTTCAAAAAATTCATAAATGGCCATATTTGTGGTTTTATTTTGTCGAAAACCTTTTTGTTCATTGCACAATGTCATGTAGTTTTCAAGATAGGAATTAATTTAACAGTAATTTTTTTTTTTTTATATTGAGATTTAAAAAAATCTGTATCAATCGGATTTATCTCGGTTTAGTTTTAAATTACCCTACAATTTTTTTGAATAATTCGTAGTAACTTCTGTGTAATTTAAAACAATATAATCTAATATTGAAATGGATTACTAACTTTAATTTTGAAGCCTACAATTTTCAGTTATTATAAATATTAATTTATATTTGTACGTGTTATATGGAAATATACATATCTAAAAATAAAGTAAATCATACCCATTAACTAATGACATCCAATTTTTGTATTTTCGTAGAAATTAAAAGTTAAAATTTTAAAACGCGATTTCTCAATGACACGATTTTTGAGAAGTTTCTTTTTATTTATGAAGCATGTATAGTGTTTCTATAAAGCTAGAGCCTAGCTAGAGAGTGAATAAAAATAAGTATTGATTAGATTTTTGTTTTTTTATAATACCTATTTTATTCGAAGACGTAGCCCGAAAGTCCATAAATAAATATAAACTCCATTTTAGATTCCTCTAAAATTGCCGCAAATTATGCAAGACATGCGAGCCAAAATGGCCACTGTCGTATAATGCGAAACTAAGTGCTGATTTATACCGCACCAAACAAATACCAGTAAGTAACTAAGTAAGTAAGTAAGTACTTCGCCTTTATCAGGCGGGACATTAGCGGCATTATTTTTAATAAACAGAATTAAACATCACCATCATATCAATGAAGGAACGTCCATTGCTGAACAAGGCCTCCCCCATTTTGGGGGAAAATTTGTCAGTACTCACCACGCTTAGCTAGCGAGTTGGGTGAGCGCAGAATGGCTGCTGTTCCACAGGAAGGTTCCTGCTATCCATTCCTCTGGTTGGAAAAACCTTCATCGCCTTTTAAGCCATCTACGGGAGGAGGTGGAATGGTGCTTAATTCTTAATTCGGTCACCACACGGATAACAGAATATTCGGAACCCCATAATACAGCGGTTATCAACAATATTGCCGATAACACGGTCACATTAAGTTTGATTCAACTAAACATGATGCTCATCGAGCCTAACTGATTACTATAGTATAGAGTTTCGCTCTACTATGATTATAAAATATTATCATCTATTCTATTGTACTACCGTGTTATTCACCAAAGAATAGCTACCACTTATGTAGTGGCCCATGCATTCATGTGTCGATACTGCATCACAAAACCATTTTCAAAAGTGGTAAATTTCCTTCTCGGTCATACAATATATTGCTAATAATGATAATGAGGCCCATTGGAATGAAAAATGTTGTAGTACGTAGTCTTGTAGCAGAGTAATAAAAATCGTAAAATGTCACAAAAAATTACTTTAGCCTATTTGGGTCATCTACGGCACCAATGGGAAGCTCCAGGTCCTCGTAAAATCACACTAGAACCGCCCATGGTGCCACGCCTTTCGGCACATCTCGTAGGGATGACTGAAAAGCGGTCACTCCCTCTAGCATAGGGAAAGTGACTGTAAAATGGTCTACCCCCCCCCCCTCCCCGGCAATTCTGGGAGAGGATTGTCAAATGGTAGGATCCCCTCAAGCCTCGCTGTAGATTGCGCTGCGCATACGACGGCATGTGACCACGTGCCTGCCACCATCTGCCCGGGAGTCGCTTGGCATGGGCACAAAAAATTATTAACTTTCTAGTACACGAAAATCACTCACAATACACACACTTCACTACCGTACCCAATCTCACCCCACACAAACAGAGAACAACTGAACTACACAATAAATGGCAATTGTTAGTTTAGTTCAGTTATAACAATACATTAATAGTCCAATTTCTTCAACTGAAAATTGTAAAACTGTTGAAGCTAATTGCTTGGGATTGGTGCTAATAGCCGAATACATGCGTTGCGTAGTACAGCTACAGAGGCTAAATTTAAAATGAAGTTATAGATCTAGTATATTTATATTATATGCCGTGTGGTGCCGGCTCAGAATACCACCACCCCATCTCCTGCCGTGGGTGTCGTAAAAGTCGACGAAGGGATTAGCCGGAGGATGGGCAGCAGCGTCCTCCGAGTACATTAACAACTCAACTGCGATCGCTAACCCGTCTACCAAGCGTGGCGATTATGGCAAAACCCCCCAATGATCCTACAACTAACCCATATCGGTCGTTGTGGTGTACTTTGGGGGAGGCCTGTGTCCAGCAGTGGACTTCACTCGGCCGAAATAATGATGATATTTATATTAAACCATACTATTGTCACTTTCGAAAAAAACAATTTACTTTAAATGACTAATCCAACTTTAAGAATTTCGCTTTCTAAAGTCAATTTGAAAGTGTATTAAATATCTACATATTTCGACAAGCAATGATTTATCATATGTGTTTTTAATTGTAACGTGATATACATATCTATCAGATATAATATAAATAATCATCATTTCGGCCGAATGTAGTCCACTGCTGGACACAGGCCTCCCCCAAAGATCACGACAACGACCGATATGGGTGTGCTGTGACCTCATTGGGGGGTTTTGCCATAATCGCCACGCTTGGCAGACGGGTTGGCGATCGCAGTGGAGTTGTTAATATACTCGAAGGACGCTGCTGCCCATCCTCCGGCTAATCCCTTAGTCGTCTTTTACGACACCCACGGGAGGAGATGGGGTGGTGGTATTCTGAGCCGACACCACACGGAATAAAATAAATAATGCATTAATTAAATATAAATAATGCATTAATTAATATTATGTACCCAAAAAAAAACTAAATAAAATGAAAAAGGAAGCATCTTCCCATAATAAAATGTGTTGATTGAAATTTACAACATACTAGGAATGCTTATGTGCCGGCAGGAAGACAGCTACTGCCCAGAAAATTATTCAAAAACTTCGACAATGATGCTTTGAATGAATTTTATTCCACTTTTAGAAATATATTTCTGCCCTATTCAAAACTGGTTTCTCATTATTCAAAACGAATATGTCAGTCGTACCTACCGCCGATAATGAAACAAAAAAGATTTGACCTTTTCTACTAAGGAAGTTACTGGCCTACCAGTCCTCTATCATACCTATATGATAATGATATAATTAATATTCCTGGAAATATGTATAAAAGAAACATGATTCTTACTCGATCGTTAGATTGAACTGATAGTTACAACAAGCAACACCACAATGGTAAGTGTTCTCTGAGACAGTGACCGAATAACATTTTTGTATTGTGTGTTAAAAATAGTGATCCTGTTCTGATTAAGTGACCTCTTCTTAAGATAAACTGAACTTATACTAATTGAGGATACTATCTCGTTATCTGTCACAAAGACAGACATATTTAAAAATCTATTGTGTCTCGCGGCTGCCGGCAATTAACAGATTAGTTAACAGATTAGAGGATATACCGCAATAAGTAATGTCATTACAAAAACGTTTAATTTGCAAAAACATGCGTAAATCTGACGCATAAATAATATACAGACATTAATTACAAGTAATTGCAATATTGTTTGTGATTAAAATAATTAGATTCCGAACAAATAGCATATGTTTCATATTAAAACTCTTCGGTACGGCCGAATGCATAAATGCCACTCAATGTTTAGACCCGCTAAACTATTTAAAACGCCCGATAAAAGGGCGTCTCAAAGAGTTCAGCAGATCCTAAATATTGAGAAACGTTTCAATCTTCGACCGTTAGTATTTCTGAATTTGAGATCGACTGCACATATGGAACTGCTCACACTAGATTCTATACTAATTATAATCTCAAAACTGAATTGGTGGCGAAATGTGAATTGAATTTATTTATCGGTTAACAGTCCGAAGTTACGGAGTTAAATAAATCACAAAGATAAACAGTAATTAGCAACATTGACGTAATAGCGTATTTCAAATGAATCTTCTAATTTCATTTTTTTTTAGAAATCCGCCATCTTTGTTATTTGCGTCTTCGCGTGTGCGTACGCCACATCCGTCGACCAGGAAGCCTCAATCGTGACGTATGAGGTCAAACATAACCCCGACAATACCTATTCAGTAAAAGTCGATACATCCAACGGTATCTACTCACAGGCTGAAAGCAAAGTCAAGGCCGTCGGAAAGGTAAGTTGCATTAGGATTATGATGAATTATGAACCGCTCAGGTTTTTCGGTAAGAAACAGTCATTGTTAATCTGAATGCGTCGGTTACATTTTGATCTCACATACTTATGATTTTGCAAAGCATATACATACAGTCCAAGTGATTGTATACATCTACCTAGATAAAGTAAAAAAAGTCCATTCTTTATGCTACCTAAATTTCTTAATTGATTCTTAATTTTCACCTTTTTTATATTTCCAGTGGAAAATCCACATGAACTTCCTCCGCCTGGGGGAGGGTGAAGGGGATGCCGGACGCCTACTGGCTAAAACCACTAAAGGGGTCTTCTTCGGCACTGAAGGGGGGCTCCAAGTCCTCGTAAGATCGGTTATAGTTGGTGCCACGCCTTTAAGCACACCTCGGAGGAAATGAAAGCGGTCAGCTCTAGTGGCTCTGGCTACCACAAGCGAAGCAAAGGTCGCTCCGGTCAACCCACCTATATGCCAGAGACGAGACGAGGTATTGTCTCTGGCCGACGCCCACCCCACACAAACACGTGAGGCGGACGCCACCTTCCTTTCTCCGCCTTACTTGCATCGCCTCCAGTGGGCAGCGCAGACCCAGATGGTGCCAAAGGATACGGATGAGCGGCGAATGTCACCCTCCTTCACTTCCTTGGGCTGACAGCAGCCTTCCACCATGTTGGCATCAGCCACCCCCTCAGACGCGCAATCCGCACGGCAATGCCGGGGGAGAGCACTTCCCGCATACAGCGCGCCAGGCTATGGCACTGTATTCCTTACCAGCGACGGACAGCACCATTTCGCCGCTGGCTACTCTCTTGATGATCACCACACGTGGGGACTGATGCCGAGGTCGGGGCGCTTTATTCGCTTTATGGCCCAGGCCAGGCAACCTTACCAAACCGACTGTCGGGTGAGCCCTCCAGTACGTTGACCGTAATGGCAGCTATTCCGAGAACTTTGGGAGCTTGAAATTTCCTCTTCCTTACTGTGCCCTTCCTTTCCTACCTTTTTTTCTTATTGATCCGGTGGAAATACCTCATGTACTTCCTTCGCCCCGGGAAAAGGCGAAGGGGCATGCCGGACTCCTACTGGCTAAAATCACCGGAGTGATCATCGTCGGCACCGAAGGGAGGCTCCAGGAACTCGAAAGATCTCCATCTAGAGCCACCCATTGGTGCCACGCCTTTAGGCGCGTCTCGGAGGGGATGACTGTAAGGTGGTCATCCCCTCCTGGCGGAGGGAAGGCGACTGTAAAGAGGCCACCCCCCCAGGCATCTCTTGAGGGGATTGTAAAGGATTCCCCCGAAGCCTCACTATGCGCTGTGCTGCACACACAGCGGTACGTGCCCATATACACACCGCTGTCTTCCCGGTGGTCGTTTGGTATGAGCATGCAGATTTCCCAATAAGCGTGCTCGCGACCCCCAAGGCCCCCTGCCATATAACACGGCAGGGGACTCTGGCGGAGGGAGCGTGTTTATACGCCCACGCATCCATCTCCGCCAAGATATCAAAAGGCGGAAAGCGCGCCAACAGTACCTTTCCTACCTACCCTTCCTCCCGTGGGAGAGGAAGTATAGGTAATAGGAAATCTGGCACTGCGCACGCATACTTGTAGCCGCCTTACGTATGCTGCTAGTTTTTTACTCTAGGAGTAGACACGGGATAGACATACAACTCCATGTCCATTTGGACGCTGTCAGATTCTTACTCTCCACCTTCCTGTTGTCTGGTTTTTGATATTATGTATGTTCATCAGAGTTGTTCCCACGATTATGTGGGATATAATCGGTCGACCCGGGCAGTGCCCACAGTACGGTTCAGGTGCTGCCAGCCCTGGGGTTTGCGTGCTCGGGACGGAACTTCCCATCAGCCATGCACCCCTCGGCGCACGCTACCTTGGGTTCGGAGATTTTTTATCGGAGGTTATGATATCGACGGGGCAGAGAAGGAGAATCCTCTCACTAACTGCTCTGGGTAGGATGGGAGCACACCGAGCCCGACGCTAGCCCACCCATGCTTCTCCGAAAACGGAGAAACACCCCATGACCTACCTAAAGCCCAAAAACTGGGCCTCTCCCCTTCAAAATATTAGCCACTTAGCAATAAGGTCCTACAAAAAGTGGAATAATTATTGCCTGGTGCCCAGGGCGCACCGGCCCGATGACTGCTCTTCTCCATATGAAGAGAGATCAGCAGCCACCGAGCGCACCCTTCTTAATTTTCAAATTTTTTACGTAACTTTTTATTATTTCTATATATTACTAGCGTATAGTAAATTTCGTGTACATAAGTGGCTAGCGCTTACTTTTATTAATATTGTATTCATTTATGCTAGGATGAGGTCGCTTTTGGGGTTCAAGGAAACGACAGGTACACAGCTCCTGACGGCAAGGTTATCGAGACGCGCTACGTTGCCGACGAGAACGGATTCCGGGCTGAGGTCAGTACAAAAGACTTAAACAAAAATAATAGAATTGAAAGAAAGATATATGACACCAGTTCATTTTCGGATATTTTCATTGTAAATCGAACCTGGTGATTATCTTGGAACCAACATATTTGGACGGCACGGTTGGTGCAATGGCTAAGAAAGCCACTTTCTGCGCTACGTGTCGCATGTTCGATCCCCGCACAGATCAAATATTTTTATAAGATAACAGATAGTTGTTTCAGTTCTGGATGTTTGAGCATGTGAGATTTATGTTTGTAAACAGCAAGGCTATTCTGTAAAAACTCATTTCTGAATCCACAGTGAAATCTCTTTTATCGTAGTATTTTTACTGCTTTTTCGGGTTTGCTTCACTAGCAAGCTCACTTCTGAATCCGTAGTAAAATCTCTAATTTGGTATTATTCTTACTACTCGTAACTTCTGACATCGGATTCACGGCACAGGAGAAATCTGAGTGCGGTACAATGTAAATTTAGTCTACTGCCAGGTTTTCAAAAAGCAATGCTCAGCAATGCCAGTTATAAAATTGAAGACCTTTTATATAATCACACCATCCAGTTACGATATTTTTCCCAAATGATTATTCCATTCTCAATTTGAACAGTTACATTAGTAATACTAAGAATTACATAATATAATTTAGTATTGATTAAAATTTTATTGAAATCTAAACTTGATTCAAGTTATGTTTATAACCTTCATTAGACATCCGCACAAATTAAGTGTCTTATCTTTTGTTTTGAATTCGTGACCCTTTGACCTATAGCAAAGGTAGGTCAAAGGGTCACGCAGAAATAGAAATTCATCCTTTACAGCACCTTTCAAGACGATATCTATTCGCATAGATGTAGAAAATAATATGTTTGGAAACAATAACAATGACTTGACGGCAGTCTGCTTGATGCAGTGGCTAAGCAATTGGCTTTATGTGCTACGTGTAGTGGGTTCGATACCCGCATGAAACAAATATTTCTGTAGCCTACTGGTAGTTGTTGCGGGTCTGGGTGTATGTGTATGTCTGTAAACATGACATGACAATAATACATGACAGCTATTTACATTCGCATTTTAGGAAAATATTATATATTCAACAATAATTTCTAATTTATTTATTTTTGTTCACAGGGTGCTCACCTCCCCACTCCTCCGGCCCCCGAACCCATACCGGAATACATTCTTAAGGCCATAGACTACATAAAGGCTCACTCCACCACTGAAAAGAACTTATAAACATAAACTAAGCAACTTTAGATAAACCAAACCAAGCCAACTTCTAATGTTATTCGTATCTGACCTGCAACAAAGCATGAAATGGCTTTAACAAGTTATTTTTATTGTTATTTTATTTTCTAGGCAATAAATAATGTAAGATCGTCTACCAAATATGTTGTTTTACTACCTTCCACCATTCTGTACTGTACAAATTATGTGAATATAAATGAACACTCATGAGGCGCCCATCACTCCATGAGCGTCATAGGTTTTTAAGTTTTCGCAAACCTTAAATCAAACATATTTTAATTAATGAAGGGTAAATATTGTTTTTGAATGTTGTGTTTATAGGTATTATTTGCAATCTAAAAATGTCAAATCAATCAATTACCCGTTTATAATTATCTTCACACAAGTAAAGGAGAATGGCCATTCGTGGTTTAGTTTTGTATATATAATATTAATAAAGTAGTATCAGTAATATTCATTGTACCTACTTAAATATCATGTCATATCTTCGCCGCATAAAAATCTGCTGAAGAAATAAGTAATGTAGGTACTCACTTCCTATACCGAACAGTGTCCTACGAGGCGGCAACTCTCCTGGCGCATTTTCCGCCTTTCAACATCCTGGCGGAGATGTACGTGGGTATACGATAAGATACGCTCCCTCCGCCAGAGCGGCGAAGGCGCGCCGCCAGGGGCGTTGGACAGGCTGAGGTGGCTAGCTTGGCGGCGCGCACTTGGAAAGTAGCGTTGCCGCCTGCGGATGCAGTTCACGACCAAGTGTGTCGTGGTGGCTGTCCTGCCACTCTTTGGAGCCTGGCTCAGAAGGAGCGAGCTCGTCACCTACCATCTGACGCAGGTGCTCACCGGGCACGTTTGGTTTCTGTGCGTACCTTCACAGGATAGGGCGTGAGGGCCACGGCACAATGCCACCATTGTGATAGCGACCAGGACCGCACAGTACACGCTCGAGGCGTGCCCTGCGTGGGCCGCCGAGCGGCGGATCCTGGTCGATCGGATCGGGCAAGATCTCTCTCTGCCAACAGTAGTTTCGGCTATGTTGGCAGATCACGAAATCTGAAATGTAGTGGTCTCCTTCTGTGAGAGCGTCATGCTCCAGAAGGAGATCGCAGAGCGGGATCGGGAGAGGACTGATCCCTCTCGAAGAAGGAGGAGACGGCGCCGGGGTAACAACCGCCCTGGCACCTAATTCCCAGACGCCTGAAACCCCCTGCCATAGCTATAAGAAGGGGGACCTCTAGGTTTGTGGGTGCGTAGATTGGGGACTCTACGTGCCCATACCGAGCGACCCAAGAGAAAACGGTAGCACGCATGTGGTCACGCACTGCCGTGGGACGCTTTGGTGGATCCTTTACAATCCCTCAGGGGGTGGCTGCTTTACAGTCACCCTCTCCGAGATGAGCCCATAGGCGTGGCACCAGTGGGCGGCTCTAGTGTGATCATACGAAGACCTGGAGCCTCCCTTAGGTGCCGAAAATGACCGCTCCAGTGATGTTAGTTAGTTACGGTAGGAGTCCGGCATACCCCTTCGCCCTTCTCCGGGGCGAAGGAAATTAATAAAGAATTTCCACTGGGCACCAATAAAAAAATATTTAATAACTACAAAATAAAATAAATTTCATAGGCATTCAAATAAATAGATCTGTGCTAGTAAAAATCGTGTCTGGTCTCACTTCAATTATGAATCTCTTGAATAAATCATTGTTAATATTAGACGTTTGTTCATAATTATTACTGCAATTTACAAACTGGAACTCTCTTGTAGATTTCCTCAATTGCATTCATTTTTCTTCAGTAACTTATTGAACGGGACATGGCGATTGAGTTTATTCTTCAAGGTCACCTAACCGTTTGCACTCTCTTGAAACTTATTAAAACATGCCGAATGAATACGCACTGCGACGTAACTCAACAAGTTCTTTTAACAAATTTAGTCCGGCAATATCTGAAGATGGCTGATTTCGCAGAAAATGACATTAGGCAGTGTCAAAGAATAGACTTAAAGTCTACTTTAACTCACATACCCAGAGCAATCTTAGCCAAATTGCAGAGCGCATGTCCACTAAAACCAAGTTAAAGGGGCCCGGGATCACAGTATGGGAATTTCTCACAAATTCACGGCAGAACATTTTCATGGCCACTCGTGAGAAGTTTGGCGTTAGTCAGTGCTGGATTAGAGAGGGCTATGTGTTTGTTCTGGGAGCTGATGGTACGGAACATCGAATAGCCTCCGTCGGCGACTTCAACAGCATTAAGCCGGGAAACGGCACGCTGAAAACTGAAACTGCCGGCCCAAGCGTGCTAAAATCTAAAAACTAATTTCTTTCTTTCTTCCATACTACTGTTGTATCCGTCCAGGTAATAGGCGATACTACGCATACAATTTTTATTTGCTTACACTAATTTATCTCAACTCCAATTCAAATTTTAATTTAATGGCTCCTTCGACGAAACCTCCCTTTTCACTTCCAATTCCAATTTTAATTTATTGACTTCATTGATGAGTCAATGATTTTGCCAATGTCAAGGTTGAATAAAACAACATGTAATAAAATAACAATAGTAATATTAGCCCTTGAATCAACGCTGGTTGAGTAGTAGGCAAAAGTGAGACTCAGGCAAGTTCGGAATCAGATCTTGGAGAAGGTAAATGTTTCTCCCGATCCATATAGAAAATAAGTAAAAACCTCACATACTAAAGATAAAGATAAATTTATTTGCTAAAACACCTGTACATAATATACATGGTTGAGATGCTTATTATAGGTGTAAAATAATAGTTTAGATCAACATGTATGACCATTTCTGGTGAACAAATATGAAAGATAGATACAAAAATTACGAAAACGAAAATATATAACCTGTTCTTGTTATACTAGAAACAATTTTAAATAATGTGTTAATAATAAGTAAATAATTTGGTAACAATATAATTAATTAATAGACAAACATTTACTTACATTCATAGAGTTTTATCATTCAGGAAACAATTTTATATAATATGTTCTAACAAAATAATTAATTAATAGAACAAACATTTATAGTTATAGAGTTTTATCATTCAGGAAATCGTCGTAACTTATTTCAGTCAAAATAGTTTTCAATGTTTGCATAAGACCTATGTCTTTATTCAATTGTTTAACGAAATTTGGAATTTTGTTATAAATTGATGGAGCCTTGCAAACTACACTTTTATGCAGCATAGCTGTTTTATCTGGGTGTACACAAAGTCTACTGTTATCGCGGCGATTACGTCTTATTTTAACCGACAGGCGAGGAAACAAATGAGGGTTGCTTCTAACAAAAAGAGATATTTCTAATATGATATTTCTAAGTAATGGAAGTGTGAGAATTTTGTACTCAGTAGTGGCTTACAACTTATAGTACTCTGGATACCAAACATAGCGCGTATGCATCGCTTTTGCATTTTAAATGCCATTTCTTTATTGGTTGAATTACCCCAAGAAATTACGCCATATCTGAGGACAGATTCAATAAGACCATAGTATGCTGAAAGTAGTGCATCAATGTTAATTGTTTGAGTAAGTTTACACAAAGCATATGACATACTGCTGATCTTTATACATATAACATTAATGTGTTTTTTCCAATTTAATTTACTTTCTACAATTAAGCCAAGGAAACGTGCTTTAGTAACTTCATTTATAGCGTAATTGTCATTAACCAAGTAAGTAAGGGGTTTTGTAATCTTTGTCCAAAGTACATTAAACTACATTATACTTGTTTTTTATTAATTTTTAAATTATTATTCTCAAGCCATGAAATTATAGATGTCAATGTGTTATTTATGTCAAAATTATAGTGATGAATGTCCTTACATGCGATTGTAACTTTGCTGTCATTAGCAAATAACGTCATAGGTTGGGTCGATTCATTTGGCAAGTCATTAATATATGTAATAAACAAGAGTGGCCTCAGTACACTGCCTTGGGGGACACCATATGATACATAGCGCTTCATAGAGGTGTACGTTTCCTCATTTTTAATTTTAAGATTCACTCTAGTTATCTCTGTAGTCTGTTGTCGATTCGTTAAATAGGATCGAATTAAATCTAAAACATTGCCCCTAATATGTATGGTTCAAGTTTATTGATTAGTACATTGTGGTCCACATAATCAAATGGCTGTAACATGTCGCAATAAATAACACAAACAGGAGATTTTTAATCAACATGGGATATTACATTTTCAAAAAATTCATAAATGGCCATATTTGTGGTTTTATTTTGTCGAAAACCTTTTTGTTCATTGCACAATGTCATGTAGTTTTCAAGATAGGAATTAATTTAACAGTAATTTTTTTTTTTTAATATTGAGATTTAAAAAAATCTGTATCAATCGGATTTATCTCGGTTTAGTTTTAAATTACCCTACAATTTTTTTGAATAATTCGTAGTAACTTCTGTGTAATTTAAAACAATATAATCTAATATTGAAATGGATTACTAACTTTAATTTTGAAGCCTACAATTTTCAGTTATTACAAATATTAATTTATATTTGTACGTGTTATATGGAAATATACATATCTAAAAATAAAGTAAATCATACCCATTAACTAATGACATCCAATTTTTGTATTTTCGTAGAAATTAAAAGTTAAAATTTTAAAACGCGATTTCTCAATGACACGATTTTTGAGAAGTTTCTTTTTATTTATGAAGCATGTATAGTGTTTCTATAAAGCTAGAGCCTAGCTAGAGAGTGAATAAAAATAAGTATTGATTAGATTTTTGTTTTTTTATAATACCTATTTTATTCGAAGACGTAGCCCGAAAGTCCATAAATAAATATAAACTCCATTTTAGATTCCTCTAAAATTGCCGCAAATTATGCAAGACATGCGAGCCAAAATGGCCACTGTCGTATAATGCGAAACTAAGTGCTGATTTATACCGCACCAAACAAATACCAGTAAGTAACTAAGTAAGTAAGTAAGTACTTCGCCTTTATCAGGCGGGACATTAGCGGCATTATTTTTAATAAACAGAATTAAACATCACCATCATATCAATGAAGGAACGTCCATTGCTGAACAAGGCCTCCCCCATTTTGGGGGAAAATTTGTCAGTACTCACCACGCTTAGCTAGCGAGTTGGGTGAGCGCAGAATGGCTGCTGTTCCACAGGAAGGCTCCTGCTATCCATTCCTCTGGTTGGAAAAACCTTCATCGCCTTTTAAGCCATCTACGGGAGGAGGTGGAATGGTGCTTAATTCTTAATTCGGTCACCACACGGATAACAGAATATTCGGAACCCCATAATACAGCGGTTATCAACAATATTGCCGATAACACGGTCACATTAAGTTTGATTCAACTAAACATGATGCTCATCGAGCCTAACTGATTACTATAGTATAGAGTTTCGCTCTACTATGATTATAAAATATTATCATCTATTCTATTGTACTACCGTGTTATTCACCAAAGAATAGCTACCACTTATGTAGTGGCCCATGCATTCATGTGTCGATACTGCATCACAAAACCATTTTCAAAAGTGGTAAATTTCCTTCTCGGTCATACAATATATTGCTAATAATGATAATGAGGCCCATTGGAATGAAAAATGTTGTAGTACGTAGTCTTGTAGCAGAGTAATAAAAATCGTAAAATGTCACAAAAAATTACTTTAGCCTATTTGGGTCATCTACGGCACCAATGGGAAGCTCCAGGTCCTCGTAAAATCACACTAGAACCGCCCATGGTGCCACGCCTTTCGGCACATCTCGTAGGGATGACTGAAAAGCGGTCACTCCCTCTAGCATAGGGAAAGTGACTGTAAAATGGTCTACCTATGCCGGCTCAGAATACCACCACCCCATCTCCTGCCGTGGGTGTCGTAAAAGTCGACGAAGGGATTAGCCGGAGGATGGGCAGCAGCGTCCTCCGAGTACATTAACAACTCAACTGCGATCGCTAACCCGTCTACCAAGCGTGGCGATTATGGCAAAACCCCCCAATGATCCTACAACTAACCCATATCGGTCGTTGTGGTGTACTTTGGGGGAGGCCTGTGTCCAGCAGTGGACTTCACTCGGCCGAAATAATGATGATATTTATATTAAACCATACTATTGTCACTTTCGAAAAAAACAATTTACTTTAAATGACTAATCCATCTTTAAGAATTTCGCTTTCTAAAGTCAATTTGAAAGTGTATTAAATATCTACATATTTCGACAAGCAATGATTTATCATATGTGTTTTTAATTGTAACGTGATATACATATCTATCAGATATAATATAAATAATGCATTAATTAATATTATGTACCCAAAAAAAAACTAAATAAAATGAAAAAGGAAGCATCTTCCCATAATAAAATGTGTTGATTGAAATTTACAACATACTAGGCTTGCTTATGTGCCGGCAGGAAGACAGCTACTGCCCAGAAAATTATTCAAAAACTTCGACAATGATGCTTTGAATGAATTTTATTCCACTTTTAGAAATATATTTCTGCCCTATTCAAAACTGGTTTCTCATTATTCAAAACGAATATGTCAGTCGTACCTACCGCCGATAATGAAACAAAAAAGATTTGACCTTTTCTACTAAGGAAGTTACTGGCCTACCAATCCTCTATCATACCTATATGATAATGATATAATTAATATTCCTGGAAATATGTATAAAAGAAACATGATTCTTACTCGATCGTTAGATTGAACTGATAGTTACAACAAGCAACACCACAATGGTAAGTGTTCTCTGAGACAGTGACCGAATAACATTTTTGTATTGTGTGTTAAAAATAGTGATCCTGTTCTGATTCGAGGTCACTTCTCTTCTTAAGATAAACTGAACTTATACTAATTGAGGATACTATCTCGTTATCTGTCACAAAGACAGACATAATTAAAAATCTATTGTGTCTCGCGGCTGCCGGCAATTAACAGATTAGTTAACAGATTAGAGGATATACCGCAATAAGTAATGTCATTACAAAAACGTTTAATTTGCAAAAACATGCGTAAATCTGACGCATAAATAATATACAGACATTAATTACAAGTAATTGCAATATTGTTTGTGATTAAAATAATTAGATTCCGAACAAATAGCATATGTTTCATATTAAAACTCTTCGGTACGGCCGAATGCTTAAATGCCACTCAATGTTTAGACCCGCTAAACTATTTAAAACGCCCGATAAAAGGGCGTCTCAAAGAGTTCAGCAGATCCTAAATATTGAGAAACGTTTCAATCTTCGACCGTTAGTATTTCTGAATTTGAGATCGACTGCACATATGGAACTGCTCACACTAGATTCTATACTAATTATAATCTCAAAACTGAATTGGTGGCGAAATGTGAATTGAATTTATTTATCGGTTAACAGTCCGAAGTTAAATAAATCACAAAAATAAACAGTAATTAGCAACATTGACGTAATAGCGTATTTCAAATGAATCTTCTAATTTCATTTTTTTTTAGAAATCCGCCATCTTTGTTATTTGCGTCTTCGCGTGTGCGTACGCCACATCCGTCGACCAGGAAGCCTCAATCGTGACGTATGAGGTCAAACATAACCGCGACAATACCTATTCAGTAAAAGTCGATACATCCAACGGTATCTACTCACAGGCTGAAAGCAAAGTCAAGGCCGTCGGAAAGGTAAGTTGCATTAGGATTATGATGAATTATGAACCGCTCAGGTTTTTCGGTAAGAAACAGTCATTGTTAATCTGAATGCGTCGGTTACATTTTGATCTCACATACTTATGATTTTGCAAAGCATATACATACAGTCCAAGTGATTGTATACATCTACCTAGATAAAGTAAAAAAAGTCCATTCTTTATGCTACCTAAATTTCTTAATTGATTCTTAATTTTCACCTTTTTTATATCCAGTGGAAAATCCACATGAACTTCCTCCGCCTGGGGGAGGGTGAAGGGGATGCCGGACGCCTACTGGCTAAAACCACTAAAGGGGTCTTCTTCGGCACTGAAGGGGGGCTCCAAGTCCTCGTAAGATCGGTTATAGTTGGTGCCACGCCTTTAAGCACACCTCGGAGGAAATGAAAGCGGTCAGCTCTAGTGGCTCTGGCTACCACAAGCGAAGCAAAGGTCGCTCCGGTCAACCCACCTATATGCCAGAGACGAGACGAGGTATTGTCTCTGGCCGACGCCCACCCCACACAAACACGTGAGGCGGACGCCACCTTCCTTTCTCCGCCTTACTTGCATCGCCTCCAGTGGGCAGCGCAGACCCAGATGGTGCCAAAGGATACGGATGAGCGGCGAATGTCACCCTCCTTCACTTCCTTGGGCTGACAGCAGCCTTCCACCATGTTGGCATCAGCCACCCCCTCAGACGCGCAATCCGCACGGCAATGACGGGGGAGAGCACTTCCCGCATACAGCGCGCCAGGCTATGGCACTGTATTCCTTACCAGCGACGGACAGCACCATTTCGCCGCTGGCTACTCTCTTGATGATCACCACACGTGGGGACTGATGCCGAGGTCGGGGCGCTTTATTCGCTTTATGGCCCAGGCCAGGCAACCTTACCAAACCGACTGTCGGGTGAGCCCTCCAGTACGTTGACCGTAATGGCAGCTATTCCGAGAACTTTGGGGAGCTTGAAATTTCCTCTTCCTTACTGTGCCCTTCCTTTCCTACCTTTTTTTCTTATTGATCCGGTGGAAATACCTCATGTACTTCCTTCGCCCCGGGAAAAGGCGAAGGGGCATGCCGGACTCCTACCGGCTAAAACCACCGGAGTGATCATCGTCGGCACCGAAGGGAGGCTCCAGGAACTCGAAAGATCTCCATCTAGAGCCACCCATTGGTGCCACGCCTTTAGGCGCGTCTCGGAGGGGATGACTGTAAGGTGGTCATCCCCTCCTGGCGGAGGGAAGGCGACTGTAAAGAGGCCACCCCCCCAGGCATCTCTTGAGGGGATTGTAAAGGATTCCCCCGAAGCCTCACTATGCGCTGTGCTGCACACACAGCGGTACGTGCCCATATACACACCGCTGTCTTCCCGGTGGTCGCTCGGTATGAGCACGCAGATTTCCCAATAAGCGTGCTCGCGACCCCCAAGGCCCCCTGCCATATAACACGGCAGGGGACTCTGGCGGAGGGAGCGTGTTTATACGCCCACGCATCCATCTCCGCCAAGATATCAAAAGGCGGAAAGCGCGCCAACAGTACCTTTCCTACCTACCCTTCCTCCCGTGGGAGAGGAAGTATAGGTAATATGAAATCTGGCACTGCGCACGCATACTTGTAGCCGCCTTACGTATGCTGCTAGTTTTTTACTCTAGGAGTAGACACGGGATAGACATACAACTCCATGTCCATTTGGACGCTGTCAGATTCTTACTCTCCACCTTCCTGTTGTCTGGTTTTTGATATTATGTATGTTCATCAGAGTTGTTCCCACGATTATGTGGGATATAATCGGTCGACCCGGGCAGTGCCCACAGTACGGTTCAGGTGCTGCCAGCCCTGGGGTTTGCGTGCTCGGGACGGAACTTCCCATCAGCCATGCACCCCTCGGCGCACGCTACCTTGGGTTCGGAGATTTTTTATCGGAGGTTATGATATCGACGGGGCAGAGAAGGGGAATCCTCTCACTAACTGCTCTGGGTAGGATGGGAGAGGGACACCGAGCCCGACGCTAGCCCACCCATGCTTCTCCGAAAACGGAGAAACACCCCATGACCTACCTAAAGCCCAAAAACCGGGCCTCTCCCCTTCAAAATATTAGCCACTTAGCAATAAGGTCCTACAAAAAGTGGAATAATTATTGCCTGGTGCCCAGGGCGCACCGGCCCGATGACTGCTCTTCTCCATATGAAGAGAGATCAGCAGCCACCGAGCGCACCCTTCTTAATTTTCAAATTTTTTACGTAACTTTTTATTATTTCTATATATTACTAGCGTATAGTAAATTTCGTGTACATAAGTGGCTAGCGCTTACTTTTATTAATATTGTATTCATTTATGCTAGGATGAGGTCGCTTTTGGGGTTCAAGGAAGCGACAGGTACACAGCTCCTGACGGCAAGGTTATCGAGACGCGCTACGTTGCCGACGAGAACGGATTCCGGGCTGAGGTCAGTACAAAAGACTTAAACAAAAAATAATAGAATTGAAAGAAAGATATATGACACCAGTTCATTTTCGGATATTTTCATTGTAAATCGAACCTGGTGATTATCTTGGAACCAACATATTTGGACGGCACGGTTGGTGCAATGGCTAAGAAAGCCACTTTCTGCGCTACGTGTCGCATGTTCGATCCCCGCACAGATCAAATATTTTTATAAGATAACAGATAGTTGTTTCAGTTCTGGATGTTTGAGCATGTGAGATTTATGTTTGTAAACAGCAAGGCTATTCTGTAAAAACTCATTTCTGAATCCACAGTGAAATCTCTTTTATCGTAGTATTTTTACTGCTTTTTCGGGTTTGCTTCACTAGCAAGCTCACTTCTGAATCCGTAGTAAAATCTCTAATTTGGTATTATTCTTACTACTCGTAACTTCTGACATCGGATTCACGGCACAGGAGAAATCTGAGTGCGGTACAATGTAAATTTAGTCTACTGCCAGGTTTTCAAAAAGCAATGCTCAGCAATGCCAGTTATAAAATTGAAGACCTTTTATATAATCACACCATCCAGTTACGATATTTTTCCCAAATGATTATTCCATTCTCAATTTGAACAGTTACATTAGTAATACTAAGAATTACATAATATAATTTAGTATTGATTAAAATTTTATTGAAATCTAAACTTGATTCAAGTTATGTTTATAACCTTCATTAGACATCCGCACAAATTAAGTGTCTTATCTTTTGTTTTGAATTCGTGACCCTTTGACCTATAGCAAAGGTAGGTCAAAGGGTCACGCAGAAATAGAAATTCATCCTTTACAGCACCTTTCAAGACGATATCTATTCGCATAGATGTAGAAAATAATATGTTTGGAAACAATAACAATGACTTGACGGCAGTCTGCTTGATGCAGTGGCTAAGCAATTGGCTTTATGTGCTACGTGTAGTGGGTTCGATACCCGCATGAAACAAATATTTCTGTAGCCTACTGGTAGTTGTTGCGGGTCTGGGTGTATGTGTATGTCTGTAAACATGACATGACAATAATACATGACAGCTATTTACATTCGCATTTTAGGAAAATATTATATATTCAACAATAATTTCTAATTTATTTATTTTTGTTCACAGGGTGCTCACCTCCCCACTCCTCCGGCCCCCGAACCCATACCGGAATACATTCTTAAGGCCATAGACTACATAAAGGCTCACTCCACCACTGAAAAGAACTTATAAACATAAACTAAGCAACTTTAGATAAACCAAACCAAGCCAACTTCTAATGTTATTCGTATCTGACCTGCAACAAAGCATGAAATGGCTTTAACAAGTTATTTTTATTGTTATTTTATTTTCTAGGCAATAAATAATGTAAGATCGTCTACCAAATATGTTGTTTTACTACCTTCCACCATTCTGTACTGTACAAATTATGTGAATATAAATGAACACTCATGAGGCGCCCATCACTCCATGAGCGTCATAGGTTTTTAAGTTTTCGCAAACCTTAAATCAAACATATTTTAATTAATGAAGGGTAAATATTGTTTTTGAATGTTGTGTTTATAGGTATTATTTGCAATCTGAAAATGTCAAATCAATCAATTACCCGTTTATAATTATCTTCACACAAGTAAAGGAGAATGGCCATTCGTGGTTTAGTTTTGTATATATAATATTAATAAAGTAGTATCAGTAATATTCATTGTACCTACTTAAATATCATGTCATATCTTCGCCGCATAAAAATCTGCTGAAGAAATAAGTAATGTAGGTACTCACTTCCTATACCGAACAGTGTCCTACGAGGCGGCAACTCTCCTGGCGCATTTTCCGCCTTTCGACATCCTGGCGGAGATGTACGTGGGTATACGATAAGATACGCTCCCTCCGCCAGAGCGGCGAAGGCGCGCCGCCAGGAGCGTTGGACAGGCTGAGGTGGCTAGCTTGGCGGCGCGCACTTGGAAAGTAGCGTTGCCGCCTGCGGATGCAGTTCACGACCAAGTGTGTCGTGGTGGCTGTCCTGCCACTCTTTGGAGCCTGGCTCAGAAGGAGCGAGCTCGTCACCTACCATCTGACGCAGGTGCTCACCGGGCACGTTTGGTTTCTGTGCGTACCTTCACAGGATAGGGCGTGAGGGCCACGGCACAATGCCACCATTGTGATAGCGACCAGGACCGCACAGTACACGCTCGAGGCGTGCCCTGCGTGGGCCGCCGAGCGGCGGATCCTGGTCGATCGGATCGGGCAAGATCTCTCTCTGCCAACAGTAGTTTCGGCTATGTTGGCAGATCACGAAATCTGAAATGTAGTGGTCTCCTTCTGTGAGAGCGTCATGCTCCAGAAGGAGATCGCAGAGCGGGATCGGGAGAGGACTGATCCCTCTCGAAGAAGGAGGAGACGGCGCCGGGGTAACAACCGCCCTGGCACCTAATTCCCAGACGCCTGAAACCCCCTGCCATAGCTATAAGAAGGGGGACCTCTAGGTTTGTGGGTGCGTAGATTGGGGACTCTACGTGCCCATACCGAGCGACCCAAGAGAAAACGGTAGCACGCATGTGGTCACGCACTGCCGTGGGACGCTTTGGTGGATCCTTTACAATCCCTCAGGGGGTGGCTGCTTTACAGTCACCCTCTCCGAGATGAGCCCATAGGCGTGGCACCAGTGGGCGGCTCTAGTGTGATCATACGAAGACCTGGAGCCTCCCTTAGGTGCCGAAAATGACCGCTCCAGTGATGTTAGTTAGTTACGGTAGGAGTCCGGCATACCCCTTCGCCCTTCTCCGGGGCGAAGGAAATTAATAAAGAATTTCCACTGGGCACCAATAAAAAAATATTTAATAACTACAAAATAAAATAAATTTCATAGGCATTCAAATAAATAGATCTGTGCTAGTAAAAATCGTGTCTGGTCTCACTTCAATTATGAATCTCTTGAATAAATCATTGTTAATATTAGACGTTTGTTCATAATTATTACTGCAATTTACAAACTGGAACTCTCTTGTAGATTTCCTCAATTGCATTCATTTTTCTTCAGTAACTTATTGAACGGGACATGGCGATTGAGTTTATTCTTCAAGGTCACCTAACCGTTTGCACTCTCTTGAAACTTATTAAAACATGCCGAATGAATACGCACTGCGACGTAACTCAACAAGTTCTTTTAACAAATTTAGTCCGGCAATATCTGAAGATGGCTGATTTCGCAGAAAATGACATTAGGCAGTGTCAAAGAATAGACTTAAAGTCTACTTTAACTCACATACCCAGAGCAATCTTAGCCAAATTGCAGAGCGCATGTCCACTAAAACCAAGTTAAAGGGGCCCGGGATCACAGTATGGGAATTTCTCACAAATTCACGGCAGAACATTTTCATGGCCACTCGTGAGAAGTTTGGCGTTAGTCAGTGCTGGATTAGAGAGGGCTATGTGTTTGTTCTGGGAGCTGATGGTACGGAACATCGAATAGCCTCCGTCGGCGACTTCAACAGCATTAAGCCGGGAAACGGCACGCTGAAAACTGAAACTGCCGCGGCCCAAGCGTGCTAAAATCTAAAAACTAATTTATTTCTTTCTTCCATACTTCTGTTGTATCCGTCCAGGTAATAGGCGATACTACGCATACAATTTTTATTTGATTACACTAATTTACCTCAACTCCAATTCAAATTTTAATTTAATGGCTCCTTTGACGAAACCCCACTTTTCACTTCCAATTCCAATTTTAATTTATTGACTTCATCGATGAGTCAATGATTTTGCCAATGTCAAGGTTGAATAAAACAACATATAATAAAATAACAATAGTAATATTAGCCCTTGAATCAACGCTGGTTGAGTAGTAGGCAAAAGTGAGACTCAGGCAAGTTCGGAATCAGATCTTGGAGAAGGTAAATGTTTCTCCCGATCCATATAGAAAATAAGTAAAAACCTCACATACTAAAGATAAAGATAAATTTATTTGCTAAAACACGTGTACATAATATACATGGTTGAGATGCTTATTATAGGTGTAAAATAATAGTTTAGATCAACATGTATGACCATTTCTGGTGAACAAATATGAAAGATATAATATACAAAAATTACGAAAACGAAAATATATAACCTGTTCTTGTTATACTAGAAACAATTTTAAATAATGTGTTAATAATAAGTAAATAATTTGGTAACAATATAATTAATTAATAGACAAACATTTACATTCATAGAGTTTTATCATTCAGGAAACAATTTTATATAATATGTTCTAACAAAATAATTAATTAATAGAACAAACATTTATAGTTATAGAGTTTTATCATTTAGGAAATCGTCATAATAACTTATTTCACTCAAAATAGTTTTCAATGTTTGCATAAGACCTATGTCTTTATTCAATTGTTTAACGAAATTTGGAATTTTGTTATAAATTGATGGAGCCTTGCAAACTACACTTTTATGCAGCATAGCTGTTTTATCTGGGTGTACACAAAGTCTACTGTTATCGCGGCGATTACGTCTTATTTTAACCGACAGGCGAGGAAACAAATGAGGGTTGCTTATAACAAAAAGAGATATTTCTAATATATAAAGTAATGGAAGTGTGAGAATTTTGTACTCAGTAGTGGCTTATAACTTATAGTACTCTGGATACCAAACATAGCGCGTATGCATCGCTTTTGCATTTTAAATGCCATTTCTTTATTGGTTGAATTACCCCAAGAAATTACGCCATATCTGAGGACAGATTCAATAAGACCATAGTATGCTGAAAGTAGTGCATCAATGTTAATTGTTTGAGTAAGTTTACACAAAGCATATGACATACTGCTGATCTTTATACATAGAACATTAATGTGTTTTTTCCAATTTAATTTACTTTCTACAATTAAGCCAAGGAAACGTGCTTTAGTAACTTCATTTATAGCGTAATTGTCATTAACCAAGTAAGTAAGGGGTTTTGTAATCTTTGTCCAAAGTACATTAAACTACATTATACTTGTTTTTTTATTAATTTTAAATTATTATTCTCAAGCCATGAAATTATAGATGTCAATGTGTTATTTATGTCAAAATTATAGTGTTGAATGTCCTTACATGCGATTGTAACTTTGCTGTCATCAGCAAATAACGTCATAGGTTGGGTCGATTCATTTGGCAAGTCATTAATATATGTAATAAACAAGAGTGGCCCCAGTACACTGCCTTGGGGAACACCATATGATACATAGCGCTTCATAGAGGTGTACGTTTCCTCATTTTTAATTTTCTCTGCAATCTGTTGTCGATTTGTTAAATAGAATCGAATTAAAATTCAAGTTTATTGATTAGTATATTAAGGTCCACATAATCAAATGCCTGTAACATGTCGCAATAAATAGCACAAACAGGAGATTTTTTATCAACATGGGATATTACATTTTCAAATAATTCATAAATGGCCATATTTATGGTTTTATTTTGTCGAAACCCTTTTTGTTTAAGATAGGTATTAATATAACAGTAAAAATATCTTTAAAAATATTGATAGTAATGCAATGGGCCTGTAATTCTACATTAACTGTTGATTATCTTTTTTGAATAAAGGTTTTGTTATTGTTAATTTAAGGTGTTTTGGGAATGTTCCTGCTGGTATGCATAAGTTTATAATGTGACTCAGATGGTGGCAGATATCCTTATTTACCGCTTTAATTATTTTAGTGGAAATACCATCTTATCCTGCACTGTTTGTGTTTTTCAGATTTCTGATAATTTTATTTATGTGGAAAGGTGAACTTGGTGCAAGAAACAGTGAATTTAATTATGTTCAATGTCACCTAATATGACATGTCCAATTCCAATTTTAGTTTATTGCTCCATCCGTTTGTCGATGATTCTGGCAATGTCAAAGGTTGACCTAATATGACAGCATCTCACATTTATCAAAAACAGTGTCAAATTGTTGTATATTTTTAATGGTGCGTTTTAATAGAGTTTCGCTAAATTGACACTATGATTTTATTCACGCCTAATAAACCTCTGCTATGTTTTTTGCACGATAAAAAATCCAGTCCATTTATCACCTAGACTCTATGTTATTTGTCATGTTTACATTTTAAATTTTGTAATAAATATTATTGTTTTCCGTTTGTTTTTATTGTAACACCCGACTGGGAGGTGGAATATAAATATATATATTATTGTATTCTTTGTATTTGTATTTATTAGAAAAATTTTGCTTCACGGTAGGATTTTCTCCTGTGTCGTGCACTTAAATACACCAATTCAATTCGAATCACACAGACCCGGTACAGCTACCTGCAGATGATTCAAATATTTGTTCCTTGCAGGAATCAAACCCGCGATCCGAAACGTAGCAACCGACTTTACAGTCACTGGACCAATTATACCGTTACTAAGTATATCATAAAAAAGTATCAACCATGTTTATACCTTAAAGTCAATTTCTGATGTTAATGACGACTCTGATATATACTTCTCAGCAGTGATGATGATACTTTTATCAGTGCTACTTCTCTTTCTGAAACAATTCTCTTTTTTCAGTTTTATTATGTGCCCGGAAATGTCCATTATTTTTCATGACAGAGCATACCGGCTCATTTTCCCCGATACGCTGATAAACTTTGATTGTAGAAATATACATGCTATTTTAGTTTCTGGGTTATGGCTCAAGCCATGCCTCCTCTCTGCTTCCTATTCCTTGTCTAGATTCAATCTCATAAGAAACGATCGTGCTGCTAGTGGTGGTGGCAGTGTTGGCTTATATCTACCTACAAATGTTCCTTTTTCCATTGTCATTATGTCAACGCAGCCACCGCCATAAAATGCTGGCGAGCATATTTTTATTAATATTGAGAAGAACTCATCCTCATAAACTTAATATTTAGCGTATATACTAGTTTATTAAGTTTATGATCATTCTACCTCTTAATGCCACTCATCTTTTCTCTAATACTGTCCCTTCACTACTCGATATTATTATCAATTACTCTCGTGACCACGTCGCTAAGCATGGGCCATGCTCAGCAGCGTTGACTGGGGTCCGTTGTTGAATAAGGAATCAGTTGACAATCAGACAAAAAAAACATAACAACCGTTGTCCAATTATACGACATACATGCGGTCCGCAGAATAAAATACCTTTCCGTACCCAGGCTAACAACAGAAATAAATGCGGTAATGTTTCAGAAACCTGCAGCCTAATACAAATATAACCGTCGACCTTAAACTGGAAAAAAATTGGTACTACCCGGAATCTCTGTAATAAGGTTTTGAGTTAAGGTTATTGAATTGGGTTAGCAAATAATTATTTTTTAATATAATTTAATAATTTACAAAGATTTAAGCAAGGACTTACTCAAAAAATAAATCTTTTTCCTCCAGTTGTGATAGCACTGCAAAAGCAAGCACCTTAAAATATATTTCATCCCTTCTGACTCCTAACTTTTCAACATTAATTTTTTATCAATTCATTGCTTGTGCATAACATTTTATTTTGCCATCTCGTCTAGCGATGATGCGATCGTTCCAATTCTTGATGAAGCTCTTCTAATCATCTTTTTAACCTTCAATTCCTCCTTATTCAGGGGCTGCTATTCAACGGCTAGGAACGAAGCTCAAATAGTTGCTAACAAAAAAAAACAATCCTTCATCCTTCTCCGAATACCATCCCATTTCCATATTACTCTTAATATCTAAAGTGCTCAAACGCCATATTTACAATCAGCTCAGCTCTTTTTTCTGCAAGAATAGCCTCCTTAATGTCCTTCAATCCGGCTTTCGTCCTGTACATAGTACCGTCACAGCCTTGCTCAGTATTACGGATGAGATCAGGTCAGCCATGCAGGATGGAAATCCAACGCTATTTTTACTCCAGTAATGCTTTTAATACGGTAAATTTTGAGATCATCCTCGAATATTGTGCTCTCTTAATATATCTCCAACGGCGATTGATTGGCTTCGTAGTTGCCCGTTCTGCCGTTGACAGCTAGTGAACTAGCTAATACGAACAAGCTTGAAGAAACCTTTTCTTCTTGGTGCAATATGTCTGCTGGCGTAATTCAGGGTAACGTATATTCCCCGTTACTCTTCACCATATTTATAAATACTATCTCTAATAGACATTTTTCATCCTAATGCCTACAAGCAGATGATCTCAAAATGTATTCCCATGCATCGCCATCTAAGTTGTCCGAAGCGGTGGACACTATAAATTCTGATTTTAAACAAATTAGCCAATCGACCGAGGCTTTTGGACTTACAGTAAATCATTTGAAAACCTAGGTCATTGCTGTTGGCTCTAGTATAATTCTAGAGTTGACTGAACCCAACTACACACCCAGTTATTTTTGATGGCACCATGTTTTGCATATATATGTATATAGACAAAACCTTGTCCTGGGACCTCAAATACAGGAAGTCAATCGTAAACTAATCGCATCTGCGGGGTCTTTACGAAACTAAGTAGCCTCCACCAATTTCTATCAAAACTGCGCTTGCACAATGGCTTTCTCTTCCTATTCTTCATTACGTCGATACCAGCTATCTTAATTTTACAGAGAAACAACTTGATAAACTTAAGCGACTCCAAAAATCTGTATGAGGTTTATATTTGGTTTACGCAAATATGATCATGTCTCAGAGTAATACTTCTCCCTCCCGTATCTTGCTGCCCGTGCCGAGCCTGTAGTTTTAAATGTCCCCTAGTACATTTTAAATAATACCGATCCAGCTGTCCCCAAAACAATAGCTTGTTATCCCCAGCAACGCTCCAAGCTGAAGTCCGTGTCCCGCAGGGGGCGCCCTTAGCGCAAGTTGCTTAGTTTATAATATTATTTTAAAGCCTGGCTGGAGGCCTCTTTAGGCTTCGCCAGAAATTACCAGTTGCCTTTATGCCTTAACCACATTTATGCGAGAAGCCCAACAAAAAAAAGGATCGACCACATTAGTGACATAATAATAAGTACAAGAAATTTATAATTATGTAAATAAAAACAATACGTGCTAGGCCTATTTCTAGATATGACAAAGGCATATGATAAAGTATGTCATGACATACTGTTACAGAAAATATATGGCCTAGGAATTAGTGACAAAGCCTACTACTACCACAAGGCAGTGTATTAAGATGTATTCTTTTCTTAATTTATATCAATGATTTACCAAAAACAATACAATCCCCGTACGATTTATTTGCAGATGACATGTCTGTATTAAATAAGTGCAATGATAATATTAAGGGTTCCCTATACATAGAGAATAGTTTTAAAGATATCAAATATTGGCTCCGACAGCCTAATTTAGAAGTAAATTTAAATGAAACAGATATTTCATAGTTTCGAACATATCAAAGGATACCATTGAATATAGATAAGCTTCTTACAAGCCTAAATATAGTGCAGATTAATGATTTTACCCTCCTAGGAATAACATTGGACTGTAATTTAAATTGAAAAAAACATGTCGAAAGAATTAAATGCAAAATGTCGCGATTCATTTACGCACTCGGTAGACTAAAGTCCACAAAGAATTATGAGACAGCATTAGCAACGTACTATGCATACGCTTTACGCCTGGTTCGATTATGGGATCATACTGGGGGCGACATAACCGACATAAATGATTTGTTTATTCTACAATAGAAATGTATCCGTATACACTACCCTCTCTTTATATTTTACAATACTCAATGTTCGTGAGAAATAATCAGGGGGGTGAAACCTTCATATATGTGACAGTAAAAATTTAATGTATGGAAGGTAACACACATAATCGTATCTTGCAATGTCCCTCTCACCGTTCGGACTTTTCTCCTTTGGAATGCGCTGCCTCTTGAAAAAGAAAGTTGGTAAGTTCGGCCCAGAAAATTATGACTTTTATAAAATCATATTTGCTCAAGTATATACGGGAGTACTTAATTTTCAATAAATATATTTAACACACAGGTGGGTATAATTTCATAAATGAAATTATAATAAAATACAGAAATGGAATATTTTAATCAAAAAGTGAAACCAGACGGAACTTTTATAACCATCTGCGAACTCAAACTAAATTAAATGAAACAGGATAAGTTAAAATCGAATTAATAAATCACTAGGTAGCAAACCGCACGTTTATATTACACATATAAATTTAGCATTTAAGAAATGAAATGTTTGATAGGAATGAAATTCTAAGGTGCAACCGCACATATCTCAAGTAAGCACATTTACGCGATACATGCGTTTAATTTAATATTCAGTTTTAGTTCGTGTTGAGCCGTCAAGAAAGCTGTGCGTTCTCAGTCGATATCAACTTCACTCATAGTTCATTATTTCTTCATCTTTTAGACAGTAAAATCATTTAAACTGAACCATCGTATTTCATATACAAGGAATAGTGTAGCCTATCAGGACACATAGTACATTGTTCATGGTCCGTCGAAAATGAACTTCACACGTCGCAGTACTTATATCGCGTTACGTGTCGTTGACTATTGCGCGTGAGGTTGGCCAAGTGTGAGTGTTTTAGATATCAAACATCAATACAACCAAGTATCTCAAAGGATCACCAAGGACCCGTAAGCAGTACCTCAGCAAGGACGCTCAAGTAAGATCGTTTCATTTTATCTATCATTTTTAACCAGTTCTCATCAAAGACTACTATGGTTTGCATGACTATACATGCAAACCAGTCTGAGCTGTTTGGGCTACGACCAAGCTAGCTACCAAACTCTCAAAGGACCCCGCAGATAGTAAGACAGTTGAATATTTTAAGAGGCGCTTGACACTTCACCGGTTTGAGAAGTTTGATCTTCTTATGCGGCTTGAAGTAGGTTTCAATGGAAGCATGCTTCAAGTTATGACTTATTCTAATCTGTCTAAAAAATTTCTGGAGGAAAACGCCGTTAAAGTATTAAAAAAGGGCTTAAATTTTGTGCTAGCAGCTTAAATCCTTTAGAATAGAATCTTCATTTAGATATAATCCAACTAAAAATTGTTCTACATATGATGTCAAGTTTACGTGATGACACTGATACATATTTGTGGTATATACAAAGGCCAATTTATCATACTAAGAATGATGAAAAATTAAGTGAAATTGCGCCTGATTAAAGAAAATGCAAGATCACCATTACAGCTTGTTCCGATCAATGGACAGAAATTAGCAAGATAAACCAGTATATATTTCTGCTGCAACCAGTGTCAAATTCGGTTATTATGCGACAAACAGGTATCGGTTGAACGGTTAGAAAAAGTAGGAATATTGAGAGTTGCACGTGATTGTTTAATCAAAACTGGAAGTTTCACTGTTTACACACGGAATGAGGGTTCAAGCAATTTGTACATCAAAACTGCTATCATGCTGCCAAACATGGAACCCATCAATCATATTATTAACGTTGGCATCCCATCCCCACCGATACAAAATAATAATAAAACCTCTTTATTGCACACACTAATAAAAATAAAAAATACGCATCGAATAGAGAACCTACTCCTTTTCGAAGAAGTCGGTAATAAATGTACAATCATTTTGACCATATGAAAAAAGGTACAGTTGGCGGTACAATTGTAACCTTACCTTTTTTTTTTTTCGGTCCATTGGAAAATCTTCATGAACTTCCTTCGCCCCGGGGAAGGGCGAAGGGGTATGAAGGGGCGGCACTTAAGGGAGGCTCCAGGTCCTCGTATGATCACACTAGAGCCGCCCACTGGTGCCACGCCTATAGGCACATCTCGGAGAAGGTGACTGTGAAGCGGTCCTTCCCCCCGGAGGGATTGTAAAGGATCCCCCAAAGCATCCCACGGCAGTGCGTGACCACATGCTGCCGTCTTTTCCTGGGTCGTACCTTACTTAATTGTACCTTACCTAATACTCACTTCTTTCAAATAATAGACAATTAGACGAAATTAAGAATCAGATTAGAACTCTCAAAGAAAGTAAGATTTTCTCAAAAGTTTCGTACCACGATATACACTGGTAGTTGGAGCAGTCGTGGCCCGACGTACCACGAACGTCGGTCAGGCCTGTGAAATATCACGCGGTGGCGAGGCACATAAAATATACTTTGTAACACAGTTAAGAGTGCCTTCTAGTGTGACTCGGGCCTCGGCTTAAGGCGTTGCTGGCGTTGTCAAGCTGAGAAGCTGGATCAGAATGATTGTTTTGACAAGCCGTGTGTACAAAAATAAAATAAATTATAATAAAAGTGTTGGTCTTCGGCATGTCAAAGTTTTAAACCGTTGATATTGATCAATAGCGAAGAGGCATACGCGACAGTAAATGTCATTCAGTTACTATTTATTCGTATTCGCATTCGTGGGCATGCCGAGAGAACGCTAGCGAAGGGCAAATGAAAAATATATATCGATATATATTGTATCAATATTTAAAAACATTATTGATATATATCCAGAAAAAAATATCGATATATCTGCCCATAGCAATATGGCAAAAATATCTAAATGTTGTTGAACAAAGGCCTCCTCCATAGATTTAAACATTTGTGTCGTCATTATGGAGGGAGTATGGCCGGTGCTCGCCACGCTTGGCAAGCGGGTTAGTATAGTAAACCTTTTAGTCGTTGGGCTATATCCTCTTGTTGTTTTACCATATTTTACAAAATAGGTGTAATTACCATTGTTTTGACATCACAGTTTAGTAGGTACCTACTGGTGTCTCTAGTGTGATCTTACGAGGACCTGGAGTCCCCCTTCGGTGCCGAAGATGACCGCTCCAGTGGTTTTAGCCGGTAGGAGTCCGGCATACCCCTTCGCCCTTCCCAGGGGTGAAGGAAGTTCCATGTAGAATTTCCACTGGACATCAATAAAAAAAAGGTACCTACTGGTAAAAATAATTACAAGGTCTAACAATATTTAGTCGAAGCAATGCTACTCGTATAAGAAACTAATTTTAAGAAGGCCTGTAACTATAATTTTAATCACAAGGTAGCAAATATGCAATTAAGTCATTATCATGAAAATAATCAACAACTTCATCAAATTTCACGTAATGGCTTCTCCCTTAAACGAACGCTTTGGGTATTTAATAAAGATAATAGTTTGGGTGATTCTGAATTTGAAAAAAAATAATTATGGGTCTCCTGGTTTAATAAAAATATGCGCATAAATGAATACAACGAGTAAAAAGTTCAAAACGATCACTAAAGAACTTTAGGACATTTGCTTTTTTTTTGGAGGTTTGGTGTCAGGCAGGCTGCCGACTGTAAAACCCTTTTGCCAAAACCTTTGTAATATGACTACATAATGCGCCGACCCCAAGTAACTTGGAACCAGGGCAGGAAGATGATGTATCGTATTCGTAGTTTTAAACTGCAATAAACTGCTTAGTTTTTATGGAGCATTTCCAGGACTAAAAGATAAACCTTTAGGAAATATGCAAGGCAATTGAGAGAACAATGTAACGGTGTTTTAAATTCAATTTTAGGGTAAGCACAGTACCATTATTTATAATATTACAATTTTAAGGCATAATTTACAGGAAGTTACCGTCCTAGCGTATCTTATATATATAAATATAGATATATTATCAATGCTCTACAATAGTGTTTCCCTGTGGCGTTCGATTTACAGACATCGATATCAGATGTACGAATTGACGGCACGGTTGGTGCAGTGGCTGATACAGTCGACTGCTGCGCTCCGGGTCGTGGGTTCGATTCCCGCACGGAACAAATATTTGTATGATCTGCAGGTAGTTGTTCCGGGTCTGGTTGTATTGTGTGTGGAATTTGTGTCTGTAAACGCACCCACGACACAGAAGAAATCCTAGTGTGGGGCAACGTTTTTATTAAAAAAAAAAAAAAAAAAAAAAGACTCGAAACGACTATCTGTAGTTTGTAGGAATACAAACTATTGTTCCGTGTCTCAACCCGCGACGCGCAGCGCAAAAAGCTCAGCGAGTAGCCACTGCGCCAAACATCATTTTATATAAAAAAATAGCCTTTTTTTCATAAAACGTTATCGCACTTTATCGCCTCTAAAGATCCAATTAACGGTGCTAATAGTCTCGGCTATAATTTTGTGTAATAACAAGAGGTAATCACGGCGGAGCTAACTTCGAGTTACGTGACAAACATGTACGAACACGCTGTCAGCGATACAATCGCGATACGAATTGTCACGCTATAGATTTACAAGGGATCGCAATCGTGCTTAAGTGCGTGCGTTGATGCCCCCGAGGAACAAAATCGTAAAGTGATATTACGACAGTTTTAATGTTTTTTCATTTTCGGCATCTGAGTCAATACGCATAAATGCCGAAAATGAAAAAAACTGTTGTAATATCACTTGCTTATTATCACTTACTTATGAATCAATACTCATCGATGCCGAAAATGAAAAAAACATTAAAACTGTCGTAATATAACTTTACGATGTTGTTCCTCGGGGGCGTCGACGTATTTGTGTAGTCTAATGTGAAAATATCGTCCTTAAGTCTTGAGGCTACGTTTAGACTATTCAGCATCCCGCTCAGATCATCCATCGACTCCGCCAAAAGAACGATATCGTGTAAAAAAAGTAAAATCCTATAGTAGCTTTTATTAATGATTCACTTTTCAGGTTTTTCTACAAGTGAATTCGCTTTAGTCAGTAAATATGTAATGGTTCTATATTAAACAGATACTACCCAACTAATAATCTTAAGCCTAGTAAATTTAACTTGAAGCTTATCTAAGCCGTTCCGATACTAAAGTTTGGATGAGGAAGCCTCTCGTCTGACACGATAATTTATCAAATTAATCTACAGTTAGGGTAACGTTACTAATCCTATATTTACACACACACATACCAGCCCGTAAACGTCCACTGCTGAACATTGGCCTCCCGATGATCACTACAAGAGCGGTCATAGGAGATATGGCCATGATCACCGCGCTTGGCAGGCGGATTGGTGAGCGTAGTACGTAGTTATTAACACAGGCGGATTCTGCAGCTCATCCTCTTGTTATTAATCCTTGGTCGCTTTTTACGACCCCATGTGTGAATAGGGGTGGTCTTTTCTTTGCCGGGGATCTGGTTTTACTGTTTGCCGCCTGCCTGACACCAACCTTCCTTGGGTATGCTATTGTTAGTCGTTTATCTGCTTGTATTGCATGCATCTGCAGTGTAGGGTATGTTTATTATTACTTATAGGTGTCGGTAGACATAAATAAACTAGTTGCCACTTGGGCTTGCTGTTTGTCGTAATCCAAATTTTGGACCAAGAATAAACGTCTGTTTTAAATTTAAATTTAAAATGCTTACCATAAAGATATTGGTGATGTTTAACAACACCGTTGATAATAGCGAACGCCTCTTCATCTAATTGACTATAAGCGCGCTCTGTCTAATTTAACGTTCGCGATGCGAAACATATAGGACGTTCTCTACCGTCTGGATATCGGTACAATAACACACTGCCAATGCCGTACGAACTGCTATCCACCGAAAACTAGTTTATTTACATCTACAATAATAGACATACCCTGCAATGTACGGCACGGTTGGTGCAGTGGCTGATACAGTCGACTGCTGCGCTCCGGGTCGTGGGCTCGATTCCCGCACGGAACAATTATTTGTATGATCTGCAGGTAGTTGTTCTGGGTCTGGGTGTATTGTATGTGGAATTCATGTGTGTAAGCGCACCCAGGACACAGGAGAAATCCTAGTGTATATTACAAAGTAGGGTATATTTATTATTATAGATGTCGGTAGACCTAAATACACTAGTTGTCACTTGGGCTTGTTGTTTTACTGATCGCTTTCTCCCTAATCAATCGTAATGTACAACTGGCGACGAGGATAAACTTTAGTTTTGTGGGAATTCGGTGTATATAGACTTGTAAACTAAAAACTCCTATCGTGAATATCGAGCAATATGACCTATCAAGTAAAAAGCGGTTGTCAGTGGTTGGCGTATATTAGACGCGATGAACAATTCATGGCGTTGAACGAAATCAAACCGGACTTCAACGTTAGTGGGAGGACCAACATATGACTTAATGTGAGATATATGATCACCAAGTGATCCAGCCGTGTGGTGCCGGCTCAGAATGCCACCACCCCATTTCCTCCCATGGGTGTCGTAAAAGTCGATTAAGGGATTAGCCGAAGGATGGGCAGCAGCGTCCTTCGAGTACATTAACAACTCAACTGCGATCGCCAACCCGCCTGCCAAGCGTGGCGATTATGGCAAAACCCCCCCAATGAGCCCACAACACATCCATATCGGTAGTTGTGGTGATCTTTGGGGGAGGCCTGTGACCTGTGCCTGGACACAGGCCTCCCTCAAAATTGCAACCAATATCAATTCCACGGGAGGAGATGGAGTGGTGCTATATTCTTGGTCCGGTCACCACACGGACCAGCGGACATCCGGACACCACACGGACATCCGGACACCACACGGACATCCGGACACCACACGTTAGTTAGTTAGGCTTACAATTTCTTTATTCCCATAATAGATAAAAGCATATATAAATGTAACAAACAATTCTATTGCACACATTGTTTCCAACAGCACAATATAGTATATTATTTTCCATCCTATTCTGTCCTAGATTTCTAATTGCTCCCTCCGCGAGCACCTTAATGACTTCCCCAATTTTCAACGGTATTTTGTTTTAAAATGACTGTTCGCGACACTCGCTGTGGGCTCGGGCTATTATGCCAACTTGCTATTGTGTGATTAAATAAAAGAAATATTAAATCTCATTTTTTGTAAAGAAATTGAATATATATAAAAACTGTGCTTGCTGTACTCAATGGATTTTAATTCGAGTCTAAATTAAAATGCACTAGTGAATGTGTTTGCAAAGTTGTTTTTATATTTTTGTGCGAAATAGTACGTAAGATGGTCGCGGAGTGCCTCCCTCCGTGTTTCCTTCCCGGTTAGCTCAACTGGGAGGCTCTCTCCACGGCAGCAAGTAACGGAGTTCAGTTAATGAGATCAATGAAACGTAGCATATATGTTACATAGGTATATTGATATTCACAACTTCAAAACTTCATCTTTATGGTGATGTTTATATATTTCAAATATAGCTTATTATCACAATGTTTAAGCTAGTTTAAAAATAAATAATTGTAATATTGCAGGAGACTATTTGTCAGAGCGACAGCTGTGTTTCCAACCACTAGCGTTCAGAATCCAATGTGTAATGATGATGATCAAAATATCAAGAGTCTTACGTCATAATATGTCACAATACGTCACATAAATTCGAATTTTGATTTGAATAAAGAATGAAGCGTGAGGTGGACAGTGATGGAGATAAAAGGTATGAAGTCATGAAAGAGGTTGATTGAAATGAAGATGAAGGACGACATCGTCACAAGCTATCCTAACGATTGTAGTAATGGTCGTATTTCATCACCATCAACACTTTAGCCGGAAGATGTTCACTTCATATAACATACAAATAGGTAACCTAATAACAAATAAGTTCGTTTTTCATAATGATATATCGATCCACTTATATTATGTAACTGAAATTAAACAAATCTAAAAGATGTATCATAGAATTTTCACAAACAAAATTTACTGCTTGTCCCTCACTAGGAAGTAGCCACAATACAATCCATCGTAATTCGTTATCTAACTAAAGCAGAGTCAAATATCTGTGTACTCACGTAGATGTGACAGGGCTTACTAGAACTAACTCGATCATAAGTCGCAAGCATTAACCAAAGGGGATTAAGTGACAGGAACATAAACTTTGAGGAAGCACGCACACTGAACTCTGTGAGCGGTTACCATGAAAGTTAGGCACGATATTTGTGTTTAGACTATGAATACTTGTAAAAAAAAAAAAACGTTGTATTCAGTAAATTTGCTCTTGCTACAAATTCATTTTTGCATACCACGACTTGAATCTCTAATACTTCTGCTTGACATCAGTAAATCAGGCAGGGTTCACACAAAATTTAAAAAAGTGGGTCCTCGCAGGATGCCTGGCAGATGTTAAACATCGTTTTGTTTTTTATTGATTTTTATAATATAAACACGGACTAGAAAAAAAAGATGGACTCCGCGCCACGCACATCGAAAACGAAGCACCCTAAGTATGCCGATTCGCTTGTACATACGTGCCTTTCGCACACACATGCATCATAGTATGCCGGTCGACCGCCATTACGCGGCACGACAGCGCCCATGTAGTTACTCTATTTACGATAATTGAAACAAAAAACTAATAATGCCATCTTGTGTCGTGAAATGGTGTAAAAATAACTCTACATCGCAAAAAAAGTGTCAAGGAATAACTTATCACAGGTAAGACACTAATTTATATATAATTTTTGATATTTTTGGAGATTTAAATTATCGTTACTATTCGGAACACAAAACCTCAACTACACGTGCCTGTGTTGTTAGAAAATAAATGGGTAATTTTCCCGAAAAAATGGGTAATATGTTTTTTATTGAAGTGAAACTTCTTTAGCAACGTTGTGATTAGAAAATTAAGTGAAACGAAAAAGTGACAAACATATTCATATATAGGATTTAGCCTGCGAGATAATGAGATAGAATACAAGTATACAGTGTTATAATCCTATAATCCTATCATGTTATAGTCCTATAATCTTCGTCTCCTCTTTGTTCGGGGTGTCTTACAAATTAACTAAAATGCAAAGTTTCACTTCTACCGCGTGTGAACTCACACTAGACATTTTTTGTTCTTAGTAAATAAAATATATCATATCAGCCTGCCACTATCCCACTGCTAACCAAAGGCCTTTTTTCACACAGATAAAGCAAAATCTACATAACAATATTTCCGTTTTTTTTTTTTAGGTTTCCTACAGGAAATTATTCATGGAATAGTGATTGGGTTAGTATAATAAGAAGCTGCAATTAAATGTATTGCAGAAAAACATTTGACTATTAGATTTCACCATATCTCCAAATTAGAAGGTATTGCAAGATCAGTAAATAGTAAAAGGCAGGTATATAAAAAAATAACTCAACTTAAAGGATTAGCCTATAATTTTTCGAAGTATTCGTCTGGATATCTTCATACACTACTTATGTTAATAAGAAATAACGAAGAATATGATTAAATATTTCGAATAAATATTTGTGTTTTTATCTTTATTTTAGTTGACAGCTATCTAATTCGTTTCCACACACCTTGACACGCACGTCTTATTTCACAAAAAAATTAATTAGTTACCAACTGTTGGACAATTTACTTACTATCTTATCTTTGATGTAAGTATTACTACTATAATATGCAATATTACTATTATTATTAAAAATGTGAGAAAATTTAATTCCATCTGGTATCCCCAAAAATCACGCACACATGTTCGATATCGTGCTTCACTTTCGATATCAGTGGCGTGGAGTCCATCTTTTTATTCTAGTCCGTGAATATAAACTAAATCTCAATTAACAAAATACACATTTTACCAAAATTGACGGCAATACACCGATACACACCAATAAAATGGTGAGTGTGGAGCGCCGCGGCTAGGTCGAGGGGTGGAGAGAGTCAATGAATCACGAAGCTGGCCGATCAACGTTTCATAGGAGCCATCCTTACCACCATATTATAGGCACGCCATTAGAAATCGCATAAAAATAATTCAGACAATTATGAATACTGCAATAATATTTTTACTAGAGGCATTATCTAACAGCTGACTTAGAGTTCATTGGTTACTATTTGTGATAGGTACCTACTTCTTCTTCTTTTCGAATCTTCAGTAAACCTAGACAGCCCAAAATTTTGCTACGAGAATTGCATTGTCAGTAGCTTCCTGGGTACAGTTCTTCGGGCACGCATGGCACGACATCAAGAAGAATCTGAGAATCCCCACCTAAACAGGTTCTCCTTAATACGGACAACCTGAGTCCGAAGTCTATTTAAAGACTTACAGATAGGCCATGGCTACCTATGTCCAGGTGTAGAACTCTCAGACAGTGGGACGAAAGGTCTAGGAAGATTTACACTTTCTCGCTACAACCTGCATCTCTCCTTTGACCGATTGTCATCCTGAAGTGGGGACACACATTTCATGATTTTTTTTCGGTTTTTCGGTCGTTTTGGCACAGGATCGAAATTGGAATAACATCCAAATACTTCGGAAAATCATTAAATTCAATGGGTAGCCCACACCATTGACTATTAAGCTTGCGGCTCGCTTCCTTATTGCGTAGGTGGAATACGCATGTTTGGGTATATAACTATGACAGCATGTTCAGCTCATACATGAAACTACGAAAAAATTCGCGCCACAACACGAGTTTGATGCTCGACATCGGTAAATCGCGTCACCGCTCGCCTAAGCTAATGTACTCCTAACAATCTTAATGCACTCTGTAGCACATCCCCTACCGTATCAGTCAGACTGATAGTGATCCATTAACTAAGAGGCTTGGCTTTCTAAGTCAGATTGGACTTAGGTCAATATTTATGTATCGATCTTCCTTTGAGTGCTTGCAAGATCTGTAGAAGTTGAAGTGACTGGGTTTAAGGTTGGCCTGTGTGAATTCTTTAAATTTGTTACATAATATGAAGGGATCCTCTACAAGTAAGAAGTCATTAAAAGACCTACACGATGGTTAGTAGCAACCGCATCCATGGATATCAATGATCTAGTTATTACTGTTTCGTTGCCTACCTACAGCTTAGTGGGAATACCTTTTCTGTGTAGTAATTTCTGTTCGGCAGTTCCTACCGTTACGTTCACCCGAAAAACAACTTCGCTTACACATAGTTATTATGGTAGTTGAAATAGATAGGATTTGAACTTACCCAGTATCTTTGATTCTATACGAAATGTTTTTGAAACCCCGTCTCGAATTGTAATCAAAATTAAGAGAATAAAGTATTTGCTATTGGCATAATAGAAGGCAAGCACATGAAAGTTCAACAGGCTTAAGAATAAGGTTTTTATATTTATTTACTCCTTTTTCATCTGCAGTATATTTGTTTTATATTACCCATATATCCAATGGCCAGTAATTTTTATTTTATGACGTAGCGTTTTGTGGAATTTTAAATTCCCTCCAGTCATGCAATCATGTGGTTGCAAATAATGGCTTTGTTATCATAACTTCACGCAAAATAAATGGACCCTATTCGTGATTTACCACCACTAATATTGTAAAATATTGTGGCATATTGATGGGAACATATTTACTATTATTTCATATTTCGCGAGTTAAGTTCATAACCGATTGGTTCGAATCGAGTTATCAATTGATAGTCGAATAAATTCCAATTTTAAACTAATATCGTGTGAAAAAAATAACTCGTTCATAGGTTTAGATTTGCTAATTCTCAAAACATCTTTTGAAATGTTAAAAAAGGCAAAGGATATTTTGATTAACCTGAATAATATTTGATAGGTTTATTATTATGATGTTTTGCTAATTGCTCTACAGAAAATCAAACGTTGATGGAGCCTTGAAGCTTATGGATTTCTCATCAATAACATTCTTCTAAGAACAGGCTTCACAATCATTCGGTTTAAAAATAATTGCAGTATAGTATGCAAGTAGCAAATTATTAGGAAGTTCAATATATCGAATTTCGAAAATACATAGCTGATAAATATCGTAAGGTAGATCTTCTGATGATGATCTTTCTTTTGTTGTTTTATAGACCGGAACTATAAAACAACAAAAAACTCATAAATTTACGTCACTGCCTGGCGTAGTAACTACAAGTAGATATAAATTTTATTTATCCAACGATGTCAATAATGTAGTTATGAAAAACATAATTCCAATACGTGAAATTAAGTGTCGACTCAAATTATACCTATGTTTTACCTGGGTTTCATTGTTTAGGAAAGCAATGATTGCATAACGTACCTGAAACAAATAAATTAAAATTATTACGTGTAGGACACTTTTTTACGGTAGGGTAGCGCAATGTCTAAGCAATTGACATTCCGCCGTACGTGTCGCCTGACCCATTCCCTAAAAGAACAAATATTTGTTTGATTTACAACTAAAATAAAAAGTTTTGTAAAAAATTGTTTCAGATCTACCTGTTTGTGCATGTGAGATTTATATACATAAATCTAAACTTTCCCACGACCAAGGAGATATCATAGTATTTCTCAAGTTTAATGTCACCGTTTTAGGTTTTATTTTATTTGTTTGCTTGGCCACAGATTGATGGTACAAAATATAGTTATGTCAAAAGTCAATGTTTTTAATTTGAATAGTCAGAATTCAAAATCCGGTAAGAATCTCCATAGATACTCTTTATAAATATTTTGAAATATTAATCTTATAACTTTGTTACAAGAGTTATGTAAGGGTAATTTAATGCATGCCAGTTTGTGATAGATGCACACATCAGCAATAATAATTAATTTGTCTCATAATGAGTTTGCCAAAGCAGTTAAATAAGTAAATAAAAATACTATCTCTGTTATCTCCAGTGTCTAAGAGCAACTAAATAAAGAGAGAGCGATCCATCATCATCATCATCATATCAGCCACAGGACGTCCACTGCTAAACAAAGGCCTATCCCTTAGATTTCCACAACGAGCAGTTACATGCCTTATCCAACGACTCCCAGCGACCTTTACCAGGTCGTCTGTCCGCCTCGTTTGAGGTCGTCTCACGCTGCATTTTCCGGAGTACGGTCTCCACTCGAGAACCTTTTTTCCCTTATGGCCATCAGTTCTACGAGCTATGTGCCCTGCCCATTGCCATTTCAGTTTGCTAATCCTTCATCCTTCAGCTATGTCATCAACTTTAGTTCTTCTACGGATCTCCTTATCTCTGATTCGATCTCGCAGAGAAATACTAAGCATAGCTCTCTCCATAGCTCGCTGAGTGACGTTGAGCGTTCTTATGAGGCCCACAGTGAGTGACCACGTCTCTGTTCCATATATCATCACTGGAAACACACACTGGTTAAAGACTTTCGTCTTGAGGAATTGCGGTATTGGTGAGGAAAAGACGTTACGAAGTTTCCCGAACGCTGATCAGCCGAGTTGGATTCGACGATTGACCTCTTTCTGGAAGTTGAACCTACCTAACTGGACAGTTTATCCCAGGTACATAGTATATACTCATCAACAACTTCGAGAACAGAGCTGTCCACGGATATTGGGATAAGGATGACGTGGGCATTCAACATGACTTTCGTCTTGCCCATGTTCATTTTAAGGCCCACCTGTTGGGAAGCTCTGTTGAGATCAGCAAGCACGGTGTTGAGAAGGTGAGCGAAGGATGTTAATGCCGAATCCTTTCCACTCTAGCGATCCATAGGCACGTTATTTTCATTATTAAACTTTTCTCTATAAATTAATTTTCAGTCCGTAGAATGTTCCATGGGTTGGGTGGAATATATACTGATAATAATCGACCTACTATGTCCTAATTCGGTGCTTAATCAAGGAATTCGAAATAACCAGATACATAATGTGATGCGACCGTCATTATATTCATTAATCATTTATTTTTATATACATTGCCCCACACAGGGATTTCTCATGTGTCGTGGGTGCGTTTACTTAAATAAATTCCACATACAATACACCCAGACCCGAAACTACTACCTGCAGACCATACAAATACGTGTTCCGTGCGGGAATCGAACTCACGACCCGGAGCGCAGCAGCCGACTGTATCAGCCACTGCACCAACCAAAATTTAACCTTTAGTAAATGCCCAATACTTAAATAAAAAATTGCCCGAATAGCTTCTTCTGCAGCAGGAACGAACTTCTCGTAGGACACTGTCCTGTATCCCCGTGCGACCCGTATAGGTACTCTGACTCAGACTGCGTTCCGACAGCGAGCGGACGCGAAGAATCGCGTCGATTGTGGATCGCCGCTGCCGGAAGCCAAACTGACTTTCGGCCAGGTCGGAACCAACTCGCGACAGGTGCTCAATAGGTCTTCGAATAATATAAATGAATGAACTTGAATAACTTCAAAGCCTCGTCGAGCAGTCAAATAGGATAGTATGAAGAAGGAGACTCCATGGGCCTTCCTTTCTTCAACAGAACCAATCCGGCTACCTTCCAGCCAGACGGGAACACGCTACGATGGAGGCAACTGCTGCAACTCAAAGCTTTTCTTAATCAATCTGAATAACGATCTTTGGCTCCTCAAACATTTCAAAAATGTTTATGTAAATTCGTCAGTATACACAAATACATATATTTTATTTTCATACATTTATATTGAAGACGCATAAATGGTGATTAAATGTACCGATAAATATCAAAGCAAAATCAGTGACAAGAGTATTTATAAGGCGCCTCTGCTAGCTTTGATTTCGAGTAATGTATGAAGTACAAATTATTAATTAAGTTCAACTCTGGCCACGTTATTTTAGGGTTTAATGTTAAGCACAATTTTTTTATATCAAACAGCAAACAAGAAACTTATAGTGGCTGAATATTTCTATAGACACAATGTTGTACACACTGATATATTGAATTATCCATATTTTCGGCATGGCTAATCGGTTGGTTTGCTGCGCTGTGTCGCGGGTGTGTGTTATTATCACAATAATTAAGCTAGTTAAAAATAAGTAATTGTAATATAGCAGAAGCCTATTTGTCAGAGCGACAGCTGTGTGTCGAACTACTAGCGTTCAGAATCCAATGTGTAATGATGATGATGAAATATGAAAAGCGACTACGTCACATAAATTTGAATTTTGATTTGAATAAAGAATGAATCGTGAGGTGGACAGTGATGGAGATAAAAGGTATGAAGTCATGAAAGAGGTTGATTGAAATGAAGATAAAGGATGACTTCGTCACAAAATTAGTATCCAATGAAGGGCTTACGGCTGAATACTGGAATGCTAGTTAATATTAAGTCCCTGCTTTAACCATTAAGGTAAAAAAAGGTTTCTCGAATAGTTAAAGCGGGACTTAATAATAACTGGCGGTTCAATGTTCGGCCGTTAATGTCGTACGTCTGTTTGTCTTTTGTTCCAAGCAGGTCGTTACGCAGAGACTTCAAGCGACAACTTCTCATTACTGTCTAGTATGAGAGCGTTGCGTGGTTCCCTTTACTTGCCTTTACGGTACTTTACTTATGGTGACGGAAGTGCGGCTGACGTTCTTTCATTGTATTTTCGTTTATCTTTGTAATGTATGCGGGAAAGGCTTTTTAGGGATTGGATTGGATGTCAGAATACGTGTCGTAGCCGGGGGATGACTAGTAGTGGTTCTATATGATGGTAACAATATTATATTTTATATAGTTATGATCCCAAAGTTTGATACACTTTGTAAATAAAATACAACGCATTGAAATAAACTCTTGGGGAATTACGGATTAGCACGCATTAATAATAAATAACTCATTCATATCGGCCATTTATACGTCCACTGCTGAACAAAGGCCTCCCCCATAGATTCCACAACTGTGTCATCATTTTGGGGGGTATTTACCAATACTCACCACGCTTGGCAGGCGGGTTGGTGAGCGCAGTATGGCTACCGCTTCACAGGAGGAACGCTGCTGCCCATCCCTCTGGTTTAGATTCCCTTAGTCGCCTCTTACGACATCCACGGGAGGAAATGGAGTGATGCTATATTCTTAATCCGGACACCACACGGACTAATAAATAACTAATGATAATTTTTTCTGTGTTCTGTTAAAATTTCATGTTATTTTATTAAACAAAAGTAAACAACACGTCACAGTATAAACAGACAAATTTCAATAGAAACATATTGTAAAGAAAAAAATTGTAGTTTGCTTTTTTAACTTAATTACAAAAATATTACTCCAGTAAATTAACTTTCGCAATTTTGGTTATTGTTGATATAATAAACAAAGGTGAGTGAGCTTACTAAACAGAATCTCATCGTAACTTTGGCCGTAAATCTTACCTCCAGTGTATATTTCATTTAAAACATTTAACTCAATGCATAATATCTGTTCCCAGACGGATTTAAATTCAAAATAATTATTCAAATCACATCCAAACTTTAGCAATAAATATAAAAGGTTTTTTGAAGTTCCTCACCTTACACACTTCGCCAGCTTTAATTTATTCAACTAAAATAGGGTTTAAGTTGACGTCCATAGTTGGCAACTTTAAGAATTTGAGACAACATTAATCATCTCGTATATTTACGCAGATGTAATGGAAATATCTTTATATTTGTCAAAACTTTTGAGGAGCATTATAAGTTTCATTTGCAACATTGAAATATAACATTTGTGACTAAAGGGCCCTATGCTCTAAGGATGATAACATTTTATATCCGTGACAATACGAGAATTATTTAATCGTTTAAATGTTTTGATACAGGTCAACAGAACGTCTGAATTATATTAAATATATTCAACCATGATAACAGTTTTTGAAGCCTTAAAGCTATACAACCATATTTATAGCCTGTGTAGAAACCCGCATATTGGAATGGGTACGACAAGGGCATTTGACATGACTTTCGTCTTGCCCATGTTCATTTCAAGGCCCACCTGTTGGGAAACTCTGTTGAGATCATCGAGCATTGTGCTCTTGCAGCGATTCATGGCTACGATGTCGCTGGCAAATCAAAGGTGAGTATTAAACACGTCATTAATGTTAATGCCGAATCATTTCTACCCCAGTAACTTTAAGGCATCCTTCATAGCAGCAGTGAAAACTTTCCGGGATATAACTTCCGCCCGTCTCACGCCTCGTCATATCGTCACATCAGCCAAAGAACGACCACTGCTGAAATCATTTTGGGAGGAATTTGCCAATACTTGCCACGCTTGGCAGGCAAAGTGATAAGCGCAATATGGCTGCTGTGCCTCAGAAGGGACGTTGCTACCCATCCCACTGGTGTCAAGTCTCTTAGTTACCTTTTACAACATCCACGAGACGAGATAGAGTTGTGCTATATTCTTAATCCGGACATCACATGGAATATCTCACACCTCTCTGCAATGGAATTTTCCCCGTGCTCTGTTGTACTCGGACCAACATTTTGGCATTTTAATATCAACACTGGACAGAGGACCTGAAGGTTGCTGGGAATAGTTGGGAACGGGCAACATGTAACCGGCCGTTGTGTAAATAAATGGGGGAGGGCTTTGGCCAGCAGTGGACGTTCTTTAGCTAATGTTATGATGATAGAATCCCCGATTTATTACCTAAAACATTTGAAAAATTCAGAGGGTGGGCAGCAGCGTCCTTCGAATGCATTAATTAACAACTCAACTGCGATCGCCAATCCGCCTGCCAAGCGTGGCGATGATGGCAAGACCCCCCAATGAGCACACAACACACCCAGAGCGGTCATTGTAGAGATCTTTGGGGGAGGCTTATGTCCAGCAGTGGCCTTTATTCGGCTGAAGTGATGATGAGAGAAAAGTATCTTGGAGATTGTGGAACAAGCATACGTACAAACACTCTACATATCAAACAGCCAACCTTCTTCAATATCAATATTATCAGTCAGATTTATAAAAGAGGTTTAATAAAAAATTAAAAAAACTAAAGTCAGCGGTAAAAGTAGGTACATCCCACAATAGAGTAGCAAATCCCGGATAATGCAGCCCGAAGTAAAATAATGCGGAGCGGACTTTTCGACTTCGTGAATTATGTAAAATCCGCGCTTATTTTTTAGCGGCGGAAATAATTTTCGCGGTCTGCCCTTAGTCAGTTTCCTTTTGTTTTCATGCAAATTGACTACGAAATAATATCAGAATTTATTAATGGTGTGATTACATTGTTTTATATTTGTTTTGTAACAATAATTGAGAGGGACTCGTAGAATTTCATCACGATTATTGCTGCTCTAAATCATTACGTTGGCATGTAGAAATATTTGGAAATGAATTATCTTTTAATGGAATATGTAGCATTTCGTTTCGCATATGATGCTAATATTATTAAACGTGGTTTCTTACCAATATAATAAATGTGAATTATTGTACGTTTAGGAGTTTAATCCCCCCGAGGGGGTAACCTCTTTACAGTCACCCTCTCAGGGATGTGCCTATAGGCGTGGCCAGTGGGCGGCTCTAGTGTGATCATACGAGGACTTGGAGCCTCCCTTACGTGCCGAAGATGACCGCTCCAGTGGTTTTAGCCGGTAGGAGTCCGGCATACCCCTTCGCCCTTCCCCGGGGCGAAGGAAGTTCATGGCGAATTTCCACTGGGCACCAAGGCACCAATAAAAAAAGGTGGTTAATCCCGGCCAAAAGTATGGACGGGTTCAAGTAACATACGATACGTTTTATCGGGTTTAAACATTAGTTCCCTCGCGGACCATGTCCTTATGTAGTAGTAGGTAGGGATGGTTTTGGGAAGTATATGATGATGGGATTCTTGTGAGGCGGGACAGACGCGGATGGTGGGACAAGTCATCCCAGAACGGGTACAGATCTTTATTCAAATAGCGATTCCAGATGTAGTCCTATAATGTTAACTTTAAATATTTCTGTACTTAAAAATAGAAATTATTAAGTGTGTTTAAGAAAAAATTCTGTTTTTCTCAGAGGACATCCGTCAGTTAGAAATGCCAGCTTCATCAAAATTTATTAACCTGTGACCTGCGTTTCTTATCTTCTTATCTTAACCTACTTACTAAAATAAAGATTAATTCATTACAAGAGCATTTCATTTCACTCGTATTTCATATTCTGTATGACGCAGGGAAACAATTTTTATTTACGGTTACTCAGTTATTTATGGTTACTCAGTAAAATTTTGAGCGTTACATGATTTGAGAAATCAATCATCATCATTATTTCAGCCGAAAGAGTTTCACTACTAGGCAGAAGTCTCCCCCAAAGATTGCCGCAACGACCGGTATGGTTTTGTGCAAAACCCCGGGTTTTGCCATTATCGCCACGCTTGGCAGACGTAATAAATGTCCTCAAAGGACGCTGCTGTCCATCCACCGGCTTATCCCATAGTCGCCTTTTATGACACCCACGGGATGAGATGAGGTGGTGGTATTCTTAGCCGGCACCACACGGCAAATTTGATAAATGTTCAGCTTCAATTACAGTTAGAAGTGGTCATAAACTTTACATATTTATTTAATGAAAGCAGTTTCGTTGGGCGTCAATACATACTCGAGTATCTAATTTAAGAAATTACTTGATTTCTAGCTTTAAATAGCTTTTACAATTCTATAAAATGGCTACACCTGCGTGTTATAGCTTACACGTAGCTTTTACAGTGTGTATTAATCTGATGATATTGCAGCGGGTTATTGCGGACGCGCCATAGCATATATATGTGGTCTATTCTGTGAAGAAAACACATGTAACTGAAAAATATATATTTATATAATAATTATTAATGAATAATCCGATTTCTTTTAAATTAAAACGATTTAAACGGCGGGTGAAACTGTGGGGTGCAGCTAGTTAATAATATAATCTTTTGGAATCGGTTCTGTCTTATGCCCTTCATAATCATCATACAAATTTTGTGTACCATATATACTTTCATATGCACTTAGTAAAAAGCTGTTATTTTAACATTACAAAGAGACACTTCAATTTTATTTATTTGTATAGATTTTATTCGCGTAATATGAAGATTAAGACTCTAGCTTTTCTATAAAATTAATTCATGTTACAGGATTGATCCTATAAGAAAACTTCAACTAATTGTCTCGACAACATATTTATCATCATTACATCATTTCAACCAAGGACGTCCACTGCCGCACAAAGGTCTACCCCATAGATTTTCATAACGAACAATCAACATTTCCACTAGCGTAGTACAATTGTTGTTTTTCATTAATTTTTCCACGATATTACTAAAGTTTCAAATATCTTCTCGATCGATCCGTTTTAAATTTATAAACCTATCACAATTCTACATGCTTGTTTTCTTAACTAAAAGACCCTAACATTTCTAACAGTATGAGATTGTTCGATCGAATAAAGTCTTACTTTGAATGGTCAATGAAGGTCAACAGTACGTGCTTACATCCACATGTAAATTTACGTTTCCTACCCAATTCTGAAAATTGGAAAGTGTATTCATTTCAAGTGTATTGGATTTGTTGCGGCATCCAAGTCGTCTTGACTTTCCATGGGACAATCAATGTATTCTGAGTCACGAATAACTCGTTTCCTAAGAGATCGGCTAGAAATTGGATGAACGTGTCTTTTGCACGTATTTCTTGGACAGTCCTCATGAGAGACCCGAGAATTTTCGCAATTGAATTTGGTTTAAAACGTTACTTTATCTTTGAAATTATGTTGCTGAGTTGGGGATGATATGTAGGTATTTTATCATTTATGATTTTTTATATACACATACCGACATAAGCTAATAACAACGTATAGTGATTACCAATCTGCCTGCCAAGCGTGGTGATCGTGGCAATATGACCTCTTATTTTAGTGATGATTGGGAGACCCACGTTCAGCAGTGGAAGTGTATGGGTTAATGTGTGTTTACACATTTAGTTATAATAAAAAATACGAATAACGATTACTAAGATACAGATTTTTTTAGCAATCCTTTCCAGCTGGCCGGCTAGAGGCCAATTTGAAAAAGAAGAAACGAAGATAATAACTGTTTATATACACGTAAAGGAATTAAGGTATATTTATTGTTAGTATCTCATTGGGGGTTTTGCCATAATCGCCACGCTTGACAGGCGGGTTGGCGATCGCAGTTGAGTTGTTAATCGACTCGAAGGACGCTGCTGCCCATCCTCCGTCTAATCCCATAGTCGCCTTTTACGACAACGACGGGATGAGATGAGTTGGTGCTATTCGTAGCCGGTACCACATGGCCACACGTGTCTCTTCGTGAATGCTTCCTATTCACGAGCTTATATCCCCTGTAAGAGGGAACCCGATCTTTTGATTCGGGTACATAGTGTCGCCACTCACATTCAGCTCGCCACAAGCTACCAATTTTTATCGTGGCCTTTGTTCTGTGCGACCCTACTGGCCACACCTATCCTACTAATAGGCGTGCGCGGAACATATGCGCCGCCATCTCGGGCTTGTTTCTTTCAGTTCGGGCGACGGACCGCCCCTAATTCGTTGCCCGCAGGCCACTCGTCACGGTGGCCGGAGATCGTTCGGCGCCCTCCTACTACAGCACCCGCGCCCAGTACGTTTTCTGCGGTGGGGATCAGGGTAGGTCTCCTCCTGACCCCGCTCTACCGCCTCCTTTGCTTGCATCACGTCTTCGCAAAAGGAGGCGACGGCATCCCACGTGCTCTCGCTCCGGATGATGGACTGAACCACCACCAGCCACTCCTTTCGACCGCCCCGACGAGATCACGGTGCTGCGTTGCCCAAGCTGGGCACTCCTCCAACGTTTGCTGCACCGTGTCCTCCGGGCAATCTCCCCAGTGATGACAACCGGGCGTCCTTTCTAGGCCTATTTGACACAGATACTTCTCGAAATACCTATGGTTCGAGTCTTCGAGAATACCTGCGTCATCCGGTAAGTAAGGGGGCCATGCCACCTATCCAGCCATTCCTCCATGACGGGTCTTATTGGTGCCCAGTGGAAATTCTTCATGAACTTCCTTCGCCCCGAGGAAGGGCGAAGGGGTATGCCGGACTGTTTTTTTTTTTTAAAAATTCATTGATGTCCAGTGGAAATTCTACATGGAACTTCCTTCACCCCGGGGAAGGGCGAAGGGGTATGCTGGACTCCTACCGGCTAAAACCACTGGTGCGGTCATCTTCGGCACCGAAGGGGGGCTCCAGGTCCTCGTAAGATCGCACTAGAGCCGCCCACTGGTACCACAGGGTGACTGTAAAGCGGTCACACCCTGGGGGGGATTGTAAAGGATCCCCCAAAGCGTCCCAAAGCAGCACGTGACCACATGCGTGCTACCATCTTCTCTTGGGTCGCTTGGTGTGGGCACGCAGATTGCCCAATCTACGCACCCGCGAACCCAGAGGTCCCCCGCCTTATAGCTACGGCAGGGGGTTTTAGGCGTCTCCTCCTTCTTCGAGCGGAATCGGCCCTCTCCCGGTCCCACTCTGCAGTCTCCTTCTGGAGCATGACGCTCACACTCACGCTCACAGAAGGAGACTACTGCATTCCAGTTTTCATGCTCTGCCAACATAGCCGACACTACTGCTGGCAGAGAGAGATCTTTCCCAATCCGATCGACCAGGATCCGCCGCTCGGCGGCCCATGCAGCGCCTCGAGCGTGTGATGTGCGGTGTCCTGGTCGCTTTCACAATGGTGGCATTGTGCCGTGGCCTCACGTCCTATCCTGTGCAGGTACGCACCGAAACAACCGTGCCCAGTGAGCACCTGCGTCAGGCGGTAGGTGACGCGCTCGCTCCTTCTGAGCCAAGCTCCAAAGAGCGGCAGGACGGCCTCCACGACGCGCTTAGTCGCGAACTGCATCCGCAGGCGGCGACGCCACTTTTCAAGTGCGCGCCGCCGAGCTAGCCGCCTCAGCCTGTCGCGGGCCTTACCGGCGCTATCGTGGCGTGCACTGCCACAAACTGCTTTTTATTATTATTATTATTCTCCTTTATTTCAGATTAAAATCTATATATTGTTAGTAAATTCCTAGAACTATGTTAGTACCGTATCTTATATTAAGTCTGAACCCCATATGAATGGTGTTCCAGTGGCGCACTATAGGACAATCAGCTCAGCCTATTAGGCTTAGCGCGCACAGGTGACTTCTAACACTAGGTTGACCGTACCTATACTTAAGTTCTAATACATAATTATCCGAGTTATATAGTGGTTCAACAACGTTATTAGTTAGGTTGCTAGGCAGGTTACATGTTTTACCAAATACTAGCTCGTATGGGGTGTACTTAGTTTCGGTGTGTACAGTAGTATTGAACGAAAAACACCAGAACGGAAGCCACTGGCTCCATGCCTCTGGGTGTCCGTCACACTGAGTACGTAAGAAGGCAGCAAGATGCTTATGGGTATTTTCTAATGCACCGATCGATTCGTGATGATAAGCGGTGGCGTTTACCTTCTCAATCTTTAGCAGTTTACACATCTCGGTCATTGTTTCTGAGATAAATTCTGCGCCTCGGTCGCTGGCGATAGCTGCTGGTACTCCATACCTTAGTACAAAATTATTAATAAAAGCTCTTGCTACACTTACTGAATCTTTCCGCTGCAAGGGATACGCCTCGACGTACTTGCTCAATTCGCATTGTAAACTTAATACATAAACATTATTATCTAAATCCCTATCTAGTGGTCCAATTATGTCTAAATAAACCTTTTCAAAAGCTTTCGATGCTGTTGACGTCACGGTCATAGGTTCAATAGTATTTTTTGAATACTTACTAGTTTGACACTTAACACATTTTCTCACGTACTTTCGCACATCGGATTCCAATCCTGGCCAAAAGTACTTACCTTTTATATTGTTGATCATACGTCGTACACCCGCATGACCACTCGTAGGCAGTAAATGATAATCGTGTAGTATGTATACCTTTTCATGATAATTATAGACTCTTTTTATTCCTTTTAATACATTTATTCGTGGTCCGGACCACATTTCTCTACTTTTTATTTCAGCTGTTAACTGCTTAATAAACTCTTTATTTTCATCATCTTTTATTATACACAGTTCTTTAATATTTAATTCATTACAACAACTGCTCAATATATTCGTAAATTCGACTCGCGTAAAGTACGACATATAATTGAGGTTTATGTATAATGTATGATTCGACTCTTCGTAAGCAAAACATTCTTTACTATAACTTATATTTTTCTTCTTTTATTATACACAGTTCTTTAATATTTAATTCATTACAACAACTGCTCAATATATTCGTAAATTCGACTCGCGTAAAGTACGACATATAATTGAAGTTTATGTATAATGTATGAGTCATCAACTTTTCTGTAATCTATTACCAAACGCCATTTTTTACCACTATCCGATTTTTTAGGTACTAAAAGTATTGGACTATTCCATTCGCTACTAGAAGGTTCTATAATATCATCATCAAGCATTTGTTGAACTTGTCGTTTAATCTCTGGTTTCGACGACTCCGGTAGCCGATAAGGCTTTGTGTACACGGGCTTAGTATTAGATTTCACTATGATAGACTGTTCTACAACGTTCGCAGTACCTAACTTATCACCTTCTAAGAAAAATACATCAGCATATTTTGCACAAATAATTTCTATGTTTTTTCTGTCATTCGAATTTAAATGTGATAATTTTAATTCTGGTAACAACTTTTCAACACGCTCAACGTCCTGTTTTGATTCGTTAAATAAACATATATTATATTCTTCTAAAAAATCAAGTCCATGAGGATGAATCAAGTCTGACTTCAAAATTTTGACTATCTTTTCACCCTTTTATCTTTTAATATTTTAATCGGAATTCTACCACATTTTGGTGTTACGATACTACTTGCAATAAAAACATTTTCGGCTAACTGTCTAGAATATATAACGCAGTCTTTTTGTAGATTTTTATTTATATTTATAAAATGAATTGATTCACTACGCGCTGGTATGTAAAGATAACTTTCAGACTGTACCGATTCATTACTCACCTAAATCGCCTTTTTCCTCTTCTTTCTGCTCGGCGTTCTCGCTATGTGTGGCAACGTTAACATTTCCTTGACGGTTATTATAATTATTATAGGACTTACCTCGATAGTAGCCTCTGCTACGCCTTGTGTATGGCTGTATCTGCCGCGACCATTATTAGCATACCTCGTATTTTTAGGGCGGTAATTTACTTGACCTTGATGCTGGTCATTATACATCATTATACATCTCAATGCCTTCCACTATACGCTCAGTAGTCTCCTCGGTACCATCCATTAAAGGAATTAATGTACACGCGGTTTTTAAATCAAAACTCTCCATTTTTTCCACTATTTGTTTCAGATAAGATACATAAGCTATTTATTTCATCAAAAGTGTTCCTAATTTTCCCGAAAATTTTCAAACCTATCTTAATATCGTCACTATCTTCTAAAATATTAACAATTTCCTTACATCTGTTAAAAACACAATTTGCTTCATCTAATTTTAATTTTGTAGTATTACACGTATATCTACTTTTTCCCTTTTTTATAAAATATTTTCTAATATCTACCAAAACATCATAGCTTTTTAATAAACTATTGATCATAATAATAAACTTTCAATCATATTAATTAATCATAATATTAGCCGTTCATATTACCTATCAGTTAATCTAAATTTCGCAACAATTGCATACCTCACTCATACAAAAACACACCACAAAAACTGTAATAGGCTAGGCTCACGTTAGGCTTCGTTCTCCGTTGTAGTGCGTCCTCGTATGGAAGCACGGATGCGCTGCATTGTGTGCATTCCAATTTCTTCTTGAACCCACCGGCGATGGCAATTTCTGTACACTCGAGCGGCAACGTAAACCGCTTTGCTTGATGCCCCCCGATGTCTTTCAATAGTGCCTCATTTTGGTTAAGAAAAACCTCTTCTTTTCTTCTGATCTACACATAATTTTGTTCTTCAGTCTTCAGTTTGAGCCTTATTCAAAATATATACACAAAGGTCCCGACCAGGTCCAAACCATACCCAGTCGGGCCTGGCAGGGTCGCCATGTAATGTTGGCAGTCGGAGCGGAGGGATAAATGAAAGATGGTCCGTACCAGTCAATGGTCGTGTAATGACTAATTAATCCTACTTACTAAATACAGTTGCATATTACGACTAACGCACACTATAACATACATGTTGTATCTACTAACACATCACAATTCGGCCACTCTTATCAAGTCCTAGGGTATGTACGGAAGTGCGCGCACGTTATGACGTGGCGTGACATACATTTCCATACAGTTCCAGAGTGACGAAATTGTCACGGTGACTAGTCACCCGTGCGCGCTAGCTCTTATAGTGTTTAAGAGGCTGCTGGTGCTGTTTCTTATGCGACGCATCAGGGATCATTCTGCGCAAAGAAGAGCCTGAACTGCCTTAAAACATTATGTTTTTACCTCAAAAAACATGCCTGACGCGCTACAGAAACGGGGCAGCCCCAACAGCATCCTAAAACTATTATTATATTGAACACGTATGGCATCGAGTGATCTGCAAGTGTATCTGATCCATGCAGCAGGTATAAAATGACTGGCAGTAAGCCTAGAATAAAGTAATTTTAACTGCATTTGTACACGTGGCAAATCTACGGGCCAGCATGTTGCATATAACTGCCAACGCCCTACGCTCCCGCTCAATGCCTAGTTCATCCGAGTATTCAGTACAGCCAGGGTATCTATGTAATAATTTTATATAGGTATACATATAAAATAGTTACATAAATATACTGCCCCACGTTGGGCGCTGTTTTTGCGTTATTATACATTGTATATGTTTTTTTTTAAACGTTGCCCCACACTTGGATTACTCCTGTATCGTGGGTGCGTTTACAGATATGAATTTCACATACAATACACCCAGATCCGGAACAACTACCTGCAGATCATACAAATATTTGTTCCGTGCGGGAATCGAACCCACGACCCGGAGCGCAGCAGCCGACTGTATCAGCCACTGCACCAACTGTGCCGTCCGTCATAATAGTTGTAGATAGATAGATAGATCATACATATACTGTCCGGATGGTGCCCGGCCGAAAGAAAATAGGACCACTTCATCTCCTCCCGTGGATGTCGTAAAGGCGACTAGGCAGCAGCATCCCTTCTATGAAACAGCAGCCATTCTGCGCTCACCAACCCACCTGCCAAGTATAGTAAGTACTGGCAAATTCCCCTCAAAATGACGACACACGGAATGCATCCGGTCGTTTATGAGGGAGACCTTTGTTCAGCAGTGGACGTCTATTTTGGCTGATATGGGAATGATGATGATGATACGTATACATATGTATTAAAATACAAATATACTAATGAACACCACATCTATACAAATAGTGTCTGTTTGTAATGTCAAAATAACAGCTTTTTACTTAATGCATATGAAAGCATGTACGGTACTCATAATAAAGAACAAAAAAAAACATTTTTTGTCTTCTGTCGGTCTGTCTGTCTATTTATTCCCGTTAATCTCCAAAACGGCTGAACCGATTTCTATGGGACTTTCACTGGCAAATAACTTAGGCTACTTTTATTTTAGAAAAACAATTAGGGTTCCGCGCAAGAAAATTAAAACCCATGAAACCCAATATATATACTTTATATTTATATTGTTAAAAAAATGTTGCCCCACACTAGGATTTCTCCTGATCCCGTTCATCAAGACGGGCGAATTTCAGAACCTAACCGCATATACCAATAAAGAATACGAATAGAAATCATTTGTGTGAGACATGAGTTTAAGGAGGGATTCTACTAAAAAAAAATCACTTGATGGTAAGTGTCTCCCCTGACCATAGAAGTCAGGACTAATCCTACGTGGCACCATACTGCGGCCGTCACACCGAAACTTTCGTTATATAGTCTCTTATTAAGCCCAGTACTTTTAATAGCTACACTGCTTATTACATTACTTCCGTTTAGCGAAAGGCAGTCTCGTTCAGCATAATCATATTATGTAAAATAAACAGTATAACATTCTTGGCATTTGATACGTTACCTATTTTTATTAATATTTTTTTTTTAGTGTGATACTTTCATAATTGTAAATTTATGATGCTACAATTATAAAAATTAATGGCAAAATATTGATGGACGAATACTTTTATAATTATTATACCAACCCTTGTAACCCTATGTTTACAAATAAACAAATTCTAATTCTAAGTCTAATTCTTGTTTTTATTTTCTTATCAGATTATTCAATTCTAAGTGTACTGTTTTTGTACATTGTATTTTACCCGTTTTTATTGTTATTTTTCTGTGTGGTGTCCGGATTAAGAATATAGCAACACAACTCCAGCTCCTCCCATGGATATCGTAAACGACGATGAAGGGACTCTAAACCAAAGGGATGGGCTGCAGCGGTCCCTTCTGTGAAACAGTTACCATACTGCGCTCACCAACCCGCTTGCCAAATCAAACTAGATGCGACTTGCAGGGCGTTTTTAAGGGAAGTTTAGATTTAATTTTGTTTGAATATAGAAGACGTATTTTCGGCTACACGCTTCCTGTTATTAATTCAATTTCTTTTTTAGATCCGCTTTGAGGGTTACGATCGCAGCGATCTTATTTTTCCGAATTATATACTATCTCGACATTTTATACAAAAAAGGGAAGTCTTCCTCCGAAAATGGATTGCAATCCCTGATAGAGTATTTTTTGAAAACATTCATTATTTGTCACAAAGCAACATGTAGTGTCATTAGGTTGAGTGTCATATCTGTGTTACCCTCTCGTTTGTAAGTAACAAGAGAGGATTTTCCTTGAAAAAATCACTTGAGACAAGTCGCATTACAGCAAACGTCTTCCAGCTAAAGTCCCTTCGTAAATCGCAAAAGAATTATCCTTCAAACTATGTAAAGGATAACAGACTCTACGTTTTATGCGTTATGTTCAAATTTCGCTTGAATGTTTACTCTTTTGGAATGTCCCGTTAACAAGTTTTGAACAATTGTTGCGCGTTTTACGGTAACAGGGTTTTTTGGTGAAGGATATAAAGCAGGTGGTATAAAAATATTAGGACAAAAGTAAATGGTTTGAAAGGATAAAGACGGAAGCGAATTACTTAGGTATACTCACTTTGTTTTCCTTTTTTCCTATGCGTCTATATACAGAAAAGTTCGATTGATTATGCTATGAGCCTTTAACTTAAGTTCTTTAAACACTTTTACAATGGATTAAATTGCGTAGGTATTTTATTTATTGTTGTAGGTTGTTGAAGAGTGGTACTTTATTAGTAATGTCTTCGGTTTTCGCGATTATTACATATACAAGTAGTGCAGCAGAGCCCAAAAACTATAGGCGATCACATGTTTACCGACGGTCTATAAACTTCTTACAGCAACTTGAGAGCAAAAATAGCTGAACATATTGATAACAACTCCATTATGTCTACCTCTCAAAATGGATGTAGGGATGAATCGACCGGCTCTTAGGAGTTTCTTCTCATTGATATGACCATTAGCCAGCAGGTTCGTCGTTCCCGAAAGGATTTGTCGACATGTTGGATTGATTGGATTGATTATAAGAAGGCCTATGACTCGGTGCCGCATACCTGGCCCATGACAGTGCTGAAGTTGTACAAAATAAATACAACTCTACGCACTTTCTTGTTGTCGTGTATGGGGCAATGGAGGACGGTTCTTCGCTATCCAGGATGTCGACAAATTCAGTGAATGGTGAATCGATCAGGATTGAGCGGGGAATGTTCCAGTGCAACAGTGAAAGCTGAAACTTTTAGTAATTCTATCGATCCCAACTGATAAAGTTACTGAAGTTTTCTTATGGACGGCCACTGCTGAACAAATTCCTCCATCATAGATTTCCATAACGACCGGTTACATGCCGCTCGCATCTAACGAATCCCAGCTAACTTTACTAGGTCGTCTTTCCATCTCGTTGGAGGACCTCCCACACTGAGTTTTCCAGTTCGTGATCTCCACTCGACATTCGACTCCACAACGTACGTACCGCAGCAAAAAGTCGCTCATAATTCAACGGAAAGTCACATAATAAAATTGTACGCCGTTCATAGAAACCTTGTTTTATTTAAAGGCTAAATACAGGGCGACGCATGTGTAAACAAAAGGTCAAACCGGTTTACATTGTGACTACGAATATTGTATTTGCGTTTTACAAAAAAAATTACGGGTAAACCCGTTTTTTCTGTTTATGTGATGACAAATGAGAGAAAAGAGTCAAAATTTCTACCCAACAACCACTCCAAACTAACGACACAATTATGGAAGTCAATGGGCAATCAATTCATTCAGCTGCTGAAAAATAAAATGTGATCAATTAATAAGTAATCCTATTTCGAATCAAATATTTAATAATGACCAACAAATCTAAGTAAACAAATTTGTGCTGTATTAATATTACTACCTAAATCGGAAATACTGATTGCACAACAAATTGAGTTCGACCAAATATTGTCACAGTAGGTTACGGTAAAAATTAATCCCTGGTTTGTAATTAACTTTTTCGGGGCCTATTGCCGTGTGGTGCCGGCTCAGAATACCACCACCCCATCTCCTCCCGTGGGTGTCGTAAAAGTCGACTAAGGGATTAGCCGGAGGATGAGCAGCAGCGTCCTTCGATTACATTAACAGCTCAACTGCGATCGCCAACCCGTCTGCCAAGCGTGGCGATTATGGCAAAACCCCCCAATGAGGCCACAACACGCCCATATCGGTCGTTGTGGTGATCTCTGGGGGAGGCCTGTGTCCAGCAGTGGATTTCATTCGGCCGAAATGATGGGGCCTATTATTTTAACAGCTTAAAATGAAGGTAAAATGTTGGTGGTCATTTACTAGATATTTTTGTCAATACATATTTTTTAATCGCGCTCATCTTTTAAAACATGATACCACATGATAAAATGCGCAGACTCTTGAACATTTGCAGAATGGTGAGGCAACAAGCTTGATGCTAAATAATTTACTCTTAAAATTACCATGACCGGTGAGAAATTGAGCCACGCAATGATCTGAACTCTCAACCATGCACTTGCCAGCCGCTCACGAATGGATGGAAAGTACTGGTATAGGTGACGGCCCTTAATAGACGTGTCCCACCTGCATTGCCATTCGACCAAGAGTTCCTTCCAAACACCAGTCTGTGGTTTAAACAATCTGCAGATCCTAACACGATCGCGTTGTAGCAGTCCGCGTCCATGTTTTCTCTAGTTGAGTAGTACATTGCAGCACACCGCTGTACATCAAGATCGACTGGCAAAACACCTGCTGCAGCACAGCTTCAGTGCTTACTGTTCTATATGCCTTACACAAGAATATCAACGCTAAACGCTGACTTTGAAGCAGTTTACGTCGTATCGCGCCTATAGTGGCCTATCGGCCCATACAGGTGAACGATAGCATATACAACCCAAGTAAGTTGTCCCGTTATTAAAGTAAAAAATTAAAGACCCCATATAGCTGCTGATTTCTTTGTCAAGGCATAAAAGTTCCTTTTAGTTTTTTCAACTACAGATCTAACGTGTCCATCAAAAATGTATCTCCAATACAAGACCAAAGCAGCACACTGACTCCTTTCTTTTACGGGGTAATATTATTGAGCCTATAAGATGCGATCCCAAGTCGGGCAACGTGGCTGCCATTTGACGGGAAAACACCATGTCTGGGTTGCTACTTTGATTGTTTTAATACGAATCCCCAGTGACACTGCCATTGCCCGACTTGATTCTACTGAGATTCGCCTACTAGAAGAAAGAAAAGTAAGAAAGAAAGAATACTTTATTTCACACAAAATGACGCTGCAAAATTCAAAACCAATATTCCTATGAATGAATATGAGATAATAAATAACACTATCAATTCTGCTGGCAAACCTCATTTGACAATTCTGTCCAACAAAAACAGATTCTCCTCTAGTGTGATCTCACGAGGACCTGGAGCCCCCTTCGGTGCCAAAGATGACCGCTCCAGTGGTTTTAGCCGGTACGAGTCCGGCATACCCCTTCGCCCACCCCCGGGGCGAAGGAAGTTCATGTAGAATTTCCACAGGACACCATTTTTTGGTGAATTTACCAAGTGAAAACTTCTTTTAGCTCTGTACGCATATTTTTTGATGAGATAAAATCTCTGGACTCGCGACACCGTTACGAGACGCTAGACGTTTAGTTTGGCGTTTCGCCATCGGGATCGCACTAACCCTAGTACCCATCTAAAAATGTCTAACGCGCCAAAATAAGTTTTCACTTCTGTCGGCACTCCTGGAGTGCATTTTTTTTAAATTGCGTCGTATTTGTACTATGATAGATAGTCACTCAGCATAACTCTGTGGAACTGATATATTTTCCACCACAGTGCTGGCCTTCCACGACTACCTGAGGCTTTACTCCGTTATCAGTAAAATGCGGGTGTACCTACCAGTTAATACGTTAATACACATCTGCCGATTCCACCAGCGACAACAGGCGTAATGGTAAAACAAATAAAATTCACCCGCGGAAATTACTCTACTTCAAATTAATAAATGTATAAGCTCAACGCCATTATACCATTGTGTATCGCGAGTAAAAACTTTTTTGCACCTAGCCGCGCAATATATCTTACAGTCTGCGTATGGAATTATAAATAGCCTGGCTTTTTGTCACGCAATTTTAATACGAATCGTAACTGGTACATGTGCCGTTGTTTGTTTATTGTTAACTACCTGTGCTTCGCGGTTTCACCCGCAGTTTAATGTAAATGTCCTATCTGAAAATCAGCGTTGCAACACTTTGTGTTGTAGCATGTGCTGAGATAGGGTCCATTTTTGGTTTCGGAAAGCAATGTTTACCTTGCACAACTGTTTTCTGATTTTCTTATTTAATTGATACTTTATTTTGTTTTGCGATACCGAAATAAAAAAATATTTTCTTTCCTTCGTCTTCTTTCTTTCTTTCTAAAAGAAATCGGATTATTTATAAATAATTTAGAGTACTTCTTAACTTATGTTGGGTTTTAATTTAGTGCGCGGAGCACAAATTATTTTCTTTTTCTAAAATAACGTCGCCTAAGTAACTCCTTATAACAACAGCTATCTGCCAGTAAAAGTCCCATCAAAATCGGTCCCGCGGTTTCGGAGATTAGGTGGAACACACAGACAGACAGACAACATTTTAAAAATAGTTTCGATTTATTATGAGTACCGTATATACTTTTCATTTAGTAAAAAGCTGTTATTTTGACATTACAAACAGACACTTAAGTTTTATTTATTTTTGTTAATAATAAAATACACAGAAATAGTAACCAGTGTTGTATCCGAAAATTTACTGGCAATATCAGAATATTGCTGAGAGGGTGGGGGAAAGGCCTCGACTATTTATGTCCGTACAAAAAGCAGTTAGTGTTTGCTGCTAAAGTCTATTGCCTAATTTCGGCCAAGAAAAAACGAAATAGAATAAATTTCTGGTAAACTGAACAAACAGCACATTTCTTTATCATCATGATCATTTCGGCCGAATGAAGTACACAGGCCTCCCCTAAAGATCACCACAACGACTGATATGGGTGTTTTGTGGGCTCATTGGGGGGTAGTGCCATAATCGCCACGTTTGGCAGACGGGTTGACGATCGTAGTTGAGTTGTTAATGTACTCGAAGGACGCTGCTGCCCATCCTCCGGCTAATCCCTTAGTCAACTTTTACGACACCCACGGGAGGAGAAGGGGTGGTGGTATTCTGAGCCGGCACCGCACAGCACAGAATTTCTTTGTATTTAAAGAAAAAACTCAACATCTGGTCTAATAATAAAATAAATCTAAATAATGTTCTTCCAAAAATATTTCGGTGTTAAGCATTTTAAGGGGTTGCTTTTAAGCCGAGACGGGTTAAGTTAGTGCTGAAGAATTGCATCACATAACGTCCTATTTACCTAATTAATTGACGGCACGGTTGGTGCAGTGGCTGATGCAGTCGGCTGCTGCGCTCCGGGTCGTGGGTTCGATTCCCGCACGGAACAAATATTTGTATGATCTGCAGGTAGTTGTTCCGGGTCTGGATGTATTGTATGTGGAATTCATGTCTGTAAACGCACCCGCGACACAGGAGAAAATCCTAGTGTGGGGCAACGTTTTTAAAAAAATAAAATAATAAAATAAATAAATAAATAATTACTGAATGGTCTATCACAAAATCTGTCACGTGGAAAGCTTTAATTTCGAGTCAATTGGCAATTTTTATTTATTTCAAATAGGCCAATTACTGGTACTTATGAAACGCTGAAATTTAAGTTCCAATTAGATGGTCCTATGGAGAAGAGCCGGCAAGAAAATACATAGACACTCTTTTAAAATAATTGAGATTACAATGTTGATTTGTACAAATTATTATGATAAAAGATTATAATGATAAATATGTAGGTTAATGCGTAAAGAAGGAACATACTACCTACCTACCTAGATTCCGTGTGGTGTCCGGATTAAGAAAATAGCACCACTCCATCTCCTCTCGTGGATGTCGTAAAAGGCGACTAAGGGAATCTAAACCAGAGGAATAGGCAGCAGCGGCCCTTCTGTGAAACGGTAGCCATACTGCGCTCACCAACCCGCCTGCCAAGCGTGGTGAGTATTGGCAAATACCCTCCAAAATTATGACATAGTTGTGGAAATCTATGGCAGCGGTATGTTCAGCAGTGGACATATAAATGGGCGATCTGAACCTACGATAATAATATAATAACACATTTGCCATGGCAGAAAGCTGCTGACCAGTCCCGCTAGACGACACACTTTCACGAGCATGACGCATACATCAGCATTGCTTAGCTCAACCATACTGTAGGGAACCCAACGACCCGATATACTAAGCCACCACCAACAAGACATTTAGGTGAGTCATACCAATAGTGCCAGACAAAAGATACAAACAATATTAGTACTAAATATGTAACATTAATAGCTAACTAACGAGTTGACTGCATGATTCAGCTGGTAATTTTCATACCATGATTTATTAGACTACGCAAAAAATTCACAGTATATTAACGAAAATAAACTCGGTATTACCACGCGAATATAATAAAGTTCTTCATAAATATAATGAAGTTATTAAAATAGTAACATTTCAGTTTTTCACATGTCGACTAGCACGATACGGTCGCGTTCTGTAATTACATTAAAACATAACGTACACTTGACTAATGTATGCTTTTCATAGCTGCTTACATTCGCAAGCAATTGTGGTGTAATGTGATTAATAAGGTAACGTAAGCCAGTAAATGGTATTTTGACTTATACTAATGTTTAAAAAGAGTAGAAAATAAAGTCAAAGACGAAAACCAATACGAATTCATAGAATACATTTCTACGTACTCATTTAAAACTAGCTGAATCTGCGACTTAGACCACACGGATTTTGAATACTGGAGTTATTGAAAAACTAGGTGTCGCCCGCGGCTTCACCCACGTTACAAGAGATGGAATCACGTATTTCTTTATTTTCAACCAAAAATCCCATTAACAATTTTCATAGATCTGACTTCAAAAATAACGGAGACTATACAAACTTTCACGCCCTAAAGGGTATAATTTATAAAAATACTGAAACATGTATTTCAGTGCTTTGAGCCAAAAATCCAAAAACCAATTTTCATAGATCCAACTTATAAAATAACGCATCCTCCATATAAAATGTATTGTCATCTTGTAAAAGCAAAGAAATTTCTTCTTAGTGGATGCCTCCGTTATTGAAGGCATCAACTGGCGAAATTTCAAGTTTGTAGCCCGAGCGACTGAGGCTCTGCGTTAATGAATCAGTCAGGACAAGACAAGACAAGACAATTATACATGTATGTAGAGATGAAGCGACCCACATGCTCGTTTGCCTTCCAATACTTACAATAAAAGTAACTCGTTGACTTTTGTATGAATAAAGGAGGACAAACAGACATGCCAGTCGTCTTAGCGATCACCATCGCCCATAATCATCCGCAACACCAGATGACTCGCGGATGTCTCACCGTGCTTTGAGGCAGACATACACTTTTTCAAAAGCCTACAACGGTTTTAAGCTTTGAACAACAATACAAATAGATTAAGAATCTGCAGTGCTATTCTGTAAGAACTCACTAGCAAACTCACTTCTGATTCCGCAGTAAAAAGTAAGAAAAACAATACGAAATGAGAGACTTTACTGTGGATTCCGCAGTGAGTAGGACTCACTAGCAAACTCACTTCTGAATCCGCAGTAACAAGTAGAAAATCAATACGAAATTAGATAAGTATATCACTTCGGATTCAGAAAGGAGTTTGCTAGTGAGTTCTGACAGAATAGCACTGCAAGAACAGAAGCACATCACTCAAGTGGCCGCGATTGCAAATACTTATACAATATCATTAACATCTCAAAATAAGCACTTTTGAGATAATGAGATAACAGGATTTTCTAAACCATAATATCGTGATAAGACGGAACGGACGGACTCTTGGATTGTTTATTTATCCTCCTATCCTCTTCACTTAGAAATATATTAATTGTACGCTGAAACTGTCGAAACACCTATGTTTCTTAATTATCTGGTGTTTAATTAAAAGTTCCACTAATGAATAACAATATAATTTCCAAATTAAACAACCCGCTGGAACATTAGGATAAGTGCTAATATCGAATTGTACTGTCTATAGATGTAGCATTATATTTTGAAATGTATCACCACAATGTTTAATCCCACTAGCTTAGTGGAATATTCCGAAATGTACTTGATGAAAGTAACGTTGGAACATCTTTAAATAGAATATAATTTACAAAAAAGTATTGTTCCTCATACATATTAACGACTTGCCATAATCAATTATGCATATATATTTTGTTTGCAGATCATACTACAGATATTATTATTGAATGTTGTTACATTATTCCATATGAACAAAACTTTGACATCGAAATAAATCAAACTTGAAATTACATTATTAAATGGTGAGATAGTAATAATTTTAAATTGCCGTGTGGTGCCGGTTCAGCATACCACCACCCCATCTCCTCCCGTGGGTGTCGGAAAAGTCGACTAAGGGATTAGCCGGAGGATGGGCAGCAGCGTCCTTCGAATACATTATCAACTCAACTGCGATCGCCAACCCGTCTGCCAAGTGTGGCGGAAAAGCGTAACATCGGGAACTCAAAATATAAATAATATAAACATAAATATATATAAAGAAAAAACATGGTAGAAATCCCGTTTTCAGTTCCAATAATATTATGTGTAATGTTTTGTACACCAGTCGCACTGGTTGATTGTAAATAGCTTTTTGTTATGATTTGAGAACCATTATACCTACTCTCAATAGATACATTTAAATCTAATATTACAAAACGTGAAGACGGACGACACTGTTAACATATAAAAAAATATTAAAATAAGGACTCATACCGACGACATTATATTTGAACCTTTCACAAAAACAAGCACTAGATTTTTCTTTTCTGAAATGTGAAATAAAACAAAGAACTTTGTGAGAACTTCAATTGGAACAAACAACTTCTTCGCGCAACTTGTTTAAATTTATTTTCTAAGTTTAAATAAAAGAATCTACTTAAAGCGCTGTCATTTTTCCACTATTGAAAACTTCACTGTAATAACTTTTAAGATTCCAATTTTTAAGGAACATTTCTACTGTCTTTGACATCATTAAACAATACCTAGTCTTTATCGCCGTTCAGTCTTCAAAGTTAATAAATTCTGAACCTACATTCTTAATAAAATAAAATATAAGAGAAATCCAATTACTCAGAAATGTAATTTAAAAATTAATTTAGTTGTACAATGAATGCTCTCTGTACTGTATTTAGTCATTTTTATAAAGTGCAGAAAGAAGTATGTTCATAAAAGAAAAAAGTTGTTATTCAAAGAGGTCGAGTAGATTTGCATCGAAGCGTGTATTCACATTTTTGAACACTGAATTCGTTATAACACCGAAACGATTAACGACCCAAAATATGAAATCAGTACACTACAGAAACTACTAACTCATAGGTAGCTAGCTATAAAACAACCTATCTGATGCTTATGGAACACCTCGAGTATACTATTAATAAACTGTACAAACCACATGTGAGTTTTTACTCTCCGGGCGCTTTTGTGCCAGCTGAATCTGACGTAAGTCCTTTGAACATACTTCAACCCAGAGTGGACTTACGATACCTGCATTCACGCGTTGGCGAATCAGTGGTTGATTTCGATTACTATTATCTTTGTTCAATTATATCATTATGTACACATGTAGTGTGTGTGAGTATTTAGGTGAAAATCTGCGCTTAACTGTAAGCCTGAGCTGTGGACTTTTAAACACATGATTCCACATCAGCCTAGCATTGTTATAGCTATGAGTAGGTAGAGGTACTTGTGATATTTTGTGTGTTTTTTACTGCACGTATCCTATGCCATGTTGTTTTTTGTGTTGTTTAATAAACGTCTTTCTTTCTTACGATTTCTACTATGTAGCACACGCCGAAACTACAAAAGAAATAGTGAGGTGATGAGTCGTCACACTTTACAAACGATTGACGACAGTACTATGTTATCATTATCACCCTACAAGAGGACACAAATGCCCATCTTTCCTGACATTAACACGAAGTCGCTCGTTCCATCTAACGCTACACCAGTAAATTGATACTTCGGCATAATTATTTTAACGCACATAAAACCAGCACTAATTTACGTAACTGACGATAAAATTTGACATAAATTCAATAAAAAATTCTTTTGGAAGTCCCTTTCGGGCAATCAAAATGACAAATTGCACTTTATATGAAGTGTGTTAATAGTCTCCATGTCGGTAACAATGAGTAGGATATAAAAATGCGAAAAAATTGGGAATAATATGCTGGCATATGCTAAATCTAATCATTCATCTTTCCATTGTTTGCTAAACGTACAATGGATGGGCGACATTTATAAAAGCATTTTAGTCGATCACGTCTTAATTCTGGGGCGCATAGTAATTTTATCATTTTGTTTAATATGAACCCATATCAGACGAATGGAGACCGCGCACCAGAAAACGCAGCGTGTGACGATCTCCAACGAGGTGGACAGACGACCTGGTGAAGGCCGCTGGGAGTCGTTGGGTGAGGTGATTCACTGAAGGATTTGGTTCATATAACAACAATTTATTAAAAGAAAATCTACTGTTTCATAGATAAGTTCAATACCAAACAAAATAGAAGAGCTGATTTTTCAAGCAAGTCAGGATTTATTGTTTAAATTATGATAAGATTTTCGATTTCAATATTTAGAATTAGCTCTTAATCTTTTCTATAATGTCTAATAGTCTTCTGTAATTTTCTGCAGTTTCTACATTGACTATACTTACCTACATACATTTTCAGTTTCATATATTTTCCGTGTGGTATCCGGATTAAAAAATATATCATCACTCTGACAACCGTGCATGTAAAAATTTGGGTTATGTGTGGCCTAGTTTCTGTGAGTACTCAGCACAATAATTGTACGTACTAATTGGATGTACTGCTGTTTTACCCTTGTAGACCCACTGTTAGGTTAGCCTTACTATTCATACACACACTATACAGAGACGGCACGGTTGTTGCAGTGGCTGATACAGTCGGCTGCTGCGCTCCGGGTCGTGGGTTCGATTCCCGCACGGAACAAATATTTATATGATCTGCAGGTAGTTGTTCCGAGTCTGGGTGTATTGTATGTGGAATTCACGTCTGTAAACGCACCCACGACACAGGAGAAAGCATAGTGCGGGGCAACGTTCAAACAAAAAAAAAAAGTAAGAATAAAATGTGTTTGACAATTCATTGTTTGATTTGTTTGGACTCGCCCTTACATTACAATTGGTGACGAGAGTCTGATGATGCAACCACTTTTACTTTTTATTTTTATTACTAGTAAGGACAAAATATTTATTTCTTAAATGATAATTGAAAGCGGTGGGGAGCTTTCATATAAACGAGGTGTGCTATGTACTTATATTTTCATAATTAATCTACCTTTGATACCCAGTACTCCCTTGCATCACAAACATACATGTTTACATTCTGTAATATTCTGTTCTTTTCCTGTTTCTCCTAAGTAGGTAATATAGTCTCATGTCCATCATGGTGAATACCATCTAAGGAGATAGTCATACCCTCTTCAAAGAATGAAAAGGAAACTTAACTTGGTAATTTAAGAGCGACGTGTTTTGGCGTATCTCTGCAGTAAGTTTTTTCTATGAATATTTGACATAACCATCTTCGCTAACTTTTGTTCATGTTTTCACTCACATAACTTTTCTCTCGTCCCCCGAGAATCCCATAACATATATACTTATGCTTCCCATAGTCTTCATCAATATGAAACATTCAACTAAATCGTAAGAAACCAGGAAGTTGAAAACCCATAGGCTCGTCATGAGGATAAATGGAAAGTTAAGAAATATTATATGAGAGATCCTTGAGGTTTTTCATCAAATATTGGAGCTGGAACATACTTTTTGCTAGAATACCAATGTAATATTGCGCTAACATTACTTACAATAATTATTTCAACAAGCAATAAAAAGCTTGCTCAATAAAATGTCATAACACGTCATAAGTTTTTTACTCGAAGAAACTGCCAACTTACCTCGGCAGCCCATTTACTGGGTTAAACCGATATCCTTAGGTTAGAGCGGTGATGGTTAATATTTCGATTTTCTGACTGCCCAATTACAATGACAATCAAGATTGAAGGTTTATAGTGCTCGTCGGGGCTTCTACTTAGGACCTTGATGCGTAAAGCATGGTCACCTCTTAGGTATGACTACAGCAAGCGCCATTTAACCTCACGAATCAATCGATCCTTGCGGTAGCCATCTAAAAATCCCTCAAAGAGAAAGCTTGCAAAGTCCTCACAGTTAGCGAAACCTCATCATTATGGGCAAATCAGGTCCACTGCTGGTCACAGGCCTCCCCCAAAGATCACCACAATGACCGATATGGCTGTGTTGTGTTCTCATTAGGGGGTTTTGCCGCGATTATGGTGAGCGTCAGGATGACTGGACCAAGAGAGATTTTGAAAGTTTGGGCAATACCAAGTTTTTGTACCTATTTGGTACCAGGAATCAAATAATTTGTACCTCGCTAAAAAAGCAAAACTATTACGAGGAAAGTGGCCAGCCATTCTGACTTCATGGCGTTTACGCCTACAACTAGGTGAAACCGACCGGGTCCAGATTACATACAAAACTTTTTCTAAGAGTATCTTTTTTTTGGCTTATCGAAAAAATCTAAGAAAAACATATGTTGAGGTACCAATGAGGTACTAAATTTTAACGAAAAAATGAACTAGTTATAATGCCTACAACCAGGCGAAACCGACGTGGTCCAGCCATTCTGAAGTCAGAATGGCTGGCCACTTTCCTCGTAATAGTTTTGCTTCTTTAGCGAGGTATAAATTATTTGATTCCTGGTACCAAATAGGTACAAAAACTTGGTATTGCCCAAACTTTCAAAATCTCTCTTGGTCCAGTCATCCTGACGCTCACCATAATCGCGGGTTGTCGATCGCAGTAGAGTTGTTAATGTACTCGAAGGACGCTGCTGCCCATCCTACGGCTAATCCCATAGTCGCCTTTTACGACACACTCGGAATGAAATGGGTTGGTGCTATTCGTAGCCGGCACCACGCGGCACAGTGAAACCTCACAGTCCTGTAATATAGTATTTAATATTCCGATCTACGCGTCACAAAAGGTATGAAAAATTAAACATCAGACATTGTAATTTATTACCTAGCACCTAGAATATTAGTAAAATACATTATACTTTGAATGGCTTGCGAATAAAGGGACATTACGTAGCATGAATTGAGTGTATTAACATGTTTATTAAAAACACATGTATGCATGATGAGATTTATTTGTTCAAAAAGATCTAGAATCGCCTAAAATATACATTTTGGGCGATTCCGATTAGTCCGTGGTGATGGACGAAGGCTGGGTTGGGTATAGTAAAATCATTAGGGACGGATATAAAAGGTGGTGACCTCTAGCTTCGGCCCATGGTTCTGTCCATGGTTTGCAAACAGAACGTGTGGCAAGGCGTCGCCTCCTTTTGCGAAGTTATCTCAGAAAATGAGGTAGCGAAATGTGAGAGTAGCGAAAAATGAGAGGCTCTTGCTAATTGTAGTAGGCAGGTCTCACCAGGCAGGTAGGCCTTCGCCCGATTAGAGACAGGCCCGAGACGGCAGAGCGACGTATTTCGCGCACGCCTCTTTCGATGATTGTGCTCCTGGCCAGGCCGTACAGGGGCTATCGGGGCCATTCAAAAAGAGTGCAGGGAGAGACCCGCTGGGGTGCGGAAAATAGGCGAGTGAATGACGCACCCCTGGTATAAGGTTCGAACCCGGTAACAGTCCAGCACGACCTTCTGCGTCCCCCAAGGCGAAGGATGTCCATGAGGATTTCTACATGATTAAAAGAAACCGATATTAGCTCAAATAAAATTAAGTTAACTACATACTTGAAATATTATTATTGTTTTTGAGTTCTACAATTCTATCATATAATGGCACGTGTGAACCTATCGCCAGTTACCGGGCGGAATTACTAACTTTGAACTCCTACTGAGTATATAATAAAAGTATTACTAAAGTCAAAATTATTTATTTCTCGGAACATTTTAAAGCATTGAAACTCCAAACCAGATTCGGTGCTCTAATTAAAAGTTCCCAAACCAATTATATTCAATTACCTTAATATCCAAATGGCTCAATTAACAAAAATCGAATCCCAAACCTCGCATGGACCATAAATCATGAACGAAAGCCTCATTTGGGTCGGACGAAATACACCGTCGATATTTCAAGGTTTGTTTAATAAGATCCCCTCTCTCGTCGGGTCGAGCCCTCGATGGATAATAATTTAATCTGTACATTACATTTTATCGTTTCACTCAACTGTTACATGGGTAAGATAGATTATTTAATTTAAAATGTTGACTTACGGTTGGAGTGATGTTTTGATGGCGTAGGTAGGTACATTTGGGTCAGGTTTTACGTAATGATTTTACCTTATAGGTAGGGTCGGGATAATTCAATAAATTGCGTGTAAGTAAGAATAAGTATTTTTAGTTACGTTCTTCTTTAAAGAAAAAGGAAAAAGAATGTAACAAACAGCCACTTTGATCAATGTTTTATAGTCTGTTTTTCTTAGTTGCGTTATAATGTAAATAATCTTTTTACAACTCTTCATGCACACCTCAGCCCGTGAACGTCCCTTGCTGACATGGGCCTCTCAATGATCACTCAATAAGCGGTTATATATATAGCTATTGCAATAATCACTACGCTTATTAAGAGGATTGGTGATCGCAGTATGTTATCATTAGCACACGGGAGGATGTTGGTGCCTTTGACACCCATTGGTAGTGATGGGTGGTCTATTCTTTACCGGCAATTACTATTGTGCACTATTTATGTGAAAACAAGTCATATCTAGAGAATACACAAGTAAGAAACGACGGACCTCGAGACACGGAAGACCACGCGAAGTATAGAAAATTGTTATTTATTGCAAAGCCAACCCTGATACAGGTCACTACAGAGCATGAAAAGGAAAAAAAAGTACGTAGTACTATATCGCGTACCATGGCAAACATGGCAAGTAGCAACAAAACCTCAATCTCTCTCCCTGACTAGCTCTTAAAATGTAAGTACCTAATAACCTACAAGATCGTGCGAGTACCTTCGAAATTCTTTCAGTCAATTCCTGACTCGAACTGAAATTCTACCTTTATAAAGGCAATGTAATAAAATACGTAACTCCTGAACTTTAGCATGTTTAACATATTCAATGTGCTTCAACAGGCACTTGTATGCGAGTAACGAATTCCGCCAAATTATAACCACTCGCTGTAAGGAGAAAAATGTGCCTTTCATAAAGGCGAAGTAAAGCTCCGGAGTTTCTTTGTGAGCAAAGAACACTTTCAAGACAAAAGACAGTTTTGTGCCAGCTCCTATTGTGTTGTGAAATAAATTATGCAGTTCATAAGTTATCGCGTATCTATACCTGCCATCTATTGGGAGTTCTATAAAGTATCTGTTGAAGGGTTCTGAAGACAGTCGTAATTTATATTATAAATTATATTCAGAGCTTATTTGACTGAGGTAGCATTTTGTAGGAGCAAAAATAATGTGATAAGAGATCACTTAGTTTTTGCTAATGAAGATATATCTAAAGACAAAGGTATGATGTATTTTTATTGAATCAAACTCTTTATGGTGACGCATTTCGTTTTCTCATTAGAAAATTTCTTATCACAAGTATATAGATAAAAAAATATCATAAGTTTTTTTTTATAATTCTCCCGTGTTATCGTGTTGATGGCAAAAAATATGAAATCGGTATATTCCAGAAAAATAGAATTGTTCAAATCTCAATCCAAATTTTTTTTATAAAAATTTACAGATTTTCACAAATCTATAAAATTAATTTATCGCACATTATAACATTTATCTCATATATAAATGACATTTATCTCATTTTCAATTATAACATTTATTTATGTATATAACATTTATCTCCTGATAATAGGGGTAGTATTAGTAAGGGCATACTCATCATGCCATGCGATAAGTCCACGCACGGAATGCGATATTTTCATTTATTCGCGGTCACGATCTCAAGTAAAAGCCGAGGTTCTTATCTGATAAAACGAGTATTTATTCAATATAAGGTCAATTTAAGATGCCTTTATTTAGAAGTAGACTGCAATAAGCTGAGTTTATTGTTTGTTGCAGTTAATGGCGAACCGGTGCAGCTGAGCGTCCATCGAGCGACCTCAGAAATGACGTTAACACGTGGCGGTCGTGTGGTCCCGTCAACACCACGGGGTGTTCAGTGTCGGTGTTGGGGGAGAATGGCTCCCTCCCAGAGGAGCTGTGGCGAAGGACAGGACCAACGCTGCGTTCCGCTGCAAACCCCGGTGCCCCTGCGCATGTGCTGAAGCCTACCGTGGAGTTTAAACCGATAAGAGTCTGACACACCCCTCCGCTTTCTTCAAGACGGGAGAAGCCCATGGATTTACATACGTAAGAAAAAAATGCTACAAACACAACACAAACAAAAACACAAAGCTACACACGAAACGTTGCACTAGACGTTAAAAGTTAACTTTCATCGCGCTCAAGAAGTTTCATTAGAGAAAGACGAAGCTGAGCGATTGGCTACCTGCGCTAAGTGCCGCAGATTGGATTTCCGCACGCAACAAATATTTACAAGGCCTAAAAATATTTTTTTCTTAATTTGGAAGTTTGTACACGGTTTATTTATTTATGGGACAGACACGTGGACACTGAATATGGGCCTCATTACAAATCTCAAGGTCACTCGGCGAGCTATGAAGCGAGCTTCGCTTAGTATTTCGAATCAGAAATGAGGAGATCCGTAGAACTAAAGTTGACGACATAGCTAAAAGGATTAATACACTGAAGTGACAATCGGCGGGGCACTTTGCTGATAGAACTGATGGCCATTGGGGTAAAAAAAATCTCGAGTGGAGACCGCGCACCAGAAAACGCACCGTGGGATGACTTGCAACAAGGCGGACAGATGACCTGGAGAAGGTCGCCTGGAGTCGTTGGATGCGGGCGGCATGTAACCGCTCGTTGTGGAAATCTAAGGGGAGGCCTTTGTTCAGCAGTGGACGTCCTTTGACTGATATGAAGACGATAATTGCGTGGTTTCTTTTCGTTAAAAATGACATGTCTCGTGTGTTTTAATTTATTTAAACTTCTATGTACATTGATGTTACACAAGAAAGCACTTCGATAGGGGTACAAAACCGTGTTTAAAAAGATCCCAAATCAACATAATAATCCCAAATTCTTTCAATTCTTGTAGCGGCTGAATATCTAGTTCTCATACTGTTAACGTTACGTCATACATGAATATTAAAAAACTCTATTAACGCCGAGGAAATTGCTTTCCACGAAGGACGCGTCACCGTAGCCACGATATTGAAAAAAAAATACAACGTGGGTATGTATATTCATTGGGACATTTTGGTTTTACCGAAGTCATAATTTTTTTTTTTTAATACTTGGGTAAGTATGTATAAATTTATGTCCGTTTCTACCGTTGTCACGATATTTAAAATAAAACAACGTGGGTATGTTTATTTGATGGGATATTTTGTTTATATCGTAGTCACGATATTAAAAAAAATATACAACATGGGTATCTACAATGTAAGAAGGTTGGTGTAAGAATCTAATATTGAAATCATAAATCCCAATATCAAGGAGACTGGTTGGCTGTAATATAGTAAACAACTCTCGTGTAATTTTTTTTTAACGTTGCCCCGCACTTGGGTTTCTCCTGTTTCGTGGGTGCGTTTACAGACATGAATTCCACACACAATACACCCAGACCCGGAACCACTACCTGCAGATCATACAAATATTTGTTCCGTGCGGGAATCGAACCCATGACCCGGAGCGCAGCAGCCGACTGTATCAGCCACTGCACCAACCGTGCCGTCGCCACCGATATTCGATAGTAGCCACGGGAGATTAGTTTAAAAAAAAATTGAAGAAATGAAATTAGTAATGTCTTAGGTTTTCTCGATTATTACACATTATAATAAAAACACTTAAACGGATTCTATCGCGTATATTTTAGATTTTTTGTTTTACTGACGTTTCGAATACTTTGCAGCATTCGTGGTCGCAGGATGACTAAGGTGACAGGCGTCGTTACAGATTTTAAAAAGTTATTTTATTTTATCTACCGTACAATTTTAATCAGAAATTAGTTTCGATGCACGCAGTAATCACTCACAGTGTCTCGATGTTTCTTAGTGTGGTAGATATGAAATTGTAAAAGTCAAAGTCGAAAGTCAATAATTTTTTCATTCATATATAACGTTTGCAGGCGCTTACGAATAGTCAGAATTTAAATTGCATGGTTCCAAGTCGTTGGTTCTATGAAGAAGAACTGGCAAGAAACTCCACGGATATTCTGTTTTAAAATATGTGACAGTATTACAGTCTTATTAATACAATAGAATCGTGAAAAAGTTATGTGAGGATAATGCATGCCAATCATATCATCATCATATCGGCCACTTATACGTCCATTGCTGAACAAAGGCCTCCCCTATAGATTTTCACAACTGTGTCATCATTTTGGGGGGTATTTGCCAATACTCACCACGCTTGGTGAGCGCTGTATGGATGCCAATGTGTGGGATTAATACACATATAATATGCACAATAATGATTACTTACAATAAGATTGCTATAGCAGTAAAAGCTGGCCGTCCTGACAAAGGGCACCCTGCATAACGCATGCAACAGCATGGCTCGGCTCAACCATAATGCAGGGAACTTAACCACCCAACACACAGCGCCACCCTCCACAAGACATTTAAGTGAGCATGACAGACTCATACTGCCCAACAACAGGCCGGTGTATAGTTTAAAAATGTAATATTACATTCGTGGCTACATAATAATTACTTTACTGATATAGATATATTTGCATGCCATAATTGTGTTCAAAGTTTTGTCTAATACCAATTAACGTAAAATATTTTAATTGATTGAATGTTGATTCTATTTCAACTTGTTTAATCTTATATACTATTATTCTTCTTGATTTAATTTAATCTAATTAGTTGATGAATGCTGATCCGATTTTATCTTGTTTTATCCTATCTATTATTATTATTCTAAATGTTATTCAATCTTATTAGTTGAACTGCATTGTATTTTTATGGGTCATATTCTATATGGGTTTTATTTTATTTTTTAGTGGCACATATTACCAAATATTTTTTTATATGCGAATAATGTAGTGGGCCACAATTTTAGAATTTATTAATATTATTAATTTAAATGCATATTTTATATATTGTGGCTGTTTTTTGTCCCTTAATAAATAAATACATAATGATCACATTCAAAATCACAATTAATAATAAAAAAGGTACATTCGAGTTCGAGTGTTAGACGGCTAGTCAGATCGCACGAACAGTTTATTACAATATAATTACATAATTCAAATAAAAAGCTCCTAGATCCCCGGCGATTACATTACCTACCTATTACCGCTTATTTGATGGCTTTGTATTATAATACTTTTCTAGTCCCCTGGGTGTCGTAAAATGCGGAAGAGAGAAGGCGAGATTATGATAACATGGGGAGAGGTGTCCTCCAGTGTGCTAATAACTTACCTACCGTAATCACCATGCTTATGGCTATATTCCCTAACTTCTGTTAATTGTAACTGTCTATTAGGCAACAATGGCCCGCAGGGGACGTTACCGGGCTGTTGTGATAATAATACCCACATGAATTTATCACGTACCACGGTATCTAGACATGTGAGCCCATTTTAGACAAACCTGTGCCTAATTTTGACAAACTTATACCCATATTTTACACGTTCATACAATTGTTTTACTGTAAACGCGCGCACGACACTGGAGAAATCCTAGTGTGGGGCAACGTTCTTTCTAAGAAAAAAAGAAAAATACAACAATGGACAGGGCGTTAGTATGAGTATAATTGTCTGTTTGTGAAGCATCATATTTTCATTCCGGCCTTATGAAGTACTGCAGTGGGACTAACAATAGACCAACAGACTTGGATCTATATAGGAAACAATTCGTATCGTAAGAAAAACGTTAGTAAAACAAGATCTATTATACGTATTTTTACATTCTGTTCGTAATTATATTGACACTGGATTATGGAAGTCCTTATAAAATTGTATTATGATAAATAAATAAAATATGATTACTTAGCTCCCATAGAAATTAAAATTTTATTTCTAAAATATTCAATAAGTTTTGATGTTGTGCAGTTTCCAGATTATCTGGTACATTAATACGTAATCAGCTCATTACTATCCACTGCTAGGCACGGGCCTATTCTCACGATGAGGAAGGTGAGGCCTTAGTCCACCACGCTGGCCTAGTGCGGGTTGGCAGACTACACACACCATTGAGAATTTCACTCTATCAGGTAGGCAGGTTTCCTCGTGATATTTTCCTTCACCATTTACGCAAGTGATAATCAAATTCTGATCCGCACATGAATCCAAAAAGTCAGAGGTGCGGGCCGGAATCGAACTTGGAGAGGAGGGCCTCTATGAAAGGCAAGCGTTCAACCACTAGGCTAACACTGCTTAGCTAATAAACCGAATAAATATTCAATCATCAGACATTCAATTATTTTCATATAGGCCCTGGGCCAAAATATACCCAGCAGTCCTACATTAAATGACCCTACTATTATAGACGAGTATACAGCTAAAATTACTGCCACATTTCTGCAAAGCCCAAATTTCTTTGTACAAACGAAAATAATTAAAACATATAAATAAAATATAACACAAAATCATCGAGGCATAATGTACTCAATGTACAAAATCCTTATTAAGTGGCATCTGTTGATCTGTAATTAATAACCTGGCAATCGAAATTTCGAACGGGATTGCATGGGATTTTATCGAATGACGATGAAACTCTGTCGTATCAAAATAACTGTACATTTTTAGCTGAGCTTTTTATGTCATTAATAACATTCAGTTTTTAAAATCTACTATTTCAAATAGCAGCTTGCTTTGCAATAACACAAGGAGACCCGTTTAAAACTCTTTAGAATGTCATAAAGGTATCTGTTTGCATTGATCAAAGGCCGTTAAGCAATAATAGGTGCTTATAAGCGAAGTTGACACTGCAGAAAGTGCTTTCCGATAATGAACTTAAGTAGGTGTCCACGTTTTATAATGAACAGGAGATAACGTGGCAATTTAGTTGCGAAAAGAAGAGAGCGAAAATATGAATTATTTTCATTTTAACTTTATCGTTGACTGAAGCAATTTTGCTTGACTTATTGTTTTTTAGGGTACCATAAAAGATCACTCGTGTGTCTGTCTGCCCGTCTGTCACAGCCAATTTGCTCCGAATCTACTGGACCAATAAAGTTGAAATTTGGTACGCATATAGATTTCTGCCCAAACACGTATATGTGTAACGTAAATAAATGAATTTTGAATATGGGATCACTTATGGGGGGCAATATAGATATATTTTGTGGGTCTGAAATGTATTTATTTTATCATTTTAAGAATATATACGAAAATTGGCCATCCCTATCTCCAAAACTACAGAGACCAAATATTGAAAAAAAAAATAGCTCTTTACCTATAGTATAGGTTACATATAGTATAGGTACTAATACCATAGATTACAGGAAAACCTATAAGAAGTCTATGGTCTTAAAGTAATATAGTAAATCTTTCAATATTGTGCGCACAATCTTACGTTTACGGTTGGAATGTATGGAAAAACACGTTTTTCAACTACGATGTCAAGTTTGTCCTGGGGTTAAGTTATTAGTAGGTACAAGACCGAATTCAACAATAGACAATTATATCCACTGTCGGCAATTTCGGAAACCTCTCCACGCAAGTTCAACTCACACTTGCCCGGTTTTTTCTTTCATGTCATGATAAAGAGAAGCAGCGTTCTTCTTGTCAACTGATAATATAATTCACTCCGATTTAGTTTTCTTTTTATTATTTTAGATACAGATTTATTATTTAATTGTGGCACCACTGCCGGAAAACGTCATACGTCACGAAGGTTGTACCTGAAAACCAGCACTGTTGTCACAGTATTATGCTGAGTGACAACCTTTTTTTTGCATGGACACGACGCACAGAGTCTATAATTAATTATTCTTAATGTTTATAATGTAATGTAATAAACTGGTAATGTTGTTTACCTATCTGATTTGTTGCTTTTTATAAATATATATATATATTTACGTTATTATTTTTACCCTGGATTCTGAGTCCTTTGGCCATATACCTAAAAATTATTTTCTGTTGCCAGTTTATTGTACTTAGGTAATTATTGTGAAGTTAAAAAAATAAAAATATTGTGTTAATTTAAGTTGTGTGTATTATTGGTGCAAAAATAAATGATTTTTCGTTCTTTCGATCACGCGCAATTATGTCTGTTGTACGAGTAATGATGTTAATACACTCTTATGACCGTCCTTTATAGCGAAGCTTGAGGAGGAGCATGCGATGCAAGCAACGAAAAGATACGGGCTGAAACTAAGGACAGAAAGAAAGGAAAACAAACTAATTATTTCACAAAAAATGTTTTTGTGAAATAATTAATATGTGTAATAAGGACAGCCTTATTAAGATATTAACACCACTCCATCCACTCCCGTGGATGTCGTAAAAGGTGACTAGGGGACTCTAAGCCCTCTGGATGGGCAGTAGCATCTCTTCAGTAAAACAGCAGCTATTCTGCGGTCACCAACACGCCTGCCAAGCGTGGCGAATTGTAGTGGTTACAACCGGTCGTCTATGGCTATGGCGTCGTCTATGGTCTTTGTTCAATAATGGGCATCATTTTGCTGATATGATGATGATGATTATGTTGAAACAGTTATTTTTGTACACATATTCTGTCATATATTGTTAGTCAAAACTTTATTAAATAAATTCCTCTCGCAGAACAAAATACACATTTACATTCTTACCGTGGTCAAAACGAACCATAGCCATAATCATATCCATACAGTGTTCATTATATCATGCTCAAATGGCATGGGACGATAACTGGCGACTCTATAGAGATACAGTCATGGACAGACATAATTCATTATGATATGATATGATAAAACCGATTCATTATGATTCCCATTGTACCTAATAAAATAATTATTTTATTTCCAAGAATTCAATAAACATTTTCCTGGACAAAATACTCTTTATGAACTAAGCCTTACTTTACCGCAAACGTATATAGTTTCTCGTAATACCCCAAAATTATCTCTAATAATGCTATATGATTCCATTCAATGGCATATTGTCTTTGTCGTATCAGGGTTACACAAGGGAAATTACATGTGAAGGGCTCAATATAACCTGTAGGTCAGATTGACAAAGGAAAGCGCTTATATTTTCACCGGCTATTTACGCAATAAATCGGTAAAGAACGTAAATAAAACGGTATCGATGTTAGTGGGAATCTCCGATAGGAAAGTTGTGAAACAGCTGAAAAAACTGGCTGAATGTTGATTTGTCATATGATTATTATATTATGATTTATTATATTATACAGGTAATTTCCCAATTCCCCGAGTCGAGAGGGTAGTGGATGCACTACACCGGCTGCTGCCCAATCTCGGGGGACCATGTGAGGAAGTTCACCGTCTCTACAGGGGGTTGTGCGGTCCGTGGCCCTTTACGGGGCACCTGTTTGGTCAGCTCGACTATCAGGCGCCCAGCACTGCAAAACCAGAATTCACGGTCTGCAGCGCAGAGTGGCTATCCGGATCGCACGAGGATACCGATCAGTATCCTACGAGGCCTGTCCTCTCGGAGAAGGATGCGTGGGTCTACGATCAAATACGTTCCCTCTGCCAAAGCGGCGAAGACGCGCCTCCGGGGGCGTTAGAGAGGCTGAGGCCGCTAGCTCGGCGACGCGCACTTGGAAAGTGGCGTCATCGCCTACGGATGCAATTTGTACCAAGCGCGTCGTCGAGGCCATCCTGCCGCTCTTTGCACCTGCCTCAGAAGCAGCGAGCTCTTTGCCAGCAGTAGTGTCGGCTATGTTGGTAGAGCATGCAAACTGGAATGCAGTGGTATCCTTATGTGAGAGCGTCATGCTCCAGAAGGAGACCGCAGAGCGGGATCGGGAGAGGGCCGATCCTGCTCGAAGACGAAGGAGACAGCGCCGGGGTAACAACCGCCCTGACGCCTAATTCCCATAAGCCTGAAACCCCCTGCCGTAGCTACAAGGCGGGGGACCTCTGGGTTCGCGGGTGCGTAGATTGGGGAATCTGCGTGCCCACACCAAGCGACCCAAGAGAAGACAGTAGCACACATGTGGTTACGCGCTGCCGTGGCGTTGAACCCGGTTTAAGATTCAAACACACGTGCTTCGAAAATGAAGCGATCGAACCACCTAGTAAGGTTATGATTATCGCAGTAAGGAAGCTTGATTTTTAGTACATACAAAATCCGAGAGTGCCTAAAAAGATTATTATTACGACAAAAAAGTATAATGAAAACTTAAACGTCAATAGGCTTGTTATCTTGCCCCGTAGTCCGCGAATAAAAATGCTACATTGATGTGGATGTGTGGAGGGTCGTGTGAGGGCGAGTAACATCCCTAATCGACCGTGGTGATATCACCGGCGTGGTCAGCTGACTTGGTATTAATATCTATGTAAAAAACTTAGACGTTCGGAAAACTTCGCAACGTCTTTTCGTCAACAATACCTGAAAACGAAAGTCTTTAACAAATGTTTGTTACCAGTGATGACATATGGGACACAGACGTGGGCACTCACTATGGGTGTGATAAGAAAGCTCAAGGTCACTCAGCGAGCTATGGAGAGAGCTATGCTCGGTATTTCTCTACGAGATCGAATCAGAAATGAGGAGATCCATAGAAGAACTAAAGTTGCCGACATAGCTGAAACGATTAGTAGTAGATTAGTCGCAATGGGCTGCACTTTGTTCATAGAACTGATGGCCGTTGGGGTAAAAAGGTTTTTAGAGTGGAGCCCTCTTACCGGAAAACTCAGCGTGGGACGACCTCCATCGGGGTGGACAGGACCTGTGGAAGATCGCTGGGAGTCGTTGGATGCGGGTGGCATGTAACCGCTCTTGTGCAAATCCATAGGTGAGGCCTTTGTTCAACAGTGGACGTCCTTTGGCTGATATGATGATGATGATGAACTTAAATCATTTTTAACTTATTTTTGGGGCAAAAAAAAACGATGTTCAAAATTATTGCAATTCTATTACCGATCCTGAACAAAAAAATTTCAGATTTCGTATAAGCTAAGTAAAATGTTGTATGTAACTCAGCCCATCTGAGCTGTTGTACCAAGATCTGTGTACTTATAATCTCTTGGTAATTGTCAGAACAACCAGAGATGTATAGCTGTAGATGGAGACCGTACCGACAACTCTCAATTTTCGTTCTACAGTGTTAAAGTATTCTCTACCTAGCCTTTCAAATACATTAATGAACGTTTAAAAGCAATGTTCAATCTAAACGTTACTCGGTGCCTGCTTAATTAATTGAAACTCAAATCACCTACTATATTAAGTTCACATTACACTCTCTACTTGGCAGCCTCTAATCACAGAATGAATAAATTAACACTTCTGTGATAAGCATGTTGAAGATTTGACAGTTTTCAGGTGACTTTCAAGATGCTACTAAGTTATTATCTAGCTATAATTTTGTGCAGTCGAATGCTTTGCCGTGTGGTGCCGGCTCAGAATGCCACCACCCCTTCTCCTCCCATGGGTGTCGTAAAAGTCGACTAAGGGATTAGCCGGAGAATGGGCAGCAGCGTCCTTCGAGTACATTAACAACTCAACTGCGATCGCCAACCCGCCTGCCAAGCGTGGCGATTATGGCAAAACCCCCCAATGAGCGACAACAAATCCATATCGGTGGTTGTGGTGATCTTTGGGGGAGGCCTGTGTCCAGCAGTGGACTTCACTCGGCCGAAATGATGATGATGATAATTTTGTGGCGAAAATCACATTTGTATTATAGAATATGTAAGCAATGAAACGTTAACGGTGAAGGAAAACATATTGGGGAAACCTGTACACCTGATGAGAGGGCACCAAAATGTTCTCAATTGTGTGTGTAATCCGCCAACCCTAGACTAGCGTGGTGGACTAAGGCCTAACCTTTCTCATCATGTGAAAAGGCCCGTGCCCATCAGTGGGACAGTACTGGGCTGATTATGAGATAAAAGCAATGATTGAATATTTAGTAATGGACACAAATAGATATTTCAATTTCGCCGAGTGTATCTTTTTGAAGTTAGCTACACAAACATTTTTTAGGTTTACTATAATTTGGTCTAGTTATATGGACATATTTCCATACACAGTGATTAAATCTAAACTGTAAAGTACGCACGACTACATATCAAGCTAAAAATTTCCAGTATAAGTTGATCTCGCATTATATAGGCTTTCCTTACAATGAGACGTCAGCATTTACTGGTATAGTATAGCATGATATGTAGCCGTGTGTACAACTTTACTTGTAAATAAAGCCCACAAGTCGCTTTTATTGGTAAGCCTTAGAATAATAACACCTAGAACAAACACACACAGTGCTTAACTATTTTAACGGTGACGATTATGTACGAATGTAAACGACGAATATATCAGTGCTCTATCATTTCCTCATGAACACTTCTCTCGTAAAGTAATTAGGTAATTATGGCAACTGTGATGTTACGAAAATGGCTACGTATTACAACATTATATGTCTGCCTATGTGTGTGAAAGCTAAAGTAAACATACGTTGCTTACGCACTCATAGTGTTAAGGAAATGCGTTTGGGACAGCAGTCCAAAAGATACTATCCTTCTAGGTTATTATTTCGAAATGGTAAACCTTATGCAGAAATCTTTAGCTACAAGTTGTAGTTAATGAAAAATATACCGAAACGAACAAAAAGACTGAAGGGATCAGAAACTTTGTTAATAAATGTATAATGTAGCGAAGATAAACATCGTTTAACGCGACACAAGACTGACGAAGATTCCGTTTCTAAAAGTGAATATAATAAAAGTATATTCTTACCTGTAATAGCCCAAAGTTCTTTCAAGCACTCCTCTCTCGACCTCTGTATTGCGGACCTCTTCTGCACCTCAGGTCCCGACTCCAAATACTCAAAGAGCACGGCACCAAGTAGTACATAAATAACAACTAAAATCACCAGCCCGATTTGCGAGAATGCCGCCCTAGCGAATGCCGCGGCCGCACGACGCATAAATCCTGGCCGCTCGCGTCCCTCCAATGACACCTCTGACGACATAATTATACGATTTTTGAAATCCGAACTAATAAATTATACACGCACTTTTCTTTTTATGGCCATTGCTTTTGTTTCGCCCATTGTTTTAGTTTTAATTAATTGATTGAAATCACCATTTAAACTCTTACACTAACTAGATTACCGACTTATTTTTTTAAGTAGGTACACTGCTACTATGAACACCCATTATAACCTGAAACAAAAAAAAAACATATTAAAATTCTTCTGATTTCCATCTTAATGCTAGTTCTAATCTTTTGATTCGGGGATCCGTTTATGAAATATTTAGGTTTGAACATAACATGTAGTTGAGTGTTTAAAAAGTTCCTAGAACCTCAATTGAAATGAATTGCAAAATTAATTTTGTATTTAGAATTTTTTCTTAGAAAAACCGCGAAGTAGAAGCGGTAAGACTGCCATTTTTATTACTGTGCTTATGTTTCTGTTTTCTTTAATTTTTTATGGTGTGCAATCTTTTTTAAGTCTATTTCTATTGCATAATCGCAAACAGAAATTATAACTAGATATTCTTTTGTTGTTCTTTTGTAGTGAAAAGAAGAAAGTGCAATTCACATGGTTGGTGCAGTGGCTGATACAGTCGGCTGCTGTGCACCGGGTCGTGGGTTCGATTCCCGCACGGAACAAATATTTGTACGATCTGCAGGTAGTTGTTCCGGGTCTGGGTGTATTGTGTGTGGAATTTGTGTTTGTAAACGCACCCACGACACAGGAGAAATCCTAGTGTGGGGCAACGTTTTTTAAAAAGAAAGAAAAGAGAAAAAAAATGTTCCGTCAAATAAGGGTTTGATGTTATATTTGTGCGAGTTAGGGCTGAAAAAGGCTTAAAAGAGTCGAAAATGTTCCGTATAAGTAGCAGTACTGACTACGGAACCCTACCAAGTTCGTGGTCCTACACGAACTTGGCCGGTTCTTATTTTACATATTATATGTGTTCTATTCTCCTAAACCATTAAAATAATCCCACTTATTATTTAACCTGTATTGCTTTTAGCATTATAGCGTAGCGCATATAAAAATATTATTATTTGTATCTCGTTGCTTAATGGTAGTAGCATGGGTATGTTTTATAAATTATCATTGCGGCATTTATAAGTCTACAGTGTTAACTTTAAGACGAGGTAAAGAATTTCTTAATTTTTTTAAGAAGAATCAGCAGTCAACTATGGAAAACAAAGTGTTTTCCGTAATGCTAGATAACGAGCGGCATTTTTGCCTTAAAATTACAACACAATTGTGGAAATCTATGGGGGAGGCCTATGTCCAGCAGTAAGATGCTAAGATGGTTGTGTAAGATTGTTAGCGTAAAATTTAACTGTTGAGTAAGAAGTACCTACCTAACAGATCGAATAAAATAGCTAAACACACACACACGCACGTACCTAAGCGTCCACAGCTGAAGATGGGTCACCCAACGCTAACTATAATAAGCGGTCTTACATAACACACAATGTGACCCATTGCCATATGCCATCAGACTTGGCAGATTGGTGATTGCAGTATGGATACTATTCCACAGAAGGAACGCTGCAGCCAATCTCTCTGGTTTAGTCTCTTAGTAGCGCTTCGTGAGGCAGATTCAGTGACCCCTTCTAAAACTATAGGATGCAGTTGACCTTAGACCTAGTAGCAACCATAATCTCTGATCGATGATGAGACCTGACTCCCCCTCCCCTCTCACAGATTATAATCCTTGATCCATCCCTGCTTAGTACACTACTACAATATATTCTTAATACACACTTCACCACACGGAAACCTGCTACCTAAGGATAACCATAACTTATTATACTTTGACGGCAGCTTTTTCTATATTTTTTTAGTCATCTCAAAAATGTCACTACTCTACGTCCTTAAAATATATTATCTATCACAACAGTCCAATTCCTTTCACGCCTCGATATAATTTCGAAACAGAAATACCTGTTATCCAAAGGGTTTTCCCTCAGCTCTGTACTAAGCCCATATATCAAAGAGACATTCGGACCAAAACTATTTGTGACATCCGAGTCATGTCGTGGATCGAATTTAATGATTCCATCCCCACTTGTAAGTATCTAATTGAATGATATCGCCCGAGAGAATTGGCTTAGAAAGTGTCATAGAAGACAATATGTTTCTGCTTATTGTTATACGAGTATTTACGGATATATTATGGCATAGTGAACGATGGAATTGCCATATCCATGTAGATAAAATCCCAAATGAATCTCACTAATATTTACAAACAAATAAAATGTGTGTCTGTTTGTAATGTCAAAATCACAGCTTTTTACTAAATGCATATATAAGTATGTATGGTACTTATACCAAAACAAATTTGTCCGGTTAAGCATCTAGATCCCTCTTGGGATGAGTGAGAAAAAAAAACACAATTTGGAATTGTTTTGTCTGTCTGTTTGTTCCGGCTAGTCTCCGAGACAGCTGGCCCATGCGGGACTTTCACCGACAGATAGCTGATGTCATAAGGAATAACTTAGACTACTTTTAGTTTTGAAAAAGAATTAGGGTTCCACGAAAAAAATTAAGACCCCATTAAATTCAACATTTAAACTAATTATGTAATAATTATTTATAAATAATCCGATTTCATATTCCGATATAATCTCTAACTTCGCCCTGAGATAGATTAAATGAATAAGAACACAAGCTAAAATGCGGGTAGTATTTTACCTTCTTATAAAACAACCGTGTAAGCCGGCTAAGAATAATAGTTACCACCCTTCTCTTTCTGTGGGTGTCGTAAAAGGAGACGATATTTCGTCATATATTTTAATAAAAAGGGTAAATAGCGGATCGGTCCTTTGTCTGGTACCGACAAACTTCAATAATTATTTAGTCTGGGTTTAAATTTTTTTAGACCTAAGTTCTCGGTGCGTATGTAATTAAGTTCCTTAATGCACATTCTTGAGATCGTCGGGGAATCTGAGACTTGAGATGCCAATGCATTCTACCAAATTTTGTGATAAATCCTTTACCGTGCAGGCTGTCCGATTATGGAATGCACTGCCTGTGTCAATCAAACGTGCCCAGTCATTGGTTACTTTTAAAAAACTAGTAAAGGAATATTACTTAACTGTTTAATTGTTTTTTGTATTTACCAGTATAGTACTTTCTTTTTATTGTGTATTTTCCATATATTTATTTTTTATTATTATTATATACGATATACGAATATTCTTGTGGATTATTTATAATGTATTGTATAAAGTATTATATGTATTATATGTGCATATTACTTAAGTAATGTATGGATTATATACCTATTTGTATTATATTTAATTGTCTGGATACAGTATTTGATTATATTAATATAATAAGTAGACTACGGAATACCCCCTTTGTCTTTTTCCATCTTTTTCTTGTACATCCAAAGGTTGTCTGTAAGAAATCGCTAATAGCGATAAGACCGCCCATTGTACAATTACTGTTTATAAAATGATTCTTAGTAGTTGTTTTTAAAATGGTGTACAATAAAGAATATTCTATTCTATTATATTCTAAACGTTAACTCTAGGAGTTCTAGAGAGACGATGAGAACGATGTCCTTAAACACTAGGATTTCTCCTGTGTCGTGGTCTCCTGTCTAGTTTACAGACATAAATTCCACTTGCATAAACACCCATACCCTGAACAATTACCTGTAGGCTATACAAATATTTGTTCCGTGCGGGTAACAAACCCCTGACCCGTAGCGCAGAAAGCTGTTTGCTTAGCCACTGCGCCAACTGTGCTGTCAATACGGAATAATCATCATGGAATTCCTCCGCCCCGGGGAAGGGCGGAGGCGCCTCCCATACTCTTAACAGCTAAAACCCGATGGTGTTCCTTATACTTACATGTGGATGAGGATGCGTTGTTTGCAACTTTCAACCTGTGTTCTTTATGTTCGTGTGTTTTCTTTAACTCTTTTAAGTTATAATCAATTTAACTTGTTTTGATTTCATTAATTGGGTATGCGCCTTAGACTTCGGTTTAATGGTCTAATACTCTAATGTATCCGCTGTCTCTTTTCTATAGGTACTCATTTAGGAACACGGGATTACTATCGGGACTGTTACCTACGTAAAGACTACAAGGAGGCGATCTACTTCGTACATATAAGAACCGATGAATAGGTAAAAAGCAGAAAAAATCTACGACGTAGATGTGTGCATAGCCAATCACTGTCAAATGCTAACTTTCTATAATGTAAAAGAAGCGTCAGCTGTCTCACTTGCTAACAGTATCCAATTTCTCACTTGGATCACTTAAAAAGTTTATAACTATATTAAAACTTTCACGCACTTGGTTTAGAACTATTTCAGCTATCCAATTTCGATTTCAATCTTCGCTTTTCTTTTATATTGACCGTTAAATTAATTTTCTTATAGCATAGGTAGGTATTTTGCTAACATTATGTATTTATTTATTCGTAAATAAATACACAATGAAATTAAAAATAATATAATTAGAGATATCAAATAGCAACAATCGTTTACAAAGGCACTGTAATTTAAAGGTGCCTACATACAATGACATCATCGTAGCCTACATATAATTTATTTTTAATAACTTTATCTTGATGTAATAATGTCTTATCTTGATGGTCAGATATAGAAATTTGTATGTAGGTTTTATTTCCCCAAGTTCTTGAAATAAATTTATATCAACAATGTATGTATGGAGACCGCGCACCGGAAAACGCAGCGTGGGACGACCTCCAACGAGGTGGACAGACGACCTGGTGAGGGTCGCTGGGAGTCGTTGGATGAGAGCGGCATGTGACCGCTCGTTGTGGATATCTAAGGGGGAGGCCTTTGTTCAGCAGTGGGCGTCCTGTGGCTGATATGATGAATGTATGTATGTTAAGCAATTTGATAATACATACCGATACTATTGAACTACCTATAGTCTTAATTTGCGAATGATGCAGGTATGGGTATTTGGGGTTCAGAGAGATACTTACAGTAAATAATAAATACGAGTAGCGTCATTAAAAACGCAAAAAATGGGACAGTTAAGACCTTGCATGAAAATGGTAAGCATAATTAAAACATGTGTGTATTAGTGTAAACACGTAAGAAGTGAAACTCCTTTGTGACATCATTTTTTTGAAAAATGATCTACTATTTACAACTTTACAGAAATTGGTTAAATAAAGCTAAATTAGGGAAAGTTTAAGCAAAAGGCTTTTATTATCATAGACATGGATACAAAATAGTTGAAATTATCTGTTTAACGGAAAATTGTGACTTAGAAATAAAGATGGCGCGTAACAGAAAAATGTTACTATTTTAAATTTCTCCCATACGTCGATAAAGAAGTTTCACTTCAAAAACATAAATAATTCTCAGAGGTACTTGAACATTCAGACTTTAGTTAGCAAGTTCCAAGATGTAGATTTCCTATCGAGAAGAACGAGCACGAAACTTCATGGTTATTCTTTTTATAAAATTAATATAGATGTCAGTAAATTCATACCAAGGCATTGTTTAATTCACTTACAATAATGATAAAAATTTAAAGAAATATAAGAACATGATTGATGTTCGGTTTAGTACTATGACTTCAGCATAAAACCTATACGTAGCAACGTGTTTCATTCATTTATTTAATTATTTTTTCGATAACATCTATTAGTGATGGCCCCGTGCGTTAGTGGTTCGATTATTATATCAATTGCTATTACATTTCGATCGATCTAGTACAATTTGGTGTTCGTTGCTATGCTTAGTTTTTTCTTAGGTAATTTACTTCATAGTATTACTTATTCATTAAATACCCACATGAAATAACTAAGCGACAAATATAATTTAAAAATAAAATAAATAACTGATGTTTCTCCTGGAATATGAAAGCAATAAATTTATATTTATTTAATACCGTATCTTTAACTTTAGTTCCGTAACTTTAGTTCTAGTTTCTTTGTAGTGGTTTGAAACTTTTGATGACTTGTGAGAACGTCACTATTTGTTCATCCGTAACAATAAAGTATAAGATGGTTTATATATTTATGAAACTAGTATATTTCTTAGGGGAAGTATATAGCTATTTGTATATCGTACTAAGATCCGCCATCAAGATAAATTGAGACTGGTGGTCAGCATAAGTAATTAACTACACGAAAGCATATTCTACACAGCTCCGCGGATATTCAGTAATCTTCCACTGACTATAAGAAATCTTAAGGATATTAATTTGTTCAAAAAGAACATCTATGCTTTTTATTTTCTCCATCATATACGTTAGTATGAATTGAATTATATGTGCCACGCTGATTGTATAAGTATAATGTGTGTCTGTTAATCTGACTATGTATTGTTCTTTATTGTATTTAATTTAATATATACAATATTTATATATTTATAGACATATTCAATAATAATAAATTAATCAATTTATTAACTACATAATTATCCATTAACATTGTATGTCCGAGAGGCGGGAAATAGCCGACATCTTCTGTACCTATGATTCACAATAAAGCATATTTAATTTGAATTTGAAGATTTGTTTTTGTACTGAAAAAATACGGAACTTGATAGGCGTGGAAATGTGAAATATATACAAATAAATAAAATTGAAGCGTGTTTGTAATGTCAAAATATATACGAGGGCGGCACTGAAAATTTCGGGAATCAAGGAAGTGACACAACATTACTATTTAAAAATGTATTTATTGCTTTTCGAAGTATTCTCCGCGAAATTTGACACATTTTTCCATACGATGGAACCAATCATTGAAGTAACCATTCCATTCGGAAGTTGGGGTCTCCAAAATAGCCGTTTTGTAGGCGTCCACAGCTTCTTTAGGTGATGAAAATCTCTGTCCACGCAATTTATTCTTTATTTTAGGGAAAGTATAGAAATCATTAGGGCTTAGGTCGGGGCTGTACGGCGGATGGTCTAATAATTCTATGTTTTCTTGCTCTAAAAACTCTTTTGTTCTGTGCGCGGTGTGAGAACTCGCATTGTCGTGATGGAGGATGATGCGGCGGTTGCAGTTCTCTCTACGGAGTTCAGAAACGACCTGTGGCAAACAAATGCTAGCATACCATTCTGCATTAACCGTTCTTTGTCGCTCAAGAGGAATAGTCGTAACATGGCCGGTTTTGGAGACAAACGTGGCCACCATTTTTTTTGCAACACTCCGTGAACGAACAATTTTTGTTGGCTTTAACTCATTTTCGAACACCCAAACTCGTGACTGGTTTTTTGTTTCGGTTCGTACGCATATATCCAGGATTCGTCACCTGATACGATGTTGTATACAGCATTTGAGGATCTTGCGTGGAATCTTTCGAGAGTTCTGACGCACCAAGTAACGCGAGCCGCTTTTTGCTCTTCACATAGCAAATGCGGTATCCATCGGGAAAACAACTTTTTTACACCTAATTGTTCATGCAAGATTATTTGTATTTGACTCATGCCAATGTCTAAAGTTGCCTGAATTTCGCGGTATGTCACATGTCGATCTTCCTCAATCAGCTTACGCACAGCATCAACGTTTTCTTGGGTGACTGCAGTTTTTGGACGACCTTGACTAGGATCATCACTGAGCTTGACACGTCCATGTTGAAATTCAGCAAACCAGCGATAAATTGTGGTTTTAGATGGGGCTTCATCACCAAATGCAGAAATCATCCGGTCAACACACTGTTTTTGTGTTAAACCACTTCGAAAGTCATAATAAATCATCGCTCTTGAATTTTCTCGAGTCAATTCCATTTTCTCAACGACAAAACAAGTTTGACAAAACCTTGTGACAAGACCGTGAATCTTTTTTTAAATAAATAAATGGTATTCGATTTGTAAAACCAAGGAGTTTTCAATTAAAAAGATTTTAATATGACAGGAACAGTGGAAATATTCCATTCCCGATACTTTTAGCGCAGCCTATGTATATTCTGTGTCAAGCGTCTATGCCTAACTACTCTAAATTTATTTTAAATTAAACGCGAGTGAAACCGTGGGTCCCAGCTAGAAGAAAATAAATTAATGGATGGCGTAACTGCACCTGCCTAAGCACACTTAACTAAAAAATGACCAGGCTGTATGATGCTCAAATCTTTGTCTACCTTCAAATGCGTATTTACAGCATTAACCATATCGGTGTGCTTGAAATATTTGCTTTATTACAGCCTGATTGAAATGCGTTAGCTTTCATGAGCAAGCCATTTTAAGTTTAGCCGCACATCGGTCTTTAGTCTCGACATAAAATAATACTAGAAAGCACGAACTTACATCCAGTTGAAAACGCTGCATTATTTATTCTTTTAAAAATACACAATGTTTACAGTTTTTTTTTTTTTTTACCTTGTTGCTTACCTCTTTTCTCGGGTCCTCGCTAAACAGAAAGGCAACAAAGTGATAATGATACCTATTGTACGAATAGAACGTTATTAATTATGAGCTAATACAGTCCTTTTTTCCCAGCCGAATTTCATCGTGGCCTGCCGCCCCGGGGAAGGGCATGCATGCCGTTCTGTTTTATTTATTTAACAAAATCCACTAGAGCCGCCCATTAGTGCCGCCACATATGGCACCCGTTGAAGAACATGACGCAAACTTGAACGTTTATACCAATATCACGACACAAATCGGAGATCACACTATGATTTCATAGATGTTTGCGTTTTTGTATGGGAAGACGTAGCTGTAGCCGTCTGTTGACTAGTGCCCGTAATTGACCTAGCTCGACCGGAGCCACGCCATCATAGAAACCGCCGTAAAGTAGCAACATTGTGTTCCTACAAATATAGTGAACTTCATTTGAAGGGGATAATCAGCAGGTTATAGGGATAGCATTAATTTAAAAAGTTGTCATTTCTAATTATTCTTTTTTGCAATTATTTTTTGCAACTTATAGGACTCGCCGGAGGATGGGCAGCAGCCTTCGAGTACATTAAAAACTCAACTGCGATCGCTAACCCGCCTGCCAAGCGTGACAAAACACCCTAATGGGTGTACCCAGTCGTTCTGACGATCGTTAGCGGAGGCTTGTTTCCAGCAGTGGACTTTATTCGGCTGAAATGGTAAAAGATTTTTGTAGAATTCTACATGTCTTTTATATGTTTGCCCCACACTAGGCTTTCTCCTGTGTCGTGGGTGTAGTTTACTAACATACATCTTATTTACATATTTAGTTTTACATTGGTTCATAAAATGTAAATTTTGTTTTAGTCTTTTCTTTTTCAGCTCCACTGCTCACTGCCGCTTCTTTTCCGTTTAGGTATATGTTAGTTATATACCCATCTTTCAACCTTAGTTTCTCTGAACATGCCAGCATTAAATCATCAAACATACCTACGTTGACACAGTTGCTAAGTCAGAGGAAGACACTACAATACCACGGTATAAGCTCGTAAATCCGTGACTTAAGACATTGAAGTTACACGAACAGCCATAACATGAAGATGAATGTCTAGTTTGTTTTCGAAGATTGATCAATGTTCAGGCAAAAGTAGATCTTACGTTTAGGTACTGCTAAACATGAAAATGCTTATATTATAAATAAGAAAGGCATCTATTTGACTTTATAATTCACTGGTCCCAGGATCTTTTCTGCTAATTCCCGTAATTGATGACGACCTGGTGAAGTTAGCTGGGAATGGAGGAGAGCTGGATGCAGGCGGCTTGTAAACTATCGCTGTGGAAATCTATGGAGGAAGCCTTTGTTAAGCAGTATACATGTTTCGGCTAATATGAGACGATCATGTCAAAAATGTTGGACTGTGTAAGGCAGATCGAATGGCAACCCGTGGTCCCTGCAAAGAATAAGCCTCTCTACTCGTGGGTGTCGTTGTCATTAGTCTACGATTTGTTTCAAATAAATCAACGATAGCACAGTTGGCGCAGCGGCTAAGCATTTGGTTTCGTGTAGCGGGTTCGATCTCCGCACAGAACAAATATTTGTATAATTTACGGATAGTGGTTTCGGGTCTTGGTGTTTGTGCATGTGAGATTTATGTCTGTAAACTGTACCCACGATACAGGAGAAATAGGTTCAAATAGGTTGATCGTATGAAGAAGAGCCAGCAAGAAACTCCATATATGTAATGTGTATACATCCATATGTGTAATGAGAGAAAAGTAGTTTGAAATGTAAAGAAGGAACACTACTACTACTTATAATTTATATGCCAGTTATATAGGGAATAATAATGGCGAAAGGGTTGGTTGACCAATGTTGCAGCGTGTTTCTGTGGCCTGTCGACAAGGTTCTTCAGTACCTAATGCGTTTGCCAAGTTAATAATTACCGTTTATTGTACGTGTAATTAAATCCAAATTTAACAGCGGACGATTACAGGCTGGAATCGCACAAAATGGAAAATTGGGGGACGGTTTCCTTGTTCTCCATTGTTGAATTTAAGATTTTTACATTTAATGCCTCTAAAAAAATAAATTCAACTATTTATTAAGTAACCGCTACCCGCTCGCTTTATTGTTGTTTTTTTTATATGGCATTTGTTATAACATTTTGCCAGTGTCAAGTTAAGACTCGCTTTATTAGGCGTAATTTTTTGAAGTGTAATCTTATTTTAGCGCGGTACGCATATTTTTAGATGAGATAACTCTGATATAGAGTGGTGAGGAATGAATAGTGGTCAGCATTGTCCGTGAACGGTGTGAGCAGTATCCTCATACGAGCACTGCAATCTCGTTATAGGGATTCTAGTGCTTGTGTAAGGATAAACGGGGCGTACACTGAATGGTTTAGTATCGAAAAAGGTGTTAGACAGGGATGTGTAGCGTCACCGTGGCTGTTTAATCTGTTCATGAACAATTGCTTGACAGATTTAAAAGAGAATGAAAGTGGGTTGAGAATGAATGAGTTACTCGTCAAATGTTTTCTCTATGCTGATGACCAAGTATTACTTGCGTCCTCGGCAGAGGAGTTGCAGGAGATGGTAACTGCTATGAGTGGAGCTCTTGTTAGAAAGGGAATGAAGATAAATGTATAGAAGACGAAAGTGATGGTGTTTGAAAGAGATGAGGCAGTGACAGACTGCAATATCGTGATTGGAGATGAACAAATTGAACAGGTGAATGAGTTTGTGTATCTGGGTTCAAAGTTTACAAGAGATGGAAAGTGTGAGAGTGATATTGAAAGAAGAGTGAATGCAGGAAACATGGTGAATGGAGCTTTGCACTCCTTTATGAACAGTCGGAAGGTGTCTAACAAGGCTCGTTTGGCTGTGCATGAGGGGGTGTTGGTTCCGACACTCATGTACGGAAGTGAAAGTTGGGTATGGCAGAAGAAACATGAAAGCAGAATAAATGCAGTTGAGATGAGAGCGTTAAGAAGTATGATAGGAGTTAAACTGAGTGACAGGATAAGAAATAGTGAGATAAGAAAACGTTGTGGTCTGAAAGAAGATGTAGTGACAAAAATTGAGAAAGGTATACTGAGATGGTTTGGCCATGTTGAGAGAATGAATGAAGAACGATTGACGAAAAAAGTGTATAAGGCGAGTGTGATTGAAAGTGCTGGAAGGGGTAGACCTTTTTTTTTTTTTATTGATCCGGTGGAAATACCTCTTGTACTTCCTTCGCCCCGGGAAAGGGCGAAGGGGCATGCCGGACTCCTACCGGCTAAAACCACCGGAGTGATCATCGTCGGCACCGAAGGGAGGCTCCAGGAACTCGAAAGATCTCCATCTAGAGCCACCCGTTGGTGCCACGCCTTTCGGCACATCTCGGAGAGGATGACAGTAAAGTGGTCATCCCCTCTAGTGGAGGGAAGGCGACTGTAAAGAGGCCACCCCCCCAGGCATCTCTCGAGGGGATTGTAAAAGATTCCCCCGAGGCCTCACTATGCGCTGTGCTGCGCACACAGCGGTACGTGACCACATGCGCACCGCTGTCTTCCCGGGGGTCGCTTGGTATGAGCACGCATATTTCCCAATAAGCGCGCTCACGACCCCCAAGGCCCGCCACTATACAAAGACGCCAGGGGGCTCAGGCGTGTTGAACACGGGCACCGCGGCGGTTGTTACCCCGGCCCCGTGCCCTCCTCCTCCGAGCGGGATCGGCCCTCTCCCGATCCCGCTCTGCGACCTCCTTCTGGAGCATTACGCTCTCACAGAAGGAGACCACAGCTCTCCAATTTTCCTGCTTTGCCAGCATAGCCGACACTACTGCTTGGAAGGGGTAGACCTAGGCGGACGTTTCAAGAACAAATCAGGGACGTCTTGGAAAAAGGCCAGGTCAAGAGTACCCTAAACCGAAGAGCATGTATGAAGGGAATAATGAAAGTGGACGAAGCGAAACAAGTATGTAAGGATCGTAGCAAGTGGAAAGAAGTGGTCTCTGCCTACCCCTACGGGAGAGAGGCGTGATTATATGTATGTATGTATGTATAAATCTCTGGGCTCGCGACACCGTTACGAGACGCAGCTATAGTGTGTGCATATATATGCGGTATTCACGAGATATTTAAATAACTTCGAATCAAAATTGTTTATTTCCTATTTTAGTTACCATGAACCTTATAGTTTCTATTTAATAATTTTAATATAATGATGATGATGAAGAGTATTATTAGTATATGTAAAGTTTCTAATAATTAATAAAATACAATTCATAAATAAAATGCAATTCATAACCCAATAACCCTAGTACCCATCAAAAAAATATCTAATGCGCCAAAATAAGTTTTCACTTCTCTCGGCACTTCCGGAGTGCAAACCGTTTTTTTTTTTAAGTATCCTCTTCCACGACTTAGTCTACCTCTATGCTCAGTCATTCGAGCGTAATGGAGCCTCAATAATATTGAGACAGAAACTTCTACTTTATTTTACTTCTACTTTCTCAGTTATATTGGATATTAATTAATATATTTATATATAAAATATTAGTATATTTTTTCTATCGTTTTATATATAAAATACTTACTGTATGTATTGTTATGTATTTTATGTTATTATGTCTAAGTAATATTGTGTGTGATATTTTATACACTTGACAGCCCAATATCTCTCTCCTTTCTATCAAGTCCATCCAGAGGTTGTCTGGCAGAGATCGCCTTGTGCGATAAGACCGCGTACACGTATCTTTTTAAATATTTATCTTTTAAGCATTATGTGGTGTACAATAAAGAGTATACAAATAAATAAATAAACTTTCATATTTAGGTATTATACTAATCTAATATTTTTTCGATAAGTGCCTGTATATCGTTTACATGAATAAAATATTTTTTATCTTATCTTATCTTAAATAAGTTTAATCCCAAAGTTAGGTCCTAACATAGACGATTACACGTCATACTGAAACAACGGAGGGCATATCGCTACATGACAACCTTGAGAAGAAATGCCGACAGAGACTCGGGGGCAATAAATAAAAACAAGTTAAATAACATACCTTCACAATAAATATTTAATGACTAAAGAAAAGATACTTACTGTACCGAATTATTAACAACTTCGAAAAGGAGGAGGTTCTGAAATCGATGCGTTTTTTTTATGTAAGTTGTAAGTTCACCGAGATTATATTTTAGAGCAATTCATATTTTAACTGATGCAGAATGCTTTCAAATTGGTCCCATATAAATTTCATTACATTTGATTGAGTAATTTTTAAACCAGATTCAATAAGCAGGTTAATTTTACTGCGCTTATCTAGATGATGTCTTAATAGTTTCGACTTTTCTCAGATCAGAGAACCGATTTGAGTCATTCTTATTTTTAGTGGTAAATACTGATATCAAATAAAGTTCTTAAATTTATTTACACTCAAAAGTAACAAATAAAACTTTTTAACAAAAACAAAATACTGACTTCAAAAACCGTACACGATATTAAAATAATATAACCACTGTAAAGGAAAAAAAATCTTCTGAAGTCAGGTAGGGTCAGGTATAAAATATAACTTCTCGTTGGTCTGCAAGCCGGTTTCCGAAAAGGTTTCCGAAAAGGTTTCAGTACCATAGACCACATCCATACGCTGCGGCAGGTTATACAGAAGACCGAGGAGTATAATCTGCCACTATGCTTGGCGTTTGTGGACTATGAGAAAGCCTTCGATTCGATCGAAACCTGGGCAGTGCTGCAATCTCTGCAGCGGTGCCAGATCGACTATCGGTACATTGAAGTGTTGAAGTGCTTATACAGAAACGCCACCATGTCGGTCCGAGTACATGAACAGAGCACGGGGGCAATTCCATTGCAGAGAGGTGTGAGACAGGGGGACGTCATTTCCCCGAAACTGTTCACCGCTGCAATGGAGGATGCCTTCAAACTACTGGAGTGGAAAGGATTCGGCATTAACATCAATGGCGAGTATATCACTCACCTTCGATTTGCCGATGACATCGTAGTCATGGCAGAATCGCTGCAAGAGCTCAGCACAATGCTCGATGATCTCAACAGAGTTTCCCAACAGGTGGGCCTTAAGATGAACATGGGCAAGACAAAAGTCATGTCAAATGCCCATGTCGTGCCCATCCCAATATCCGTTGGGAGCTCTGTTCTCGAAGTTGTTGACGAGTATGTCTACCTGGGACAAACTGTCCAGTTAGGTAGGTTCAACTTCGAGAAAGAGATCAATCGTCGAATCCGACTCGGCTGGGCAGCGTTTGGGAAACTTCGCAACATCTTTTCGTCAACAATACCGCAATGCCTCAAGACGCAAGTCTTTAACCAGTGTGTGTTACCAGTGATGACATATGGAACAGAGACGTGGTCACTCACAATAGGCCTCATAAGAAAGCTCAAGGTCACTCAGCGAGCTATGGAGAGAGCTATGCTTGGTATTTCTCTACGAGATCGAATCAGAAATGAGGAGATCCGTAGAAGAACTAAAGTTGTCGACATAGCTGAAAAGATTAGTAAACTGAAGTGGCAATGGGCAGGGCACATTGCTCGTAGAACTGATGGCCGCTGGGGCACAAAGGTTCTAGAATGGAGACCGCGCACCGGAAAACGCAGCGTGGGACGACCTCCAACGAGGTGGACAGACGATCTGGTGAAGGTCGCTGGGAGTCGTTGGATGAGGGCGGCATGTGACCGCTCATTGTGGAAATCTAAGGGGGAGGCCTTTGTTCAGCAGTGGACGTCCTGTGGCTGATATGATGATGATTGGTCTGCATGAACCATCGTTGGGCATACCTGGCCCCGCCCGACCTCTTTAGATTTTTTTTTTTTGTTTAAAAGTTTTATTTTCTTCATCGAATGACTAAATAGAAAGTAGCAACATAAATAAATATATTTTAACTATTAGTATTATTACCTATGTATATTCCTGTTTAATACATTCTTTTACAAATCGGAGATTAGAAATAATTTTAAATAGCTCTATAAACATTGAAAATTAATTGCAGCTTTACAATACAGGAACCAACAATAAGTTTCCAGGGAAGCCACAGGTGCAGAAAAGAACTAACACCACATCCTAACCTACACAGTCTTTGATTTTATAATTATTTATATACTTTATATTCCAAATGAGATGCACTTATCTAACATTTTTTATTTTGTAGATAGGTAGTACTTACTTGTATTCCAGGCTACAACAGGCCAGGTATACTTGTATTGTAGGCTTAAATTTAATATTAAAAACCTGTGATGTCCGGATTAAGAATACAGCAACACTCCATCTCCTCCCATGGATGTCGTAGAAGGCGACTAAGGGAATCTAAACCAGAGGGATGGGCAGCAGCGTCCCTTCTGTGAAACGGTAGCCATACTGCGCTCACCAACCCGCCTGCCAAGCGTGGTGAGTATTGGCAAATACCCCCCAAAATGATGACACAGTTGTGAAAATCTATGGGGGAGGCCTTTGTTCAGCAGTGGACATATAAATGGCCGATATGATGAAGCAACTTTCGCTAAGGGCGCCCCCTGCGGTACACGGACCTCGGCTTAGGGCGTTGCTGGGGATAATAAGCTATTGTTTTGGGTACAGCTGGATCGGTATTATTTATAATGTATTAGGAGACATTTAAATCTACAGGCTCGGCACAGGCCGGCGCGAGCAAGAGATGGGAGGGAGAAGTGCTAACTTGAACGGGATGGTGACGCGGCGGTAGGCCTCCGCGACGTCGGTGATGTCGTATAACTCCACGGTACATGCTGTATATATCTAATCCGTACCTACGTGTTGGTGCATGCTTTGCTATACTTTTTTTATTTTACCTATCACGCTAATAATTACACCTACTTAATATTTTATGCGTGTTAGTTACAGTTCAATAATGTTGGTACAAAAATACAAACAGAAGCACAGCTTCTTTTTATGGCATCTATATTATAAACTATATACCGATTATGTGGTACTTCGCGTTAAACGCGCGTTTAGCTCGGAGTAAATTTAAATTTAGTGATAATTGTTTGCTTTATAATTACAATAAAAAAGTATTTTATTCCCTATTCCACCACATAATCTACAAATATGGCAAATTTCATTAGAATCTTTTCAGCCATTTGGGCATGATGGAGCCTCAAGAACATTCAAACATACAAACGTTCACATTTATAATAAAAGAAAGATACCTACGTATAATATAGACGCAATATGACATTGCCATAAAAGAATTAACTTGTTATAAACAGGAAGAGCTAGAACTGGGAAAAGTTTTTAATTACTCTAATGTTTGTCAACCTTCACAATAATTACTAAAGAGATGGTGGGTGCTGTACTAAATTATTTCTTTACCAAATTACTAAGTAGAAACTAGCATTGTAAATAAATAATTAGTACCGCAAACTTTTAAAATAAGTTACTTTTTTCAATAATAATATAAATGTGCTCATTTAAATTACTTACCCAAAAAGTTTATTAGACATCATTCACTAGTTTAAAAGGCTAATCTCTGAAATTATTTATATTAACACACGAACATCTAACAATTATTACTATTTAAATACAAGTATTTACACATAAAGTAATATCTGAAACGAGAAGGAATTCCTATATTTCACAATGAAAATTAAGTATCACTATACTACGCGAAACATTTTCCGACTATAGTTTACGATCGTAACGTAAGTCAGTTAGCTTGGGAAGTAGAGCCGAGTTTATCTTCCGACGTCTAAGGTGGTACTGAAGCATGCCTGTATCCAACATATCCAGCAAACAGTTTTCCACTGTTCCTTTCCCTTACAGTTACGATGCGCAAACCTGCGGGAAAAGTATTTCCACGTGATAAGGTTTGTTTATTTAGCTTGTATATAGTGCCATCTCTTCGGTAGTAGAAAAAGTAACAGCAATGAGTTGAGTCTCATGAACGACAAAACGACAAATACAAAACTTAGATGGTGTTTGTGAAATTATAATGAATTACCTTCACGTGCCTATTAAAAATCTAATTAGTTTTGTTTTGAATTTAGGGTAGACACTTTTTATTCGAAACCTACCCTTATTTGTCAGAGAAAAATAAGCATAAATTGGTTGACTACAAATTAAACTAGATGGCGCACTTTTATGTTTTAGCGCACTTGTCTCGCGTCATTCCTATCTAGTGATGCCAGTGGTGGTTAATATAGCGTCTAGCGCAATTAAATAGCGCGCTATATTCACGCAACGTATAGCACACGATATGCCGGCTCCAACTTGACGCAATAAAAATAGCGCCATTAAAAAACAACAAGTAGGTAGCGAGGATAAAAGAGCGAGCAAAAGCATAGAGCGGACGTGGCGAGCCGGGTGGCAGTCATCATGAAAATTCGCGCGCTATCGGTCGTTACCTAACACGTTGATTAAATTATTTATTTATTTTAGATATGCTAACAATGTACATTAAAATTTCGTAAAATTAAAATATATAACGTACATGACATTTGATGACGTCAATAATAAGCATACATCACACAATACGTCATAACAAACATCAAACAATTCCGTGACATGAAAACTGCTATAAGAAATTCTTAATAAAAGAAATATAACCCTATCCTATGTTAATTTAATACATACAAATCTATTATCCCAAGCATGGAAAGTATGAGGAAAAGTTAATAAACTTTTCTTTACTGCTCCATTTTATTTAGATAGAAATTATTTTACGTATGGAATATACTATAAAGTATTCAATAGTAAGAATATAACCGAAACAGCGCGCTGTCTTAACACAGTGCGCTATCTGTCCAACGACATTCAGCGTGATTCGAGAATATACTCGCGTCATTCGCATACGCCCAGTTCGTTATAATTGTAGCGTGTAAAATAGCGCACTATTTTATTACAGCAAATAGTCTGTAGCGCGCTGTTGCCATATGGCGTTTTTGAACACCACTAAGTGATGCAACTCGAGTCCAATTTATCCACTTGAGTCATTGGTAAGAGTGTTCGATATATTAGATAGCTGAATAAATAATCTATTATTTTCAAATAATCATATCACCTATTATTTATTAAACAAGGTAACGGTTATTTATGTTGCCCTATTATTCCCCAGCCCCGACGTCACATATTTCATAAGGTGCCACATGCAAAATTGTGCTTTCAGTACATAGTTATAGATTCTTATCAATATTTAATCTAATCTAATAAATAATAAAACGACCTAATATAATTGTTTTATTCGACAGTCGTTTTGATCTACGATTATATTTGAACAAAATCAGTGCGGATGACTCACTTGACGTCATAAGTTGTATTTCACGGGAGATTTTGATCGATTGCGTGATAGTTTTGAAATACAGATATCATTTCATTATGAACTTTGAACTTATTAACGTTGTATTATGAAACTAGAAAAATAAGTATTTCAGTTAAATGTTAACAAAAATTAACATATTTAGGTTATTATATGCGTAAATAAGAGTTATATTAAATCAAAAGTCATTAGTCATTGGAGTCATTTGACAGTTTTACTCGAGTACGACTGTAGTGATCGAGTAACTCGAATGATCTACGACTTCATGAGTCACTCGACTGGTCCACGACCTCTTATGTCACTCAACCATTCGCTTCGCAGTCATAGGTCATACCAGTTTTTTATACTTAATAAGACGGCGAGCTTAAAAAGTTTATTTTTAAACATCAACAAAATCAACATTCGACAAAAGAATCGAAATATCACAAATTAACAAATTGCTCTTTTCATGGAACCAAATAATAACAGTATTTAAAATGGAATATTTTGACAGGAATTGCATACTTAATGAGTGTTGCATGATAATAATTGAAAACAATAACTAATTTTAAGCTAACTCTTTAGTCGTCACGCGTGCAAGTTTAGGTAAACCTGTTTGTCTTGACGAGTGACTTAAGTCAGAGTGAACACAAGTCCAGATTTTTTCTTTCAAATACGGTTCTTTTTATTGCGAGTGAGTCTCCCGTATTACCGTGGGCTCTAGGCGCATCACTATTCTCATCTCATTGAACCGTGAAGTTGGACAGGAACTGTCAATTTCAAGTTCTGGAAAATTGTACACGAATTAAAATTGACACGCTTTCCAAAATTTTTATAACTGTAGAAATATTTAACTTAATTCATAACTTATTTGTTGTTCCTAAGTAAGCCAGTTAAGAGAAAACCGCAAAAATGAGTACAATACTAGAGAAAATCGCCGCTATAGAGTCCGAGGTTTGTAGTAGAGGTTATAATCTAAATAATGATCATTTTTTAACATAATATTGATAAATATTTATAGAGAACGTTAATTACCCTTCCAATGTTGATCGCATTTTGCAAGTAATCGTATTTTGCGTTATTATACTTATGCTTACATATTTTGTTTCATCTCACAGATGGCTCGTACGCAAAAAAATAAGGCAACTGCACTTCATTTAGGGATACTAAAAGCCCGGTTAGCTAAATTAAGGCGTGAACTGATTACTCCCAAGGGCGGCGGTAGTGCAACCGGCGAAGGTAAATAAAGTATATTATTTATAACCAATCCTTTCTATTTAGGATATATAATGGTTGAATTGTTTTAAGTACTTCTAATTATTTTATACTCTCATTGCTTTTCCTTGAAGATGTAGGATAATTAATTTATCAACCTATATAAAATTAAATATTTTTAAATGTTATATTTACAAATATCACTAGATTATTAGGTATAAAGTATAATCTATAAATAAACAACAAAGACAAGAAGTTTAGTTCCACTACCAAACACACCTAATTATAATAATGTATTATATTCTTGTGTTGCAAATATATAGAAAATAATTTGTTTTCTGTATAAGCATCTGAGAAAGCATATAACTGTAGAGCAAGACCAAGCCGTTTATTATGTTATAATAATATTATTATAATATGTTTTTATTTTTAATGTGAATTCCTTTTCAGGTTTTGATGTTGCTAAAACTGGTGATGCTCGTATCGGGTTTGTAGGCTTTCCTTCTGTAGGAAAGTCAACATTGCTGTCCAATTTAGCAGGAGTGTACTCTGAAGTGGCAGCGTACGAGTTCACAACACTAACTACTGTACCGGGGTGTATCAAATATAAGGGTGCTAAGATACAGGTAGGTAATAACTTGATGATTGGTTTCAATGCATCATAATATTTTTTTGGGTTATGTCATAATTGTTTCAGCTGAAAAACATCCATGGTTGGACAAAACAACCAGTATGGGTTTGTGTTGTGTGCTCATAGGGTGGTTTTGCCATAATCGCCACGCTTGGCACATGGCTTGGCTGATTGCCAGTTTTGCTATAGATGTACTCAAAGGACGCTGCTGCATCCATCCAACCTCTGGCTAATCTCAAAGTCGCCTTTAACAACACCCACAGGATGAGATGAGGTGGTAGTATTCTTAGCCGGCCACCACTATACCACTAACTTTGGGTTATGTACAATAAAACAATAGCTCCAACAGCATATCTCTCAATCATAAAAATGTGTCTACAAACTAAAATGTGGTTTTTTTATTTGTAGAAAAAAGTGTTCACCTCTTGCATGTCAATTTCCCGCAGCAGTAGACACAATAGATTTTTAATTGTGTCTCGTTTTGTGGTAGTTAATGAGTTAAGGTAGCAATTATTTGCCTGACTGTCAAAAAAGGACAATAATCGTGGTTTATTGCTTTAAAACATCAGTGCAATTAATTAAAATATTTTATTACAGTTATATAATTTTCTACTTTTCAGCTCCTCGATCTTCCTGGTATCATTGAAGGAGCAAAGGATGGCAAGGGTCGAGGTCGTCAAGTAATTGCTGTAGCTCGAACATGCAGTCTCATCTTCATAGTACTTGATGTGTTAAAACCGTTGCAGCATAAGAAGTTGATTGAACATGAGTTAGAAGGCTTCGGACTGAGATTAAACAAGCAGCCTCCCAACATACACTTTAGGAAAAAAGATAAGGGTGGCATCAATTTAAACACTACTGTAAGTCTGTGATTGATTTCACTTCTTCACACTAATATTGTTAGGTTAGAATCAATGTATCATAATATATGTCTTTTGCTATATCAACATGATTCAGCATACCAGGACAATTTACTAATGTAAAAAGATTACTCATTTTTACTAGTAGTGTTCATGTGGTGTTTGGATTAAGAATATAGCACCACTCCATCCCTTCCCATAGATGTCGTAAAAGGCGACTAACGGCCGAATACTCAAACGCCATTTAACGTTAAGTCCCTGCTTAAACAATTAGAAGCGCCCGGTTTTGTACCAAAAACCAGTTTCTCAAATAGTTAAAGTGTGGACTTAACGTTAAATGGCGTTTGAGTATTCGGCCGTTAGTCGCCTTTTACGACATCTATGGGAAGGGATGGCGTGGTGCTATAATCTTAATCCAAACACCACATGGACACTACTAGTAAAAATGAGTAATCTTTTTGAGTGAGGGGCCCTAAACCAAAGAGATGGGCAGCATTCCTTCCATGGAACAGCATCATTCTGTGCTCACCAACCCGCCTGCCCAGCATGGTGAGTATTGATAAATCCCCCCAAAGTGGCATAATTGTGGAATTCTATGGGATTGGCCTTTGCTCAGCAGTGGACTTTCTTTGGCAGGTATAATGATAATGAGCTAGTAAATGCGTTTTTATACACCTATGTGATGAGATGAGCATGTCATTCGCCTGGTGGTGAGCATCATACCTGCCTATAACAAATGTAACTAACTGATACTTGCAATAGGAGACCACTAGTATTGTGTTATATGCCCAACAGATGCAAAGTTCCTGTGTTTTCCTTAACAATGCCAGCATTATAACTAATTAATAGCGCTATTCAGTTTAAGTAATAATACTTGACATTTGACTTATGCCTATATTGAGAGCTATGGTTAATAAATTATGTGTTGGTCACCTATATTACATTATATATATATATATATAATACATAATCTTTTACGTATTTTATATGCTGTTACTGTTTAATCGTAAGGCTGATTTAAAACTGGGCAGACACATCATTATTTCTAGTGTGATCTTACAAGGACCTAGGGCCCCCCTCCAGTGCCGAAGATGACCGCTCCAGTGGTTTTAGCACTATACCTCTTCGCCCTTCCCTGGGGCGAAGGAACTTCATGTAGAATTTCCACTGGACACCAATAAAAAACACACATCATTATCATCATCATTTCAGCCGAAGTCCACTGCTGAATAAAGGCCTCCATCATCATCATCATCATTTGTTGATGACGGCACGGTTGGTGCAGTGGCTGATACAGTCGGCTGCTGTGCACTGGGTCGCGGGTTCGATTCCCGCACGGAACAAATATTTGTATAATCTGCAGGTAGTTGTTCCGGGTCTGGGTGTATTGTATGTGGAATTCATGTCTGTAAACGCACCCACGACACAGGAGAAAACCTAGTGTGGGGCAAGGTTTAAAAAAAAAAAATGCCGAATAAAGTCCACTGCTGGACAGGCCTCCCCCAAAGATCACCACAACAACCGATATGGGTGTGTAGTGTGCTCGGTGGGGGGTCTTGCCATAATCGCCATGCTTGGCAGACGGGTTGGCGATCGCAGTTGAGTTGTTGTGTGCTCGAAGGTCGCTGCTGCCCATCCTCCGGTTAATCCTTTAGTCGACTTTTACGACACCCACGGGATGAAATAGGGTTAGACAATGACCGGACACTGGGGGCCAGTTGATTGTTTGTATCGTCATTGCGGGAGTTTCCAGTACTCGCCACGCTTGGCAAGCAGGTTCGTGAGCGTATTATGGCCATTTTTCCACAGAAGGTGTGCTGTTGCCCATCCCACTGGCTTAACTCCTGTGGATGTCATAAAAGTTGACTTAGGAATTAGTCAACTTTTACGACATCCATGGGAGGAGATGGAGTGGTGCTATATTTTTAATCCGGACACGACACAGATAACAAGCTTTACACACACATCGCCTCTTAAATGCCCACTGCTGTCCAAATTACCGATAATTATCCGATCTAATGATATGTGACATTTCCATAATCACCACGCCAGGCAGGCTGATTGGTGATAGTAGTATGTTATTATATTATTAACACACAGGAAAGATTCTGCTTCACCAAAAAGGAAATTTTCCAATTTTATTTCGTAAATGCACATTAATGAAGAACATGCTGCTCATCCTCTTGATGTCAACCCTTAGTCCTCTTTTACGATACTAATGGGGGGTCTGTTTGTTGCTGGAAACCGCATGGAATACGCCAGATATTTGTAATAAGAAGGCACATTCATTTTTACTTAATTAATCGTGCCATAGAGAATAATAGCCTTAAACTAACTTCACAATGCAATCAGATATCCTATCCCATAATATAATCTACCTGTATGCTATATTTCATTACAATTCATTCAGCAGTGAATCTTTAGTTTATGTAAGATGTCTGTGTGCATGTCCAGATATAAGTATGTAGAATATACACCACTACAGCTCCCATGGATGTGGTAAAAGGCGACTAAGGGACTCTAAACCAGAGGGATAGGCAGCAGCAGAGGGGACCTCTGGAGAACAGCAACTATTCTGCACTCTCCAACCCACCTGCCAAGCATGGTGAATACTAGCAATTTCCACCCGAAATGTCACACGGCACACATATAAACGGTCATATATGGGGAGGCCTTTGTTCAGCAATAGATGTCTCTTGGCTGACATGTGTATGTATGGTGGTACGTAAGGTGATATTTGGTACTATAACTAACATGACTTTACCAATTCCAGTGTACACAAACAGAGTTAGATATAGAAACAGTGAAGACAATATTATCGGAATACAAAATCCACAATGCTGACATAACTCTCCGGTACGATGCTAATAGTGACGACCTCATCGATGTTATTGAAGGGAACAGGGTATACATGCCTTGCATCTATCTGCTCAATAAGATTGGTTAGTATGTTTTGTGAAACGATGCTAATTTGACGCACGAGGTTAACAATTTTACCTAATTCTCTAGGTAAAATTGTTAACCTCGTGCGTCTAATTGGACATGGACTCCTCATGGACATACTTCGGTCCTCGGGTACGCAGAGAAACCTGTCTCTTACTAGCTAAAACGATCTCACGCCAGGAGTACCAGATTCGCTCGCACATTCACTGCACAATTGCTACGCTTTGCAGGCGGGTTGGCGATCGCATTTGAGTTATAAATGTACTCTAAGCTGGCTCCTTCTAATCTCACAGTTGCCTTTTACGACACCCACGGGATGAGATGTGGTGGTATTCTTAGCCCGCGGCATTGGCAGGCAGATTGGTGAGCACAGTATCGCTACAGACACTGCTGCTGATACCTCTGGTTTAGTGTTCCTTAGTCGTCTTTTTCGAGATCCATGGGGGACGGAGTGGTGATATATAATTAATCTGGACACCACAACTCACTTCATACCAATCCATATCTAGCAAGACTGGAACCCGACCCCAATATTGAGAAAAGGCTACAAAGAAAGAGAGGACTATGAAATGTTGCCATACAGTAATAATGATAAACATGGATTGGATTTGGTATAATATTGCTCCTGCTTAGACTTCAATTTCACATTATCATAATCACATTAGCCGTAAATGTCCACTGCTGAACATGGGCCTCCCGATGAGCGATCATAGCGGTTGTTGACGTAATCAACACGCTTCGCAGGTGGATTGGTGATCGTATTTTATTGTTATTAGCAAACGAGAGGATGTTGCTGTCCATCCTGACCTGATCCAGACCTAAGCTCCCTTACACACGCACACCGCTCACATACGCTATCACGCACACACACGCTCACACACCAACATACGCTCGCGCGCTCACAACACACACGCCCGCACGGATACGCATAAACGCACGCATGCACGCAGATAGATACACACTAATATATTTTTAATATTTTACTTTTTGAAGGATTAACCAGTTTTTGTTTTTTTTTCTTATTATGTACTAAATTGCTGTTGTGTGCACACTCCTGTATTATATTGCACTAATTACGAAGAGCGGGACCTCCTAGCACAGGCATATTTTTGTATACTTAAAAGTAGACCCTAACAAGATGTTTGTATTGTAGGACTATGATTTCGGGACTTTGCTCACAGATAAATCAAAATAATGCTTTGACTAACCTCAACGTTTCGGCCAAGTTGCATTGGCCGTTGACGGTCAAAATAAATCGAAATCTTATCTATCTATCTAATCGGCCGAAATCACAGTCTAATATGAGTGAAATTCGCGATAGTTTAAAAACCTATATATTGTAGGAGTTGTACAAGTTGCTGAAATAAACTTATTATTGCAGTACTATTTTACGACACCTATGGGTAGAGAGAGATGATCTATTTTTGCAGAAAACAAATGGAACAATTAACTAGAATCACAGTATGCTTATATGTAACTTATCTAATTTGTGGTACAAATCTTTGCAGATCAAATCAGCATAGAGGAATTGGATGTTATCTACAAAATTCCCCACTGTGTGCCAATCTCGGCCCACCACAAATGGAACTTTGACGACTTATTGGAGAAAATGTGGGAGTACCTTAAGCTTATCAGAATATACACCAAGCCTAAAGGTCAACTGCCCGATTACAACTCGCCCGTGGTATTGCATGCTGACCGGACTAGTGTGGAAGACTTTTGTAATAAGCTGCATAGATCTATCGTCAAGGAATTTAAATAGTAAGTTATTTTATTTAAGTTGCATATTCGGCACCCTGATTCACAAACAGCCACAGTAGACGCGATAGCAGGCCCTGTGATCCACAGGTGGCAAAAAGCCGGAAATTGAAAGGCGAGGATGGAACATTTAGTTCATTGATACTCTGACAGTGTCTACGTCAGAGATCTTCGCCTGTTTAATCGTTGTCGGCGAAATACGTTATACCAAAATGAGGTTACACAGCGGCGTCTGCGCGATATACGCCTGCCGCAAACCGTCTGCGACTTATGTAATCAGCCCGCGGTTTATCCTGTGCCATGGTACAGTTAACTGATATAAATTTACATGCACAAACACAAGGACATACCCAGGATCTGAGTGAGGGGGAGAGGCGGCAGCTCTTATTACTTTTGAGGAAGTACAACTTATTATATTAATTCACACATACAAAAAGCAATTACAAAACGTACCGAAAACTTTGGGAAGTGGTTACATTTAGGCTTGTAATAATAATACGAAAGCCATTCATCTCGGAATTATAGGTTACATTACTGGTATTTTTAAACGCGCAATGTATCGTAAACAACGCAATTAAATTGGTACGTGATTATTGTACTATAATAGGATATTATTATGTTACTGTGAGCGATTACCACATCCGTCAACTTGTAGCGTCACAATAATCGTTTAGTTTATTTTTTTACATTGCAGTTTTATGTAAAAATAAATAGTTATTGTGTTTTTATTCAATGTAGCGTTAGGATACAGGAATACTATTGTTTTACACTGAAATCAGTTGAATAATCTGGTTTTTTTTTATGTTCATGAAAAAACCGACGCAAAATTCTAGAATTGCTGATCATTCAAGAATTATGTACTGAAACCATGGTATCAGTTTTCGTTACGATGTCACTTACAACCGTTATATACCATGTTTGTTTATAAAACGTACAAAAAAGTATTTAAAAAAATGTTCTTTCGGAGGACGAAGTTCGGCCATTTTTCTTCAGTTTTCGAACGAAGTTCCTTACTTGAAATAATGACAGTATAAATGTGTTAAAATAAGTTAAAATAATATTTACATGCGTTTAGAATTGAGGTTATTCAACTGACCGCGCACAATGCTTGCTGCTCGAATCTCGATAATCGTACGCCACACACACATATAACCGTATATAATAGAAAGAGAGAAAGAGAAATAGAGGCAAAGGTCGCCTACCATTTATAATAGAAAGAGAAAGATAGGTAAAAGCCGCCACGTGGAGGCATGACGCTTTTACCTTACGTAGCGATTTCTGCCAGATCACTATAGTTTAAGCAGCGTAAATGTGCCGTGTGGTGCCGGCTCAGAATACCACCACCTCATCTCCTCCCATGGGTGTCGTAAAAGTCGACTAAGGGATTAGCTGGAGGATGGGCAGCAGCGTCCTTCAAGTACATTAACAACTCAACTGCGATCGCCAACCCGTCTGCCAAGCGAGGCGATTATGGCAAAACCCCCCAATGAGCCCACAACACACCCATATCGGTCGTTGTTATGATCTTTGGGGGAGGCCTGTGTCCAGCAGTGGACTTCATTCGGCCGAAATGATGAAATGAACTTCGTTCCAATAATTTTCACCAAGCCCCATAAGATTTAATACGAAATATATGGGTCGCATGCAATAGATGGTAAATGGAGGGAGCAGCTGTCGTTGAGAAAACTTGCACAACAGTTCATATCATTTGCTATTTGCAGTACAATAAAATGCGTTTATCGACATCAACGTCATCAGAGACAATGAATGTCCACTGCTGAACATTACATGCCGTGTGTTATTTTGAAGGGAATTAGCCAGTACAGAAAGAAAGACGCTTGGCAGGCGGGTTAGTGCGCATAGAATGGCTGTTGAAGTTTTGTCGACAAAAGGGACGCTGAGCACATGCCTCTGGTTTAGAGCCCCTTAGTCGCCTCTTATGAGATCCATGAGAGCAGATAGAGTGGTGCTATTTATATGGCACGGTTGGCGCAGTGGCTAAGCGATTGGCTGTCTGCGCTGCGTGTCGCGAGTTCGATCCTCAATCGGAACAAATATTTGTATGATCGGTGGGTAGTTGTTTCGGGTCTGGGTGTGTGAATATGAGATTTGTCTGTAAACTGTACTCACGATACTCTGTATTGTGAAATCACCACCAGGATGCCGCACAGCACACGCTCGAGGAGTGCCCTGCGTGGGCTGCTGAGCAGCGGATCCTGGTCGATCGGGTCGAGCAAGATCTCGATCTACCAGCAGTAGTGTCGGCTATGTTGGCAGAGCATTAAAATTGGAGTGCAGTGGTCTCCTTGTGTGAAGGCGTCATGCTCTAGAAGGAGACTGCAAAGAGAGAGTGAAAGAGAGAAAGTCAAGCGCGGGGCAACGTATTAAAAAAATCTTAATCCGGATTCCAGACATCTTTATTAGCATATATCTTATCGATATTGTTATGTTAATTAGTCCTTTATCTTTTTCAGCGCTCTCGTATGGGGTTCTTCCGTTAAGCATCAGCCACAGAAAGTGGGTATTGACCATGTGTTATCCGACGAAGACGTAGTACAGATTGTTAAGAAAGTTTAAACTGTACTAATGTATACTGAAGAACATATATTTTTGCGAAACGAGAGTAAATAATAGTCGTTATAAATTTAAGAGTATCTGAAGAATTAAACTAAAGATATTTAAATGTATATTTATTGAGCTTGCACATCCCACCTTTTTGATTGCGAAACGCATATGTCCATATTAGTTTCAATTAATATTTGACTCTATTATTTCCGCACCTACCTACCTGAAAATGTACAAATCGTGTCTTGTATAAAATGCCATTATCTTACTGGCTTTCACTGGCTGTAACCAATGTCTTTAATGAAACGAATTTTCTCACACATTGGAAATTGCTAATTTATACTATGACGTCATTTTAATAAGGCAAATAGTACAGTTCCACTGCAAGCCAACTGTGTAATTTATTTACTATGCAATCACTCTGCATAGTAAAACCGCTGAATATCAGCGCTCCGCACAGTACCATTGTCTGTCGTGCACTAGATGTTATGATGCGCTACATGTCCTCGTAATAGTATATTTGGCTTTCGGGCAATTAGAATGTTATTGTGCTGAATAATGCCGACTGCATGATTATAAATTATCGAGAATCGGCTCTAATTTCATACACAACTTGGGACATGATATGCGGACTATAGCGTTTAGAAGGCCGATTCTCATAAAAAATGTTCAAACTATAGTTCCGATCTAGTCTCAGTGTCATAAATGTCACAAATGGTATTCGCCTAACTAAACTAACAAACAACGTCAAACGTGAATTTAAACTGTGCTGAGATCCAAAATGTAATCGGGTCGAAAATTTATCGAAATCAAAACGGTGTTCTGCTTGCGACAAGTACTATTAAACATACGTCAAAATTGACATTGTTGTCATTGATGTGAGACTAGATCTACTAACCAAACATGTTTTGTCCTTTTTTAGCATGGGGATCCATGGATGCCATCGCTACAAACACTGATCAATAGTTGTGTAACAGTTAATTTCACAGTTTACGATAATTACTGCTTCATACCTTAACATTGGCAAAATCATCGAACGTTAGCGATGGAGCCAGAACCATAAAAAAAAATAGAAACAGAGATCATACTGAAATCGGACTGAACTTTAAATAAGCAGAATACCAGTTTTTTATGATAATTCATAATTTAATTTCAGTCGTAGTGTAAATTAATTATGTGAATTAGTCCTATGGTTTTGAATACATTCGACGCTTAATATATAAATATAAGCTTTGAAATTTATAAAATCGGACAGTATTTACAGCTATGACCCATTGTATGAGGTAGGTAAGGTTAATAACAAATAGTTTTTTAATTTAACACGCGACATCTTATGAATAACAAGTTCACGGAGTATCAAGTTCGATATTCTTAAGTAACTATTATATTTGTATATTCTTCGGATACTCCAAATAAATTGTTATTGTTGGCAAAAAATTATATTTAAGGAATTCGTTTGTATTGAGTTTTAATTATTTTTTCTCAATGTCTGTGTTTGCATTTACTTATAAGCCACAAGTTATGCAAGTCAATATGGATTAACAATCATAATAAATCAAAACCGAACTTTTTGTACTAATATGTATTGTGTCTTTATGTAACTATGATGTGATAGCAATTAAAGGCATCCCACATTACCTGAGTCCAAGATGGTCTTTCGGCAGCGCCTGCTTGAAATTTTTAGGCATAGCTGGCTCACAAGACTGCGTGCGACTTGTGTCTGCTTAAGAAAACGAGCTAATGAACATGTACTGAACGGAATTGCAAACTAAAAGTGGGCTATCGACATACAATATGTAGCTTAAACCGTGTACGACCCAAAAGGAGAGTGTATGATATATATTTCGATAATCATATAAAATTACAGTAATAGCTAAATAAATATATACAATTACAATAATTGAATTTTTGTGATAATATTTACAACACGTAGTGAAAATGTACTTAATCCGTAAAAATGGTCTAAATTTTATCAAATTGTTTCAACATGTTTGATCCGGCGTAGTACGACGGTCGTGTGACGCCATCATTGAACTAACATACAAATATAAGCCCGTTTTTTATTTTAACTTAAAGGTTTTTTTATACATTTAATTTCAGAAATGGATTACATAAATATGATCACATATCGATACTTAATATCACTTTTACGGATCGGACAGGGTATTTGATACATATTGTATAATTTTCATACAAATACGTTTTGTAGGCATAATGTTGAATAAATGCGTCTACAGCGTAATTACTTGTACACACGGCTACACATCAAGCTATACAAAATCAGTTTACGCTGATCTCGCATCATACCGTAATACATACCGAAAATCAGCTTATACTAGATTTGTATAGCTTGATGTGTAGCCGTGTGTACTCATTTTAAGTTTCAATATCGTTTCAAAAATAGCCAAATCCGACCTGTCTAGATTTATGGTAACGTTTTCTTCTTAAACTTGAACAGGGATGGTTAACTTGTGTTGTATAGAATTCTCGTCATAAATATATAAAAATCTAATGGTGTTTTATTGTGCAATCAAATCCCGCTAATTACGTTGATAGAACGGCATTTGCGAACAATACAGTCTGTAGAACAGCAACTGGCGGATTCCCCCCCACCCCTCCCCTATCCAAAATGATGACACTGCATGTAAATAACGGGGGGGGGGGGGGGGGGCAGTGGACGTCTTTGCTGAAATGATGATTATGATAACACTACGTGGTCGCATATTTACAAATCGAGAAGCAAAACTCAAGTAGAACTTGACTGAACAAATAACTTGTAAAATATTAGGTACATCTTGGAGACAAAGATATCGATGTGTGCACAGGTACGACCAAAACGCCGTATAAACTCATATCTTTTAAACATTCATTCATATGATACATCCAAGCAAGTATTGTTTTCTCAAACAGCAGTAGTATCAATGCATATCACATGCATTTCATTTTTCATAGGTATAGTTATGGACCCGGTTGGAGCAGTTCCCCACTTACCTTCCGTGCCCCTGCCACATAATAAATTCACATCCTTAATGTTTAATTTAAAAGAAATTTAGAGTACTTCGACAAAGACACTTGACATAGAATATATATATTGGATTTCAAGGGTTTTATTTTTTTAAGCGGAACCCTAATTATTTTTCTACAATAAACGTAGCCTAAGTTATTCCTTATAACATCAGCTATCTGCCAGTGAAGGTCCCATCAAAATCGGTCTAGCCGTTTCGGAGATTACCCGGAACAAACAGACAGACAGACAAAAAATTTAAAAATAGTGTTTTTGTTATATGTAACGTACGTATTTTCATGAGCATTTAGTAAAAAGCTGTTATTTTGCCATTACAAACAGACACTTCAATTTTATTTATTTGTATAGATATTGTAAGTTTTTTTTTAAGCTTATTTTATTTTAGGGGTTTTTATCCATTAGGGACATGTCAACCCCATCATACATTTTTATATGATAATCCACAACTTAAAAAATAAATATCTTAATTATAGTTACTAACTTTAAGGAGAATTTATGTTACTAGGATGAATAATGTATCATTTCTTTGCCTTATCGTTGATATGCGACACAAAAAAAACTTGAAATAAATAAAGACGGGAGAGGTTAGATTATTTGCTGTCAGTTATGACTAAATAACAATAACAAATATGGAAAACGAAAAAAAATAGTTTTATTTCGTTACTAATTGTTAATTTAAGGACAGTCCCCTAGTTTACCAAGTGTATTTATAACATGTACCTACCGAACACAAACTATAAAGCTATCTGTTACTCATCGCCAATCGGAAATAATGACATCTTTTGATAACCTGTCATCTACTCAAGTAAGTTTAATTTTACCTAAAACTACAGTAATAGATAATAAGTACACTAGGCCTTTCTATTTTTTCAAAAAAGGGGTTTTACGTTTGAAACATTAAAACCCCTGAACAACACCATCTACGTTTCATTTATAGTACTTAAAAAAAATGTAACTTGTAAGAGTTGATTCTACTTTTTAAGTGATATCATAGATGGCGTATTACTTAATTTTGGTTTTTAGAAAATTCGCGCTGCTCTACATCGGGATGTTCGAGCCATTGCAACGGAAACTTGCCATTTCCTTGGTCTAGAGATAACAAAATCAGCAATGGAAATTGTCGCTGAACTTGTATATAAAAAACTGTCTGTTTACGGAACAGATTTGGAAGCTTTTGCAAAGTTAGTACTGAACACTTCCCTTTTTTAAACTTCGGTTCGTGGTTCAATATGTATGTAAGTAATTTGTAATGTTAGGTACAATGATATTATACCATAGATATGTTACGTCCATATTAAATGGCGCGTAAAATTCAGTCTCGCTGTATGTATAAATCTACAAAACTGAACATCTATCTATGCTGTAAGAAAGAAGATACAAAGACTACGAGAGTAAAAGAGATAGCTATCTAAAATGACAACACGTGTACTCGATGTCTTTGTCACACCTGTGATAGAATATATGTGTTGTCTCTTTTCTTTGCTTGACCTGGGTTTTCTTCTTTAAGTAATTTGAATAGTATTTTTATTCAAATACTAGCTGGGACCCGCGGTTTCACCCGCGTGTAATTTAAAAGAAATTTAGAGTACTTCGACATAGACACTTGACATAGAATATAAATGTTGGATTTCAAGGGTTTTATTTTTTTTGCGCGGAACCCTAATCATTTTTCTAAAATAAAAGTAGCCTAAGTTATTCCTTATAACATCAGCTATCTGCCAGTGAAAATCCCGTCAAAATCGGTCCAGCCGTTTCGGAGATTACCCGGAACAAACAGACAGACAGACAGACAGACAAAAAATTCAAAAATAGTTTTTTTGTTATAGGTACCGTATATACTTTCATATGCATTTAGTAAAAACCTGTTATTTCGACATTACAAACAGACACTTCAATTTTATTTATTTGTATAGATTTCATTTTATTTGTTACTCACGTGTGGTATGATATCCCTAGTTCTTTATTCATGTTTGCTTTATAGTTTGTGCATTTTCTATATACGCACGACGGCATTGTTATCAAATAATAAAAAATAGAGATTATTATGACAGCGTGTGCTCGTTGTTCTGTTTTGGGCGATCTGATTGCAAAGTGCTACAATTGGGGGAGTTTTGGTTCTTACTTTTGGCGCGTATGTAACATATCTACCTCTTTTAATATATAGTATCAATGGTTACGTAGTTATACGTTTTCATTGTTCTCCGTTGTAAGTACCTATTGACTCAAGTAAATGTTATCGTAAGCCCTTTTTCGGATCTAAGTTTTTGGCCAAAGCCGATTGTTTGGCTGTTAACAAACAGTCGACCTTATCTTATTCGTCCGATGCCAAAAATCCGGTTAAAACTACTAATAAGTATAGGTACGTAACGATGCAATTTGTATAAGGACCTACTGTGATTTTGTTATATAGCTGATAATGATAATCTACTCTTCAGCTAAAGAATGTCCTCTGCTGAACAAAGACCTTGCCATACTGCTAGGTGGCGAATATCCGGCACTTGGTGCTACCTATACCTGGACTCATAAAATAATAAATCATCATCATCATATCAGCCAAAGGATGTCCACTGCTGAACAAAGGCCTACGCTTAGATTTCCACAACGAGCGGTCACATGCCGCTCTCATCTAACGACGCCCAGCGACCTTCACCAGGTCGTCTGTCCACCTCGTTGGAGGTCGTCCCACGCTGCGTTTACCGGTGCGCGGTCTCCATTCGAGAACCTTTGTGCCCCAACGGCTATCAGTTCTATGAGCAATGTGCCCCGCCCATTGCCACCTCAGTTTACTAAAATCCTTGTCGAGAACCCTAGTTCTTCTACGGATCTCCTCATTTCTGATTCGATCTCGTAGAGAAATACCAAAAATAATAAATATAAATGTGAATATAATAAAACACTTTTAAACGTATTAAATCGCGTATAAAATATATCTTTGCTCCTGACGTTTCGGACTCTTTTCAGGGTTCGTGGTCGCAGTCGAGTCATCCTGCGACTTTTATTATAATGTGTAATAATCACGTAAACCTAAGACATTACTATAAATGTAAATATATTATTTATTATAAACAGCTATGAGAATTGATGAAATCGCTTACTTTGTTTGGGTAAATCACCCCACAGAGTTGTAATTTTAACATCTTCCGTGAATTGATCATCTATCTACCTTAGGGATTTGATCAAATTATCGCTTTTATCATTTCCCTGCGGCAGATACAATACAAGACTGCGGCTAGCTTTATTCGAAAATGGTCGAAGCAGAACTTTGGATGGAGTTTTAACAACAGTAATTATAAAAGATTTACAGAAGATTTTCAGACCATAGACTTAGGTTATAATAGGTTTTCTACAGGTAAAGAGACAAATACATTTGAGACCCTTACAACAAGCCCTTCTATTTCATACGTTACACGGTACATTTTGCAAAACTTTATTCCTTTAGTTTTCTATATTGCCCCCCAAAAGTGACCCCATATTCAAAATACATTTATTTACGTTACACGTACGTGATTGGGTCGCAGAAATCCATATTTGTACCAAATTTACCAAATTTCAACTTAATTGGTCCAGTAGATTCGGAGCAAATTGACTGTGACAGACGGACAGACACACGAATGATCCATAAGGGACTGCCGTTTTCTTCTTCGGACGTTCGGAACCCTAAAAATATTGTTATTATGTAAAACCATTTACAGGGACTTATGAATAGTTAGCCTTTGGTTGTCGCGTTCCAAGATGATTGAATGATTTCCTATGGAGAGGAACGGGCATCAATCCCTTGATGATGAACATGATGAACTCATTACTCTTTTTATACTCTATATTGTTCTCGAAACAAAGGTTATGTGAGGACAATATAGGAGACAATAGTCAACATATTTTCACATAGTCGACACTAAACAAGCCTGTTTTTAATATTTATTAAAGTGTTTGAGTAAATTGTCATGTCAGCATTAAGCTGACCAATCCCAACAGACGGCACTCGTTCACGAGCATGACGCATGCAACAGCGTCGCTCAGCTTAACTATATTGTAAGGTAACAGTGACCTGATACACGGATCCACCGTCAATAGGACGGTTGATCACCGACTGTGCTATGTGACTTGAGTGAGCATGCTATACCTAAATATTCTATATTTTTTTATGATTTCACTATTTATTTATGCCAAAACGTGTATTTTCTTGTATATATATCGATATCATTATATATATCATCATTCAGTACACCACAGACTACCTGAATTTCACTATGCCCCTACTTTTAAATTCACCCAAAGGTTGTCTGTAAAAGATCGCTTTTAGCGATAAGACCGCCCATAGTGCCACGCTAGTAAAGTTATATTCTATGCTATTCTAAATTGCCAGACAACTATCACGTCTATTAAATCATAATAAATGAATTACCCACATGATCATTTTTGCAAAATCAAATCTAAATAAGTAAAGTGAATATTAAACAAATGAGTAATTCATCATATCAGCCAAAGGACGTCAGCTGCTGAACAATGGCCTCCCCGATAGATTTTCACAATTCTGTTGTCATTTTGAGGGGAATTTGCCATTGCTCACCAAGCTTGGCAGCCGGGTTGATGAGCGCAGCATGGGTACTGTTCCACAGAAGGAATGCTGCTGCCCATCCCTCTGATTTAGAGTCCATCAGTAGCCTGTCCCGTCACCACATGGATAAATTTGTCCAGTTAAGCATCTACATCCCTCTTGGGATGAGTGCGATAAGCCCTTCATAAAGAAAAAGAAAAAACACACATGTATAAACAAGCAAGCAAGTAAGCGGCGGCGGCTGGCGGCGACGCGACCTAATGTTGCCAATTATTTACATTATATATACTTTTGTATTTGATTGTTTTTTTATTTTATTCTAACTGCTGTTTTCATATTACTTTTCAAATGTCAGTATATGCATTAATGTAATCTTAATCATATTGTTCGTATTTAAATTACAGACACGCTAAACGGGCGAATATCAATACTGATGATGTTAAACTCTTAGTGAGACGATGCCCTTCTTTGGTAAGTCGAATTTTAGATTGTATATCCTATATCCTTGTATCTCATAGGATTGTATGTGATTATACTGTGAAATGGAAACACGCTTCCTATACGTCTTGTGGAGACAACTCTTGCTACGTTACCCCAGAAACTGGCTATGTTAATAGTTTGAATAAAGAACAAACTGATAACTCAGGGTCGAAATTACGCTTAGGGCCGCGAGGGCCGGGTCTACGGCGGAAACATTTGGGAGTCAACTAAAATCAGTTATGTTAGATAGTGACCCGATGTTCGTGGTCTGTTTAAAGTCGACGCGGATAAAAATGTCGCCAACGCGTTTGCCGTCGACTTTATTAATTATAAAGCTTGTAAGAAATGGGTGGTAAATCATCATACCAGGCCATTTCTCACCCCATTGGAAATTCATCATGGACTTCCTCGGCCCGGGCAAGGGTGGAGAGGTGTGCCCGACTCTTACCAACTTAAACCATCGGTGCGTTCATCTTCGGCACCGAATGACAGACCGAGGTTCCCCAGGTTCTCGAGAACGAACGCACCGGAACCGTCATTGCTGCCATGCCTTTAGGCACATCTCAGATGGAGTAAAGTGGTCTCCCCCTCTAGCATAGGGGAGTTGACTGTCAAGGGGCCGCCCCAAAACACATCTCTGGGGGTTTAAAGGACCCCACTGACCATTGCAGATGCGTGTCGCCATCTTCTCGGCCAGGGACCGCTTGGTACAGCGGCGTCAGACCAGGCCTTGGGAGCCATTGCAATTTCATCAATTCCTGCCCTTACCTCTCTTCTCTTTATTGGGCTCTCGGTATTCGCTATGTTATCACTGCATGAAACAACAATGCTGCTAATATGCGTACATATACTTCTAGTGTACCTATTCGAGTCGGCCCGTGTTGGAGCTGTATACTGGCTATATCTAGACTCGAAAAGCATAAACCAGACTAAACAAATTAGAGCTAATTCGGAACATTTTATATTTGTTGCATGTCAGGCCAGGGTAACAACCGCCCTGGCGCCTAATTCCCATACGCCTGAAACCCCCTGCCATAGCTACAAGGAGGGGGACCTCTGGGTTCGCGGGTGCGTAGATTGGCTGTAATAATTATATTGTAACGTCAAAACAAGAATACAAATAGTAATTAATATTATATAGAAACTTTTTAGGATAGATAAAGACGACTCTAATATCGCTAGAAGTCGCTAAAAACAAAAAATCGCTAAACGACAGAAATAAATCGCCAAAAGGGGTTCAAAAGTCACCGTCAGTTACAGGGCTCAAAAAAAAAAAAAAAGAAAGAGATCTAGTGACAAAATCGCTAAGGTGGCAACACTGCCTCTGAGAAGAAATGCCGAAAAAAAACTCTGGGCCCGTGTTTTGATTATTTTGTGTTTTACTATACGTAGTTTTCAAATCTGGGTCTTCTACAAATGATTTAAAACAGCTCTATACATTGAAAAACATTTTGCAGCTTTATAATACGAACAATGCAGGTAATCCGGTAGCCGCATATCCCCTAAAATATCTTTATTATGATTACACTCGTGCTTAAGTAAAAGATAATGTTTTTGCATGCATACTATTGAGCCAAATGCAAACACGCATAAGGAAATTATAATCGAAACGCCACCTCATTATTTAAAATTTCCACCTTATAAATCACTTGAAAGAGTCACCAGTAATTGTCGCGAACACAAAACACATGAATCGGAATCCAGTTATATTAACAACGATTTTAAATTTAAATTCGATGCTGAATCTTTAAATAGCTGTGTGATGGAGATGTTTATTTATGCAACTGCTGTTTTCGCGTTGAAATGATATGCCTAATTGACTTCAAATTACAGCACGTAGTTTGATGAACTAATCGGTAGGATATCACGATTTGTGGACCACTGCACGCGGCTTTGTGTAGGTATGGTCGGTAGTATTGGTAATTGACTTCAAATTACAGCACGTAGTTTGATGAACTAATCGGTAGAATATCACGATTTGTGGACCACTGCACGCGGCTTTGTGTAGGTATGGTCGGTAGTATTGGTAATTGACTTCAAATTACAGCACTTAGTTTGATGAACTAATCGGTAGGATATCACGATTTGTGGACCACTGCCCGCGGCTTTGTGTAGGTATGGTCGGTAGTATTGGTAATTGACTTCAAATTACAGCACGTAGTTTGATGAACTAATCGGTAGGATATCACGATTTGTGGACCACTGCACGCGGCTTTGTGTAGGTATGGTCGGTAGTATTGGTAATTGACTTCAAATTACAGCACGTAGTTTGATGAACTAATCGGTAGGGTATCACGATTTGTGGACCACTGCCCGCGGCTTTGTGTAGGTATGGTCGGTAGTATTGGTAATTGACTTCAAATTACAGCACGTAGTTTGATGAACTAATCGGTAGGATATCACGATTTGTGGACCACTGCACGCGGCTTTGTGTAGGTATGGTCGGTAGTATTGGTAATTGACTTCAAATTACAGCACGTAGTTTGATGAACTAATCGGTAGGATATCACGATTTGTGGACCACTGCACGCGGCTTTGTGTAGGTATGGTCGGTAGTATTGGTAATTGACTTCAAATTACAGCACGTAGTTTGATGAACTAATCGGTAGGATATCACGATTTGTGGACCACTGCCCGCGGCTTTGTGTAGGTATGGTCGGTAGTATTGGTACACCATATCCAATATACCAATATACTTAGGTACACCAGTACCTAAGTATATTTTGTGTTGGTTTATCATTTGTTATCATCATAATCATCGTTATCATAGGCCTCTCGCAAACAAACGACCGGGCTGGGTTTATGTTGTGTGATCATTGGGGGTTTTACCAGCGGGTTGGCGATCGCAGTCGAGTTGTAAAACGGGAAGGACGCTGCTGCTCATGCTCCGGCTAATCCCATCGCCTTTTACGACACCAACGGGAAGAGATGTGGGATATTTGTTGGTAAGAACGCAACATTCTACTTCAGTGGAGATCAGGAGCAGTGGTCGCAGCCTTGGCATGATTATTATAATTTAAAATAATTATAAATGTATAAATTACAAAACGTATGCCATACGATACTATTTTTTATTTTATTTGGCGTTCGATCCTGTCGGCATGTAACCGATCGTTGTGGAATTCTATAGCCACCCCGGCTTTTGTTCAGCAGTGGACATCCTTAAGCTGATATGGTGATACCAAAAATATTCAAGTTATGCCTCATCCAGATATATATTTCTACTACTATCATCTAATATTATGTAAATATCTCTCTAGGTAAAAACCATTACTGATGTGATCATATGAGGTCTTGGAGCCTTTAGGTGCCGAAGATGACCGCCCTATTGGTTTTAGCCGGTAGGAGTCCGACATACCCCTTCGCCCTTCCCCAGGGTGGAGGAAGTTCATGAAGAATTTCCACTGGACCCAATTAAAAAATAGTAAAAACCATTAAGTAGGTACATACATTTATTATGTTTCAGAAAAATCATCTTAACGCTATAGCTCCAAATACGATCACACCAAAGGAGAAACGACGGAAGACTGTAGCGGGAAAATTGACAGAAATAGCGGCTTCCAAACAAAAAGAGCCAGAGATTTCGACTACAAAACAGAAAAAGCCAGAAATTCCGATTTCGAAACAAACCGAGCAAGAATTATTGGCTCCGAAACAGAAAGACAATCAGGAAGAAATAGAAGAGAAAGATAACATGGTCGTTGATGATATGATTGATTTAACTATTGATTAAAATTATAATACCTATGTACTCATTTTTTTCTTTCTTTCCGTCTCATACCCGTTCTGCTCCGTATCAATGTTGGGTGACATGCATACATTTTTATATTACTACATAAACATAATTTGAAAGGAGACAATTTTCACTTGCGAAAGCTGTCGCTTGGCGAGATAATAATACCAACAAGCAGTTTTTAGTGTACTACAATATTTGTATGTCTATTAACTATCGCTCAATACAAAATAGATGTCCCTGTTTATTTTTCATTCAAACATTAAGGATGAATTTATAATTTTTTACTATTTAAATACTCCACAGCTCGAGTACTTAGGCGACGCCAAGACGCACAAGAAGCCAACAATTCACAGCATACAATATATTACTATTGGCAGATATAATATATCGAATAGATCAATATAAAAAGATAATGATTGTCCCTGATGTGGAACGGAATACATTGTAGAGTTAAATTTCTCAATAAGCGAAATAAAAAACAAATTAGACTGTCCATAATCCTTTTTTTCTTCAAGTAGATTGTTTATTTTATTTTAAGTAGCTGCCTAGTGACGAGACTATCATGTCTTTCGGCTGGTGGATAGCGTTACGCCTGCCCATAGGTAACAATATAGTACCTAATGCTATATTCAGAATTAGCCCTGAGTGGAACCACATTAGGTATTAGGCTCTTATGCTCAGTAATTTCATTAGTCCTTCAAACCGCAAAACAGTAATGTCTAAAGTTTAAACGCTTGACGGCGAATATCTGGCACTGTGTCTGTGGTGGTACCAACCTACCTAGCCGGTCTCTTGTATTGAGAGACTTGTTTATTAGTCGCCCGGTGGAAATTCATCATGAACTTTCTCTGCCCCAGGGAAGGTTGGAGGGCATGCCGGATTCCTACTGGCTAAAATCACCAAAGCAGTAATCTTCGGCACCGAAGGTGGCCCTCGAGGTCCCCGTAAGATCACACTAGAGCTGTATATTGGTATCACGCCTTCAGGCACATCTCGGAAGGGAAGACTGTAAGCGATCGCCCCATAGAGGGGAGAGAAAGTGACTAAAAAGACTGCCGTCCCAGGCGCTTTTTAGGGGGATTGTAAAGGATCCCACGGAAGCCTTGTGGTGTGCTGGGGTGCGAACACGTCGGCACGTGACTACGTGCGCACCGCCGAGTTCATTTATTTATTTATTTCTATACATTTTATTGTACACCACATAACAAAAGCAAGGAAAAAAAATACGGGTTGTGCTCCGGGAGTGACGACAGAAGTGAAAACTTATTTTGGCGCATTAGACATTTTTTAGATGGGTACTAGGGTTAATGCGATCCCGACGGGGAAACGCCAAACTAAACGTCTAGCGTCTCGTAACGGTGTCGCGAATCCAGAGATATTATCTCATCTTAAAATATGCGTACCGCGCTAAAAGAAGTTTTCACTTCAAAAACGATAAGTCATAATAGTCAAAGCACTTCACCGGAGTTGCTCGTGCACGCCGGTGACCTTCGAGGCCCCCGCCATGTAACGACGGCATGTTGGACCTGAGCGCCGGGGCGGTTGTTACCCCGGTAACGTCTCATCCTCCGTACGGGATCTCCCGATCCTGCTCTGCGGTCTCCTTCTGGAGGATGACACTTTAACATAACGAGACCACTGTACTCCAATGTTCGTACTCGGCCAGCATAGCCAACACTACTGCCGGCAGAGAGAGAGAGAGAGAGAGAGATCTTGCCCGATCCAATCGAAAGGGCAGGGCACTCATTGAGCGTGTGCTGTGCGGTATTATTGTCGCTTCCAAAGTGGTGGCATTGTGCCTCGACCGGTGAACACCTGCGTTAGGCAGAAGGTGACGCGTTCGCTCCTCCGAGCCAGGCTCCGAAGAGTGGCAGGACGGACTCCACGACGTGCTTGGTCACGAACTGCATCCTCAGGCGGTGTATTAAGAGACCTACCATCAGTAGATTTAAAACTTCCAAACGTTTAAATAAGAGAAATTAAGAACTAAAAGACGTTTAAATATTGCTTGGATTGTCGGAATGCTACTTATATAACACGAGTCTTTGCTGAACTCTAAACTTTATCTCTTCACCCGCGGCCCAACGAGACATACATTTTTTTTATTGATCTGGTGGAAATTCGTCATGGCCGGACTCATATCGGCTAAAACCACCGGAGTGATCATCGTCCGCACCGATAGGAGGCTCCAGGAACTCGAATAATCTCCATCTAGACTTCTAGAGCCACCCGTTGGTGCCACGCCATTAGGCACATCTTGGAGCGGATGACTAAAACGGTCACCCCCTCGGAGCGAAGGGAAGGTGGCTGTAAACAGGCTGCCCCCCAGGCACTTCTCGGGGGGATTTGTAAAGGCCTTGCTGTGCACTGTGCTGCGCACACGGCGGCACAGCCAGGGGTTTTCTGTACTATGAGATTAATAAAGCAAATACTGCTATCACCAATCCTTGGTCATAGTGCCATATTACCATGTTGACTTGATACCATGTAGCCATGTTTAGCAGTCAACCAGATACGGGCTAGTCTATTTCAAATCAATTTTATACATGACTAACGCAACATATGTTTCAGATCACTGAAATCCAGAGTTATAATGTCACCGTAGATATACACTGATCTTATGGGGAGTGAAATGAGCAAAGCAAAACACAGGTTAGCCGCGGGTCGCGTCGCCGCGCTCGCCAAAAAACTCGTTATAACGAAACACAATTACCGTAGCACAGAGAAATGTATGGAGTAGATAGATAAACGATGAAATAGAGTTATGATTTTTATTTGTCATATATTAGTTATTTAAGCTTACAAAAAAACTTGGCTCACGTACCAAATGTATACTGATAAGTTGAGTGATAAGTTAGTAACTGTTGTAACGAAGAAGCGCTTATTGACCTTAATAATACCAATACAATAGATAGCAGGGATTAGCCGTCAGCCAGTATAAAAAAATATAAAACTACTAGCTAGTATAAATCTGCTCTTATGCAATAGATCGTTCTTAATTAAGTAGGTATAGGTAAGTACAAACTTCGGACAACTCTTAAATTATTTGAAAAACGTATTAAGTAAGAAGATAAGATGATGCATACAATTTGAAAACTAGAGCAGTTTATCAATATCTACCTAACATTACGGCATTAGTTCCCTGGGTAAGTGATGGCCTCAGTGTAAATGCCTCTTGAAAATGCCAGTGAATAACGGTGAACTTCGATGGGTGCAGTACAGAAACAGCATAATTAAAACCAAATTCAAGTACCTGAGAATGAAAAATGGTTTTACCTACCCACCTAAGTTGGCAGATATATGAACTTTATTATTACTTGTACATTTTTTCTTTTTTTTATTGATGCTGCGTTTTTTTCTGCTTTGGTACCTTCTGCTTAACTGATCAACCAACTAAGTTTTTTTTAAACCAATACTTTCACGCGTCTCTACTCCATTCCGTCTCCTGTCCACGGTAGTTAATTACTCCTATAACGACAGTTAGAGCATAATGAGATTTTTGCAATTCAACAGTAGCACATTACAGGGTGCTGTTTGTCAACCCCCACCCCTCTCCCTACACTGACCACCCCGGCCGCAGGGGGAAGTTATTAGGCGGCTTTGTTAATGAATTTCATGTAGGGTAAACACATATATCAGTAAGGTACCTACAGGTATAAATGAGTTATGTGTGCCGAGGTCGCATGTCCGATTGTCGCTGCCAACAGTAACTCTTTTATATTTTTAAATATGTATTGTATTTGTTATTGTATCTAAGCATCATCATCCTTTCAGCCCAAAAACGTCCACAGAAGCCTCTCCCAAATATTGCCACAACAACCGGTATTGGTTTGTGTTGTGTGCTCAAGGCTGGAGGGGTTTGCCATAGTCGCCACGCTTTGCAGACGGGTTGGCGATTGCAGTTGAGTTATAAATGTAGGACGCTGCTGCCCATCCTCCGGCTAATCCCATAGTCGCATTTTACGGCACCCACGGGACGAGATGGGGTGGTGGGATTCTTAGCATAAATATATCGAAACAGTAAATGTAGATTTTCGGGCAGTACCCCCTGTAACGTAGGTAAGATATGAATGACGAAATTATCACCATCCAAGCTGTTTCCCAAGTTAGTTCATCAGTCTGTTGCTGTCTCACTTCAGGGCAAAGACCTCTTTACAGGGGGACCGACCATTGATCACCGCGCTTGCTCACTGTTTGCGATTTTAAAACATTCGATCCAGATTTCCTCACTATGTTTTCCTAGATCTAAAGTCAACGGTTAGTGTTTTTTTTGTACCACTGATGTGGCAAACAAGCATACGGCCCGCCTGGCGGTAAGCGGTTACCGTAACCTATGAACGCTTGCAACACCAGAGGTCTCACTCGCGCGTTGCCGACCCTGTAAAAATGTTTTCACGCTCTTTTTCAAAGCCCCGTGCTGTAGCCTCTTGGGAAAACTTCGGTTCCACAATATGAGCGTGCGCATCTTAGGCCCGTATTACAGATCCAGAATTATAACAAAAGTAGAACTTGAGTCGAGCTTTAATCAAATATGAATCGTAAGTAAAAGGTCCAGCATTTATATTTAACTGATGCAATCTCGACTCCAAGTTCTAGGCGACTACCACCTACGCCTCAGGGAGATCTCGATGCTGGGTCAATCAGTTCCTTGGGAACCGCACGCCAAGTATCTTAGAGTCACCCTAGACAAAAACTGTCCTTTATACCCCACACCAAGACGGTGCGTGCCCGCGCCGCCTTTGTGCTCGGTCGCCTTCACTGTCTCCTGAACGCTCGTTTCATGGGCGCCTTGGTACATGCGAAATGATCAACTCCATTTCGATCTTAACTTGCGAACCATCAGGCAATTTATGAAACGAGCATCCAAACGCTATTTCGATTCTGCCCTGTCCCACCCAAATCCCCCTGTGGTATCAGCCGCCGATTACCAATCCTCCCGTATTAGTAGAGTACGCCGCGCGAGACACGTCCTGGTCGACCCAGATGATAAAATCACGTTAGATCACATAGACTCGCGCTGTCTCATTTACTAAACACCCGACCGTGTTACTGCCATCGCCGCGCACCTCACCAACGTCGCGGAGGCCTATCGCCGCGTCACCTTCCCGTTCAAGTTAGTACTCTCCCCCCCGTCTATTGCCCGCGCCTGTAGTTTTAAATGTCCCCTAATATATGTTAAATAATACCGATCTCGATGCAGCTGTCCCCAAAACAATAGCTTGTTATCCCCAGTAATGCTCTAAGCTGAGGTCCGTGTCCCACAGGGGGGCGCCCTTAGCGCAAGTTGCTTAATTTTTAATATTAATTTTAACCCCGGCTGGAGGCCTCTTTTGGCTTCGACAGAAACCACCGGTTAAGCAACCACACTTCCCAGAAGAGTATGCGACAAACCGAAAAAAAGGCTCCAAGTTTTGATTCTCGATGTGCAATACGGGACTAAGATTAAATAAGGAAATACAAATTTCATTAGTATCTGTTTATTATATTAGGTTTTGGAAGCTAGTGCTTAGGAAGTGTGTCAGTAAACCTCCGGGCTGCATGCTGAATACTTGTCAAAATTAATGATTAGTTGTTACAGCTATACGTCCAATATCGGAATCGGACAATCTTGCGGCGCTATCAATTTGATACAATTAGGGCGTGCACTCTTATGAAGTCCGTGGGTTTATATGGAGGTGCGCGCACGTTACGACGTGGCGTGACGTGACATTTCCATACATATGATTTGATATTATGAGTGGCGAAATTGTCACGGTGACTAAAGTCGCCCGTGCGCGCTAAGCCTTATTTATACCAAATTACATAAATGGAATAAAATAATAGTTATATTCATGTAAACCATTTACAGGCACTTATGAATAGTCAGACATTAATTGCATGTTCAAAGTTGTAGGTTTTCTACGGAGAACACGCTCCCTCCGCCAAAGCGGGGAAAGGGTGCCTTCAGGGGCGTTCGACAGGCTGAGGCGGCAGTTCGCGACCAAGTGCGTCGTCGAGGCCATCCTGCGGCTCTTCGGAGCCTGGCTCAGAAGGAGCGAGCGCGTCACCTACCGTGTGACGCAGATGTTCACCGGTCACGGTTGTTTCGGTGCATACCTGCACAGAATAGGACGCGAGGTTACGGCACAGTGCCACCATTGTGGAAGCGGCCAGGATACCGCACAGCACACGCTCGAGGAGTGCCCTGCTTGGGCGGCCGTGCGGCGGATCCTGGTCGATCGGATCGGGCAAGATCTCTCTCTGCCGGGACGACCTTTTTACAGTCGCCTTCCCTCCGCTAGAGGGGGTGACCGCTTTACAGTCATCCCCTCCTAGATGTGCCTAAAGGCGTGGCACCAATGGGCGGCTCTAGTGTGATCTTACGAGGACCTGGATCCAGGCTCCAGTGGTTTTAGCCGGTAGGAATCCGGCATACCCCTTCGCACTTCCCCGGGGTGACGGAAGTTCCACGTAGAATTTCCACTGGACATCAATAAAAAAATAAAAAAAGGTTTTCTACAGAGAAGATTGACGAGAAACTCCATGGTTATTAGACTGTTTAAATTGATTATGTTACAATATTAATGAGTAAGTACATTGTCCTCGAAATGAAGGTTACGTGATGACAATGTAGGATAAAAATAAACATTACCCACACTAGTATTTCCCCTGTGTCGTTTGTACAGTTTACAGACATAGATCTTACATGCACATACACCCAGACCCAAAACAACTGTCTGTAGACCACACAAATATTTGCACCGTGCGGGGATCGAACCCACATCAGGTAGCGCAGCGCAGCGCGCAATAAATGGAGGTCTTCCACATAGTCACCCTGTTTAGCAAGTGGAGTAGCGAATCATTTTACATAGTGCACCTAAGATTAATCATAATCATTAATCTACCAAAGGTAGTAATGAGAATTTTATTACATATAGAAACGAGTAAGTACGTTATTAGTTATTTTCAAGCTCTTTTTAATTGTAGTAGGTAATAATACGTTTTTATTTGGAGAAACACTTCATATAGTTATGACTATGCAGCCCCGAGCAATATTTTATAATTTGGCTGTTAATTGTATCAGCTGGGCTTCTCAGAATACTGTTACTGCTGCTGCGAATTCTGGACGCTTGATATGGACGCAGACCGTTTCCGTACGATAGCTAGGAAACTATCTATTCAACTCTCGGCAAACATACCTGATGCGCTGCAGAAATGCACCTCCAAGCCTTCTGAGAGAGAAAGGAAAGAAAGGAGGAATATCCATCGTATAGGTAATGATGGCGCATCGTACGCCTGGTCGTCCGATGATGGAATGGACTTCGGGGATTTCAATTTTGTCATGCGTGCCCATACTTGATAGTTAAGCTGTCCGTAAAATATGAAAGCAGGAATTTATGGTTTAGATGATGACTATGTGCTAGTCGATCCAAGATTTGCCCGCAATACCAGTCTTCCACGTTTACCAATCAATATGTGCGGTCCCGAACTCTCACGCCATTTGCCAAAGAAAAGAAGATAGGCACCATTCCGACACGCTGTCTCGACTGAAGATTCACCATCAATTACGAATCTCTAATTATCAGCGGTGTCCCCACAGACGGGCCAATGAATATGCAGGAGACAGTTCCACAAAGCGCACTTAGGGTAATGTTAACAGCTATTTTCTGAATATATTTGATATACTTAATTCGAAATGTGGTGTTTGTCTTGTCGAAGTCAGTGATTTTAATATTGCTTTGTTGTGAATAAAAAATCTACAAGCGATGATGATGATGACATGATATATGTGTATGAGGTTAATACATTATTATATATAGCTTTTGCCTTTTGCTTGCCTACCTCATGGGAAACTACTATAACTAGCTATGCATATGTATGTATAGATAATGGTCCCGGTTGACAATGATCGACTTCGGCCAAACTTCAACGTACATCGCTCCTTGATACACAAGAAGTTTGACAAAGTAGTTGGTAATAAAACAGAGTGCATCTCGTAGTATCGTGGCGATCGTAAAAATCCTAATTTTAATAAATTTCCAGTAGTCTCAAACGTTCAGCGGACAAGTAAAAAGCAAATCGATCACATCCATCAAACAAAGCGAGTGAGAGTAGCAGTGGGGTACCTGTGGCCGCCTACCTAGCTACTAGTAGAAGATAGGCCTTAGGGCTCATTAAAATATGTAAATGCCCGCCGAGACATTACGCAGATAGGTGCTTCTGACTTATTGACTGGACCGCGTTATGTGAGAACATTTAAAATAGTAAAAATTAACTTGCTTGTCAAGGGGGTAGCAATGTTTTATTTTCTGGGAGGGGCCAGATTGAAACTCGTGCTGCAGCCCGATATAACGTTATTTCTATTATTTCTAAGTGATTCGAATATAAGTCTATAGAGGGCCAGAAGGATTATAGGCAGGGTCATGCCAACCGATATTGCGTCCTCAATAAACCGTCAAGATCCAGGGCCAAGCAATTGTACCTATAGGATTATAAAAACCGAGCAGACGGTCAATTACCTGATCATAGTTTTATCACATCAGCCAAAGAACGTCCACTGCTGAACAAAAGCCTCCCCCATAAGACGACCTGTCACATGTCGTGTGTCGTCATTTTAGGGGAAATTTACCAGTACTCACCACGCTTGGCAGGCGGGTTCGTGGGCGCAGGATAGCTACTGTTTCACAAAAGGGACGCTGCGGCCCATCCCTTTGGCTTAGAGTCCCTTAGTCGCCTTTTACGACATCCATGGGAGGAAATGGAGTGGTGCTATATTCTGAAACCGGACACCACACGGAAAAAGAAAAGAAATTAATGTAATATAAAGAGATTTGTTCATTGGGACTTGGGAATTTTCGATAAAAAACAACCTAAACTATCACGAACAAACCAACAACTGGAAAGAAAGTTACCATATATTTATGCTTTCATTAACCCTTTTCATGCAACAACAACAGCTGGTAAAAGTACACTCTAGAACATAGCTCTTCACAAGACGATAAAAGAGGAATTAGGAATGAATTAGGTCTAGGGTAAGTTTTTAGGAATATAAAAACAACGCATAGCTGATGGATTGATGATCGTATGAGTTCTGACGGATAAATGCTGTCGTTCATCCAACCAATGTTCTTTGATCACCTTTTGCGAAACGTAAAATTAGCAAAAGTATTTTCGTAGTCCTATGAAAAGATTCACAGAAAAAAAACCTGAACTGTCACAAAAGGCACAGTTATTTATATCCAGCAATCCTGAAAAAACAAAGCCCAGTTTAAAAGCTCTATGGTCCCAAACCTCTTTAATCTTCTTGGTTCTACGCAAATGAGATATCCTCATTAAATATAATCAGTCTATATCCCTCTCGCATATACACGTCCTCCTCGAGTAGAGAACGCATTACTCGTTTGCAGGGCACCTACCGCGCGCAACTATTTAGTAGCATTACAAATGTCGCTCGCCGTGTCCGTGTGTCCGTCCGTCTGTCTGTGTGCGCTTGAGAGCTACCGTTCCTTATTAATAAGGAGTATTGGATGGTTAGGATGTATGGAGCAGGCTCTGCAGTATTGATTTGCGAAATGGAAATTGATAGAACGTGTTAGGCGCTACGGTAGGGCGATGGCTTCGGTGTACTTATTTGAATTTTGAGTCGATATTTCTATTCAAAACCTTGTTTTGCTGTTTTTTTTTTTTTATTTCTTTATTTATTTAAAGAGGGTTTTTTCATACATGAAAACGCCACCCCCATGATTGAATACAAAACATAAATAAATATTAATTAATTAAACTAAATATCAAACTCATCCACTCGTAATCTTAGACATATGAAAATAATTTTGTACAGCATTCTAGCATCACGCGATAATGGTGAAGCCAGAATACTATTATAAAATCCTAGGCTAAAGTCTATGTCACCAAAAATGTGACGTCTCTGAGCCTCTACGCGTCTGCATTCAGCTAAAATATGATGGGTGTCCTCAACGATTCCACACACAGCACAGTTTGGGGATTCCACTTTGCCCATCATAAATCCAAAGCTGTTAAGTGGTACATGGCCTGACCGAAGTCTCAAAGCCGTCACAACCTCCTGCCTACACATCCTTCTCACATTGAACCACATCGAATGAGGAAGGGAAGGCTGAATCACCTTGTACCAAATACCCTTAGTTAAAGATCGCTTGTCAAAATATTCAGACCAAAGTTCAAAACATGTTTGTTTGACTATGGGAATAAGTTCAGTGTGCCAAGGCAAGCAACTAAAGTGTTCTCCATCAGAGCCAGCCTCGTATGCTAGACGGTCAACTAATTCATTTCCATGTAGTCCAATGTGAGAAGGAATCCATTGTAGTATAATCTTTTTCTGTTTGGCAACAATTTTGTAGATGCTTCTTATAATAGAATAAGCCAATGGAAGTCCTCTAAAGGGTGAAGTACAGCGAATCAAGTGTTGAAGAGCACTTTTTGAATCTGTAAAGATAACAAAACGCTCACAATCTAAAGATTCGATATACGCTAAAGCCTCCGCTATGGCAATTAGTTCTAAATGCATAATGGACACTTTTGCACTAATTTTGAATTTATAAAAGGTACATCTTTGTGAATCTAAAAACGCAACGCCAGAGTAATTCTTGTGCCTAGAACCGTCGGTATAAACAGAGTAAAAGTCACAGTATTGATCATTTATAAATTCACAACAAAGCGTCCTTAAATTATGTTCATTATAACAACGCTTAGGTTTGACAACAGAATCTAAACTAGGCTTAATAATAAGAGATAAGTCCATATTGCTGACCCAAGTGACCATTGAAAACATATCAGAATTACTATTGCAATAAATAGGTTCATGTCTTAAACTATTATGTAATATAACTAGAAGTGGTTTTTTCTTACGTCTCCAATAATTATTATTATAACAAAGATCATGCAATTTTTCGATGATATTTATTATAGGGAAATCATTACATTTCGATTTCAAATAGAACTTGCCAGCTAAAAATCGACGGCGTACAAATAAGGGGCACAACTGAAGTTCAGACTCCATTACGTGGATCGGAGTACTTTTAATAAAACCACCGATCAGCCGTAGATACACATTTTGTGTTCGGTCAAGTTTAGTCAGATGCGTATCGGCACTGGTATCGAATATAAAGCTTGCAAAGTCCATCCGGCTACGAACGAGCGCAATATACAGTCGTCTCAATTGGAGGGGATGGACGCCCCACCCAGGTCCTACTAAAACTTTAAAAATATTTGTAAACTTGGCAACTTTTTGACAAACTTCGTTTATATGTTTCTTCCAACGAAGTCCTCTATCCAACCACATACCTAAATACCTAACGTTATCCACTAACTCTAATGATGTACCGTTTAAACGGACATCAACAACTTGTTGACGAAATCCTCTACTAAATAAACAAATTTTACTTTTATTTGGAGAAATGTCTAAACCTATTTGTGTTAACATGCTGTCGATCAAGTCAAGTGCCGATTGTATCTTAGTCTGCCCCTCGAGAACCGATTTACATTGCACATAAATTGCAAAATCATCAGCATATTGAGAGATAAAAACATCATTCTGCAATTTTTTGCATATCTCCATTGTTATTATATTAAATAACAATGGTGATAGTGGGTCCCCTTGAGCCAAGCCGTGACCAGAAAATCTACTGATAAAGTTGTTGTCTAATTTTATTTTAAGAGTTCTTTCGTGTAGAAAATTCCACAAGTATTTGCAAATACGCGTCCCAACTTGAAGATTATCTAAAACATAAATTAAAGCAGAAATATTAACATTATTATACGCACTATTAATGTCTAAAAAGCAACCCACAGTGGAACGCCCCTCAGACCAACCAGCTTGAATTCTAGAAACGAGGCAGCTTAAACTATCTAAACATGACCTAAATTTACGGAACCCCACCATAAATGTGGAAAATTTTTTTTTTTTTTCAAGGAACCATTCTAATCTACGACATAAAATATAATGGAAAATTTTACACACACAAGAAATCAAAGATATAGGACGGAGGGAGGGAATGTCATTTGTATTACGTCCAGGCTTTGGAATAGGTACTATACAAATATCGCGCCACTGAAAGGGGACAAAGCTATAAATAAAAAAATTGTTATACAAACACAACAAAACACGCTTACCCACATCAGGAATGTTTTTAATCATAGAATATGATATATCATCACACCCAGGAGATGTATCCTTTGATTTAATACATTTTTCGAGCTCTTGGATAGAGACTTCACATTCTAAAATAAGATTACTATGGTAAACATTCGGAGACGGGGGTGCCACATAATCGGGGGTTAAAGAATTTAATAACCTTTCGGCTCTTTGAGGGTCAACATAACGTCTCGCAACACGGTATCCTCTGAGCCATTTCATTTTCTGCCACATTTCACTGGAAGATGTTGACTCATCGATTGAAGAGCAGAAAAATTGCCAATCCTCTTTCTTAGCCTGACGCAATAACCTTTGACTTGTACGAATCCTTTCTTTCAAAATGTCTAAATTATGGGGAGTAGGGTTGCTTCTAAATGTGGCCAAAGCCAGCCTACGACGAGCAATAGCGTGTGAAAGTGTGGCAGTCCAATATGACTTAGGAGCAAACTCTGAGTTAGGGTTTTGGTTGAATTTAAATAACGGAATGAATTTACTAGCGGCGTCGTTAACGATATCTATAAATAAGTCATAAGCATTTTGAAGGTCACTTGGTAAGACGAAATTGTTAAATTTTTGTTCTAAATATTTGTTGTATGAGACCCAATCTGCCTTGCTAAAATTTCTTTTAATTATCGGGGGAAAATAAGATGAGCATAGGGTTGAAATTTTAATAATTAAATGATCACTGCCCAAATTTTCATTTAAAACAGCCCAGTTAAGTTGAAGTGCAATATCCAAGGACGCAAGTGAGATATCAGGCGAGGATTGTTGCAAATTGCCATCCACTAATCGGACTCGTGTGTGTGTTCTGTCATTTAGAGAAATGAAATTGCTATCCATTAGAGAGTCATGAATTAAACTACCTCTAAGATCAGTTTTATATGACCAGTTGATGTGATGGGCGTTAAAATCGCCTAAAATTAAAGTTTTTGATGGTAATAATGTTAAAAGACTAGCCCAATCTTGCTGAGTAGTAACAATACTAGAAGGACAGTAGACAGAAACGATATTTTTTATTGGTTCACAGTTAAATAGCTGTACGCACACTAACTCGATACCGGTATTGTCAATATGCAGGTGTCTTTGTCGTGCTTTAATCGACTTGTGTACTGCTATAGCTACACCACCGTATGAATCATCACGGTCCGTGCGATAAACATCATAACAACTTACTTTAAAATAACTTTCTGGCTCGAGCCACGTCTCACTAAGGGCAGCAATATGGACTTTTTCCTGGCGTAAAATTTCTAAAAAAGAGATTAACTTCGGCTTAAAACTCTGGGCATTCCATTGGAAGATATTTAGCTTAATCGGTTTATTAGCCATCACAGTAAGCAGTAAAATTGAACAATTTTTTAATCCACGGCCATTCCGAAATATAATTAACTGACACTAACATCAACCATTCAAGGCACAGCTGGATAACAGAGTTTATTTTTGAGGAAACACTGGCTTGTCGGAGAAAGATTACTTCCTTAATGCGGGACCATAGCTCACTGAAAGGGGGACATTTATCCTTTTGGTTCGCTCCGTCGTCGGTTACATTATGTACATTCTCGCAATCGGTATCCACATTCCAAGATGTCCAATCGTCTTCACTAGGGTGTTTTTTGTTTTTAGTCAACCTCGGATCGGTTTTATTAGATTGACGTGTCGATTTGGTATGCATCTCCACGTTGTGGGTGTTAATCTTGGGCTGGGCGATTTTCGCATAGGTAGCACGATGAGGGGTATCAGGCGTGGAAAGGTGATCAGGATCGCCTTGAAGTGGTGGAAATTGGTCACGGGAATCAGTAGCCAGCGGACCTTGGAGGGGTTTACAATTTTCAGGTGGAGTGTAATATTCTAAAGCTTTTCTATAGGTACACCTCAACTCGGCCATAATTTCCCTAAGCTTCCTCTCCTTCTTATATATTGGACAAGTTTTACTCATGGAGATGTGATTCCCACTACAGTTAACGCAAGAGAATAATTTGGTGTCACAATTTTCATGCCGCCCGCCACACTTAGGACAAATGACCGTTTTTCCAGGGCACATTTTGCGGACATGACCTAGTTTCCAGCATAGGGAACATTGCGATACCTGGTGAATATATGGGAAAACCTTAACACTAATGTCACAAACACGAACATGAGAAGGGACACAATCACCACTAAAACAAAGCCTGATAGTTTCGCTGGGGCACCAGCCTCCTTCATCCCTGTTACGACGATTTAACCGCCTAAATGTTAAGAGTTTTGCAGGCGCAGGGCATGAAATATTATTAAGAATCTCGTCATCGGCTAGGTCAAGGTCAACATCCTTAATAACGCCGTAGCTTATAGACACTTCCATCGCTTTCTGAAACTTCCACCCTTTTTGTAACAGATTCTCACATTCGATAAGGTTTTTAGCAGCAGTTTCATTTTCAAATTGGAGACGTATTTTAAAAGGGCTCAAATATTTAATTTGACAGATCTTTATTATTTTATTTTCCTTAAGAGTGCGTGCCAACGCAAATTGTTTTGGAAGACGGTCTTTTGAAGAAATATATACCTCGTACTTATCCTCTTTTACTGAATTATTACTATTATGGCGTGACTTTTTTCCTTTAACTGTTGTCCAACCCTCTTCTTCCGAACTACCATTTTCTCTTTGTCTCTTCGTTGTTCTTATCAGCTCCTTTTCATTCTCGCTACAAACATCTATCGCATCCATGGGATCATTTAATGGGCGCACTATATTATTTTGTAGCAACGGCGACTCAGATCGCGATGAATCGGTCATTGCAAAGATAGTCGTGCCACCGGCACCGAGAGGTCCGGCGCGCGGCCACTGCACGGGGTAATGCGTAAACAAGTGCAAGTGGCGATAAGGACAGGTTCCGCGACAATAAGACACAACCTGCCCGAGCGAATGCCGACAAGGGACTGTTGTTTTGCTGTTACTTTTACTTATTGTGCCTTGCTACATTTTACAGACTAATCGCACATGCATAAATATCCATTCCCGAAAGAGCTATGATATACAGCTACGAATGTATGTTCCGTGCGGGAAATGGACCCGCGACCCGTAGTAAGCCAAGCGCTAAGCCACTACTCTAGATTGTCAACCCCTTTCCAACACGGTGCCAAGCTATTCTACGCATATGCAACTAACGAGTGCCAATAAACAAATTTTCCGATATTAGCTCACATAATTTTTAGCTAGAAATTTATTTTAGCTTTTACGATACGTACGGATGAACAGAATAGATAAAAAAGGTACCTAAGGAAAATCAAGGTTTTAATTCCATATGGGCTCTAATAGGCTGTTGTGCTGTAATAATATAGCACCACTCCATCTTCTCCCATTGGATGTCGTTGAAGGCGACTAAGGGACTCTTAACCAGAGGAATGGGCATAATGACGAAACGATTGTGGAAACCTTTGGTCAGTGCTGGACGTTTAAATGGCTGATGTGATGAGGCTCTTAAGAAAAGTCAACTATTAAGGTGCACGATTCGTTTAAAGTCAACCCTATGGAGAAGATCCGGCAAGAAACTCCACGAGGTTAGAGACTGTATAAATTACCTTCTGAACGATTTGATCCTTAGTCTGTCCTCGACCATGAAGATGTTGTGAAGGGTTTGAAACGTTGGGAGAAATTAGGAAAATGGGCCAATTCTATTGTTCTCTATAATTACAATGTCACATCGGGAAAGCCCTCTCCGTACAGCGGATTATCCGTTCGTTACCCAAGTCGCTGAGGTAAGCAAGAGTGTTGTTTTGTTCCGTCCTCCGTCCCCGTCATTACGTACCTTTCAGCTCATTACGGGAACAGATCACTCGCTTAATTTGTGCATTTCCGATCTACAGATATTCAAATTTCAACCCTAATGACGCACGGGAAATGTTAATAAAATGTTAATGCCACGAAAGCGGTTGTCTCTCTCGCAATAAGTGACAGATTTGCTTGACAGCACCAGCCTCGTTTGTTGCTATGTATGAATAAGTCACGATTTTGCTTTTTTGTTGAAACTAGATAGGTATATTTTAAATGATTGCTTTTAGAACCGGACTCGTGGCATTTGGACTATTTTAATGAGTTATTATATCGGGAATGGATATTGATTTTATTTTATGAATATTTTAGCAGTTAATTTTGATGTCATTTGAAACTTTTGTTTTGTTTGGATAGTTCAACTAAGTAGGTATAAATATCTATGGCATTATTATTTATTATCTTAAACGTCTACCGGTAAACATGGGCCTCTGAATGAATGCTGTAATGATCGGTGAAAAGGGACACTGTCATAAAAAACGCTTTACTGCAAATGAACTGGTGACAGCAATATTTATTTCCTACCAAACAAAAGGAGCATAAAGCACTTCTCCGTCTCCTCCCGTGGCTGTCGTAAAAGGGACGACTAAGGGACTCTAAACCTGAGGGATGAGCAGTAGCGTCCCTCTATGGAACGGTAGCCATATTTTGTTCACCAACCCAGGCGGGTAGGCTCACCACGCTTGGCAGGCATCAAGCGTGGTGAGTACTGGAAAATTCCCCCCAAAATGACAGCACAACTGTGGAAGTCTATGGGCGAGGCCTTTGTTTGGCAGTCGATGTTCTTTAGCTGATATGAAGATAATAAAGTCGATGTACTGAATAGTAGATTAAAGTGGGAATGGAATGGGCACAATTGCCGGATTCCTGATGAACTGTAGGCGGTGTGATGGTGAGTGGTGTGTGACGTGGCAGACCAAGAAATAGATTGCAAAACTTCAAGAGAAAGAGAAATTTCAAGAATTTCAGATAAATTATCTTCATACTCCTCACATGGCTTGGGAGGTGAAAAGGTCGTATGTGTGTAGGAAGCGGGACCTGTTTCTCATCATCATCATTTCGGCCGAATGAAGTCCACTACTAGACAGGTCAAAGTCACCACGATGACCGATATGGGTGTGTTGTGGGCTCATTGGGGGGTTTTGCCATAATCGCCACGCTTGGCAAACGGGTTGGCGATCGCATTTGAGTTGTTAATGTACTCGAAGGACGCTGCTGCCCATCCTCCGGCTAATCCCTAAGTCGACTCTTACCACACCTACGGGAGGAAATAGGATGGTGGTATTCTGATCCACCACGACATGGCAACGGCCACCACCTGTTTCTGCTACATGATTATTGATGTTGAATAAGAGAAGTGCTAGGCCACTACCTTGAGGTAAGCTGTTTTTCTAAGTTCTCTAACGACTTCTGTTCGAGAGCAGGTGGATTTGGAATCGACAGTTATGGAAAAGTGAGTGAAGAATTCTGGCAAAATTGAAATGATTACTCATTGCCTACATCTGTCATAACAGTCGTCTTATGTTAACTGTATCATATGCTGTTGAGAGGTTCACGAATGCAGCACCTGTGATTATTTCTATCTTGAAACTGGCTCATATGTTGCACTAGTTTAAGAGCCTGGTTGCAGCACGCCTGGTTGAAACCCACTGCTCTGGCAATAATTTTGAGTTTATACAGCCAGTTCAGGGGCAGTCTCTCAAAAAATTTATAAGAATGGTGCAGAAGGTATAGGCCGACAATATTTCGGATGTCTGCAGTTTTATCGGAGTTCAGTATTGCAACTTTGATTAATTTTCCCAGAGTCAGGGTATAAAATCGATTCCAGAATATAGTTAAAAAGTCACAACAGCCATGATATAGAAGCTGAGACACTTTGCTTAATTGAAATCTCCAGAGGATTCACCACGATTAAGATTCATAAAGGTTAAACGGTTTAATTTTTTGTCACAGGTAGATATTAAATGAGCTACTTAGCTGAGAAATCTTACCAGGACAGACTAGATGAAGATTTGATTAATGCAAGTAGCTAGGTATACCTAAACCACCGAAAACGCAATCAATTTCTATGGACTTGTACTTCTGTTACGAATACGTTAATTAGGCGATAGTTAGCTTAATGGATTCAAAAGTAAAGATAACTTTAATAAGCCTGAATTTGAATAAGGCGTCCCACGCGTTGTAAGTAATACTGGTCCAGCTAACAGATATTCGCCATTTGAATTATTCATTATAATCAGTGCACTTATACAAGTCCCGTTTTATACTGAATTACTTGTAATTGTGTTGGTTCGTGCTGAGTATCTCTGAATGTAGTGAAAGATTTTCAAATATGAAATAGGAAACCTATTAATCTAATATGCCTTTTTGATAAAAGCTAGTATCGAGATGAGCAAGCCGTTCGCCTGGTGGTACACGTCACGCCTACCTATAACAATTGTAATGCTTCCCAGTACTATTTCTGTGTGGCACCACAATGCGCTCGTCCGCTCAAGATATAGTTATTTAGTCTCTTATGCTCAGTAATGTTATTATGTATGTATTAGATAGATTTAGACGGCACGGTTGGTGTAGTGGCTGACACAGTCGGCTGCTGCGGTCCGGGTCGCGGGTTCGATTCCCGCTTGGAACAAATATTTGTATGATCTGCAGGTAGTTGTTCCAGATCTGGGTGAATTGTGTGTGGAATTTATGTCTGTACACGACGCCGCCACGACACAGGAGAAATCCTAATGTGGGGCAATGTTTAAAAAAAATAAAGAATAAATAAATAGTATGATGTCTGGCATATAAAGTTTACGCCCAGGGAACTTAGTTATCTGCCTGCGAGTTATAATGGACGACTAATTTGATAAACTCCTAAGCTGCGCGTTAATTATATTATAATCATTTAATTGCACTAAAGAGTAAAAATACCTGATTCAAACATGAAGTATAATAAACTTCCCTCATAACTACCTCCATAAAGATGTAAGCGAAAATTCAATGTTAACATGAGAGCGTAATCAATCGGATCCCACTCAGCACCGAACACCAACTGGCATTGACATTTTTTGGTTTAAGCTTAATTATTTACAAAATAGTGAAAAAGTATGATCGGCCTTTGGTCTGGGGGTGGAAGGGATGGAACAGTGCGGGTTTGATTATTCATTGAAATTGTTGGCTTTGCGAAAACACTGAATAATGGTTTTATATGTGTAATGGCATCCTATGCGTGTGGTGTCCAGATTAAGAATATAGCACCACTCCATCTCCTCCCATGGAGGTCGTAAAAGGCGACTTAGGGACTCTAAACCAGAGGGATGGGCAGCAGCGTCCTTTCTGTGGAACAGTAGCCATTCTGCGCTCACCAACCCGCCTGCCAAGCGTGATGAGTACTGGCAAATTCCCCCCAATATGATGGCACAGTTGGGAAATCTATGGGGGAGGCCTTTATTCAGTAGTGGACATTGTATGGCCGATATGATAGGTGTAATGAAAAGTCGTGTGTCGAAAAAATACTGAACATTCATGAAAAAGCCGACACAATATTCTAACGCTGAGGTTTCCAGAATCATGTACTGAATCCACGGCATGGGTTTTCGTTACGATGTCACACCCGTTCCAGATATAGGTATGTTTCAATTCAGCAACTTTAACTTCCCCTTGAATCAAACTTTTCTTACAAAAGCTACGAGTACCTACACTACATAAAATCTACGAAATGACACCCATATACGAAAACTTACTCCATAAACGCTACAAAATAAAAAAGTCCCACGTGCAATCATATCGCGTCTTGCCACATATTTAACAGCTCGAGTAAAGCTACCTTTGTTAACATGATCTGCGCACAAATGAATGATAGTTATTTTATTTTTCAATTGTCCACTGCGGTTCGTCGAAGCTGGCTGTCCAAGAATTAATAACGAACGGTACCGGGGTCCAAACCGCGACAATCTGCGCTCTTTTTGAGTGTGCACAAAAATTTTCATGACTTTTTCGGTTTTTCTATTCAGTCCCGATAGTTTTTTGCGGTCGATGACCGTTGCCGCTTTACGAATGCAATGGTCTTTTTTAATGGATGCCTATGAGTTTTATTTATTGAATGATTATAAAATGAGTAATGTTTTGTTTGGGTTTGAATAATTTACATAGCTATCCATATATTGTAATATTATTTCTTTTTATATATGTTACTGAGTTGCTGAACAAATTAATGTTAATTTTAGATGCGGGATACAGTTAGAATAAATAAAATTAAAGCTATTTGCTACACCAAGCGATAGCGAGCGCTAATTTATTCTTGAGCATTTTAGTTCTAGTCCGTATATTATCTACCGCTAGCAATACGAATATCACTTTTTCGAATGATGCTGGTTCCGTAGTACGAAGTGCGCTACGTATGTAACGAATGGCATCACAATATTAGTACCTCTGCCGTCGTATGTGAAAATGCTGTTGTTACCATTAGCAATGCAGTTCCTATTTTTTGCCAGCCGACGGCAACCTACTGAAAGGCAATTATGCCTGAATTTCTTCTTCGTGTAAAATTCTTAATTCTTGGTATAAGGTGTAACACCTTTATAAGCGTTTTATATATCTAGCTCGTAAATATAGTGCATACAAGCAGCTGATTTTATGCTGCCAGAAACTGTGAAAGCCACTAGCGGCAATGGTGAATCAAGTATAGTTTTGATAGAGTCTGCGTGAACTTATTGCGGAGGAAGATTACGAGCGGGTTTCCGCAGAGGTCAGTTCTGGCCCCCTCTGATGGAAACTCACCTATGACGCGGTTCTGCGTGTCGCTCTCGCCACTGGCGTCAGCTTGGTCTGTTACGCTAACGACACTCTTGTGTTGTCAACGGGGAGTCCTTCGAGGGAAAGATCTGACTTGCCGAGCAAGTGGTGTAATTGTCATGGCCAAAATTCACGTTCTGGGTCTGCAGATATCAGAAATCTAACTAACCTGAGGCGCTATGGTTCCACAAATTGCCGCGGAGCAGAGAACCACCAGTTTGTGGATATGGGTTGGTGACGCGCAAATCACCCTGACCCCACGTCGTGGTTGTTTCAGTGTGTACCTGCATGAAATAGGACGCGAGATTACGGCACATTGCCACCATTGTGGACCAGGATACCGCACAGCACACAGTGACGGATCCTGGTCGATCGGATCGGGCACGATCTCTCTTTGCCGGCAGTAGTTGTCAGAACATGAAAATTGGAGTGCAGTGGTCACCTTCTGCGAGAGCGTCATGCTCCAGAAGAAGAGTGCAGAGCGGGATCGGGAGAGGACCGATCCCGCACGCAGAAGGACCAGACGGCGCCGAGGTAATAATCACCCCAGCTCCCAGGTCCAACACGCGTTAACCAGCGGTCGGTACATGGTGGGGGGCCTCGGGGGTCGTGAGCGTAGATATTGGGGAGTCTGCGTGTTCATACCAAGTGACCCCTGGGAAGACGGCGGTGCGCACGTGGGCACGTGCGACTGTGTGCGAAGCACAGCGCACAGTGCGGCTTGGGGGGATCCTTTACAAGCCTCCCCGAGAAGTGCCTGGGGGGCGGCCTTTTAACAGCCGCCTGCCCTCCGCTAGAGGGGGTGACCGCTTTACTGTCATCCTCTCCGAGATGTGGCTCAAGGCGCGGCACCAATGGGCGGCTCTAGTGTGATCTCACGAGGACCTGGAGCTTCTTTTCGGTGCCGAAGATGACCGCTCCAGTGGTTTTAGCCGGTAGGAGTCTAGCATACCCCTTCGCCCTTCCCCAGGGTGAAGGAAGTTCATGTATAATTCCCACTGGACAACAATTAAAAAAAAGGTAAATGTTTTAACATAGTATCTGCGGCACATGTTTGTCATATAATAGCGGCAGCTAGTGGTAATGAATTTATACGATACCGCGACGCGTTTACAAGCGCCACGGTTCTCCTGTACGTTTGTTGAAGTAGAGAATGTGGTAACTGACATCATTAGACAATATAAAGTTCATGCATTCCTTTTCCTTATTTGATATAATTTTTACTAATTAAGCAATTCGCTTGTGAAATGTATTACCTAATGAAGTAAGATGTACTCTAATACTATATATTTATAAGAAAATTGTGGACGAGCTTTTTCTTTGGTTTTTCTTCTCTTTTCCCTGTTATATTTGACATTTATTGGTATATTTTCTATCGTTTTATACATAACATAATTAATGTATTGGTATGTATTTTATATTCTTATGTCTGAGTAACATTCATAACATAACATGTATTTCTAGTTGGAGGATCCTCCCTTTTCTATGGAGGTACACCACACCTCGTTCCGCATATACCATTTAATGTTAAGAGTATTTATATTTAATTATATATAATTATACCTAGTGGTAAATAACATTGAAATTTTACGATTAAGTACTCAATCATTATTAATGATCGTATAGTTTATGACTGTTTACAGGCTTTAATGTTTTCATAAATTATTATGTATAAAGTTAATCATTTTGCACCAAGTAGCAGGCCCTGATTTTGAGTATGAACCGTGGCTTGGTCGATGAAACATATCGATTGTCGGTAAAAAGGTTTTTATTAAAATTGATTTGGCGAACGCTTTCAACGTTGCAGCTTGACCCGGAAACAAAACTGTTGCATCCACTAGATTTCTTTTTCGCACCTCTAGGTGTGCGTATTTATATTAAATCAGATTCAACACTGAACGATGCATTATGAAAGTGAGTAGGAGAAAATAATAGAAAGGCTTTGAAAATATTTATACCTCAAAACATTAAGGCGGAAACAAAGGTATAAAAATGTCCAAAAAATCATGCTCGAAACATATCGTTGCGTACCAAGTTCTTCCGCTGTAGAGTCAGCCGATCGTTCTGATGTTCAATTTATTTTTGGCCTCCACTGATCGCTGCTTTGTGGTGTATTAATACGTTACCAGCGCTAATTTTTAATGGATACCGAATAGTTTCATAACAGCTTTTCCTACGGACAATTTGCGGTGACAGTATTGCAGGCATCGAGATACACAACATTGCAGGGAAATAAGTGAGTTTACACTTTCGGCTGTCAATTAGTAGACTTCGATATTTCGAATTATGATATGAACACGTTTTAAAAATGCGATGACGGGGTATATCGACCACGGTTTGCGTTATTTATTTTAAAAAGTAACGTTAGACGGTTAGGTATGAATATCAGTTGAATGAAAATAGTAATCTATACAAATAAATAAAATTGAAGTGTCTGTTTGTAATGTCAAAATAACAGCTTTTTACTAAATGCATATGAAAGTATATACGGTTAATATAACAAAAAAACAATTTTATTTTTTTTGTCTGTCTGTTTGTTCCGGGTAAACTCCGAAACGGCTGGACCGATTTCGACGGGACTTTTACTGGCAGATAGCTGATGTTATAAGGAATAACTTAGGCTACTTTTATTTTAGAAAAATAATTAGGGTACCCCGCAAAAAAAAAACCCTTGTAATCCAATATATATTGTATGTCAAGTGTCTATGTCGAAGTACTCTAAATTTCTTTTAAATTAAACGCGGGTGAAACCGCGGATCCCAGCTAGTAATAACTATAAAAAGAGACTAATTCGAATCTTTCCCTTCTTGTCTCATTATCATATCATGTCAGCCAAAAAGCCTTCCCCGAAGTCGACCAGGTTACATACCACGTCGCCATTTTTTGGGGGGAATTTTCCAGTATTCACCACGCTCGGTAAGCGGGAACGCTGCCCATCCCTTTTTTTTTGTCGTGGGCAAATCCTCATGGACTTCGTCCACCTTGGGAAGGGCAGAGGGCATGCCTTTTACCGGATAAAACCTCACGGTGTCCTTCCGCTTGCCTCTAGCCGGGGTGAGGTGCATTCTTTGTAGGTATTAGACCGCGCCCCCGTCAGGTATCGGCCCGTCACTGTATGACGGGCCCCGTTTCTGTGCGACCTTGCTGGCCGTACCAATCCTACAGAGAGGCGCGCGCTGAACACACGCGCCGCCATTTCGGGCGGACATTATGTTTCTGTTCAGGCGACGGACCGCCACCCACGGACCCACGGATGAGATGTGTTGGTGTTATTCGTCGCCGACACCACAAGGCTTACGACGACATTTGCTGTCTGTAAAACATTATGGGATTGCCAATGACACATTACGGTATACGGCCGAAATTAATAATCAATCTTTAGATTAAAGAATCTTTAGAATTAACAAATTTTGGATTAGATTCATTACTAATTTCGGCCTGTAGCCTGTCAACATTTGTTTTATCTATGCATTAGTATTTATGCTTACGGTGCGTTTTAGTAGATCCAATTAATTGCAGCCGCCATCATGACTAGCACAAACTTATCTTATGGATAGAACGCAGCTTGGCTGAAACAAACTGCATTTTTATAATTTTTAGGGTTCCGTCGTCGGAACGTCGTAAGAAAAAAACGGCGGAACCCTTATAGGATCTCTCTTGTGTCTGCCTGTCTGTCACAGCCAATTTGCTCAGAATCTACTGGAGCGATTAAGTTGAAATTTGATACACATATAGATTTCTGCGACTCAAACACTTACGTGTAACGCAAATAAATGAATTCTGAATATGGGGGTTACTTTTGGGGGGCAATATAGAAAATTAAAGAATAAAGTTTTGCAAACTGTACCGTGTAACATATGAAGTGAAAGGGCTTATTGTGAGGGTCTCAAAAACATTTATTTAATCATTTTAATATTTATAGTATTAAAGTTATTTAAGAAAATTGACCATTCCCCCCCTTATCTCCGAAACTACAGAGCCTAAAATTCTGAAAAAAATATGGGTATGGGTAAATAGCTCTTTTACCTATAGATTAAAGGAAAACAATATATAAGAAGATAAGAAGTCTATGGTTTTAAAATAACATGGTGATCTTTCAATACTGTGCGTACAAACTTACGTTTGCGGTTGGAATGAATGGGACAACATATTTTCAATTACTGTTAAGTTTGTTCTCGGGATAAGTTATTGGTACAATACCAACTTCAACAATAGACAATATATTCAGCAATTTCGGAACCCTCTCCACGCGAGTTCAACTCGCACTTGACCGGTTTTTTTTTTGATAATTTCTCATATTTAAGTACACTTATACGCCGCAAATGAATAATGAAATAAAAGCAAAGAAAATCTTGTAAAGAGGTTTATTCAATCTCTTAAACCGCATCGATCTTCAGTAGGAATTAGTGTTGATGGTTTCTCAAGACTTTGTGTCTACCCAGTTCTCTAAAAATAGATACAGTACAGTGACTATTCGAAAGAAATAGTAAGAGGTTTATTATTACGTTCTTACGTATAGCTTTATACTGCTTATGTATGTTTTACATTTCCACCTTTAAGACGCTTTTAGAAACTGGCGTAAATTAAGTTGGAATCAAAAGCGTAGAGTTTCACATACGAACTACATAAACTTTTAATTTAATTATAATATATTGGTAATATCCAGTAATGCAAACAAGGACCTGCTCGGCAAGCTACCAGAGAAGGGTGACCACAATAACTTGGTAACTAAAAACCAAAATGTGTTTCTCAGCAATAAGTACTGATTGTGGTTTTTAAAGCATATTACCATCATTAATACAGAGATATTAATCTTAGAAAATGATTCTTAGAACGTTATACAGATATATGAAAATTTTAAAATGCAAAAATATTGTGTCTTTAGAGAAACAATGTGCAACGCATGTGCTTTTATTTTCATTATTTTATTTACTCAAAAAAATTAAAGTTTTTGCAAAAGTCTAAAATATATTGTTGAGGGTAGCGTTGTGTGTTGGGTGGTTAAGTTCCCTGCATTAAGGTTGAGCTGAACTATGCTGATGCATGCGTTATGCCCGTGAACGGGTGCCCTCTGTCGGGACTGGTCAGCTCTTGACTGCTACAGCAATCTTATTGTAAGGCAATTAATATAATTGTGCATAAATATGTAGTATTTATCCCACATATTGGTATGCATTATCCTTACATAGCTTTTTTTTACGATTATATTGTGTTTAGTATTAAGACTGTAGTGCCAGTAAATGGTTTACATGAATTAAAATCTTTTGACTTGACTTTGACTTATTGTTAGGAAAAACAGGAGTATCGTGGTCACCACTTCCTTTTCTGGCTGTCGAAAAGAGGTGGTGGAACAACTAAGTATCTGTAAACCACACAAATATTTGCTCCATGCGGGAACAACTTTTAGCAAACTTTTTTTCAGCCCACATCTACACAGTGAGTACCTATAGCCTTTTATTGGTTCGACCCCCATCAAGATACAGTCGTCCGTTGACATCATAAAGAGCACAGGGTGATAAGATAATTGAAGCTTAGGGGAATTTCAAAATCCATATGTTTTTGTAAACCAAGACTTATCCTTATAATTCTTGAACCATGGCCTCCACACACCGCGTCCGCAGTATCTTAGTACAAGTGCATCGAATTAAATTCGCGATTAGCATACGTAATTACTACGCTTATCGGCCGCTTAATTGCGCCGTAATGAATCAACTGACGTCTGTACTCTACATACTTAGCTGCTACTTTCAAATATGTACCTACTAACCATTATTCTTGTACAATGTACATAGGTACTTTGGGTAAGAAGAATAGTTTTAGACTGTTTGCCATTTTAGCGGCTTCTCTTGCGTTATTGCGCTGTAATGAGCCAACTGACCCAGCTGACCCAACTGTTGTCCGTACTTATACATCATTTGTTCCAACTTTAGATCTTAGCTTACATAAATTAAACACTGTCTGATAACCTTAGTACTTTTTCGCTTGATTATGACTTATATATATTTGACGGCACGGTTGGCTCAGTGGCTAAGCTAAGGGCTTTCTGCGCTAGGTCTCGATCCCCGCACCGTACAAATATTTGTATGGTCTACAGATAGTTGTTTCGGGTCTGGGTGTAAACTCTTCACAAAACACAAACAAGCAAGACAATGTTTTTTTTTTACTATATATATACACATTAAAACTAATGACACTACATATTACAATATATTATATACTATAAGACAAAATACCTATATACAAATAAGGTATCTATTTAAAAAGGTGAAAATAAAGAATATTCAAAAGACACCTAAGCGTCGAAATACTCCTCCGCATCGCTGTCGTCTAGTAACGTATCCAGGAGGCTGGCAGCATTACCACGTTGGATGGCAATGCTAATTCTTTATCCAAAGAATAAGCCAGCCCTCTGGTCACGTGAAGAGTCGACCAAGCGTCTAGCAATGTCTTTAAAAAGGAGACGTGCACTCGGTCCCCATGGGCCCAGCGTTTCGACCCCAAACGGCTCAAACACGTAATTTCCAACGAGGTTACTGTATTTGCGTCACTGCAGCGGCAGCGGCGGCGCCAGCACAGCCCGCCGAACTGGAAAGATGGCGACACAGGTTGCATCCCACACCAGAGGCCTTCCCAATTTCCAGGGCAATAGTGACATACCGTCTGGTCTCTTCCCATCATCACGTGCCAAGCCATTAGGTTCCTGTACAGCTGGCACGCCGGTGGTGATAAGAGCACGACGAATAATGTCATTAATACTGGCGTGTCGTGCTATACGTCCCGCGCTTCTACTACATGACAGGCCATGATGGCCGAGGCAGTCGACCGCTCCACCGCACCACAGCGATGCGGAGCAGCACATGGAGCACCTAAGCGTAAACATGTAGCGAGTCGAAAAGTTGAGTTATCCAACATAGTACCTATATTGGGTGACGGGAGTGCCTGAAGCCAAAGTCCCGACTCCCATTCAGACAGCAAACGAGCACGCTCAGCAGTATTGGTAGACGTATAAAGTAACTGATTCCGTACCAAAATGCAGAGCGGCCCGTCCCACTGTCTCTGGGAAGGTGGGTTAATGGGCAAAACCATATTCGGGCAAGCCATTTACCAGGCGTTCACAGCATCGATTAAACACGGTACGTCGAAATTAACCAGTGAGGATGCTAAAATCTTTCTGGTTAATTTCTCTGTACTGTGAACCGAGGACAGAGAAATGAACTTTGTTTTAGTTGTAATGCAAGTTAACTTCATCATTTCGGCCGAGTAAAGTCCACTGCTGGACACAGGCCTCCCCCAAAGATCACCACAACCACCGATATGGATGTGTTCTCGCTCATTGGGGGGTTTTGCCATAATCGCCACGCTTGGCAGGCGGGTTGGCGATCGCAGTTGAGTTGTTAATGTACTCGAAGGACGCTGCTGCCCACCCTCCGGCTAATCCCTTAGTCGACTTTTACGACACCCATGGGAGGAGATGGGGTGGTGGCATTCTGAGCCGGCACCACACGATTATCGGTTATTTTTTTAAATAGATTTACCCTAGTACTTTTCTTGTAAGTATCTTGAGTACAGTTTTCAGACAAACATCCTACGCAAAAACAGCCACACCTGAAATAACTATCTGTACACCATAGAAATATTTGTTCCTTCATCACCATCTTCATCATACGTCATCACTGCTGAACAGAGGCCATAGATTACCACAATGACCGGTTAAACTGGATGCTGGTTCTTTATTTCTGTCGGCATTGGCAATTTGGCAGTGTGTGGTGAGTACCACGTTTGGCAGGCAAATTGGTAAGCGCAGTATGGCTGCTGTTCCACAGAAGGGATGCTGCTGCCCATCCTACTGGTTTGGACTTTTAGTTGCTTTTACTTTTACTTCCGTTATCTTTCTTATTTATACTAAAAATGTTCTTCTTTTGCTACAGTGATTTGTGAACTTTCTTCTTATGAATAAACTGCTGTGAGTCTGTGCCGTGCTTACTTCGTTTTTGGTGACAATTAAAACAAATACACTAAAGTGGTGGCGATCGTGAAAGCGCGCGGTAATTTTAAATCTCCGTTTTGTTAAGAACGTAACGAGAAGCTATTTGTCAGGATATTTTGGATTTGTCGGGCTTTAAGACATCACATGAAATGTCGGGACAATGCAGATGAATCCCGATCGTATGGTAACTCTAGTTCCGGGTGAAGGGTAGAATCAGCCAGTGATATTATCGGAACAAAAGGCATTCCAACAAAAGTTGTTGACCGTGACCGTGTGAGAATTAGGCCCCTGGCGCCTAATTCTCACACGCCTGAAACCCCCTGCCGCTACTATAAGGCCGGGGACCTCTGGGTTCGCGGGTGCGTAGATTGGGGAATCTGCGTGCCTACACCAAGCGACCCAAGAGAAGACGGTAGCACCCATTGGGTACACTCTGTCGTGGGACGCTTTGGAATCCTTCCTTCCTTTACAATCCCCCCGGGGGGGTGACCGCTTTACAGTCAGCCTATCCGAGATGTGCCTACAGGCGTGGCACCAGTGGGCAGCTCTAGTGTGATCATACGAGGACCTGGAGCCTCCCTTGGGTGCCGAAGATGACCGCTCCAGTGGTTTTAGCCGGTAGGAGTCCGGCATACCCCTTCGCCCTTCCCCGGGGCGAAGGAAGTTCATGAAAATTTTCCACTGGGCACCAATAAAAAATAAGAAAAAGGTTGTTGACGTTCACGGGTGCGTGCTACGTACCATCAGGTAAGCTGTGGCTCGTTTCCTGTTCCTATCCTAAATAAAAAAAGATATTTCCACACAGCGGTTCTTCATCTTATCGCTGATGTGCATACGTAAAATATAGGGTTTATTTGTTTTAGTGGTGATTCATTCTTTAACTTTTTCAATGAGGGTCTTCTTCGCCTATTGTCTTTCCAAAGTAGTCGGTGGAAAATGGATTTAAATAAAATATTTTACGACCGCCAAATCAGAATAACATTCAACCTTATTAAGATATTTCCTTCTTAATTTGAATACCTAATAATAATTCATTCAAATATCACGTTTAATTACGAAATATAATATTTCTATAGCTACTCGCTATAAAGAAACGGCCTAGCAGAGTGCAGTAACTTTGTTGCGTGGTGTATATATTTATTGTTTTGTTTCTTCATTGGTTCATTCATTACTGTGTAACCTCATTCATGCAGTTTGTAATAATGTAGCATACTTTGTTATCTTTGTGGTGCAATTTTGTAGTAATCTCCTGCTAGTCATCGACTAGCAGACCTCGACCAAATTTTGCTTTGGAAGCTAAATTAACAATTAAAATTCGTTTCTGGTTACCCTCATTTGTGTACCTTATTTCCATAGGTATTTTGACTAAACAGGTTTCGCATGTCTTTATTTGCAATATTGCTTCATAATCTAAATTATAATACGTGATTATTGCAACTGTTAAAATGCCTTTGTTAGTATGCACTTAATCAACCATGTTCGAATCTGTTGGGCAAATCCAAAAACAATTAAGTCGATAATTCAACAACCATCACATTTAATTACGAAATCATAACTCTGTTTCGGTCAAATCGCGCCACGCTGCACGCCACAAGGCCGAACGCAGTAACTTTGTCTCGTCGTCTATTCGTTAATTTATTAAATTTGCAGCTCTGTATATGCGGTGTTCTAATTGCTCGGGTGCCGTTCGCCCACTTATCATAATGTCTCGCAAATCACGACGCTGCGGGAATAAATCTAGCGTCGATAGGACTTGGCCACTGGTCTGGTAGGGTTGGTCTGTTGTTTGATATTTGCTTATTGAATCATGTTATTGTGATTATTATTTAGGCTGTCTAAAAGTTAATGATTCTGAGAAACAGATTTCCTGAGTTTACCTTCATTACGTTATTGCAGAGATGTGTATCGTTTAACTTACCTCGTCAGTAAATATACTCGTTGTTTTACTAGGTAAAACGCATTAATGTTTTTCTACAACATTTCATTGTCAACGTGACAGTGTATTTTTTTTATATTTGATAAAAAGTTATTCGAATGACTAATTTCTTTAGTTATCCTCCTGATAACCCTACAAAATCCAGTTACGCACAAAAATGGAGCTAGCCGCACGCGAATTTCTAACATAAATCGCAAACGACTCCCCATCGGCGCGCACGCAGCGTACAGCGGCCACCGAAGTACTTTATTATGTATCAACACGAAATTATTATACAATCAACGCTATTAGCGATAACATTCAATTTGCATCTCATCTTGGAAACTTATCTTTGTTAGTTTTAATTAAAAATATTAAGGTTTTTTGTATTAAAAGATATAATTAAGTTATCTAGGTTTTTATAATTTTGAATATTATGCAAGTCAAATTATTAAATATGTTTTACAGTTTATTCGTTTTATTAATTACCTAACATAACGTATAACTCTGATAAACGGAGAAATACTTAAAATATTGATACCAAATCTATTTCAATAGTTATTTCAATGAATTACATATCTCATCTGTTGCTGAACCCATTAATAGATCCCAAAATTTTCACTACTTAAAGAATATTATATTTCAGCATCTTCCAGGCAAAGATAAAATATTGATCGTAACATTTTGTTGGAGTCATAATACGTAATCAGTAGTTATTGAAGCTTCAGTGTGATAGTTCTTGAGACCCTGAAGCCCTACTTCGGTACCGACAATAACCACTCAGGTGGTCTTTGCCGGCCTCGCGGAGGAAGTACATGATGTGTCTGAAGTTAATCATTGAAAACTTCCATACAGGTAAGTAGGAATGTAAAGCTTTCTCTAGATATCGAAGTTCATCCAACTATCAGCGCCTTACATAGTTTATCGATCGACTCCAGCAACATGCTATAAATGATCAAATATACACTGAATATCCTTCCTCTATATTTACGTAGTACATAGCCAGCACAAAACACCCACCTTGTACGTTGAGACTAGAAATCTATGCCTACATAGAAGCTAGGCCGAAAATTATTGGGGGGTAGGGGGTATGGAGAACAGTGGGGTTGGGGCTAGCCGTCGCCGGCCTGATATGTGACCGGAGAGTCTTGTTCAACAAACGATGACGATGATTTAAGCTCAGGCGTTTTAAGTGTATTACTGGGAGAAATCCGGCTTTTGGGCTTAGGCTTAGATTTGAGTGAGCCTGCTATTATGGGGGGAGGCTTCTCGATTTATGTGTGCCTGTCCATTTGACGGCGGGGCCGTTGGAGTCGGGAGTTGCGACGTCATTTAGTTAGTGCCCGCATGTACGAAAAAGGTTTTGCATATTATACTTAGGATGTTTATGTTGGAATGAATCTTAAACTCATATAAAAATTTCAAATAGATGTTTCGTTTTATAATCAAAGGGTACGCAAACATTAAAACGCAAACGAAATAAAATTAAACAAAAATAATATGAAAATACCCCATTCTAAAGTTACCACTATACTGTGGTTTAAATAGGATCGCAAAAATCAAAATAAACAGTTCTTATTACTGTGTTGTAACACATAACAATTGAAAATTCTTTCACCAAGCCTGCATTACAACTATGGCTTTCTATGTTGGTAACAATATGTAAATTCAGAAGATTTATATGTTTTAAATGCATTCAAATTAACATTAAATAACGAGATCAAAGAGCAAAAACCTATGAACACTTTTCAGAATGAACACAAAAATAGTATGCAAGGAAATAATATTAGCTGGGTGGTGCCGGCTACGTATAGCACCAACCCATCTCATCCCTTGGCTGTCGTAAAAGGCGACTATGGGATTAGCCGGAGAATGGGCAGCAGCGTCCTTCGATTACATTAACAACTCAACTGCGACCGCCAACCCGCCTGCCAAGCGTGGCGATTATGGCAAAACCCCCCAATGAGTACACAATACACCCATATCGGTCGTTGTAGTGTATCTTTGGGGGAGGCCTGTGTCCAGCAGTGGAGTTTATTCGGCCGAAATGATGATGATGAAATAATATTGCTTTTTTAAAATTAAATTACGTACTGGATACATACATATCGTACCGTACATACTGTACGGGTACTACAAGTATTATAGAGTTTTGATTCTGTGTCAACGTAGAAATAATCTAAAACATATGCATCGAGATGACCTTTAAGCCCAGTACGTTAGTCTGGTACATACATCCGTATTGTACGTATAGCTCTGACCGGTGCTAATGTGTTTGCATCGAAACCTCTCGGTCATCTGCTTGCCTGGTCAGGAATATATGAAATTCGCACCTGTAGAAAAGTGTAGGAATGTTCTTTGACTTGAGGTTTTCTCATACTACTAACATACTTTAGAACACTAAGTTTAAAAGGGCAGTAGTTTTACACCTTCCAAAAGCAGATTCGCAATTAGTTCCAGCATCAATGCAGATTCTGTTTGTCATGAAACGAAACTATGCTATTAATTGTGCGGATTAAGAATATAGCACCGCTCCATCTCCTCCGTGGATGTCGTAGAAGGCGATTAAAGACTCTAAACCAGAGGGACGGGCAGCTCTTGTGTGTAGCAGCAGCCATTCTGCGCTCACCATCCCACCTGGCAAGTGTGATGAATACAGAAAAAAAGAATAAAGCACCGCTCCATCTCCTCCGTAGATGTCGTAAAAGGCGATTAAAGACTCTAAACCAGAGGGACGGGCAGCTGCGTCTCTTGTGTGTAGCAGCAGCCATTCTGCGCTCACCATCCCACCTGGCAAGTGTGATGAATACAGAAAAAAAGAATAAAGCACCGCTCCATCTCCTCCGTAGATGTCGTAAAAGGCGATTAAAGACTCTAAACCAGAGGGACGGGCAGCTGCGTCTCTTGTGTGTAGCAGCAGCCATTCTGCGCTCACCATCCCACCTGGCAAGTGTGATGAATACAGAAAAAAAGAATAAAGCACCGCTCCATCTCCTCCGTAGATGTCGTAAAAGGCGATTAAAGACTCTAAACCAGAGGGACGGGCAGCTGCGTCTCTTGTGTGTAGCAGCAGCCATTCTGCGCTCACCATCCCACCTGGCAAGTGTGATGAATACAGAAAAAAAGAATAAAGCACCGCTCCATCTCCTCCGTGGATGTCGTAAAAGGCGATTAAACACTAAACCAGAGGGACGGGCAGCTGCGTCTCTTGTGTGTAGCAGCAGCCATTCTGCGCTCACCATCCCACCTGGCAAGTGTGATGAATACAGAAAAATTCACCCCGAAAATGACGACATACGGCATATAACCGATCGTTTATGGGGGAGGTCTTTGTTCAGCAGTGGACGTCTTACGGCTGATATGATGATGATAATTCATTGAAAAATCGGTTCGGCTTCCATTAAATACTAGATGGATAATGATGATTTACATTCAACCGAAAACTTCTTTTTACAATCATTTTCAAAGACCAAAATCAAGTTGCAAGAGTACGTCACAGTAAACTTTCAATCCTTTCAGCGAACAAACCCAAAACCGTGCAAATTCGATATTGAATTTTTCTCGAGTTAATCTTGTATTCAAATTTTAATTATATCATTCTGGCGTTTGAATAAAAACGAATTCATTTCGTTCCGACGGTGAATAATAATGTACTGACGAGTCGACGCTCGAATTACTGAAGGCGTTTGTCACACCGAAGCGTAATGTAAACGTATGCGTAGAACTTTGGATAGTAGTAGTTAGATTAAGGAATACCAACGTTAAAATGTCTTAGAAATAAATAAAGCCGTTTGTCAGCTATACAAACTGAGTCACGGAAGTACCCAGCTTTCGGCATATTTTTTTTTCAACCGATGGAAATACGTATAGTTATCTTCTACTTCGTCTGCATCGGGGAAGGGAGGAGGGATATGTGGACTCCTACTGACTAAAACTTTTGCGCTACGGTTGACTTAGCTCTTGGCCTAGTGGATAAACGTGTACGGATATATTTCAACATAAATATGAATGAATAAATGAAGTTCCATGCAGAATTTCCACCGGACATCAACAAAAAAAAAACAAAAAAAGGTGGGAGGCCGGATGAGAATAAGAATAAGAATAATTTATTTGTCAGAATATGAGTACAGTGGTTGATGATAGATAGTAGTGAACAAAGTAGTCCGTCATACTCTACCAGAAACTGGTGTGCAAATATGGTACTACGATGAGTCTCGATATTCAATGCATGCATTCAATAAATATAATCACGAACAATGATGAAATAAAAGTACGATGGATTGTAAATTAATAACAAAAATAATAATGGAATACAAATGTCATTGAAATAAAAAACATATAGCCACAATCATGATGGGTATGTCTAATGAACAGCAGAAAGTTCAGTCATAATAAAATGTCTATAAACGATCGGATGCCTTGGGATATTCGAAATATTCTATTCTATTCTATACTATTAGATTGAGGTAAACCTTGACAACAAGATAACATCATTTTAAGATAAAACGGGTCTATTCGCGCACATATTAATATTAAAGATAAAGTCTACTCGTGACCACGGTCAATGCAACTTGATCGAAACGTTGAGATTAGTTAAACTATTATTTAATATTAATCTGTGTGCGAATAGACCCGATATTATTTTAAAATCATGAATTCAATTCGCGAAAGTTTACGAATCACTAAGATAACAAAATAATGAATACAACCTAAGTAAGAGCTTTCGTAACCTGCCAACATACATAGCCCAGTAAACGCTAAGAGGAAGAAAAAGCTTGGTGATAACGATATATGCGTTGAGACGATAAGAAAATGCTATTCGATTCGATACGATACTATATTGTATATTTATATACCTAAAACCAAAAATTGAATACATATTACCGGACTTCCTGTAATGCGCCAGCTTCGTCACCACAGAACATAAAACTAAAGATATTCTGTGTTAGTCACTCACTGCACGAAACGCAACATTGCACAGTTGTTACTTTATGCTATATGCTAGTATTCTGTTAGAGTGTGGTCTATCCCATATTGAGACATCAACTACTGAAAATCCCATATGTCATCATCATATCAGCCAAAAGACGTTCAATGCTGAACAAAGGCCTCTCCCATTGACGAACGGTTACATACAGTGTATCATCATTTTGGGGGGAATTTGGCAGTACTCACCACGCTTGGTAGGCGGGTTGGTGAGCGCAGTATGGCTGCTGTTCATCCCTCTGGTTAAGAGTCCCTTAATCGCCTTTCACGACATCCATGGGAGGAGATGGAGTAATGCTAGATGCCTAATCTGGACAACACACGGATTATCCCACTGCTGCTGCACGGGTTTTTTTTCACGATGAGAAAGATGAAAAGTGCACTTGCTTATACCTTTTGTGGACCAGCAACTGTGCTGCGATCACCAAGCAAAGCGTGTTGGCATGTTACCCGCAAAATGAAGACACGGTATGTAGCCACGTTGAAGAAATCTATGAGGTTTGTCCAGCAGTGGACGTCCTTCGATTGACATGACGATGATAATGCTTACACCACCGTGTGATACACGCAGAGTTATGGAGATCAACAATTAATTCCTATCTCTGTATCCGGAAAAGCACTTTTCACGACCTCATATGCATATTGAAATTATGCCGTGTGATTACGTTTAGAATATATTTGGGACGTGCATTCGAGCCTAGCTGCTGACAACGAAGTCCGACAGAGATTGTCATAATAATAGGTATTTACTTATGAAATTGCCGATCTGCAGTAGGTACTGGCCATTACAAATAAAAAAAGTTTTTTTTGGCTATGAATTCTAATTTCAAGTTTATTTTATTTTATAAACATGGTTTTCATTATTTCAAAATCAGTTTTATGTTGGTCATTTTGTTAGTTTTTATTTAAAAAAACGCTTCCCCGCACTAGGATTTCTCATGTGTCGTGAGTACGTTTACAGACATAAATTCCATACACAATACACACAGACCTACCTGCAGATCATACAAATATTTGTTCCGTGCGGTAATCAAACCCGCGAACCGCAGCGCAGCAGCCGACTGTATCAGCCACTGCACCGACCGTGCCGTCAAAACGGCAGTTTTGTAGGTAAATACCTATACGCAAACGCGAATGTAGCGCCACCTATCGGGTCCAATTCTGAATCTAAACCATCCAGGGACCCACTCAAACATACACAATAAATCATCCAAATCCAGTCCAGCCGTTTAGGAGGAGTTCTGTGACATACACACGTACAGAAGAATTATATATATAAAATAATCAACACGTTTCAGAAACGAAGGGGTGATCATATACATTATTAGCGCTCAGTAGTAAGCCGCTCGTTTCTACTACATCCAGAAAAAAGGGGGTGACCAATTCTTCACTGACAACATGTAGTTTCCAAAAGCAAAGACGCTAAGTTAAGCTGAGGCTCAGAATAATAACATCAGGAAGGATAGTTGGGACTCGTGTTGCCAGGTCTAGCAAGCAAAATATCGTGAGGTAAGGTAAGGACTTTGGCTTTCAAGTCGGGACGGGGAAAGCCAGGCTTTCATAGTTATTTTGAACCTAAAGCACGTTAGATTTAGAAAATGTTACAGTATTTGGGACCGGTAGGTTGTAGATGAAAATAATTTGAAAGAGATTTGGAAGACTTTTCAATTTGGCTGTCCCATCTCTGTATTGGTGTTAGTGGGTTACAACAATTGTTTTAAGTCTTCACTAACATTGACAATTGATGTGTAAATTAAAGTATTGTATGTGTTTTTGTTTTTAGATTATTCAACAACACAATGAACGAACATTAGGATACTTGGCGTCCCGATTAAGGGTCAATCTGGACGTATCCCACAGACGACTGAAAGCCGGGACGTCCCACGCAAATCGGGTTACCTCGCAACGCTAGTCAGGATACTTAATGGGTAACCATTTGAACGGAGACGGATATGACACCATGCGCTGGGCGGATCACTTTCTTAGGAATGCTCCTTCAGAAAAGTACTTAATTATGATGATTTGTGGTGTGTCGGAAATAGCTAACTATAGCAATATTGTATCTATATGGTATCTATGCGCATGTGTGTGTGACAGAAAAAGTAAACATACGCTGCTTACACACACATGAATTGTGTTTAGGTTACTCATTTGCGACGCAGGTGATTCGTGTGGTACCCCGCAAATGATGAGGCAATTATTATAGAGTAAAGTATATTTGCCGTAATGTAAATTATGGATCTGATCTTTTTTCTTTATTTGTTTTTATTTGCATATTGGACGAGGAATATATTATTAAGTTAAAATATACTTGAATAGTTGGAGTAATTGTTTTATTTTTATTAATAGCAACAGCCTATAAAGGATGAGGCAAATGGCCACCCCTCTCCCCCAATAGGTATCATAACAGGCGAATAAGGGTCGATATTAAGAGGATAGGCAAAAGCTTCCGTCATGCTAATAACAACATACTGCGATCACCAATCCGCCTGCCAAACGTGGTGATTATGGCCATATCCCCGATGACCGCTCATTGCAGTGATCATTGGGAGGCCTATGTTCAGCAGTCGACGGTGCCAAGCTGATTTGATCTGACTCGGTGTTATGTTGGCGACAGCACTGCGGTCCACAAGAGACTATCCTTATTATTCTACGTGTTATTATTATTATTCTAAGCTTGATGTTACACAAAAACAGTCAACGAATAAATTACTCACCGTTGAACACATTATTGTGTTTAAATTGTCATCGGGGATTCACACTTGCCACATCCACGCAGAAGAAGCCTCATGGGGTTGTCAGCAACACGGTTCATAATAAGAACACATTATGAGGAAGTTTCCATTCTGAATTCAAACATTAATTCAAAAGCATAAACTGTAGATCTATAGATACAAGTACGTTACTAACACAATCTGTACAAAGGGCAACGAGCACTCCCATTTATATAATACTCGTCAATAATAATTTCATTAAAATGTAGATCTAGTTAAAAGCATTTTTTCTGATTAATTTTCAGTCGCGGGCCCCGCTCTTCTTTTTTTAATTGAATATCAGGCCACTTTGATGGCGCGACGAGAAAGGGTTGAAAAAAAAGTTCGCCCTCATTTGAATAAAATAACAGCACTCACACTTTGCATTTACGGAGATATTTCAAATTATATCTGGACTCTTTTTTGTTTTAATTTTTTTTGTTCCTCGTATTTATTTTATTTTTCCATCACCGCTCCCGTCTAATTGAGTTAGGCCTCCAAATCGAAAATGTCGATCGAGTTGTAATTCAATTTATTTTTGTTTCTAATGGAGTTCGGAGCTTTTTATTCTCTTTTTTAACTGTAATTTTGAATCATTTGCCAATTGAAGGGTTGGCTCTGTTTACCGATGCGAGGACTTCGCCATGAAATGTTTTTCTTTCTTCGAACTGTTTGTGTGCAGTGAGTGTTATCTGTGCGTACTACGGAGGTTAACATTACAAGGTTATTTAAAAAAAAACGTCGCTAAATAAGAAATGTTTATGATAATTATTTGATATAAAATATCGGATCAAAAAATAGTATATATCGGCCATTTATACATCCACTGCTGAACAAAGACCTCCCCCATAGATTTTCACAACTGTGTCATCATTTTGGGGGGTATTTGCCAATACTCACCACGCTTGGCAGGCGGGTTGGTGAGCGCAGTATGGCTACCGTTTCACAGAAGGGATGCTGCTGCCCATCCCTCTGGTTTAGATTCCCTTAGTCGCCTTTTACGACATCCACGGGAGGAGATGGAGTGGTGCTATATTCTTAATCCGGACACCACACGGATAACTATAAAAATAGTAACTTGATTTTATATAATTAAAATAACTAAGTTGGAATACTCTAAAGTAATTGATTTCTGCTTGAACCTAAACCAAAAAAACAATACCTAACACTGTTTATGTAACTTCCGGAAAGTTCATATTATGTTCGGATATCAAATTATCATATTAGTTTTTAATATGCAACACGATTATTAGTAGTAATACTCTAAGAAAACACTGTTTAACCGTCATACGGCCGAATTCTGATACGCCAGTTGTTAATAAGTCCCGCTTTAACGAGACTCGAACTTTTTATTCGAGAAACCTATTTTCGGTGGGAAACCAGGTGGCTCAAATAGTTAAAGCGGACTTAATATAAACCGACGTTTCAGTATTCGGCCGTTAATCCCTGAAAAAGTTTGAAGTCATAATTTTGTAATTTAAACTGCAACTATTTTCACTTTATTTTATAAGTGATTTGTTTTCAATATGATTAGAGTACCATTTCATTTATTTAGTTGATTTGTTAATGTGCTCGAAGAACGCTGCTGCCCATCCTCCGGCTAATGTTAAGACCCTTAGTCGACTTTTACGACACCCACGGGAGGAAATTTAAAAGCAGGAGGTATTCTGAACCGGCACCACACGGAATAGCCGGCACCATACGCTTGTTTATATACAGTGGTAATCTCGTTAACCACTGGCCTGATACTGTAAATCATTGCTCCAGGAGGCTATACAATTTCAGATGATTTAAATATTTATGTTTTATAATCTACCTTAGAGTCTAGAGCTAAACTCGGGCATATACGGAATGAACAAAGGAACTCTGGAGAAGGCTCACTTAACCGAGAAATATTATAAAGAACATTAGCTAAAAAATAAAAACGGCTTATTACTACCATAACTCAACTATCACAATCCAATGCTGGATGTATTATATCTCAAGTCATGCTCCAACACCTGGTTGTCCTCATTTTACCCCAGCTTCTATAAGCATATTTGGTTAGTGGGCATTCCACCCTAAGGGTGCTTACTAAAACAAAAATCGCATAATACAAAAGAACCACGAAAATAAGGTCAATTCCCACCTTTGCCACATGCTACGTAACATAATGTAGATTATACACGTATAAGCATTATTATATTAGCTGGTATACACGCTGCAACAATGTCACACAGACGCGGCGCCTACTCAAAAGACACTTGTCGCTTCTACACTGACACATACAGTTTGATACTTTAAAATTTTAATTATTAGTCTAATATATTTTAATTTATTTTCTAAACTCAGCAAACTTCAGTGCTTTAATATGTGGCTTATGGATCGTGCACTTTTCCAATGGATAATGTATAAATGGCGATGCGTTATTAGCCAAGGTTATTTACAATATAATCGTAGAGTACATAATATGGGAAATTGCTTAAGGCATCAACTCCGTCTCAGTACAAATTGCGCACACTGGGTAAATAAAGAAACAAATCAATTTTATTGTTTTGCAATAAAATCTGGTAATAATTTTCTGTATTTGCTTATCGTATGATGGATCTAAGTCGTATTCTAAAGTTGAGCTGCTGAGCGTAGTAATGAAAGGTGAATGGTCAAACATTATAATTTTTCCTACTGCTAATGGATGTGAAATTTGAATGTTTGAAATTCGACCGAATGGTGGATACTAAAAAATTAAAGTACATAGATTATATTATTTTAGAATAATTAGGATTTTACTTTCATTACATTGATTTTATTTGAATCAGAAAAATAACAATGATCACAAAAAACATGTTTATTATACATAGTCGTATTTTACTTTATTACTATACAAGTTGATCACACAATCTTCTTACTTTACAAAATAAGTTGTTAAATAATAGGGAATTTCACAAGTATCAATGGCGCTCGTCCGCACTAAATTTAGCGAGAGCGTTTAAGAGAGTGAGAAAAGCTCGACGCCCCGGCGGCCTATTCGTTTCAGTGGGGACGCCCGCCTACTTTTGTCTTCGCTGTCAACGAAACAAACTGGTTAAGTCAGGATTTTACAAGATTTTACTCGACTTACTTTTTCTTTTAGTCGTGTTTGGGTAACGTTATTTAGTATTTCTTAAGTAAGAAAAATTTCGTAATATCTTAGTAGACACTGAAATACTTATATGCATTTTAGTGATCTAGGATACAGTGGGGCGTTAAATAAAAGCCTTAAATTATAGCCTTAAAAGCTTTGTAACATAATAAGTACATATATATCAAATTTCGAAAGTTGATCATCATTATCATCATGTCAGCCATAGGACGTTCACTGCTGAACAAAGGCCTCTCCCACAGATTTTCACAACGAGCGGTCACATCAACTCCCTTGTCCAACGACTCCCAGCGACCTTCACCGGGTCTGTCCACCTCGTTGGAGGTCGTCCCACGCTGCGTTTTCCGGTGCGCGCTCTCCATTCAAGAACCTTTTTACCCAACGGCCATCAGTTCTACGAGTAATTTGCCCCGCCCATTGCCACTTCATTTTACTAATCCTTTCAGCTATGTCGGGAACTTTAGTTCTTCTACGTATCACCTCATGTCTGATTCGATCTCGTAGAGAAATACCAAGCATAGTTCTTTCCATAGCTCGCTAAGTGACCTTCAGCTTTCTTATGAGGCCCGTAGTGAGTGACCACGTCTCTGTGCCATATGTTATCACTAGTAACACACACTGGTTAAAAACTGTCGTCTTGAGGCATTGCAGTATTGTTGACGAAAATATGTTGCGAAGTTTCCCAAACGCTGCCCAGCCGAGTCAGATTCGACGATTGATCTTTTTCTCGAAGTTGGACCTACCTAACTGGACAGTTTGTTCCAGGTAGACATACTCGTCAACAACTTCGAGAACAGAGCTCCAAACGGATATTGGGATGGGCACGACATGGGCATTTGACATGACGTTCGTCTTGCCCATGTTCATTTTAAGGCCCACTTGTTGGGAAACTCTGTTGAGATCATCGAGCATTGTATTGTGCTGCGCTCTTGCAGCGATTCTGCCATGACTACGATGTCGTCGGCAAATCGAAGGTAAGTGATATACTCGCCATTGATGTTATTGCCGAATCCCTTACACTCCAGTAGCTTGAAGGCATCCTCCATTGTCGATGGAGTCGATACCTGATGGTAAAAAATACTTATCGGTAGACACTTTAGTATTGATTAGCAGCCTACACAGTTACATACATTTAGCTTATGTCACATATAAAAAATCTTAAGTAAATATAATAAAATTACAACCAATAATAGCCAAGTATCATTACATTTATCTGAGTCATCATCAGCATATCAGCCAAAGACCTTGTCCCGGAAAACGCTGCGTAGGACAGACGGATGAATGGACAGACGACCTGTGAAGATAGCTGGGTGTCTTGGGTGCAAATGGCATGTACGGTTGGTTGTAACGGTTGTTGTGGAAATGTATGTGGAGGTGGCTTTGTTCAGCAGTGGGAATCCTTTGGCTGATGTGATGATGACTACTATCCACTTGAATCTCCAGGTTGAAATATTCATCATCGCCATCATCATAACAGTCGAAGGACGTCCACTGCTGAACAAAGGTCTCCCCCATAGATTTCCACAATTGGGTCGTCAATTTGGGGGGATTTGCCAGTGCTCACCTCGCTTGGCAGGCGGGTTGGTGAGCGCAGAATGGCTGCTGTTCCACAGCGACGCTGCTGCCATCTCGCTGGTTTTGTTTTTGTTTTGAAACGATGTGCCACACTGGGATTTCTCCTGTGTTACAGTTTACAGACACATATCACATGCACAAACACCAAGACCCAAAACAAATATGTGTACATCATACAATATTTTTCCGTTCGGGGATGGAGAAAAGGGAAGGTCGATGAAGCAGTGCTATATTCTTAATCCAGACCACACGGATAGTTAACAGTGTATATCAGGCAATTACACTAAACTGGGTTACACATAAGTTAACTGGGTTGTAATCATCAATGGATAGGAGTGTAATGTGACCTGTCGTTGAGGAAACAATAGGTGACGCCTTTGTGCAGCAGTGGACGTCCATCGGCCGATATAAATTATCATATGCTTGAACTCACAGAAATAACCACAACCACAGAAAAAAAGCACATTTTTAATATTAAAAATACAGTATCTGACTTACCCCACTTCATTGCTCCGTCGCCAATCTGAGAAGAATCTCGGGGTGAGGTTGAAGTGAGCCTTCACTGGTAGGGGTCGCCGGTCGCCCCACCGGACTTGACACTCATTTAAGTAGCATATAATTCAGTTTATTTAGCCGAATTCAATCTTCAAGAAGCGAAGAAGGGTTGGCGGACGGAGCTTGTCTTTGGGAATAGAGTGTTTTTTAAATTATATTTGTAAATTGTCTGAACAATAATTGTGATCAGTGACAATCGTAGATGAGTAGTCAGTAATGGTTACAGTAGGTAGTTAATTTGACGGCACGGTTGGTGCAGTGGCTGATACAGTGGGCTGCTGCGCTCCAGGTCGTGAGTTCGATTCCCGCACTGAACAAATCGATACGTACGATCTGCAGGTAGTTGTCCCAGGTCTGGGAGTATTGTGTGTGGAATTTGTGTCTATAAACGCCCCCACGACACAGTAGAAAACGCAGTGTGGTAAAGTTAAAAAAAAAGCAATCTACTCTGAATTACTAAGAAAATATAAAATAAAGGCAAAGGTATTTGGTATAGAGCAGGCCAGTGCGAACATCCTCGTATTCCCTGGTTTGCCAATATGAAAAATAACTAAAAAGTATATGGAAATAGCACAAACATACGTAGATTAAGATCAGGACACAACACTCAACAAATTATTAATTTTTAATGAAAAAGTGGGTAGTCCGTATAGTGAACACTGTGGCATTGTAAAAAAAATTGCATCACTTTTTGGTACAATTTGTCCGCATTGACAATCAAAACGAGCTAATTGAGGAAATATAGTGATGTAATTAAGGCAGGAGGCTTGGTTACCGATTCCAGAAACGACAAAAAAATAGAAATTAACGTAACATAATCAACAGTCTTTCCGTGTGGTGTCAGGATTAAGAATATAGCACCACTCCATCTCCTCCCGTGGATGTCGCAAAAGGCGGCTAACGGCCGAAATTAATAATTGATCAAATCCAAAACCTTTGGATTTCGGATATGACTATTTTTTTGTGTGTTAAATGTGATCGTAACACCACAGCGGATGTAGTTCTTTTACGCGGCTGACAGTAGATATCGTCACGTAACTAAAAAGCGTTATGCCCCCTCCAGACGACCTCTCTTGCTCTCTGTCACTTTCTATTATATGCGGTAGGTGACCTTTCCATCTTTTTCTCTTTCTCTCTGCCTCTTTCTGTTATATACGGTTGTATGTGTGTGTGTGCGAAGTACCGAGCTTTGAGCAGCAAGCTTTGTACGTCATCAGCTGTATAACCTCAGTTCTAAACACGTGTAAATATTATTTAAACGTGTGTATTTGTTATTGTTTTAATTTACACGGGATTTATATTTTGCCATTATTGCAAGGAAGGAACTTCGTCCTGGCACGGGTTCAAATTTATTTTTAAAGTAAACTATTTACTTACGAAACGTCAGAATTTATGATTCACGGCTCAAATTTATGGTTGGCCCTATCATAAGAGACGGCAAGGAGCTCCATAGACATTCTTTTAAAATGTTACCGTACCATACCAACAAGCAAATAAAGAATATAGTAATATAGTTTTAACATTTTCTCAGCCCTAAAATATAGAAGGGTGAATTGGAAGGGTTGTCAAACCTTTTTCTTTGAATAAATTAGCGGCATTGTGTTCGTGCTAATGAATGTCTTGTGGACTTGATGGCGGCCCTGAGCGAATTTCGTCACTAATTAATTGATTTTAATGAGAATTCGACGAACTTATCGATTTATGTACCTAACTTAAGGTAATTTATTTTAAAATAATTTTATACAGTCTAGTTTTTATGTTGGTAACTATGAAAATGTAAAAATTGTAGTGTGCGTCTTTTATTTGACTACTGAAATCAAAATATAATTTCTTTCAAAATTACATACTTCTCAAATCGTCATTAGTGTTAGGTCTCTTATGGTATAGAGGGGGTGATTGTTTTATAGTCATCCACTCCGAGATGTGCCTAAAGGCGGGGCACCAATGGTCGGCTTTAGTGTGATGAAGAATTTCCATTGGGGATCAATAAAAAAGGTTGTATAACAAGAAGAACGCGTTTGAAAAAACAAATACCCGACTGCACGATAAATTGCATATTTAAATATGATAATATCCACTATAGATAGTCCTATCGACGCAATACTGAAACATCACTTAATAATTAAATACTGCTTAACTATTATAGATGCCCGTTTTCGGTAGGCAGTCGGGCGTCTTCAAATCGTTAATTAGGATTTAAGTATTAAGTGCCGTTTCAGTATTCGGTCACAAGTCACTCCCTCAGTAATGACGACTTTATGGACACCTCATATGATGAAATCTATCACGCTGTTTAGGCTACAGAGTGTGCCAAGGAAATAAACATACATTTGAAAGACATTACCCTCCTTCTAGGGTAGTCGGATGAAAAAATATCGGTACTATTATTACTTTACTATGTACTATTATCCTTCGAGTATATTAACAACTCAACTGCGATCGCCAACCCGCCTGCCAAGCGTGGCGATTATGGCAAAAGCCCCCAATGAGCCCACAACACATATCGGTGGTTATGGTGATCTTTGCGGGAGGCCTGTGTCCAGCAGTGGACTTCATTCGGCCGAAATGAAGAAAAAAAAATTATGATGTACTATTATTAGGTTACTAGTATTTTTAACTATGATGCCTTGACATAGCTAGTACCTGATTATTATGTAGAATACTCTATAGAAATCAATAAACGCGTATTAAACACTATATAAACACCATATAAACCAAAAGTACAGATTTTCCATTATAACACATCTATTGTGCGCATTATAAGTATTAGAAGCGTGTGTTTTATCACTGCGACAATCAAAACGTACGTTCCCAACCGCAAGTTTAATTATGCAAACATCAAGCCGTCGCCAGATTTCTCATTAGAGCCAAGATAATGACGGTACACACTGTCGCAAAATTAGATAGCAAGCACGCACCCAAACAGATATACGCGCCACATTAACATAAACCGAATTTGCATGTAAATTACATTTTACAGCATCTTAATTAAAACATTTTGGCATTATAAATGATCAAGCGGGGGAGGGTGGTGTACCCCTGACCTTAGCGCCCCCTGCCTGCGGTTAATTCGATAGTTTGAAATTACAAACGGTTGATTTTGATGTTCGATTTTTGAATTAGTTCATCTTTTGTTGTGTGTAGCGGAATAAAAAATCTACCAAATGAGTTTTAACAAAATTAAACTAGCGCATGTAATAAACAAACAGACAATAAAAAATAATAAAATATGTTGGACAGGCATTGATGTTTTTCGAACACACAAAATATTTAGATGTTATTGAGTTTCGAATTATTAAAACACTTACCCATAAATCACGATTATTAACAACAGACAAGACAAATAAAATGGACTAAATAAATGTAACGGTGGCATAGTTGATGATGTCCAACGTTACTTGAAATAAGGTGAATGGAACAGTTTTTCCAGTGGTTTAAACGAGGTATACAAAATATTGGTCTGTTTCAAAGCATTTTAGCTGCTGCCAGCTCGGAGGCAGTTAATCATATTTATGAAACGTGTAAACAACTGCGGTACCTAACAGATAAGTAACTTTTTGTAGCAATATGTCCGTATCCTCGGCGTGAAAATAAATTGGCAAGGTTGGTGCAGTGGCTGATAAGCTGGCTGCACCGCTCTGGGTCGCGGGTTCGATTGCAGAAATCCTAGTGTGTGGCAACGTTTTTAAGATTAAATAAAGTACGGTAAATAAATTAGATTTAAAAATGTAACAGAGTTTAATTGTTTTATAAGTACCTATTTTAAAGTAAATCACTTTGTAATATATGATCTCATGTAGTAAAGAGGCATAGCCATGTTAGACGATACGACGATATTCTAGAAAGAGCTTCATGCAAACTTTTCTCTTCTTTCTCCTTGCTAACTCTAATCACACAATAAAATATTTAAAAAAAATTAAGGTTAGTAAATAATAAAAAAAATTATCATCATCATCTCAGCCAAAGAACGTCCACTGCTGAACAAAGGCCACTTTAGTTTACAAATGATTTAAGTATATATATTAATTTTATATTAAGACTTAAAATAAAGTACTAACTATATACTGCATTTATTTAATTTAATAAACATGCAATTTAATATAAATAGCATGTTATTTGTTATGATTCGATAAGTAAATGTTATTAACTATACAGGTATGTACTAGGTACCTAAATTCAATAATAAACTTGCCACTCAATATTACTCGTTATTTGTTATTATTGCTATTTAACATACAACATAATTTAATTTTTTTTTTTTTTTTTTTTTTTTTTTTTTTTTTTTTTTTTTTTTTTTTTTTTTAAAACGTTGCCCCACACTAGGATTTCTCCTGTGTCGTGGGTGCGTTTACAGACATGAATTCCACACACAATACACCCAGACCCGGAACAACTACCTGCAGATCGTACAAATATTTGTTCCGTGCGGGAATCGAACCCACGACCCGGAGCGCAGCAGTCGACTGTATCAACCACTGCACCAACCGTGCCGTCAGTGCTTATATCATTATTATAATTTTGCTGTGCCCTTGCCGGGTTTCATGTTGAAACCATATAATCACTTATAAATGTAACATCTATGTACAAATAAATGCAATAAAAAGTTTGAGTTTGAGTACTTTCAGCCATGTGGGCTACTTTAGTTCTTCTACGGATCTCATTTCTGATTCGATCTCGAAGAGGGATGTCAGCTGAAGGACATCCACTGCTAAACAAAGGCCTCCCCATTATAGTGTGTCTCAATTTTGGAGGGGAGTTTGCCAGTAGGTACTCACTACGGTCGGCCGTGTGGTGCTGGCTCAGAATGCCACAACCCCATCTGCTCCCGTGGGTGTCGTAAAAGTCGACTAAGGGATTAGCCGGAGGATGGGCAGCAGCGTCCTTCGAGTACATTAAAAACTCAACTGCGATCGCCAACCCGTCTGCCAAGCGTGGCGATTATGGCAAAACCCCCCAATGAGCCCACAACACACCCATATCAGTCGTTGTGGTAATCTTTGGGGGAGGCCTGTGTCCAGCAGTGGACTTCATTCAGCCGAAATGATGACTGGTGAGCGCAGAATGGCTGCTGTTCCACAGCGACCCTGCTGCTCATCCCTCTGGTTTAGAGTTCCTTACTGCCTAATACTGAAACGCCACTTGTTAAGTCTCGCTTTATCATCACTATCATATCAACCAATGTTGTTTATTTTATTTCATTACACACACGCACTCTTAAATAATGTTGTGATGTGCAATGTGTGTGTACAAATTTCAAGAAAAATATTGTTTTTATTTAAGTGCATTCAAATGCATTGGTTTTAGATTCGAGCGTAAGGCACCGCTGGGTTACAGCTGAAAACCAGCGTTAGGTGGTCAGTACCACTGCCACCTAACATTATGCTGAGCTGTTGGCCCTTTGGCACTAAAATTTTGTCACTGTGCACGATATGTGTTGCCTTTTAGTTAGTTTTATGATTTTAATATTTAAGTTTAGTTTTATTTTGTATATTGTCTGTGCCAATAAAATAATTTTTCTTTCTTTCTTTCTTCTTTCTTTCAAAGGACGTCCACTGCTGAACAAAGGCCTCCCCCATAGATTTCGACAACGAGCGGTTACATGCCACCCGCATCCAACTAAACTAATTCACCGCTTTAACTACTTGAGAAACCCGTTTATGGTAGGAAACCGGACGGATTTTCCACTCAGATTTCCAGAATGAACGGTTACATACCATCTGCATCCAACGACTCCCAGCGGCCTTCACCGGGTCATCTGTCCACCTCGTTCGAGACGAGATTGTCCCACACTGCGTTTTCCGGTGCGTGGTCTGCTGTTTACTTTTTCATAAATATTCAGTTACTTATTACAACAACCATTGAATATCAAGACCCCCACGCAAATGTTGCAAATAAAAATGATGTCGACAGTTAATGCAAATTTTAAATTAAGAAAAAGGGTTGTTCCCTTCTTTCATTCGTCCACCCATCTTTTCTCTAGAGAACTACTTTTAAACAAAAAATTCGATCCTTAGCCTAGGCTAAAAGTAATCCAGTAGCTTACACCTTTTTTGTAGATACAACAGTTGTTATACAACAATAAAAGTAAATGATGATCAGTAAAAATTCAAATTGGTTAATATCTAACTGTTAATTATTATTTTTTGATGTTTAAAGTGTTGCATGTTGTTAAATGTAGAATAAAAATTTAAACTTAATTGTTTATAATAATGTAGACAATCTGTTTCTAGATTAGGTTATAAACCAGAGCAATGCATGTTACACACACATCAGCCGATAAGCATACATACATAATCAGCCCATTACTGTCCCACCGCTGGGCACGGGTCTTTTCTTACAATGAGCAACGTTAGGTCTTAGTCCCCCCGCTGGACTAGTGCGAGTTGGCAAACTACACACACCATAGAGATCATTTTGAAGCCCTCTCAGGTGTGTGCAGGTTTCCTCACCGTCAACCCAAGCGTCAACTCAATTTAGATAAATAAAAAACGCCAAACACGGGCCTCCCAATGATCACAACGAGGTGACATTGCCATGATCACCACGCTTGGCAGATGTATTGGTAGTGTTGTTATTAGCATGGTTTTGATTAGCGCCTTTTACGACACCCATGAGTGGAGAAAGGTGGTGTATTCTTATGACTACATAGCAAGCTACATTTTTCCAGTATAAGCTGATCTCGCAGTGTATAGGCTTTCCGTACAATGAAATATTTATTTATACTTAATGTACACTAGTGTACAAAGGCGGTCTTAATGCCGTAGGCATTTTCTGCCAGACGACCTTTGGGTGATGCAGAGAACAATAAGGTAGATGCACTGACAACATATGAAAGAAAGGTATAAATGCGAAGACATATTATACAAATACATAAACGTATATAAACATTACATGTATAAATATATATTTATATATACGAAATAAACACATATATACATATTATATAAAAAAAATATACAGATGAGAAAAAAAAAAGTAGAGTTGAGATTAATCTGCTGACGTCTTTTGGAAAAGGTATTTTCGTAATTTAGTTTTAAAGTTGTTCCGATTGTTAGCCATCCTGATTTCAAGAGGGAGTGCATTCCACAACAGAACAGATTGGACGAAGAAGGTAGAATTAATAAAGCCAGAGTTATGAGTGGGACATTGAAGAAGACGATTATTACTGGAACGAAGATATTTATTGTGGTTGGAACAAAGATACTGGAAGTGAGAAGATAAATAAGAAGGAGAATTTGGAGTGTATAATATAGAAAACAGGGTAGTCAGTGCTCTCATATTTCTGCGCTGGCGAATAGGCAACCAATTTAACAGTAATCGATACGCAGAGATATGATCATATTTACGGAGGTTGAAGACGAATCGAATGCAATTATTGAGAAGACGGTCAAGTTTGTTGAGTAGATCTGCATTCAGGTCAAAGTAACACACATCACCATAGTCAATTATGGTAAAAATTAGGGTCTGTACAAGCATTGCTTTTGTATGAGACGGGAGAAAGTTTTTGAGCCTATAGAGAGACCGCAGGATTCCAGTTACTTTTTGGCTTACATTTGTATCAGTTTATACTGGATATATATAGCTTGAGTAGCCGTGCACTATCATATAGGTACTTTTCTGCCTAATTTAGGGTGAAACCATATTTCCAATTTGCTTATCCGATCAGTCGGTCCGATCGAAAGGCCACAGCACAATTCCAATTGCTTGTTAAATTTTTATTTTGGTACAATTGCGTGCATCCAAGTCGGAGGTCCGACCTGAAAGTCGGTGGCGGGGTGTGTAACATGATCGCAAATCCTTTAAAGTATGGATTCCATATCAAACATATTATGGTCGTCGTATCAAACAATTCTGCAGACACACCACCCATCTTACACAGAAAATATTTATTTAAATCTAAGTTAATTAACTTTTTTTATTGCTTGACCCGCCCCATCGGACTTCTTAACATCATTTACATGAGATTAAAGAAGAACAGTATTTTTCTGAAACCCTCCCTCGATGGTATTAACAGAAAGTTCTTTAAATAAGTTAGCAATTAGGGGTAACATAAAATTTACATAATTATATAAGTTCTGTGCTGTTAATGTTTCGACAATAACGATTTGTCTGTTGCAGTCGCCGTGGCTACGTATAATAAGGGTAGACGCAATAAACTATGGAGCTATGTAGATATTAGAACCGAAATAAGCTTGAATAGTGTGACTGTGTTTATATAGGGTCAAAAATAGTGGATTTTATTTCAAGAGTATGATCAGTATGTTACAGGTATCGTGTTTAATACCTAGTAATTTAGTAAATCACGGGGGTCACACTAAAAGTTTTTCGAAAACCAAAAACGGAATGATGTAGGAATATTAGCAATATTAACCTGCTAATATTTTGTTTTTTTATAAGGAGTCTTCGCTCCTTTCCTAAGCACCGTCGCATGCGATGGAACCATTGACTGAAGCAGTGAGCCTCTTTGGAGTTCATAAAGCAAATTCCTCTGAGTTTATCTTTTATATTGAGGAATAAATAACAGTCGCAAGGTGACAGGTCGGGACTGTAAGGAGGACGACTCACTTATTCCACACCTTCCATGGCAAATTTTTGATTGTCCGTCTGGCGGAGTGAGCTGGAGCGTTGTCGTGATGGAGGAGGATCTTGTTTCTTGGGCTCTTGGGCTTGATGATGATGAAGAATTGATCATCTTAATTTTTGTTATTTTTTAGACTCACTCAGACTTACATCTAATCATCATCATCATCATATCAGCCAAAAGACGTCCACTGCTGAACAAAGGCCGCCCCATATACAACCAGTTACAGGCTGTGTGTCGCAATTTTTAAGGGGCATTTGCCTGTACTCACCACGCTTGGCAGGCGAGTTGCTGAGCGCAGAATCGAGCAGTTACATAGATGAACGCTGCTGCCCATCCCTCTGGTTGCCATCCCTCAGTTGCCTATTGCTACATCCACGGGAGGAGATGGAGTGGTGCTATATTGTTAATCCGGACACCACACGGACATCTTACCAATAACAAGTAACTTAATCATTATGAAATAAATTCTGTTATAATTAACTTTGTTTACAATGCCGGCCCGAATAAAGTCGGTGCCAAAAGCGAACGAAATGAATGGCGCCCCTTGAAACAAAAACATCTCAACCAAATAAAACAAAAACGTAAAACAAAAACAAAAATGGCGGCACGGTTGGCGCAGTGGCTAAGCAATTGGCTTTCTGCGTTACGTGTAACGGGTTCGATTCCCGCACGGAACAAATATGTGATCAAATGTGTGATCTACAGATAATTGGGTCTGGATGTTTGTGCATGTGAGATGATGAGAAATCCGAGCGGTAGGTACATAATTTTCAAAAAATGTTTTTTTTAATCAAACTATTTATTTGAATTAAAGATGTCAATATTAGATTCGAATAAGGCAACGTAAGTTATCATCCGGGAGGGCAGCGTGCTGGCGTCGATTTTCTTGGCAGTAACATGATTGCGAAGGATAAGAATTGAATTTTCCTTTCATTGAAAGTTTTACTTTGACTGTACCTCACGAACTAAATAACAGTCACTTTGATATCATTTTTATTAAACAAAATTAAATATAACTTTAAAAACGGTATCAAAACTTCGCAATCACCTTGTCTGACACACTCGTTTCGTACCCTTGCCATGCATCCCCCAAATTCGAGCGCGCTAAGCCATCGCTTAGTTTACCTATATGGACGGGCTATGGTCTAGAATATTTTTTATGACTAGGCGTCATAATGAAACATATTCACTTTTGTTCGTTGTTTCATTCATTAACGGTTGATGGCGCTGGGAATATTTTAACACAATGTCCTTTGGCGCGCGACTCTAGCATGGCACTACACAACGTCTGTGTAGCTTCCTCTAGAGAGGGCTATCACTATGAAAGGTCTAAGGTTAAGCTTAGTATATGAAACTCTTTTTACTTGTACCATTCTACTACTTGGTAAAGTTATCTCACATACTTCTTAAAGTCAAAACAAAAGCATTTCTAATCATAGAACATCTTAAGCAACAGGGTTCTATACTTGACACAAATGGTTTGTCACAAACTAGCGCCCATTGTCTCGGAACAGGAATAAATCATGAACAGTGAAGACTGTTACCTCTGTTAGTATAGAAAGTAAAAAGAAACACTATATCGCCGACGGCGATATAGTGTTTCTTTCCGCCAGTTCACTTTGTTGCGCAGTACAAATTGTAACAGGAATAGAGATGCGAATATTACATATCCGTGAAAACATCATTGACATCGTCTTTAAGAAGAGATTCTGCAACAGTGGGGGATGAGTTCAAAGATTTAGTAGTTGAAATTGGAACATCTGTAAAGAAATGTTCAAATGCTGTGGCAATATCCATAGCTGACTAACTAACTTTATCACCGATAGTTAAGCAATAGTCATTATTACGGTTCTTGACTCTTGCAGTCTCACTATTTATAATATTCCAGGTCATTTTGATTTTATCATTACTGTTTTTAATCTTTGAAATCAAGTAGCGAGACTTGGCTATACGACAAATGTTCCTAAATGTTTTAGAATATTTCTTCACATAAAGTATAAATCCATCGCTATTGTTATACGTCCTTTCGTCGTACAACTCATACAGTCGCCTTCGACTTTTATGAATTCCTAAGGTTGCCCATTATTTTTAATTTATATTTAAAGTTTTCCAAGCGACTTGCCGTTTTGGGCTTAACAGTAAATTTTTTTTTTTTCTACATTCTTTTCACAATTGTAAACAGTAATAAGTTGTCCACAGTGGTCAGAATCTAAATTATTAATAATTTGTTTGTGTGTGGGGACAACATTGGTAAATATATTATCTATGCAGGTGGCTGTACTAGCAGTTATTCTAGTAGGCTCTAAGAATATGTTTTCTAGATTTATGATAAAAAGAGATTTTTAATTCTCACTGATAAGCATGAGTTTTCTAATAGATTAATGTTAAAGTCACCGCGTACAATAACATTTTTACTTGATTTACAAACTTTCTGTAGGACTTGATCCATGACTTTTTCAAAGCATTCATACATTGATGAAGGTGGCCTGTACACACTTAATACAACATACCACTCCAATTCCACACAGGCTATTTCGACAATTCGCTCAACAGACAGGCTAACAATATCTTTACGTTCCTTGAATTTAAATAGTTTACTTATTAAAATTAATGAGCCTCCATGTATAGCATTTATTCTATTGAATGAACTACCAACCTGGTGATTTTTGAAGTTGAATATAAATTGGTGACCCTTCAGCCAATGTTCAGTAATACAGAAAATGTCAATGTTACTACAATTCATAAACAACTCCATTTCTAAGTCTTTGGCAACTCCATTTTGCGTCATAGACAACAACCATATGCTACGGCAGGTTAGCAGGTTGAGTACTGGCAAATTCCTCCCATGGGAAATCTATAGGAGAGTTCTTTGTTTAGCATTGAACGTCTGTGGGCTGATATGATTGATAATTATGTTTTTTTTTTTACTTTTCCCTAGACTAGTATTTCTCCTGTGTCGTGAGTGCGTTTTACAGACATGAATTCCACATACAATACGTCCAGACCAGGAACAACTACCTGCAGATCATACAAATATTTGTTCCGTGCGGGAATGGAACCCGCGACCCACTGCGCAGCAGCCAGCTGTATCAGCCACTGCACCAACCATGTCGTCATTAAATCGAAGTGTTAAAGTTCTTATACAAAAATTCTACCATGTCGATCCAAGAACAGGAATAGAGCACGGGGGCAATTCCATTGCAGGTAGGTGTGAAACGGGGAAGTTATTTCCCCATAACTGATTACCACTGCTATAAAGGGTGCTTTCAAGCTACTGGAGTGAAAGGGCGGTCCGGCGATTCGGCACATCAATGGCAAATATATCACTGGCAGAATCGTTGCAAGAGCTTAGCAGGATGCTCGATTATCTCAACAAAGTTTCACAACAGATGAGCCTTAAAATGGACACGGGAAGTCGAAAGTCATGTTAAACGCCCAAGTTGTACCCATCTTAATCTCCGCTAGGAACCCTATTCTGTTTCTGACGAGTACCCACCTGGGACAAACCATCCAGTTAGACAGGTCCAACTTCTTCTTGTCGATTCCACCTAGGCTTGACCACTGTCAACTAACTATTCGGGAAACTTCGCAACGTATTTTCGTCAACAATACCGCAGTGCCTCAAGTTAAAACCAATGTGTGTTATCAGCGCTGATATGTTATGGCACAGAGACCTACCGACAGAGGCATAAGCGAGTTCAAGGTCACTCAGCGAGCTATGGAAAGATCGAATCAGAAATGAGGAGGTCCGAACAAGAATTAAAGTTGCCGTTAAAGCTGAAAGGATCAGTTGAAGTTGAACTGGCAATGGGCGGGGCACATAGCTCGTAGAACTGATGGTCGCTGGGTGTTGTGGAGAAAAGTTCTCATGTGGAGACCTCGTACCGGAAAAGGCTGCGTGGGACGGCCTCCAACGAGATGGACAGACGACCTGGTAAAGAGAGATGGGAGTCTTGGAAGCAAATGGAATGTAAACGGTCGTTGTAGAAATGTATGTAGGAACATAATCTTCATATCCTCTGTGGAGTGGACATCCACTGCTGAACCAAAGCTTTCCCCATAGATTTCCATAACGACCGGTGACACTGTGGTCAGTTGTTTGTTTCTGTAATTATTGGGAGGAATTTTCCAGTACTTCCCATGTACCACCAGTATGGCAACTGTTCCACAGAAGCAACGCTGCGCCCATGTCTCTGGTCAAGTCCCTTACGGCCGAAATTGATAATCGATCTAATCCAAAATCTTTGGATTTCGGTTTACGGATATGTCTGCTTTTTGTGTTAAATGTGATCGTAACACAATAACGAAAGAAATTCAAACTCTTAAATCTTATATATTCCTTAATTCTTATATATCCTATTTAGAACCTTATAGTATTCTAAATAGGAAAACCGCGGTAGAATTTTTTCAATATTGCTATTGACTTAATATTGATATGTCTAATGAGGCGTTCATAGTCAACTGCACTTACTGCTCGTTAAACGATAAGTGAGGTTAAGCAATGTTCGCGGTGAGTCTAAAGATAGGTGACAGTATAGTATTTGAAATTTTGAACTGAGCGTCTACGTGCTTCGGAGGACTCACAAAATTGTAGGTCCCGGTTGTTGTCATTAGATAGCGGTCATTATGCCAAGGCATTTGGGCAGCTAGAACAAGTCTGACACAAGGTTGTCCACTACACGAAAGAAGAAAGTAGACCTTCAACAAAGAATGTACACAAGAAAACACTTATTACATATAAAGTTATAGACACGTGTACTTCCTCTATTAAAGAAAGCCACAGCATGCACAATATATTAGGTAATACCTACGAGATTGATGAAAATGAAATTTTGTACCTCTTTTTAAGCACACGGCGCACGAAGGAGTATGAGATTTGGCAAAGTTAACGTTCAAATGGAGGAGGCGAGCAGAAAGTTAAATGTTTATTCCGGTCGATTTTCCACCACTGGGCCGCCACTAGTAATAATTATATACTAAGCCATACGCAAATTTTTTTTTTTTTTTTTTTTTTACTTTTATTTGTATTATTTATCATTCATTATAGTTGTAAAGTGTTATTGCAATAATGTTAAAATTTGAAGTGAATATTTATTTATAGACAAAGTTACCGTATTGATGTTCAAGTAGAAAAAATAATAACTCCACTCACCAACAAAGCGTTCAACAACTCTTAGAGCGAAAAGGAAAAGCATGAAAATAATGATACAAAGCTCTTTATTTCACACAATTACAGCAATATGTGGAGGAGACGAGCCGTTGAACAGTCACAATTAGTAGCTTTTTCCTACAACATGCCACAGCGCAAAAATCGTCCAATGCAGAAAAGTCTGCTCAGCCAGTGTGCCAGTAGATTCAGCGGGTAAGTTATAAGCATGTACATATTAAAAAAATAGGTAGTTTAAGTGTCGACGCGCACCAACTGCAGCGCCGTGAAAAGTAATGAAAAACAGGCGCCTAGTGTCAAGTGTAAATCGCCTTGTTAATTTCACTAGCCCTGCGGCGAATTTCGCCGAGGACGCATTGTGTGTGCCGGCTTTATGTCGCGTCTTCCCGTTGTCTGTACACGGCTTTAATTGCGCGCGTCATTGGCGCGCTTTTTGAAAAAAGAATGACGTGTAATTAACGCGCGAATATGGAACGTGACAACGCGCGTTCTGAGGGAGCAATATTTTTTAATTTTTTTAATTAGGCACATGAAGGGTTGAGTTTGGTGTTTTGTTTTTGTTTTCTTTTATTATTCTGTTGGTATGAGATCAGCTATAACGCGCGAATTTAAATTATAATGAATAAATTAAATCAAGTTTTGCAAGTAAATCATTCATATCGGTTATTAAAATATAGCTGTATTAGACAATTTACCATAACACAGAGAATCTTTGAATTACAAATTCGCAATATTTCCTTCTTTTGGCCATCCCGTATCTTATGTAGTTAGAGAATTTAATCTGTAGGTATATGAAAAAAAGCCGAACAAACCCTCTTGGAAAAAATTGCCACGAACTACTTATTGTTGACCTAAAACGATTCCATGTACATCATTTACAGAGTATTCAATTTGATGTATACTTTTGCCGTTTCCCGTGACTGTGGATTGTAAATAAATAAAAAATAAATATAACATTTTTGAGGACAATGACTGTCCGAAAAAAGCGATGATACATGATCCTCGTTTGGCTGGCGCGTGTAATTTTTTATTAAAAAAAAATCACATTAACGGCCTTCATTGGGGCGGCGATAAATAATGCCCTCCTTATTCAAATTTTTGTTTTGTTCATCCCCCACGCGTTATAAATGAGACTTATTTGGAAACGAAATGATAGCGAGCGATAAAATTCTCGATTATGTTAGAATGTGTGAGTGCAATGGAACGAGTTGGTAATCGAGCCATTTATTATAAATTTGAATTTAAATTTTAATTGCAGGTATTTCTAACACGTAATAGACCTGTGCCTGTATTCGGTTTCGAAAAATGAGTTTTAGAAAATTAGCAGAATTGGAATTAGGCCAAAACAAGGATATATTAAAAACACAGCTAAATACCCGCTGCAAAGAATTTTTTTTTATATTAAAATTTTGCTTATTGATTTCAATCAATAACAAAATTACGTTGCAATAATATAATATTAATCACTGTTCTCCTTAGTAAAATTGTAAATGTCCACTGCAGGGCAAAAGCCTCTTCTGGAGAATGAACGAGAATTGATCATCACGCTAGCTGTTGGCAACCTCATACCATTATCTAAAGTTATCCTTGAAATTCTTCACCAGTGACACCTTAGACCAATGATATTGTACCATAGATATGTTACGTCCATACTAAACGGCGCGCAAAATTCAGTCTCGCTGTACGTGAAAACCTACAAAACTGCACATCTACCTATGCTGTAAGAAAGAAGATACAAAAACTACGAGAGTAAAAGAGATAGCTATCTAAAACGACAACACGTGTACTCGATGTCTTTGTCGCACCTGTGATAGAATATGTATGTTGTCTCTTTTCTTTGCTTGGCCTGGGTTTTCTTCGAGAATATTATTCTATAAGTAATTTGAATAGTGTTTTTATTCAAATGTTTTATTTTATTTGTTACTCACGTGTGGTAAGAGATCCCTAGTTCTTTATTCATGTTTGCTTGAAAGTATGTGCATTTTATATATACGTACGACGGCATTGTTAACACATAATTAATAAAAAATAGACATTATGACAGCGTGTGCTCGTTGTTCTGTTTTGGGTGAACTGATTGCAAAGTGCTACAATTGGGGGAGTTTTGAATCTTATGTTTGGTGCGTATGTAACGTATCTACCTCTTTTAATATATAATGTCATTGCCTTAGACTAAGAAAATACACATGACATGATGGTTAAAGAATATCTGACAGATAAACTATTGTAATCAATGATATTATACCATAAATATGTTACGTCCATATTAAATCGCGCGCAAAACTCAGTCTCGCTGTATGTAGGTATGAAGCTATAAAACTACACACCTATGCTGTAAGAAAGAAGATACAAAAACTACGATAGTAAAAGAGATAGCTATCTAAAATGACAACTCGTGCACTCGATGTCTTTGTCTAACTATCTATCACAATAGAATATATGTGTTGTCTCTTTTCTTTGCGTGGCCTGTGTTTTGTTCGAGAATATTATTCTATAGATAATTTGAATAGTATATTTGTTAAAATATTTTATATAATAATAATAATAATCATTTATTTGGAACAAAAACAATACAATACTAAAATAAAACTGAAACGATGATAGCTACAAAAGTATGAAACTGTGGCGCAGTTATCAACGCCCCTCTCCTGGTAGGAATGTTGGTTGTTCCAGACAAAGTATTAAGAAATAAATTTAACAAAAACGAGATTAAAAGTAAATGTAAGACTATGTGTGTGTGAGTGTGTGCAAATATGTGTTTTGAATGGTATGGCAGTGTATGTTTGTGTGTTCATGTATGTGTAGATGTTATGTTTCCACAAGTTTTTCTGTTGCATCATAATCAAGTGTTTTTAACCAGAGGTCAAGTTTATTTTTGAGTTTATTACTGTTTAGCGAGTAGATATTTAAAGTTTTATTAATTTTATTATATATTTTGGAACTTATGTATTTAAAATGCCGACTAGCGGCTACAGTTCTGCGTGATTGTATCTCATATACTCTATCAGAACGGCGTCTCGTACATATGCTTGGATTGTATGTTTGCTGGCTGTGTTTGCGAAATATAGTACGAAGAATAAACAACTGTCTAACAGAGAGGACCTGACAAAAAGAAAAGAGTGTCGTTGTTGGAAATCGGTTAGGCTTTCTTGCCAATACCTTGAGGACAGCTCGTTGTCCACGTTCAATTCGCATGAAAGTTGTTTTATGAGCCCCTCCCCAAACCACTAAGCAGTAACCCAATATTGACTGAGCAAGTGAAAAATAGATGGACTTTAGGCTATCAAAGTCCAGCACGGCTCTAAGTTTCCTAAAGACAAAAATTAACTTTCTCAATCGTGCAACAACGGAACTAATTTGCTTTTTCCATTTAAGGTTATTATCAATAATGATGCCAAGGTATTTAATGGTCTCGGTATTGTCTAGTCTGGGACAGCCACAATTTGTGTTATAATCAAGGAAGCAACATGTGTGGGCGCGAATTTCAGTGGGTGTTAGGGGTAGACCAGTATTGGTGGGAGAGAAGGTAACGTACTTGGTCTTATTTACATTTAATGTTAGGAGGTTCTTTGATAACCATACCATAGTTTGTTACTCACGTGTGTAATGAGATCCCTTGTTCTTTACTTATTTTTGCTTGATAGTTTGTACATTGTCTATATGCACGACGGCATTGTTATTACTTAATTGATAAAACAATACAGATTGTGATAGTCTGTGCTCGTTAGCTCGGGGTAGTTTTTGGTTCTTACTTTTGGCGCGCATGTAACATATCTACTTCTTTTAATATCATTGATTATAATATTAAATTTTGTTATGTCCTCTTATTGTTTATGGATAATAATATTTTTTCTCAAGATGGAAAAGGTTAGGCCTTAGTTCACCACGCTGGCCTTGTGCGGGTTGGTGGACTACACTACATATACCATTGAAAACATTTTAGAGCCCTCTCAGGTGTGTGGTTTCCTCACGATGTTTTTCTTCGCCATTTACGTAAGTTATATTGAAACTCCAATCTGCACATGAGTCAGAAAAGTCAGAGGTGCGGCACAGGATCGAACCCTCCTGTATGGAAGGCAAGCGTTCAAGCACTTATAATAATTATAATTGATCTTTATTCAGTTTCATGATTGTATAGTAATGTTTTAGACCAATGTATCTATGACATTTCTATAACTTGTTTGTAAATCACAGGTTTTGAACTCACTCTCTGGTCCTTAAGAAGCGAGATATGGGTATAATTAATTGTGATGACATGACACTGTATATAGGGCAGATAAGCGCCTGGATAATAATATTAAATTTAGTTTAATAAATTTTTATTTAAAAGCATACATCGCACTTCAGTCGATATCAATCTAGTGTGGATTAAGAATATAGCATCACTCCATCTCCTCCCGTAGATGTCGTAAAACGTCGCCACTAAGGGACGAGAATCTCGGGAATCAGAGAGATGGGCAGTAGTTGACGGCACGGTTGGTGCAGTGGCTGATATAGTCGGTTGCTGCGCTCCGGGTCGTGGGTTCGATTCCCGCACGGAACAAATATTTGTATGATCTGCAGGTAGCCCCGGTATCCGGGCTGAGTGTATTGTGCGTGGAATTCATGTCTGAAATGCACCCACGACACAGGAGAAATCCTAGTGTAAGGCAACGTTTTAAAAAAAAAATGTTATTCTTCTGTGGAACAACAGCCTTTCTGCGCACACTCACCCAACTGCAAGCGCGGGAGTGCTACCAAATACCCCCAACGACAATGACGACACATTAGTGAAACTTCATGAAGGCGGCCTTTGTTCAGCAGTGGGCGTCCTGTAGCTGATATGATGATTGCATGATAACTAAAAATCTTACATTCATTATCTATCAACTTACTTGGCAACATGACACTTTTACAATGAAGGACAAGTCTTAACCTGTCTAAAAGTCTGAAAACTCAGGCTTAACTTACTTAACACACGCCACGTCACCGATATATGACTAGGTATGCAAAAATAAATCATTAGGGTCCTATTAGACTATGATGGACGAGAAAATTGATGACGGAAGACTGACGTGACCACTGAAAAAATATTGGTTTGATTTATCTGTGCGCGAAAAGTCCTAAAATCATAGCCTATTATGTTCTCTTTTTTATCTTTTGAAAAAACAACGTTGCCCCACACTAGGATTTCTCCTTGGTCGTGGATGCGTTTACAGACACAAATTCCACACACAATACACCCAGATCCGGAACAACAACCTGCAGATCACACAAATATATGTTCCGTGCGGGAATCGCACCCACGACCCGGTGCGCAGCAGCCGACTGTATCAGCCACTGCAGAGTTATAGCGCATACATTCTAATTCACTTAGCCTACGTCAGGTCTGTGTCAGGCCGCTTGCCGCAACGTGACGTGTTTGAGTTCTAAGTTGGGGTTCATTTCCTGGGGTTATCGATATCCTGAAGTTAGACTGGAGGGAATACTGGACTTGTAGCTGCCCGTTACTATAGTTACAAGTATTGGTATCAGATTCAAACAGACGCTTTAACGTGCTCTTCGAGTTAAGAAGACACCTGGGTCTCCATGGGCAAAGATTGGTTTCCCATCTAAGGCAAGTCTTTCAGACTACATTAAATTTATATTCAAATTTAAAAACTCCTTGTCCTCCGGAATTAGTTAGGTACTGTTATCCCCTGCGGATGCAGTTTGCGACCAAGCGCGTCGTCGAGGCCGTCCTGCCGCTCTTTGGAGCCTGGCTCAGAAGGAGCGAGCGCGATACCTACCGCCTGACGCAGGTGCTCACCGGGCACGGCTGTTTCGGTGCGTACCTGCACAGGATAGGACGTGAGGCCTCGGCACATTGCCACCATTGTGATAGCGACCAGGATACCGTACAGCACACGCTCGAGGCGTGCCCTGCGTGGGCCGCCGAGCGGCGGATCCTGGTCGAACGGATCGGGCAAGATCTCTCTCTGCCAGCAATAGTGTCGGCTATGTTGGCAGAACATGAAAACTGGAATGCAGTGGTCTCCTTCTGTGAGAGCGTCATGCTCCAGAAGGAGACTGCAGAGCGGGATCGCGAGAGGGCCGATCCCGCCCGAAGAAGGAGGAGACGGCGCCGGGGTAACAACCGCCCTGGCGCCTAATTCCGATACGCCTAAAAACCCCTGCCGTTGCTATAAGGTCGGGGAATTCTGGGTTCACGGGTGCGCAGATTGGGGAATCTGCGTGCCCACACTGAGCGACCCAAGAGAAGACGGTAGCACGCATGTGGTCACGCGCTGCCGTGGGACGCTTTGGGGGATCCTTTACAATCCCCCCGGCATCCCCCCGGGGTTTACCGCTTTACAGTCACCCTCTCCAAGATGTGCCTATAGGCGTGGCACCAGTGGACGGCTCTAGTGTGATCATACGAGGACCTGGAGCCTCCCTTAGGTACCAAAGATGACCGCCCCAGTGGTTTTAGCCGGTAGGAGTCCGGCATACCCCTTACCCCGATTAATCGATCTTTATATTTTCTTAAAATATTAAACAAACATGAAAACAAAAACATGTCGGCAACGGCGTACGGTTTTAAATTGTTTATTATACCATATAAAAAAAATATTATTCATTCGAACGTTAAAAAATCAATAAAGTCAATAGTTAACTACTTCCGTAAGCGCTTTTTTCTATAAACATTTGAATAAATCAAAGGACGGTCAGTGATATATAACTGCAACAAAACACCTCTAAATTACCCTACACAGCCACATCTCTAATATCGACTAATGACACTCAAGAAAAACATCGGTAAACCATCGTGCAAAATTTTCCACGCCGAATCTCGTCTAATACCAATTACCACATCAGCATTCGCATAGTGACCCAATAAGCGAAGTAATACGCCGCAATAAGTGGATGGAATAGATTCAGGAGCTCCTATCCTAGCATTATATGCAGGATCTCTAAACATAGTCACAATGGCTAGTCATCATTCAATTGTGGCGGTGGAAATGGTCCGTTTATCTACAATGGAGCGATCATTTCATCATTTCATTGCATTTCTTTAAGTTTCATACATTATGTATGGGGAACAGGCGGTGTTCTGTTTGGAACAAGCTATGTTACGAGAAATTGGAGTGATAGTTGGACATACATCATGTCGGTCCGTAAACTCTTCCAGCCACCCAAACGACGCTACAACATTAATACAAACAACTACAACACAGACAGACGGATTGATAATTGCAAAATATTATTTATTTACTCTCATATTGTAAGATTGGAATTTACTTGGAACCTAAAAACGAGTTAATATTGACAAATCAAATCAAAATACCTAAATTTAAAATGTGATCAAATTAAAACACTTTTTCTCTAATAAAACAATGTGATAATAGGTACCGTTGCCGTGTGGTGCCGGCTACGAATAGCACCAATCCATTTCATCCCGTGGTTATCGTAAAAGGCAACTAAGGGATTAGACCGAGGAAGGGCAGCAGCGTCCTTCGAATACATTAACAACTCAACTGCGATCGCCACCCGCCTGCCAAGCGTGGCGATTGTAGCAAAACCCCCCAATGAGCACACAACACTGATGTCAGTCGTTGTGGTGATCTTTGAGGGAGGCCTGTGTCCAGCAGTGGACGTTATTCGGCCGAAATGATGATGATAATGATAATAGGTACATTTTTTCATTAGGATACAGGGCAAATCCTAGAAGATCATATCATCAAGGAGATTTCATCATTTTTCTTCTTATAATGGAACGCATATGCCGAGCGCGCCTTTGTAATAGCATTACCTACAAAAAAGTTTTGATACCAATTATTACTTATCTGTGCCCACTTTAGCGCAATGCTTGCATTGCCGCAACGTGACGTGTTTGAGTGCTAAGTTGTATTACTTAGATATGCCTTCATGTGTCGCGAGATATTTTTTTTATAACTCGAGAAATATGTAAATGTCAAGGAGTGGTGTGCCCTGCGATCGCAACTTCATGACCATGTCATTTGTTTGTAATAGCTACTCTAATACGTAGTACATTACACCTCAATGGACGCTGCTGCCGTTTTCATTGATAACTTTTAAATTGTCTTTTAGGACACCCACCGGCTTTTATTGGTTTGTAGGGTTTTACATATACCACACATTGTTTAACATGTAGCAGCTTTTAACCACAATTGTAACAAAAATAAATACAATATTTCAACTTCCCGAACCAGGAACACTCCAAGATCTAGTTCTCGTCTAGAAAGAGATAGAACATTAAGTCCACTTAGCTGCATCACGAGTTGGCAACGCTGGAAGGTCAGTAGGAACATCGCAACGACCTTACCGATCAGTCGTGATTGAGCCGTCGAGTCTTTTAGGATTGTTGCATATATTAGTACGTATGCGCAGGAGTCTAAGAGTAGTTTGTTCTTGTTAGTCAATTGTGAGGAGTTGGTATTGAGATTTCTTAATTCAATTTGAATCTATACAAATAAATAAAATTGAAGTGTCTGTAATGTCAAAATAACAGCTTTTTACTAAATGCATATGAAAGTAAATACGCTACCTACAACAAAGAAATGATTTTAAATTTTTTGTCTGTCTGTCTTTCTGTCTGTTTGTTCCTGCTAATCTCCGAAACGGCTGGACCGATTACTATGGGGCTTTCACTGGCAGATAGCTGATGTTATAAGGAATAACTTAGTATACCTTAGAATAACTTACTTTTGTTTGAGAAAAATAATTAGGGTTCCGCGCAAAAAGTTGAACCCATGAAATCCAATATGTATACTCTGTCAAGTGTCTATGCCGAAGTACTCTAAACTATTTATCAATAATCTAATTAATTTTAAATTAAACGGAGGGTGAAACCGCGGGTTCCAGCTAGTATAACATAATTTTAATTATTTGTTTACCTGTTTCGGCTTTTGTTCAACAGTGGATTGATACACGAAGTCGGCTGATATGATGATGTTAGCCTACTACAGCCTACTACTGGACTAAAGATGTAGGCCTCATGAAATCGTCTTCTGTTTCGAGCAAATAATCCACATTTTTCCAACTAGTGCCTAAAAATCATGAACCTTGTTTGGCATTTACACACACATAGGTATTAGTATTCAATTCTACAGTTTTTTAGAAAAAAACTGTCAGTCCTACGTCTAACTTTTCGTTAGTATCAAATCTATGCATAAACATTGACAGATAAACATGGGTCCTAAAAGACCGGTGCAATGAACAGTTAAGATCTTCTAACCCTATCACACCGAGAAATTCTTCTTTCGAAAATTCTAATTCCACGTGGAATTTGTATTAGGAACACGCATGCAAATGTAGTAGTCGATCTCTTTCACGCAATATAAAATGTGTCACCCAATTTGAAGGTCAGTTGGCGCACGCGCGCTTGGTAAATGGCTGAATTTCGATATCGTGGCAGAATGCCGTAAGTATTTTTATTCAGGTTTTTTTCTTTTATCATTTATATTGTAATTATTTGTGCAATTTTATCATGAATAGTGTAAGGTGCTTTATGAATCATAATTCCCGATCAAAGAAGTACCAATTATCGATATATTAGTTACACGATAGAACAGTGGGTTCTGTCTAGCTCACAATAATACTCAAACACGTCAGTGCATGTATTTGTTTCGAGATGCTTTCACGGCTAGATAGGGATTTTTTACATTGCAGGTTTGGCATTAAACGATTACCTGATCCTTGATTTGCTTCAAGATTGTAAATGTTCCAATTTTGGGGTGGATGATATTGATGAAGTTTGTGCCCGTGTACGGTACGGACGAATATGAAATATCAAATGAAGACAAGGTTTACGATTTACCGCCGCCGGTTCCACAACTAAAAAAATAGTAATTAAACTTAAATCAACTACAAAAGCATACGATGAAGATGCCCAAGAAGGTCGGCCTTGTTACGAGAATAAATAAATATAAATGAGCTTATTAAATTCAAACTTCCTCTACGTGGACTAATGAAGACAAATCCATCGCATTCGTGATAGTCAACAAAAAGTCGAGGTGGTGATGTTGACGCTCCGAAAGTGATAACGTCATACACCAATTCATGGGTGGAATATTATTGGACCTTCATAAAGACCCACAAGTGGCCTCTTTTATAGATACTGCCTTTCATGGACTTGGCTATGGTAAATCTTTAACGATGCGATTCACAAGCGAATGGTGTACCAGGAAATACAATTCATGATCCCTTTACATTCCGGTTCGCAGTATGTGAGACTTATAAATCTACTCCTGATAAAGAACGGCGGGTTTCTTCCCCCCTAGCTGAACGACAGGCGCAATGTGGAGTCAGCTAAAAGTCAGCAAATATGAGAGTCTTGTCATATGGAAGGTTTGTTCATCAAAATCAAAAATTTAAATTTTTCGCTAGAAACATTTTTAACCACAATATTTCATTACTTATCTGAAAGTATTTTATTTAGGTTTTTGATAATAGGTACATCATATCAGCCACAGGACGTCCACTGCTGAACAAAGGCCTCCCCCTTAGATTTCCACAACGAGCGGTTACATGCCGCCCTCATCCAACGACTCCCAGCGACCTTCACCAGGTCGTCTATCCACCTCGTTGGAGGTCGTCCCACGCTGCGTTTTATAAGATAATAGGTACGTATTATCAATATTAAGAATAATTATGAGTCCAGCAGTGCTATTCTGTAAGAAATTACAAGCAAACCCGTTTCTGAATCCGCATGGAAAAGTAGTAAAAGCAATAAGAAATTAAAGTGCGGATTCAGAAGTGAGCGCGACGGTAAATTCTTACAGAATAGCCACGCAGATTCCCCCATCATGACCTATGCCAGCCCAGTGTTCGCACACGCTGAATCATACCCACTCCGTAGATTAGAAACCCTCCAAACCCGTTTCATGCGCAAGGCCACCGGAGCGCCTCTGTACATGCGAAACGACCAACTCCATTTCGACCTTAACTTGCCGACCATCAGGCAATTTATGAAACAAGCGTCTAAACGCTATCTCGATTCTGCCCTGTCCCACCCAAATCCCCTTGTGGTATCAGCCGCCGATTACGAACCCTCACGTATCAGTAGAGTACGCCGCCCGAGGCACGTTCTGGTCGATCCAGACGATAAAATCACGTTAGATCACATGAAGAGACTCGCGTTGTCTCGTTCACTAAACACCCGACCGTTGTACCGCCCTCGCCGCCGAGGATGCCCGCCTCACCGATGTCGCGGAGGCCTATCGCCGCGTCACCTTCCCGTTCAAGTTAGCACTTCTCCCTGCCGTCTTGCTCGCGCCGGCCCGTGCTGAGCCTGTAGCTTTAAATGTCCCCTAATACAATTTAAATAATACCGATCCAGCTGTCTGTATTTAATTTAAGCCTGGCTGGAGGCCTCAGATTCCATTAACGTTCAATTTTACTTTCACTGAGCGTGAACGCACCATCGTGTTTTAGCAAAATTTGTCCCTGGATAGTACGAACGTGCTAATGACATTTCTCAAATGTTCCAGTTACATGTTTAGTTACTAAGTTAAAATAAAAAAGGGATTAATGAGTTAAAAATGTTCGGTGCGAAAGGATTAGGGATCATTTCAAAATCACCATGCTTGGAAAATTTATTGGTGATCAGATCACTGTATGTTAGCGCTCAGAAGAATAAGGCCAAACGATATTTTAACATCATAACTCGGCCACCTTAGTACAAAAGGAATAGAGCCATATTATTTTCTGGCGGCAATAGATACATTAACTATAATCTTACTGATTCAGTACATGATTTCTTTACAGCTTTTAAACTAACACGAAACTAAATAAAAATTATAGAAATTTGGTTTTGCAGTGTAGGAAATGTAACGTTAATTTATGGGTAATGAATAATAATTCTTTGTAATAAAGTTAATTTAATATTGATAATTTATAATGTTAATCTATAATTGAGTTATTATTATTTTTAAAAAATGATGTAAGTTTCGGTTTTGCAGTGATCCTACACAGAACGCAAAATTTAGAAAAAAATATACATACTATAAGTTCCTTACTCATAGATTACAGGAAAACTTATAAGACATTTGCAGTTGGAATGTATGGGAGAATATGTTTTTCAACTACAATGTTAAGTTTGTTCTTATGGTAAATTATTGGTACAACAGTCAGCGACATAAGTCGCTGAACAATAAAAAAAAACTAATCGTTAATTCTCTTTATTTTAGAAACGTTGGTGAACATTGTTATAACCAGATTATAGCAAAATATATAAATAATGACTTGATTAAGAAAATGTATGGATATGATGCATCAAGAGAATGCAAGCGATTTGAAAAAATGTAATTGTTCAGCGACTTATGTCGCTTACCGTACGAGACAAAATTCAACAATAGATAATATATTCAGCTAATTTCCTCTACACTTCCCACAAAGAAGTTTGTGACAAAAAAATAAAACATGGTAGATAGCATATTTGTATATAGTTAGTAGTAGTTCATCTCGCACTTGTCCAGTTTTTCTTATAATATTATAATAGTTGACTGTATCTTATAAATCACACTTAAAAAATATATTTTTCGATGCTGCGATATCAATTATTCGGTTTAGTTTCACTATTTTGACTTTTGTCACCTGTCACGTAAATTAAATATTGTTTAGTTCTTTGCTTTGTAGGCTTTGTTGTTCGCGCGTATAGATGTGATGTGATTTCAGTATGTTTTTGGATTTCTTCAACGATGATCGATTTCTGGTTTTGATCCAAAATAACATACTGCAAAGTTATCGAACAATTCCATTTTTTTTTCCGCATAGGCCTTTTTTCAATATCAATGGTATTCATTGCTATTGCGTAGCGTACTTTTTGATATTTCTCTTTTATTTACGAAACTAAAACCTCACACACGTTCACATTATTTTACTGTTTACTTCTGGGCCTGCTTACTTCGCACAATGGGTGCACTTTGTGTCGGACCTTTTTTGTAGTTCATTGTCGATACAGTTCTCATGAAGAGAGATTTTTTAAACATACGGTAACATTGCTAAACAAATAATTAGATACCGATTCGAAATCAAATAATTTGGTAAATGAAGTTCTAACAGACTCGTACACACGGCTACACATCAAGATATAAAAAACTAGTTTACGCTGACCTTTCATCACACTGAAAGCCTATACAATGCGAGATCAGCTTATACTGGTTTTTATAGCTTGATATGTAGCCGTATGTACAAGTCCTATTGAAATAACGGAGTCCAATCGCTATTGATTGTGAGTGTGCTACGCAATAGGTTTCTGGGTTCCCAGATTGAACACAGAATTATTACGTAATTCAGGAGAGCTTTCCAATATAAAGATATAACTTCGTTACCCATACACCATTCAGCCTACATCCTCATTGCGAGCATGCATACGCATAATATCAATATCGCGTCTGACCAAATATCATCGCGTCTAGTGCGCAATGTAAAGTGTTCTCTCTATAAATTATATGGAGCCAATGTACGCTCAGTTATCAACACTTTTACGCTATATTACGAAACTACCCGTTACACGCCCTCTTAGCTGGGAATGTATAAAAAAAATCTGGGAAATCAAACTAACATACCGCCGATGCTTCTTTGTTGCTAAATGAAAAACAAAGAGCCTGTAAAAAGCTTCTTCATTATTTAAAACAAAAAGCTGATTTGTTATTAGTTGATACCATGATTTTTAAGTTTTATTTAATTATTAAACGTGACGCTTTTACAATAGTGGAATCCTAAAGGCTTCTACAAAAATTAAATCCGAAGCCAATAAGAATAAAAACATTGAGGTCTTCGACAGATACCGTGTTCATATATATGAGGTCCAAGAATAAAAATTCTATCAACGTTTATTCAATAATAATAAAATAAAATAATTTATTCCTATCTCAGAATGGTTAATTGGGATTTCCTCTTGCCATTAGTGTTTTTATACCATATAATTGCAATATAAAGTTGGTATGCAATATTGTGTGGATTTTTTAACATATCTCCATCAGCAATTGATTGGTATCATAGTTACCTGCTTGGTCGTTGACAGTGCATTGACGATACTTTTCTTGGTGGTGCAATACCACAGGGTGACGTTCTAAATCCTCTACTTTTCGCAGTCTTTATAAATTTCTTATTTCATCAACTTACTCCGATCAGATTGAAGACGAATCGAAATGTTGTTCAGACCTTAATTGTTCCCATAATCGCCTATGGTGGTGTGTGCTACTTTGACCTGAATGCAGATCTACTCAACAAATTTGACCGTCTTCTCAACAATTGGATTCGATTCGTCTTCAATCTCCGAAAATATGATCATGTCTCTGGGTATCGATCTCTTTTAAATTGGTTGCCTATTCACCAGCATAGAAACATAAATAATACCCTGTTCTCAATACTCCACGCCCCCAATTCTCCTTCTTATTTATCTTCTCACTTCCAGTATCTTTGTTCCAACCACAAGAAATGTCTTTGTTCTACTAATTATTGTCTGCTTCAATGTCCCACTCATCACTCCTACTTTATTCACTCTACTTTCTTTGTTCAATCTATTCTACTGTGGAATGCGCTCCCCCTTGAAATCAGAATGGCTATAAGTACAGAATTCCCTTAACCTTTTGGCTTACACTTGTAACTTGGGACCGCCAACTAAGAGTAGAGTCGAGATTTAAGTCAATACCTTTGACGCTGGGGCTGATAGGAATGATTATGTCATTGAAGACGATAGATGGAACAGTACCACTAACAACAGTACCACAACAGAGATTCATATGTACCAAATTTCAACTTAATCGGTCCAATACATTCGGAGTAAATTGGTTGCGACAGAAGGACAGATAGACAGACACACGAGCGATCCTATAAGGTTTCCGCCGTTTTATCCTTCAGCCGCTCGGCACCCTAAAAACGATACGTAGTTGGGGATTTTAGAATATAATTAAATGATGCAACTAGTAATTGGAGGAAGCCTTCAGATACGATCCTACACAACGAGTCTAACGCCATATTAAAAAGACGAAAATAGATGGCGCAGTAATAACACGGTTTCCAGAAAGTAAAAATTGGAATGGATTTTTAGAAAAAATACGCGTGACTACTACTATAGTTTTTAGGAAAATAGTTTTTTCTGTTGGTGTTTTCCAGTTATTTAGTATTTTCCGTTTTACAGTTGCCACCCCTCCGCTAGAGGCGGTGAATGCTTTACAGGCATTATCCCCGATATATCTTTAAAGGCGTGACACTAATGGGTGACTCTAGATTGGGATTTTTCGATTTCCTGGAGTCTTCAGTGCCAAAGATGACCGTTCTGGTGGTTTTAGCCGGTAGGAGTCCAGCATTCCTTCCCAAGGGTTGAGGAAGTTCATGATGTATCTTTGGCACCTAAGGGGGGCTCCAGGGCCTCGTATGATCACACTAGAGATGGCTACTGATGTCACGCCTATATGTTCCATCTCGGAGAGAGTAAGCGGTGACCTAGCAATCAAAGTTAAAAAATAAAACCCTATAGATGTTTTCATATCGCTTTCTTTATTCGCTTGACAAAGATCTTCCCCATACACTCCCACATTAAACGGTTCTGTGAAACCCGCATCCAACGGCTACCCACGACCCTCACCAGGTCATACGTCCATCTTGAGCGGACCGACCTAGCAGCGTTTTACGATTGGCGGTCAGTTCGAGCACAGTCCTCTGAACAATGTGGCAGTGCCCCTTCAACTTGCTGACCCTAAAAGCGATGTCGGTAACTTTGGTTCTTCTATGGATTTCTCGTTTCAGATCCTCACGTAGAGAAACAACAAGTATAGCTCTTTCCATAGCTTTCTTGCAGCTCAGTACCTATATTTAAAATGAGTTCAATAATTATGAGAACCACGAATATTTTTTCAAATTTGAACCTCGGGTTATCGACAACTGGTAGGACGCTTAAATTACGGGGCAGGCACATTTTTTTCTGCTTTTTTACGCGAGCCTAGGGGTGGCGCGCGTTTTTTGGACTTATTTTTTATCGAACGCTCCGAATGGACCACTTCAATGTAGGGTTAAACTGCCTGTACAACGAAAACTACGCTTTGTGTTACATAGTTATCTTTTTTATGATGATGATATGATTGTTTTGTTAATATTAAACATTTCATTTGCTAATTTGAATGAACTTTGAAAGATAAACAGAGAATATTGTGGTTTAAAAATGAATAAGTTCAGCTAGTGTATGAGGCGCTCATAATCAGTTATACGTATATATCGGCAGACGATCGGTGAGGTTAAGCAATGTTTGGCGCGGTCAGTATATGGATGGGTGAACACGTAGGGTAGATGGGTATACATTTGAACTGAGTGTCCCCAGCCGTCCCAAGCCCTCCAAAGCGTGCCCACGAACATCGTCGGTCCCAGTTATTGTCACTAAACGGCAGTCGTTATGACAAGCCGGAGGCAAACGCCTCCTTGTTGTTCAAGGTGACCCAAAGGGGGGACTTGAACAACTCTTAAGACAAGGTTGGCCACTAATCTAATGAAAGAAAGGAAGAACGTGGCGTCACAGCTTAGGCAACGCAGCGCCGTGATCTCGTCGCGTCGGCCGAAGGAGGCTAGCTCTCTCTTCCGGCCGTGGTTCAGCCCATCGCCCAAAGCGAGAGCACGTGGGATGCCGTCGCCTCCTTTTGCGAATACGTGATGCAAGCAAAGGAGGCGGAAGAGCGGGGACGGGAGCAGACTGATCCCCGCCGCAGAAAACCCACCGAAATTGTGGTAACCCAGAGTAATATGAAGAGAGACTTTTATTTGATCTTCGCTATCATAAATATAACAATTTTTTTGAGAATTTGGTTTTAAGACTACTTTGGTGTCACAATTTAATTCTAACACAATTCCTTCCAACAACAAATCCAAAACAAAATTGACAAATCCTTGTCTTCTGAGTAGAGAATCACTCGAGTCAGTTAATTCAAAATGTACTCTTATCCCATATTTGAGTACATTTTCAATCAACTGAATGAGTAAATCAGTACAAAGACTTAAAAACGATAAAGAAATTACTATTTTTATACTAGTCTTACAGTTTTATTTAACTGCATACCTTAAAAGTTTCCTCACCAACCACTCCAATTTCGAGAACCTTCTATTATATAACTATCGCTGTGTACACCCGCCCGCATCATGTCGGCCTATAGTCAAAACACGCATTGTATGACATTTTATTTGCGGCTCAAAGTAGCATGCAATCCGAGTAGCACAATCTAACCCAACGGCTTTTGTGCTTACTTTCATATTGCATTGACAGCTAAAGAACAGTGCAGGGTTGGCAGGAAAATAACTCGGCAATATCAGAATATTAATTAATTAACTACATAGGTAAGCGTCCAGCTTCAATAAGCTAATTCGTTGATCGAAGCTGGTATATTACATTTTTTACAATATTATGTAAAGTTGCATATCATCATTTCATCCAAATGAATCCACTGCTGGACACAGCCTCCCCCGAAGATCGCCACAACTACTGATTTGGGTTTCTGTTCTGTGCTCATTGGTTTTCCATAATCACCACGCTTGTCAGGTAGATTGGCGATCGCAGTTGTGCGCGAGGACGCGGCTGCCATCCTCCGACTAGTCCCACAGTCGCCTTTTACGACACCCACAGAATGCGATGGGGTGGTGGTATTCTAAGCCGGCACCACATGGTGGAAATTCGATCCGTGTGATGTCCGGATTAAGAATTAGCAACACGCCATCTCCTCCCGTGAATGTCGTAAAAGGCGACTAAGGGACTATACCAGAAGGACGGGTAACAGCGCCTCGTCTGTGGAACAGTAGCCATTCTGCGCACACCAACCCGTCTGCCAAGTGTGTTCTCATAATACTCATAGCCTTTTTTTTATTTTTTATTGTTGCCCAATGGAAATTCTTCATGAACTTACTCCGCCCCGGGGAAGGGCGAAGGTGTATGCCGGACTCCTACCGGCTAAAACCACTGGAGCGGTCATCTTCGGCACCTAAGGGAGGCTCCAGCCGCCCACTGGTGCCACGCCTATAGGCACATCGCGGAGAAGGTGACTGTAAAGCGGTCGCAATCGCCCCCGATTGTTAAGGATCCCCCAAAGCGTCCCACGGCAGCGCGTGACCACATGCGTGCTATCGTCTTCTCTTGGGTCACTCGGTGTGGGCACGCAGATTCCCCAATCTTCACACCCACGAACCCTGAGGTCCCCCGCCTTAGAGCAACGGCAGGGGGTTTCAGGCGTATGGGGATTAGGTGCCAGGGCGGTTGTTACCCCGGCGCCGTCTCCTCCTTCTTCGAGCGGGATCGGCCCTATCCCGATCCCGCTCTGCACTGCATTCCAGTTTTCATGCTCTGCCAACATAGCCGACACTACTGCTGGCAGAGAGAGATCTTGCCCGATACGATCGACTAGGATCCGCCGCTCAGCGGCCCACGCAGGGCACGCCTCGAGCGTGTGCTGTGCGGTGTCCTGGTCGCTATCACAATGGTGGCATTGTGCCGTGGCCTCGCGTCCTATCCTGTGCAGGTACGCACCGAAACAACCGTGCCTAGTGAGCACCTGCGTCAGGCGGTAGATGACGCGCTCGCTCCTTCCGAGCCAGGCTCCAAAGAGCGGCAGGACGGCCTCCACGACGCGCTTGGTCGCATACTGCATCCGCAGGTGGTGACGCCACTTTCCAAGTGCGCGCCGCCGAGCTAGCCGCTGTCCAACGCCCCTGGAGGCACGCCCTCGCCGCTCTGGCGGAGGGAGCGTGTCTGATCATAGACCCACGCATCCGTCTCCGCCAGGATGTAGAAAGGCGGGAAACGCGCCAGGAGAGTTGCCGCCTCGTAGGACACTGTTCGGTATCCTCGTGCGATCCGGATAGCCACTCTGCGCTGCAGACCGTGAGGGGGGAAACTCATAGCCTAGATGCCAAAAATTGTTTAAGAAAACGAGGGTACAGGAGATATGTTCTAATTCATACTATTTTCCATAAATGTACATGTTATGGTTCTAACAATACTAGACCCGACACGTGGAAGTTTAGACAGAGCCTCGAAAAAAAAACAGTTTTAGAGCATTCTAGCTATTTAACAAATAGCCGGAAAGACCTTTATGCAAGAAATAAATATCAAAGCTGCAATCAATTTCTATTGTTTTTTATGTTGGGCTTCAAGCATACATTTCTGGAAAATGTGGTTGCTAAACCGGTCATTTCTGGCGAAGCCAAAAGGCCTCCCGCCGGTCAATCAATTTGCGTTTAACGCCAACCCTAAGGCCACCAATACATACACAGTAGTCAGCCTATCGACCGCCTTATTAATAAACATACGCTAACAATAAATAATTGTTTATAATGAACTTTATAATATATTAGTGCAGATAGTTCATTATCTCGCGAACACGCACACTTCGACGTTGGTTCACGCGAGACGCATCGGGTTCTGTTAGTGTTGGTCTTAATCGATGTCGATTGTTTTAAATGGATTTCTACGTGTGAGTCATGCTGTGGGATCGTGCGTATCGGAAATTATGTAAGCTTCAGCTCAGAATTTGTGTCCTTCTCGTCAAATATGTACCAATTCATTACTAGTTTTTATTTTCCGTAAATTAAGCATGTAAGGGAAGCTCAGAAACATGAATAAGAAACAGTGATAGATACTTGAAAATGGATGATAGTTTCCGTCTACTACATTTTTTATATTATAGACTATATTTATATCTACGGTGGTTAAACTCAAATGTAAAACATGTAGATAAATCTTTCGCAAGCTCTATAAAAATGCCGTGGTGATTCGGAGAGCTACACTGTGGTACCAGATTAGAATATCATCACCCCATCTCTTCCCGTGGGTGCCGTAAAAGGCGACTATGATACTAGCCAGAAGATAGGTAGCAGCGTCCTTCAAGCACATTTACAACTCAGCTGCGATCGTCAAGCCGCCTGCTAAGATCCGCGATGGCAATACCCGAAAATCAGCACACAGCACAAACCCAAACCGGTCGAGATGTGGCAATCTTTGGGGGTGGCCTATGTCCAGCAGTGGACGTTTTTCGGCTTAAATGGTGATTCCAAAAGCCATGCAAATTGCAATCTTCTAACATGACATTCTAAAATTATCGATAAGGGATAAAGTCGACAGTGTTACGAAACTAAATTGCGCAGGAGCATCTCTCTCGCATTTTCTTTTATCAACGCATTGATTAATGCTGGTTGATTTGAATAATAATTTTCTGATACAAACGTTATTGTATGATAAATTTAGTGCAAATTGTAATGTGAGACCGACTCTGAGTTATAGCTAGATCCTGCTATCTGAACTTCTTGATTTAATAGCTCGGCCAGGAAGTGAGCCTTTATTATTTTATTGTTGTACTGTGTGGTAATTTGTTTTGAGTTGTATTATTATTGTATTGGAGGTCGATGTAGTTTCCAATTACATTGATTACAAATCTGAAACTGATAAAAGAGATGCTTATCTAAGAAATATTTTACGTCCTAAAATTTGGCAGTCTGAGCTAAGAGTGTAGTAGGCTTTATATATCATTAAAAAACTTAAACATATACCCAATTGTACTCATCATATCAGCCGAAGGACGTCCATTGCTGAACAAAGGCCTCCCACATAGATTTTCACAATTGTCCCATCATTTTAGGTGGAAAATGCCAGTACTCGCCACGCTTCGTAGCGGGCTTGGTAACTGTAGTATGGCTACTTTTCCACAGAAGGGACGCTGCTGCCCATCCCTCCGGCTAGAGTCCCTTAGTCGCGTTTTAGGACATCTACGGGAGGGGCTGAAGTGGTGCTATATTCTTAATCCGGATACCACACGGAAACCACCACCTGTCGTATTCACTGATTGGTAAGCGATCTGCAAGGTTAAGCAATGCTCCGCGCGATAAGTCCATAGATGGGCGACTGTATACTGGTATTTGAACTTGTCGCGGAGTGCCTCCCTCCGTGTTTCCTTCCCGGTTAGCTCAACTAGGAGGCTCTCTCCACGGCAGCAAGTAACGGAGTTCAGTTAATGATATTGAATGAAACGTATCATATAGATATATTTATATAGGTATATTGTTATTCACAAGTTCAATCTTCTTCTTCGTCACAAACTTAGCGTCTTCGTGCTTCGGAAGGCACATCGTCGGTCCCGGTTGTCGGTTGTCATTAGACGGCAGTTGTTAAACTAAGTCGGAGCCCTGCGTCTTGAACAATTCTGAGATAAGCTTGGCCACTAACCACACGAAAAGAAAGAAAGAAAGAACCCATAATAGCGAATCTGTTTGGTGGGAGTTTGCAAGGATGTTTATATATTTATTCATTTACTTGCTATCAGAATATCACTAATGAATAAGCATACATTATAATTTCAGGACTGTTACAGCACCTGAACTCCGTAGAGCACTGATAGAGATATTTTAATATTTATTTAGTATTAACCTCAAATGATATTGTGTAATCATAAGTTATGGCCAGAAGTTTTGGCATTTACAACAACAATAAATATCATCATCTACCTGTCCTGGTCCCAAGTTACATGGGATCGGCGCAGTATGTATAAGTCATATTGCAAAGTTTTGGCAAAAGGGTGTTATAGTTGGCCGCTTGCCTGACACCAACCTTCCTTGGCTATACTGGCGTTGGTGGTTTAACTGCCATCTGCGGGCAACCCAAAGTGCTTAATGGTATGCACCGGGTTCCAAACTCACTTAGTCGCCTTCTGTGACACCCATGGGATGAGACGGGGTAGCCCTATTTGTAACCGGATATCAATCAACCATTAAATAAAAAGCCATCACATTAATTCATTCTCAACAGTAAAATTTACCAAATTGAAAACCATAATACAAGGAGAACAACATAAGACCGAGTAAAACAAACATCCCGCCAAGGTGAAGGTCGCACCACAAAGGCGAAGCAATTCATACATTACGTACGATCATGCTCAACGTACGTACACAGTCACCGATGGACAGTACAGCGCTACTCACTTACACGAACCAAATAAAAACATGTTTGGGAGAAATTGAGATCTGTACAGAGCTGTAAATTGTAGATCTTATGTTTACCAGTGTGTTTGTGTTTGTTGGATAACACGGGACGTAACGTCAGATCAAGAATAAAATCAGGAAATACTACCAATACGACTTAGCAGCTGTTTTGCTTTTATTTTTCATTAATTTTAAATAGATAAGCGTAGGGCATTCACGATTTTTATTTTATTTTAAGCAGAACGCCGAACACTTTTAATCTTGAAACTTCCGGACCGAATTACATAAGACAAGCTTTGACTTAATAAAATTAGTAATTTACTTTTTAGTGTGATGTGCAAAGCGTTTTTTAATTTATATATAGCTTAATTTTTTCCTCATTCACATACAGACATTCTTACCGGATAATTTTAGTTAGCCTAGCCCCACTTATGTTTGTCTTTTGTGTCAATGTGCGCTATTTAGGAGCGCAGTTTTGAGTTCTGTTCTGTTGCCCTTTGGTGCTCACTATCTGGTCTGTAAGTTTGACATCTCGGTATGCACCGTATTATGTTTCATCGGTTACCCAGCTAGAACCCGTGCCTGTCAAAGCCAATTAATATTAATACAATTTTATTTTTATTTCATTACGGTATGCAAATAACAACGCTTTGTCATAAAACAATGTAAATTATATCATAATAAATCCAAACACATAAAAATAACATCGAGTTAGATTTGGAAAAATGAAAACGTAATAGATTTTTGAAATAAGAAATTTTTGGTCATTGAATAATAAGCGAATCGTCAATCATTAAACTTATCATCCAAATATTCTGGAAGAGATAGTAATACTTTACGTGAAGCATCTCTTGGCGGGCATTTTTGAAGACAAGTATATTTTGATAATTGTGGATCCTTGTTCGTAATATATTATAAATAAGCACCCTACAAAATATATAAATATACTATTATGCATAAATCTAGTTTTACTAGCAACTATGCACAATTTACTAGCAACTATGCACAATTTACTAGCAACTATGCACAATTTAGCAGCATGCTGTGATCTTGTTTTTTTATCGAGCAATTGTATGTTTTGATTTATAAACATAGCACATTCCAGAATATAAATGCAAGAGCATCATCAATTTGTAGTTTTTTTAAAAGGGCATGCAGTAATCTGTTTGTTTTAGATAAAAGAATTGCTCTAATGCATCGCTTCAGAGTGTTGTAGGTACAACATACAACGGCTACTTATATCATACCTATTGCAACTCTATATAATTCCCAGTACTAGAATGGGCGGTGTAAGTCCGGTGGTCCCACATATCAGGCGCCACCTCCAGTCTTTTATAGTTAACACGACGATGATAGCTTAGTACTTGCTCAGATTGTTGCTTTATTCCTGTTTATATTGCAATTGCCGCTTGTAAGTAATGTTATACTTTAACAAGAAGTGTACTGAATTATATACTTAGTGGTACTAAACATTAAGGTTATAGGCCCTATTATTTTAGAATACCTTTCTTTAGGAATAGTATAAATATCAATGAGAAATATTCACATTTACAGCAGTGCTATTCTGTAAGAATCCGCGCTGAAAAGTAGTCAAAACTATATAAAATTAAAGTTTAACTACGGATAAAGAAGTGAGTTTGCTATTGAAGCCGACTAATTTAATGAAAAGTATTTGTTTTTGATTTTACTACTTTCCATAATGAAAAGTAGTAACATCAATACGAAATTAGAGATTTCACCGCGGATTCACAAGTGAGTTTGCTGATGAGTTCTTAAGGAATAGCCTCGCAGTTTTGAGCACTCACACTACTTTCTACGTTGTTTGGCTCAAGTCTTTCCCCTCACTTCTTATCCATGAGCTTTTACCCTGAATAGTTACATCACATCTGAAGGTAAGTAAAGATTCCGCTAGACGAATAAGCTGGACAGTTATTCTATGTAACGACCATAATAACTTGGTACCTAATTATACGGTTTTCTAAAATATATTATTTATGGAAGGGCATACGAGAAGCTGTGATAGCCTGGTGGTTGAAAGCTTGTCTTCCGTACAGGAGGGTCTGAATTCAATGGTGGACTAAGGCCTAACCTTTCTCATCGTGAGAAAAGGCCCGTGCCCAGCAGTGGGAAGGTAATAGACTGATTATGTTATGTTCTTCTTCTTCTCTTAAATTATGATTTCTGCAGAGTATCTTCAACAATTTCGCCAATGTCAAGTATAAGGCAACGTTATACGGTCTTCAGACTAATCAATCTTTACATGTTAATAAAATATTTCTCAAAAATGAAAAATAAAAAAACTACCAAAATATGTCGACAACGTCGTACGGTTCAATTGTTTTCCGTTATGTTATGTTGTTATTTATAATATTACAAAGTATGGATTACCTTCAACGTTTTTTAAAATTTAAATCTATATATCTTAGCTTACTTTTACACCTATAGACTATAGCAACATTTGCGTGATAGTCATCGTTTTTGCTAATACTATAAATTTATAATAAATTATAATAAATGTATAGGCGCTCAGGTGCAGCGCAAATCAAAAACAATGTATTATGCGACGAGCTAAACTTGCTTAAAAAATTATGTAAGTATATGATACGTATATTATTATGAATAGAACACCGGTCCGTCGTAGGAGAGAGAGATGAAACGATAGAACGTACTTGCACCCTCGCACGATTCGCAGCGTTCAACTTCTAATAATTCAAATTCCAAACAGTCTACGTTGATCCGTAGCCGGTAGCCACACTAATTATACGGTTTTCTCATCATCATCATCATTTCGGCCGAATAAATTGCCACTCCACCAGTCCACTGCTGGACAGAAGCCTCCCCCAAAGATTGCCACAACGACCGCTATGGGGTTGTGTTGTGTGCGCTCATTGGGGGGGTTTTGCCATAATCGCCACGCTTGGCAGACGGGTTGGCGATCGCAGTTGTGTTATAATTGTACTCGAAGGACGCTGCTGCCCATCCTTCGGCTAATCCCATAGTCACCTTTTACGACACACACGGGATGAGATGGGGTGGTGGTATTCTTATCCGGCACCACACGGCAGGACGGTTTTCTAAAATGTATTATTTATGTAAATGGCAAACGAGCATTCTGTTCGAAGCGATCACCGCCACCCATACACATCCGCAACACTAGAGGTGTCGCTGATGTGATGCCGACCTATAGGGCATACACTTATTCATTGAAACCCTCCATATAGTATTTTCTTGTAGGTCCAAGTTTATTGTTAACTTGTGTGTAAGTGGTTTAAAACTAGTGCTAATTACAATTTAAGATAAATTGATTGTGTATAACATAGAGATGCGATGGACCGAGCAGATAAAATCTTGCGTGGGCGGCCCCTTGAATGAGTGTAGCAGAATTTGTACAGAACAGAGAGAGATGGCCCTATGTACCGTGAAGCGCTACGTATGCTCCTAAGTCCTAACAGTATTACATGACGACCACGACCAGAGCGGTCAAGAGCGAAACTACAAAGAAGAGCCAACATAGAGAACCCCAAATTGTAAACTGGATAATATAAAAATATTTATTATTATTTATTGGGCAGTATTTCTGCCACATTTTTGGGGTTTGGGTTTCGGATATTCGTCACACACCATACGAAACGTAGCAAAATTGTTGTTTTTTTTCATAGACTTGTACAATTATTCGTTTGCAAAATAAAGAGACACTTAGGTACTAAAATTCCCTGGACCCCACATTACCTACTACCTACCTACCTACTACTGTGTCGTGGTGTGGTCGTCGTTGCTTCCACAATGTTGTTACTTCACGCTGGTATTCTGCGACGGTACTTTCCTAGTCGAGCCAGTCCATTTACAAGCTCTAGTCAACCATTATACAGGATGTCCAGTAAATAGCACGACATACTGCAGGGGGTGAGAGCTTGGTTCAATACCTATCAAAAAAAATACAATATATGTTCAGCAAAATCTTACGGATTTGCAGTAGTACAACATTTTAAGTTAAGCGATAAGAAAACTGTACTGTGAAAATTTAAATAAAAATTGTATTTCTTGAAAACATTTTAGTTTTTAATAGAATAAAGAGTGAAGTAATCAATGAGTAAAGTAACTATTCACGAATAATTTGAGGTAAAAAAAAAAACTAGAAAAGGAATTTTTCATTACGAGATGCTTAAAATGCTTGTCAAGGTAGAGATTTTTCGATAATTCGGAAAATTTTGTACTACTGTAAATCAGTAAGATTTTGCTGAACATATATTGTGTTATTTTGGTAGGTATTGACCCAAGCTCTCACCCCCTGCAGTATGTCGTGCTTTTTACTGGACAACCTGTATATGTTACACATTCAGGAGTGAACGTGGGTTTTATTTATTTCCTATTATTAGAAATCAAGTCAGTCATGTGTTCGTACAGTTATTACAGTAAAACAACAGAGCTCATTAAATGCGTACGTAATAAAGGACACATTACTCTCGCAGTCACAATGTAGCTCTAGCTGTAAATTACTTACTGTCGCCAAATAGCGCATCAGTGAATAGTTCGCGACTTTCCATTTGTTACGACATTGAAAAGATTAGATGTTTTAGATTATTGCAGTATTTTTTGATGACTTTAAAGTAGCAATTTAAAATTTAATGTTGAGTTAGTCTATACATCTATACAAATAAATAAAATTGATGTGTCTGTTTGTAATGTCAAAATAACAGCTTTTTACTAAATGCATATTCAAGTATATACGATACATATAACAAAAAAACAATTTTTAAATTTTGTCTGTCTGTCTGTTGGTCTGTCTGTCTGTTTGTTCCGGGTAATCTCTGAAACGGCTGGACCGATTTTGACGGAACTTTCACTGGCAGATAGCTGATGTTATAAGGGATAACTTAGACTACTTTATTTTAAAAAATAATTAGTGTTCTGCGCAAAAAAAACCCTTGAAATCCAATATATATATATTCTACGTCAAGTGTCTATGTCGAAGTACTCCAAATTTGTTTTAAATTAAACGCGGGTGAAACGGCGGGTCCCAGCTAGTCTGAAATAAAATCTGTTTTATTCTCATTTGTGTGAATTTTGAGTTTTAACAATGAAATATTATAAAATACATGTTTTTCGTGATTTTGAGGAAATTCATTAGCAGTAATTTTGTCATGCATACAATAAACAAAAACGAGAGCACAGCAAGGCAATTCAGATCGGCCTAAAAATTGTGAACCCCATTTGTCGGACAAAATCGTTACCCCCATTATATAGAACATTAATAGTTTCCCCGGAATCGCAACATATCATTAATTTAAATACATCCACCTAACAAATTTAATTGAGCGCAATGCCTACATGACGTCAATTTGTGTCGACAGCATTGGAAACGGCGTAGACGGGGCGCGAACTCGTGTCCCATCCTATTGTGTGGACTTGAAACAATAATCTGAAACTGTAGTAATGAGTCGACGAGCCAAGGGTTGCTGTACAATGGTCACAATATATTTTGTAATTATTTATATAGCAACATAATTGTCAGCCCATTAGATGTTTGGTGCAGGTTTGCAACACCTGCCGTCACACACGGCCGTCTTTCTAGTAGTCTAAACCTCCAGCTTCTGCGAACATTTTTTGGGATAAAATTATTGATAACAAGCTGACCCGTAATCATGTCGGACTTGATACCCTGATTAGTGACTCTGAGTATTTTAATGTATATATTATATTTTTTCGTCCGTGTGGTGTCCGGATTAAGAATATAATACCACTCCATCTCCGCATATAAGGCGACTAAGTGACTCTAAACTAGAGCGATGGGCAGCAGCATATGCCTGCCAAGCGGTGTGAGTACTGGAAAATTCCCCCCAAAATGACGACGGACAGCACGTACCCGGTGGTTGTGGAAGTCTACGGGGGAGGTAGTTGTTCAGCAGTGGATGTGTGGATGTTCTTTGGCTCATATGATGATGATGAATATATTTATATGCAACCCGGTAACTTGATAAACAAGTCTTTCGCCTTGTTGTAAGTGTCAAGCCTGCCTATAACAATTAACAATTGTAATGCTACCGATGACTAGTCATGCGTGGCACCACACTGCGCTCGTCACCTCTAGACATTAGTTATTTAGGCTCTTAAGCCTAGTAATTCAATTATATAACACAGGTGCTAATTTATTGTATTGTATATTTTTTATTATTTTATGGTACAGTTGACGCAGCGGCTAAGCATTTGGCTTTCTGCGCCTTGTGTCGCAGGTTCGATCCCCGCACGAAACAAATATTTGTATGATCTATAGATATTTGTTTCGGGTCTGGGTGATTGTGCATGTGAGATATATGTCTGTAAACTGTACCCACGACACAGGAGAAATACTTGTGTGGTTCAACGTTTTAAAACACAAAAAACTATCGAGACAGATAAACATCGCTGGGTACAAAAGAACTTAGAAGTGAGAAATACTACTGTATGTTTATATTTCTGTCATGTTTAGCTCTTCTCAACCAAAAAACTAATTGAAACCGAGCAACAAATTCTGACGGTTTACAAGTGCCAATAAATAAAATAGGTTTATTTCTAAAAAAGGTTTGAATATAAAAGCATAAATAATGTACATCGCTCTACAGAATGAAAAGGTGTAATGCTATTTGTTGAAATAGAAATAATTCTGCGCCCATTGTAGAGAACTTACCGCAAGCCGTCCGTCCGCCTTAAGGCTGGCTTCTTATGCAGATTTTACGAGAGGTTATAGCTGTAAGCAGCGCTCGAATCGCTTAATTGTTCGAATCAGACGTCTTGCGAACAAAAACTTGCTATAATATAACATTCGATGTTTTTGGCAACAAAGCGATATGATATTGTTAACCGCTTCATTTGTATAATATTGTTATTCGTCTAGGCGCTGAAAAGATCTTTGAGGTTGTCTGTCTGAATAATTGTGTACCTACCGCAAGTAAGGCACGTGTTTCTTTAAACACCACAGTAACAATTCAAAGACATTAATACTGCATGTGCTTTTAAAATTAAACGTCATAAAGAATAGGAACATCGATGCGAGCATAAGGCAAAAAACAAAAAGACTAAGAGTAATCAAGGAGTATAATAAAGTATTAGGAGATGTTTGCGCAGGTTGGTTAAAAAAAGAATTCTTGTTAAGCAGAGCATATATCACACTAGCCACACCCATGACATCAGCCAAAGGACGTCCACTGCTGAACAAAGGCCTCCCACATAAATTTCTATAAATGTGTCTAACAAAATATGGCTTTAGTCCGAAATAAAGAATTTATTATTATTATAAGCCGAAGCATGCTTGTCTTCCTCTTTCTGATTCAGAAATCTATTTACAAATTTTTATATTTTCTGTTCTATTGTATTCTATCCCGAGCTTATAAGCGATCTAGGACCCCTAGGTCTGAGGGGAGTCCCCCGAGTCTACTACACCGGCTGCTGCCCAATCTCGGGGACCACGTGAGGAAGTTCGCCGTGTCTACGGGGGGGTCGTGCGGTCCGTGGCCCTATACGGGGCGCCTGTATGGTCACCTCGACTACCAGGCGCCCAGCGCTGCAGTACCAAAATTCACGGTCTGCAGCGCAGAGTGGCTATCCGGATCGCACGAGGATACCGAACAGTGCCCTACGAGGCGGCAACTCTTCTGGCGCGTTTTCCGCCTTTCAACATCCTGGCGGAGATGGATGCGTGGATCTACGATCAGACACGCTCCCAGCATCAGAGTGGCGAAGGCACGGCTCTAGGGTCGTGGGACAGGCTGAGGCGCCTAGTTCGGTGGCGCGCACTTGGAAAGTGGCGTCACGGCCTGCGGATGCAATTTGCGACCAAGCGCATCGTGGAGCCCATCCTGCCGGGCTACCGCTTTACATTCACCCTCCCACTCGTAAGGTGCCAAAGATGACCACCCCAGTGGTTTTATCCGGTAGGAGTCCGGCATGCCCGTTCATCGTTCCCCGCGGCGGAAGAAGTTTATGAAGAATATCCACTGGGCACCAATAAAAAAAATTGCACTCCGGGAGTGCCGACAGAAGTGAAAACTTAGGAGAACTACGTTAGGAGATTTTATCTCATCTAAAAATATAGCGCAGAAGTTTTCACTTCAAGCATCTCGTAACGGTGTCGCGAGTCCAGAGATTTTATCTCGTCTAAAATTATGCCTACCGCACTAAAAGAAGTTTTCACTTCAAAGAAAAGGTCCCCAATGACTACTTATTTCGATCGCACGTCTTGTCGTCGATGAGGACTTCACCCACATACCCTAGACCCAAAATGGACTCTTACCATACGGTTTCAGAGGAACGGTCACGCTCAGGCTGTGGAATCAGCTCCTTACCGAGATTTTCCCAAGAGACTACATCATGGGCTCTTCAAAAAGGGCGTGAAAATATTTTTACCGGTTCGGCAACGCGCGAGTGCGACCTTTGGTGTCGCAAGCTTTCATATGTTACGGCAACCGCTTAGGCGGCCAATATGCTTTTTTGTCACCTTAATGGAATAAAAAAAATAAGTTATAGTGCTCTGAACTGACAACCTCCTTTTGTAAGTCGACCGAGGTCAACTGTCTATTTCAAGCCTTGCTCTATTATTAATGTAATCATTTCTTCGATCTTCTTTATTGAATCTCTCAACACTAGCAGCTATTTCATCAAGTACCTATTACAAATGCTTATAGGTTTATTTTTTGCGTTATTAGGGTTTCAAACATCCGAAGGAAGAAACGGCGGAACCTTTATATGATCACTCGTGTGTCTGTCTGTCTGTCCTTCCGCCACAGCCAATTTGCTCCGAATCTATCTTGTTTTTCCTGATGTTTCGAATACTTTACAACGTTCATTTATTTTATTCATTTAAATATAGTTTTAAAGTTATTTAAGAAAATATACTAAAAATTACCATTCGAAAACCCTTTCTCAGAAACTTCGAAGCCTAAAATTTGGGATAAAATATGTATAATAGCTCTTTACCTGTAGATTACAAGAAAATATATAACAAGTCTTTGGTCGTAAAATAACATGGAAAAATCTTTCAGTGTTGTTCGTACTAACTTATGTTTGCAGTTGGAAAGTGTGGGAGAACATGTTTTTCAACTACGATGTTAAGTTTGTTTTTCGGATAAGTTATTGGCAAGCAAATTCCTTCTATAATCTGGTACCATACATACTATTGTTTGTCGCAAATTTGGGTCAGATTATAAAAAAATACATGGTGGATAACATATTCATCGCACGGAACCCTCTCCACGTGTGTTCAACTCGCACTTGTCCGGTTTTTTTACCTTCGGAATTCGATACACTCGCAAACATTTCGTTGATACTTGTTGCATTTTAAGGTGAGAAACAGGAAAATCTCCTTTTAAAGTCGTGATGGTCCGAGGGCTTACAAATTCACATTTCTTTTTGTTTTTACTGGGACAAGCCCGCCACACATTCCCAACCACTGCAAATCCAGGATCTACAATGGCGAAAAAAGTGCTCGTTGGGGGGTTTTGCCATAATCGCCACGCTTGGCAGGCGGGTTGGCGATAGCAGTTGAGTAGTCAATGTATTCGAAGGACGCTGCTGCCCATACTTCGGTCTATCCATATTCCCTTTTTACGACACCCATGGGATGAGTGGGTTGGTACTGTTCATAACCTGGCATGTATCTACCAATTTGAATTTTTCAGTGTCATATGTGCATAAGTTAATCTAAGACGCAGTGACCACCCCTTATTTATAATGGTCGTAAAATTACGAACACGCAGTGACCGAGTTACGTAGTGGTTATCAAAGCACATTCCTTCTCTAAACGAGAAGAGTCCTTTGTCGAGCAGTGGGACTGTTCCAGGATGATCATCATCATTTCGGCCGAACGAAGTCCACTGCTGGACACAGGCCTCCCCCAAAGATCACCACAACCACCGATACGGATGTGTTGTGGGCTCATTGGGGGGTTTTGCCATAATCGCCACGCTTGGCAGGCGGGTTGGCGATCGCAGTTGAGTTGTTAATGTACTCGAAGGACGCTGCTGCCCATCCTCCGGCTAATCCCTTAGTCGACTTTTACGACACCCATGGGAGGAGATGGGGTGGTGGCATTCTGAGCCGGCACGACACTCCAGGATGATACTATTATATAATTAGGTGCATATCGTAATTTTAGTACGAGCTGACCTCTGAATTGTAAGTATGATGACATGACATGACGGCTCGGTGGGTGCAGTGGCTGACACAGTCGGCTGCTGCGCTCCGGGTAGCGGGTTCGATTCCCGCACGGAACAAATATTTGTATGAACTGCAAGTAGTTGTTCCGGGTCTGGGTGTATTGTGTGTGGAATTTATGTCTGTAAACGCACCCACGACACAGGAAAAATCCTAGTGTGGGGGCAACGTTTTTATTTTTAAATAGAAATAGAAAATAAAAATAGAAGTAGACGAGAGAACGTATGTGTTATTGAAAGTGGAAATAATTTTGTTAGGTACTTAATATTTACATCATCATCAATTCACTAGGGCTCGCCATAAAGTGGCTTCGGAGCAGATAGATATTCAAGACGAAGAAGGTAATGATTATCAGTATCAACAGTTCAGGATGTCGCTGTCTACTGCTCGATAAAGGCTTGTTCATGATTTCGCCACTATCTCAGTCGTCTACCTTCAGGATCTTATCTCAATAAAATCAAAGATAAAGTTTTCATTTGGCCTTAATAGGCTCTAAAGAAAAGTCAACATATAAGGTACTTACATGGTTCATAAAAGTCGATCCTTTGGAGCAGAGCCCACAAAAATATAACTACTTTTGAAAGAAAAATCGGTATCACTTTTGGAACACGACGTAAATATGTATAATAATGAAACGATTTCCCTATAATAGTAGTTTATGAAACTGTTGCATAATGAGGGGGAATTAGGCGAGGTTTTTAATAGTACCACATGAGTGTTATACTACCTAGAGTTATGTGTAGTTTCATACACTACTTTATGCAATCTCATACATTGGGATTGAACCTACTAAAGAAAAGATCATAATCAAAAGAGTAAGAAAATAATTGATGGAATCTCCTTGGTGATATTAACTTCTTGGGTTTGCCCGGTATTGTAATAAAAAGAAATATATAATAAATTTCATTATTTTGTTAGATAAAAAGGTTATAATATGATTCTATTTTTAAATTTCGGTATTTTTATGTACGTTTTGAAGTTTATAATTCTAATTTAACAATATGAGAGTAGATAAAATACCATAGAAAATTAGTATCACTATTAAATACAAGTGACCCGCCTTAGCTTCGCTGACATAATAACAATGGTGTTAAATCAACTGGAATAGTATAGCTTTCTAACAAAGAATTTTTAACATATCAGCCAAAGAACGTCCATTGCTGAACAAAGGCCTCCCCATAGATTTCCACAACGACCTGCCGCCGACATACTACCCGCATCCAACGACTCTCATAGGCATTTACCAGGTCATCTGTCCATCTTGTTGGAGGTCATCCCACGCTTAGTTTTCCGGTACGCGGTCTCCATTCGAGAACCTTTTTGCCCCAACGGCCATCAGTTCTACGAGCAACGGATTTTTAGAATCAGAATTTTATTAGTCCTGTAGCATTTGTTCTATATAATACCAGTACAGATATAAATAAACTTCCAATTATTCAGTGTATGTATAACTACAAGGATACCTAACATTACTGAAACAAAGATACTCATGAGTCACCCAACACCTCTGAATCGGACCGCTAATTCCTATCATCAATCCTTAAAGAGCCCGGACACAATACAGCCTGTAGTCACCAGCCACGATTAGGCGCCACCATAAAAGTATTAATTGCACGCTCTATTATTGTTCTACTACAGTATAGAGATGAATTTAGAACTGTTGAACAAAGTAATATTAAAGCTATATTGATATCAAAAAAGTTTTAAATATTTGGAAATTTTAGGACAGTGCCATCTTTCGGGTTGCGTGTGAATCACGTTGTGTTTTAGATTTAGTATTTAATTCTGCATCGCGTAATCGAAATTCTCATAAAAATGTTAATAAAAAACATTCAATTGTTTCAGTTTTTTAGAATATCCTTAATTATTATTTTGCCCTAGTAATTTAAGTATAATTTACTTATTTATCTTTACAATGCATCACACCATAAAAGGTTCGTCAAAGAATACCGTAACGAAAGATTTTGGCGAAATTGGCACATTCACCAGGCTTAGAATTCGGAGTTGTAGGTGTATAAACTTTTAGATGAAAGCTGCTCCACACTACCTGATATTATCTCTTAGACCTCTTTCAGGACATCTACTCGAAGAGAGTGAGCTGCGTATTCGGAGGGTTCTGACACACTGAGGGTTGTTGATATGTAAGGGATGGTAACCTAACCAAGGTCTCACTACGGCAACCATCGGTTGACCTGAGCAGTCATTAGCTATGAGGCCCTCAGCTTCATCTAGATGAGAACCTAGTTAATTCACCAAGATTAATTTCCAAGAAAAAATATCTTAGTTTCCATATTCTACGTCTATCTATTGTCTTAGCCAGTTCACAAATAAGTCGTAACAATTAATTGGCATAAGTACCAGGCTTGGCTCGATAATTGTACTGTGAGCCAGCGGGTGACTCATTTCATACATCTTACTGGCTGTTATACTATCATATAAATCAATGATGTCATAGCAATTATTGTAAGTGTGATTATATTTAGTCAGATTCTAGATTATGTGTGTTGTAAAACGAGTTTCATGTTACAAGAAAATAAATCTTAGATAAATCAGTGTCTGTCTGTCATCGATATGAGGAAGCGAGACAACGTCTCTGTTTGTAGATTGCATTTTCTTCAGAATGTTCTACATGTTTATTTTCATAGTCACTACTTGAACTATAAATGATTACATTTTATAGCAGTCTGAATATAGCTTTTTTCATGCGGTTTCCGGATTGAGAACCATGTAGTCATGAATAAGGCTACCTCGTCTCATCCCGTGGGTATCGTAGAAGGCGACCAAGGGAGAAACCCAGTGCGTAAATAAACACTTTGGGCTACCCACAGGTGGTGGGTAAACCACCAACACTATCATACCAAGGAGGGTTGGTGTTAGGCAGGTGGCCGACTGTAAACTCCTCTAGCCAAAACCTTTGCAAAATGACTAACATATTGGGCCTACCCCAAGTAAATTAGGACCAAGGCAGGATGAAGAAGAGTTCGGATTAAGAACATTGCACCCCTCCAGTGGAGGTCGTAAAAGGTGACTATTATAAGACTATAAACTAGAGGGATGGTCAGCACCATCACTTCTGGGGACAGCAGCCATTCTGCACTCACCAACCCTCAAGCAACTCCAACTGTCAAGCGTGATGAGTACTGGTAAATTCCGCAAAATGACGACACAATTGTGGAAATCTATGGAGGTGGCCTTTCATCAGCAGTGGACGCCCTGGCTGCAATGATGATTTTGTTGACAATGGACGTTGGAAAATAAATATTATATTTTATAACCAACTTAACTGAACCAGACCAGGTTTAAAAAAATGGTAGATATTATTTCCTGAACTGCATTTACAGTATAAGCCCTAAAATAGGCCTGAATTTCTAACTCCACTGAATGGCTTTTGAGGTTTTGAATACATATGAAATCGTCTACTGAATGAGTTTCAGCAACAATCGCAAATTTTGTCGTCGATTGAACAAACTGCTCTCAGGACTCACGATTTCTCTATTACACGTAGCAGATAGTTTTGTAACTCAGTCAATTTTCATTGTGATAGTAATGAGGGCTACACATTTCCCCTACTAGACAACATGCTTTTAATAATTCTGACGTACAGATTACAGGTTTCGTCCAGTGGAGCAGAGCCGATAGGGGCTGATTACTAACCCCCGGGAAGACTGTGGCGCATACGTAGTCACGTCCCGCCGTGTCTGCATTGATTGCAGCACAGCGCACAGCGAGGCTTCCGGGGATCTTTTAAAATCACCCCCGAGGGCTGAGGGAGGCAGTCTGTGTATAGTCGCCTCCCTTTCGCTAGAGGTGGTGGCCGCTTTACAGCCATCGCCTCCGGGACGTGCCTAAAGGCATGGCATCTATGGGCGGCTCTAGATGGAGATTAACGAGTTCCTAGAACACCCTTCGGTACCGAAGTTGACCACTCTGGTGGTTTAGCCGGTAGGAGTCCGACATACCCCTTCGCCTTTCCTCGGGGCGAAAGAAGTTCATGCATAATATCCATTGCAGACCAATCAAAAAGGAGCCGGCATGCCCCGACGCCCTTCCCTTCCCCGGGGCGGCGGAAGTTCATGATGTATTTCCATCGGATTATAGCTAAAAACAAAATTAAAATGTGGTTGATCAAGGCAACTCCATATCTGTGATTCATATTCTGTATTTGCAATATACATATATTATATAATGTACAAGTTTCGTCGCGTGAGATCGTAGACTTAGACAGTCCAGTTGGAATTGCGTATAAAAAAACTATAAATATTTAATGTTGCCAGCAATACTCATGGTAAAGACCACTTAAATATTTACACCTGTGAGCCCACTTATTTACCTGTATATTGTTCAAAAGTTTTACGAATTCCCACGGAGCGTTGGACGGATTGAGGTATTAGACGATTCGCCACGATGCCGCTATGACATCGACCTTTTACACGCAGTCATTTCTTTTTATATACCCACAAATCAATTAAGCAAACGATAGCTTTGAATTTCGTCTAAGAGCCCGCGTAGGCTATTGGATAAACTGCTTTGAGCCGTAGACAGGAATGACAGTAAGTCTTTTGTTGGTGACGTGACAATTTTTTTCTTAATCTGGTCTGGAATCGCAATAGGTACGCATCCATTTTTTAACAGTACAAATTATAATAAAATACTTTTAAACGGATTCTATCGCGTATATTTAAGATTTTTGTTTTTCCTGACGTTTCGAAAACTTTGCAGGGCTCGTGGTCGCAGGATGACTAAGGTGACAGGCGTCGTTACAGATTTAAAAAGTTGTTTCATTTTATCTACCGTACAAAAAAACAGAATGCCACCACCCCATCTCCTCCCATGGGTGTCGTAAAAGTCGACTAAGGGATTAGTCGGAGGATGGGCAGCAGCGTCCTTCGAGTACATTAACAACTCAACTGCGATCGCCAACCCGCCTGCCAAGCGTGGCGATTATGGCAAAACCCCCCAATGAGCTCAAAACACATCCATATCCGTGGTTGTGATGATCTTTGGGGGAGGCCTGTGTCCAACAGTGGACTTCATTAGGCCGAAATGATGATGATGACAATTATAATCAAAAATTATTTCGATGCACGCAGTAATCACTCACAGTATCTTGATGTTTTTTAGTGTGGTATTTAGTTTGGGATAATATATATATATAAAATAAATAAAAAGTAAAAAAATGAAAGTCCTTCGTTTATCGATGATGTATTGAAAAAGAAAGCATTTTTATGATGCACATAGTTTAGCAATTATTAATAGTATGTTAGCAATATTAGTAATTTCTAATGTGAGTCCTATTATGATTTACCTAAAGTGACCTTTTTTGATCCCCAGGTGACACGGTATACAAGTCTACGTTTTTAATCACTGTTTAGCTAAACAAGCATCGACACTGTTCATTTATCTTTAACAACAAGACAGCAAAGGTTTAAACTATGTTTTAATCTATGAATACCCCTGTCAGCTATACATCAAAATTGATTAGCCGTAGCAGCTCTACTAACTTTCGTCCTAATTATTCCAACAGTTGTTACATCAAAAACAAACTAGCCAACCCGTACTCCAGGATATGCTAATTAATAATATAACAAAACAATCTACGAATAAGCTTAAAGCGTAAGCGGTTGCAGTTAAGCAAAACGTACGTAGCCGACTATCGCAGACTGACCCACCCTTATAAATAATAGTGGCAAGGCGCCCATCCGTACCCCCTACCCCCCAAGGGTACTACCCTCCGGATCTCATTTCCAAATTGCATTTCAAAACTGAATCTCGACCTTACAATCGGGGATACACAATCAAATTTCCGCCTTATTGTTTTTGTGTAAATCTCAGTTTTGTGTGTCCGGTGGGTAAGAATTGAGTGTTAAGTCGTCAGGTCATAACCCAAGGAGGCAGCATCTCCGTGCACAAGCACTAACTTGTATAATGAGATATGATAATAAACGGTTCAGCTGAATATTGATGTCGACGAGTTAGGAATGCACTCGCCATGTTTACGGCTGCTCAGAACCTCTGATTAATTATTAATTATATCAAAGGTTTGTTTATAATTTCCGAGGATTGTTTTGTGTTTATGTTACGAGCATACGATGATGGATGTACAGGCTTTCATATGTATATTCTTCGTCCTACTAATTAAACGAACACTCAATGGTTAAACCGTAGAGTATTAATTATTCATTAATCATTCATCATCATTCCGGCCGAATGAAGTCCACTGCTGGACACAGGCCTCCCGCAAAGATCACCACAACGACCGACATGGGTGTGTAGTGGGCTCATTGGGGGGTATTGCCATAATCGCCACGCTTTGCAGACGGGTTGGCGATCGCAGTTGAGTTGTTAATGTACTCGAAGGACGCTGCTGCCCATTCTCCGGCTAATCCCTTAGTCGACTTTTACGACACCCACGGGAGGAGATGGAGTGGTGGTATTCTGAGCCGGCACCACACGGCAATATATATATATATATATATATAACTAATACGATATTACAATATACTACGCGTCTGAACTTTTTTGTCTTGAGCGACATCGCCGATAAGGACAGTGTGTGTCCTCTAAGGGCGTCTTCCAGCATGTCCACTTGCATTCAAGCTTACCCTTTTGTTAATCGTCTTTAACCAATGATTTTTTAATTTCGTTCTTAGAAGTATCTATGATGATTTAAACGAATGAGGTGACCCAAGTGGGTCAATCCTTGCCCGTTTGTCACCCCCAATGAATTGCAAACTAATTGAGGGAAGTTGCTTATTGTGATACTTCGGCGAACGAAGAGTCTGTCACTGTTTAGCCATTGTGATCTTTAAGTCAGTCTCCCCTTAGTCTAGTAGCAAACACGGATTTGGAACGCTGACCGTCAATTCATACTATGAGTATACGTGCTCTCGGTATAAAGTTTTTGAGGATTATTAGAATAGAGAATAGAATATAGTATAATATAATATTTTTTATTTATTTTTTGCGTTGCCCCACACTAGGATTTCTCCTGTGTCGTGGGTGCGTTTACAGACATGAATTCCACACACAATACACCCAGGCCCGGAACAACTACCTGCAGATCATACAAATATTTGTTCCGTGAGGGAATCGAACCCACGACCCGGAGCGCAGCAGCCGATTGTATCAGCCACTGCACCAACCGTGCCGTTATTCAGTAATTAGATCCTAACAGACACTGTTCACACCATATTGAAACAACGGATGACATCGCTACATGACAACCGCTGAGAAGAAATGGCGCAAGAAAATCAGGGCTATGTCATTATTCGTTACATATATTATTTGATTAAATCTTATTTCATTAACTTAAACATATATTACTTTACAGTGTTATAGGAATCTTCCTTTAAGCAAAGCAAGTCATTTGCCGGGTGGTAAGCGGTACGCCTACTCATGACATCTAGCTACCCAGAAGTAATCCTGCGTGGCTAATTTAACATAATAAAAATAATAAAATTACAAATAAAATAAATAAATTACTTAATTAATAAATAATATACAATACTAATTGCACGCTCACACACGCACATACCACATACATACCCACACTCATAATACTCTCACACGCCTCACGCTCACACATACACACACCACACGCTCGTATAAAACTAATAATATAAAAATTAGTACTACTGTTACTTTCGTGAACTCTTAAAACATATGCATCTGCATAAGATCTATGCTATGTATTCAAGTTTTTTTTAAATGTACAGTTTGCTATTTGTTATGATGATGTTAAACTGGAAAGAGACTGTACCCCACGACACAGGGAATCCTAGTGTGGGGTCCAGTGCAATTGTAAAACTGAAGCGCATACGTTTACTTTTATGTACTACTGGGCTTTTTTGTAACTATTGTACTTGAAGTGTTTTAAATAAATTTACTTTACTTTACTTACCACGATGCGCTAGTCACCTCGATACATTAGTTGTTTAGTCTCTCATTCTCTGTAATTTCACTAGCTATATTGCTCTTCAAACTGTGACACAGTAACATTTCAAGTTAAAACACTACTGCTTGGCGGCAGAATATCTGGCACAGTAGTGGTATCTACCCAGCCGGACTCTTGTAATATGAGACCTACCACCAGTAGAAAATTTCTTCAAAACTCACATCCTACAACCAAAATTCGTCTCGGCTGTGCATTATTTAATTCTAATTTATTACCGACTTCGAAAAGGAGGAGGTTTTCAATTCGATGCGTATTTTTTTTATGTATGTACACCTATAACTTCAAGACCAGTAGACCGATTTGAGCAATTCATATATTAACTGATGCAAAATACTTTCGAATTGGTTCCATATAAATTTCATTACATTTATTTGAGTAGTTTTTAAACCAGCTTCAATAAACAGGTTAATTTGACTGCGCTTATCTAGATGATGTCTTAATAGTTTCGATTCCTCTCAGATTAGAGAACCGATTTGAGTCATTCTTATTTTTAATGTTAAATACTGATATCAAATTGGAAAAAGTTCTTACATTTATTTACACTAAAAAGAAACAAGTAAAACTTTTTAACAAAAAAATACCGACTTCAAAAACCCTACACGATATAAAAATATTAAAACCACTGAAAAAAAAAACTATGAAATCGGGCGGGGCCAAGTAAAATATGACTTCGCGTTGGTCTGTATGAACCATGGTTGGGGCACACCTGGCCCTGTAGGGTTTTTGAAGTCGGTATTTTTTTTGTTAAAATGTTTTATATAGAGACGAATCGAATGCCTCTTTGAAGTAAAGGTAAGATCCAAACGCTCCAAGTGTCATGCTATAATCTCCCTTGGTGAACGAATTTATAACGCGACGTTGATATTTAACCTTGCATGAAAGTCATCAAGGATCAAGGCTAAAGTGGAGACAGGTAATTAGTATCTATGACGTTACCAAGTCAGTTACTCAAGCAGGTTGCACTTACTGATCGTTAAGCTATCGGTGACGTTAAACAACGTTTAGCACGGTCAATCTAGTGATGGTTGACCGCATAGTAGTACTTGAACAGAGCGTCTCCATGCTTCGGAAGGTCGCAAATCGTCAGTTCAGGTTGTTGTCATTAGACGGCAATCATTAAGTCAAATAGAAAGCCTTTGGGCGGCTTGACCAAGTCTGATGCAAGATTGGCCACTAACCAAATGGAAAAGAAGTAAGCAGAAAAAGAAGACCAAAAGGAGGAGGAGGAGGAGGAGAAGGGTGTCTATCAAAAACCCTAACACGATCCTTAGTGAACTTTCCATGGTGAAGATCGTGGAGCGTGCTTATACTCGAGAGTGAGAAAGATATGTTCTAAGGCTGGCGAGTGTAAATTGTATTTTTTACAATAACCGGGTATTTGGGATATGTGGGTAAATAAATCATCAAGAATCTACTCCGAATAATACGTAAAAGAAAATAAAATTGAGACAATCGGATTGGATTGAATTCAGACACCAGTAGAAGAAGCAGAATGGCATTGATTAATAATAAATGCACGACCAAACACGTCCTTGAAAACTCCAGAAATAATTAAACAAGACTAATTCATAGTTCATCAACACCTCCCTACTCCAACGTTACGGTATTTTGTATTACGTCACGTGCATTACCTATCCAATTAACATCTAAATATTACACCGTGTTAATTCCTCATAATTTTATAATGTGAGCAATAAAAATTCTATTAACAATATCCATATAATGTTTTATACGCCAGTCTTTGACGGTGCCGACTTAAGCTTTAATATTCTTAAAATGTATGTTGGTGTAGAAAAATAATTACAAAGCCAGTTTTATGAGTTCACCACATGTTGTGGATTAGTAATTTCACGGCTATCTAATTACGGAAGTTAATGTCTCATTATGAACGTTTCCATTGTGAGGTGACGTGTGTATGTGCTTAAGAGCTACGTTGTTCCGTGTGGTTTCCGGATTAAGAATATAGCACAATTCTATCTCCTCCGGTGGATTTCGTTAAAAGCGACTAAGGCACATTAAACAAGAGGCATGGGCAGTAGAATCTTTTTTGTGGAACAGCTATTCTACGCTCATCAACCCACCTGCCAAGCTGGCAAATTTCTCCCATTATGACGACGCAATTTTGGAAACCTTTGTGCAGTAGTGGACGTCGTTTGGCTTATACGAAGACGTTCTTCTAGGTAGATCGCCACTATTTCCTGTTCTGCGCCCGAGTTTTACGACACAACGTTTACTTATTATTTACTTGAGCTTCCCTTTTACATTTCTTTCAATGATGTTTTAAAAAAAAATTGTCACGCCTCAAGTTTCCTTTCATCTTTAATCTTCTGTTCTCTATTCTACGATCACCTACCGATCTCCTTATTAGTTCTTAGTTTATTAGTTCTCTATCTACATGATTCATTAAAGAGATACAAAAAATAATGTAGAGCCTTTAAAGAATTCATTAGTTTGGATCTACTCCCGCAAAAATTTGCCTCCAAGATAATATAGCTTAAACAGAGATATATCGACAACTCAAGGGACTACGTAAATATGCCAGTTTTCACATTACATGAAAATGATATACCTACAAAGAGACGATTATGTATTTTTAGCTGGTATTTAACTTATAATTTTCTGTGTGGTATCTGGATTAAGAATATGTCACCATCCTCATATGTCATAAAAGGAGACTAACTGAATCTCAACAGGAGGCTTCCCTCTTCTGGCAGCAGCTTCAATTCGGTAGAACAGTAGCCATGCTGCGCTAGGTGGGTACCTGCCATGTTTAGTAGTTTAAGGTTTCGTGAAATTTTTAGCACTCTCTATAATTGTATCATAATTTCAGCCGAAAAACGTCTACTGCTGGACAGAAGCCTCCCCAAAAATTGCGCAACGTCCGATATGTGCTGGTGTTGTGTGCTCATTGGGGAGTTTTGCCATAATCGCAACGCTTGGCAGTTGGGTTTATAGCTGGACTCGAAGGACGCTGCTGCCCATCTTCCGGCTAATTCCATAGTCACCTTGTACGATTCCCATGGGACAAGATGGGGTGGTGGTATTCTTAGCTGGCACCACACGGCAATAGTATGCTGATAGTGAAATGATTATAATTTTTTATTTGTTAATCATTTTTTAAAACATCTTGATAATCTTTTGGTACCTTTCTGTTTCTGTTAGAATGTAATATGTTAACTGAGAAACCATTTTTCTGAAACCAGTTTAAGTTAGGACTTAAGCACAAAATTTGGACGTCGTCGTCGCATCACGCACCAGCCGGGGCGCGATTTGTCGCCGACGAGCCAGTGTAAATCATTCGGAGCTCCGATCAATCAGTGGGCAAGGCGCTATCGTGTTGACACCGATTTATCCATACGATAACACGTACGATATTTTTTTAAAAGCTTTAAAAGTGATTGGATATTTGATCAAGGCTCGTTTTAACTTAACTTATTTTCGAAGTCTGCTGCTAGAGAATGAAATGCTGGTCTGGTATCGATACCGATAAAATATCTATATAGATATATCGGTATAACGCTTAGAGATAATTGAATGCTCTAAGTTATAACGCTATGGGTGACTCTTTATGATAGGAGAAAATCGAACTAAATATCGTTACTGATAGAAGGCAATGGTTAGTTATTTTGGTACCTATATCGTTACCAAATTAACATTGTTTTCTTTAACGGTATACGTTATTGAAATAACTATATTTTTTCTGGTTTGGTATTCAACTTTGTCTAATACTGTCCACTAAGTGAGTATGGGTAGTCCCCTACCACTAACGAAAATTCTTAGTGCTAACTTCTCTGAGCAAGCAGGTTGGTATCTAAAAAGCCAGCGTTGTTGCATTGTTGCCCATGCTACCTGTGCCCGATCCCAGATTTAAGCTGCAAAGTTCGATGGGTATTACATAAACCGTCGATCATTAGAATAGTTAAAGTTGGATTTTATGCGCTTGGGTCAAGGTCAACGTTGAGAAACTCGGCTAGGACCTCTTCTGTAGTATAGCGATACGATTGTATTACGGCCAAACTGATGAGTGAATTCCTCCCTGTCCTAAAGTGTAACAGGCGGTTAAGCACTCCTGTGATGATTGGATCTCCGTGCAGTTCGGACGTGTCTAAAGTTACAAGTACGGGTTGCAATTACTTAGTTTTTATAAAATTAAATCAAATACATAGTGCTAAAAGCGGAAGTACCAGGCGAGCAGAACCACTGGGAGGCCTTTTTATCGTGAGTAACGAAGCACATAAACACGCATACCACGTCAAAACAGCCCACTAGCAACGCTTACTACGACGTTGACCCCACCCATCTACCACCTTCACTTCTGATTGCTAATTACTCACGCTGCTATGGCTACTCAACGAACCCCGCCGTCGTCAACATCGGTGACGATACAATCATCCTCATCGGTTCCTGATTTGGCAAATGCAGATTATAGCAGATACGGCTCTGATAGCCAAATATAATTCTCATCGAATCAGAATGAAAACTCAGCAAGTTCTCTAAACATCACACGAAGACCTAAGAGAAAATACGATGAGTCCGCTGATTTTGAAGCATCGATAGCTGAGATTAAGACGCTATTCCAAAGTTTCCAACAACAGCAAAATCTCAAATTAGACCAACTCACTACTGCAATGCACACTATACAAGATCGAACCGTAGAAATTAAAAACGACCTTCAATTTGTATCCGATAAATATGATGCTTTTTTGGAACGAATGAGTGGCTTAGAACACGAAAACCACACGTACAAAAAAAAGATAGCAAGTTTAGAGTCTAAAATTGAAATACTGGAACGTAATTCACGCGCGTCTTCAATTGAAATTAATAATATCCCTAATGACCGCAATGAAAACAAGGATATTTTACGAAACATAGTCAAAAATATTGGCAACGTCATTAGCCTGCCAATCAGTGACTCTGACATCTACGACGTATACCGGCTCAAAACAAAAAACGAGAATAGAAACCCTATCATAATACAATTCACCACAACTTTCACCAAGAATGATTTAATAAAAAAATGCAGAACCTTTAACAAGGAAAACAACAACAATAAGTTAAATACTTCACACCTACAGCTCCCCACAGTACCACAGGCACAGCCAATATATATAGACGAGTTCCTGACTCCCGCAGCTAAAAAGTTACGCTACTTAGCAAAGAACTTTAAAATAAACAATAACTACCATAGTTTCTGGAGTTCATACGGAAAAATCTACATTAAGGAAAGAGAAACATCTCGACCTGTTCGAATTGACTGTGAAGAGGATCTCTTAAAACTAAACTTCAAATGACTAGAATTATTACTTACCCTTTTATGTTGTCATAACCTATTTTGTAAACCACTAACTAACACTACAATATACACAAACATCTTGCACCTCACAGGCTTAAACACAAACAACACATCGATAATACAAGTTCACAGCACACTTAATATTACATGCTTAAATAAATGCATCGTTAAAGTTGAAACTATATCTATTAAATCAAATTTTCACTGTAACAGAACATTACTAGTCCAGCGAAATAGTCTTTATTTACAGTCACAACATAGTAATGTTATCCGTACCACAGACCCACGTAAATTTTTGGCCGATCTAACATTTTTTATGCATACCCAACAGTTTAAATTATATTATACCCACACCGTAGTAATAATGCACGTTATACCATTCTCAACTGATTCTTGTAAAAATGTGTTCTACTCTATTAAGTACCCGTATAAATCGCATATACTTATTTCACTGTACATTTCATCGTGTATTGTTTTTGCTTTATTGAGGAACGATGAATTGTTTTTTGATCCACTTTTATCTACGTTCCTCCATAGCATCAGCAAAAATATGATATCACAATACATTATTATTAAAATTCGATAGCACCAATGAGATAATCTCTGACCTTGATCGCATAGCTATGGCGCGTTCGTCAATCTGTGATATAGATAATTGCATGAATATTGTCACAAACTCTAAGCAAACTCTTAAAATTATTCATCAAAATATTAGAAGTATAACACGCAATACCTGGTGTATTACCTTACCTTACTCACACTACTACAAAGATCGCAATTAGATTGGGACTTTATTATTGTAACGGAATGCTGGTTGCCTTGTACACATCAAATTCCACCACTGGACGGTTACAATTATTGTAAAACTAATAATAACTTAACCCAAAATGAAGGCGTTGTTGTCTACTACAAAAATAATTCTAATTTATTAATAAGTGAACCCACCATAGCTGATTGTAACTGTTTAATGATAAAGATTAACCATGGCACGGCAATGTTAGCAATTTATCGACCAGCTGGTTACAGGAACCTAAACAACTTTTTTTGTTCATTAGATCTTTTTTTGAATTCAATGTCCGGTATTAGTAATATTATCATGATAGGGGATCTTAATGTGGACATAACAGAGAACAACACGGAGTCAAATTCCTTAACTTATCTCAACCTCTTAGCATCTCATGGCATGTTGCCGGGTCATACTATCCCCACGCATAATAAAACATGCTTAGATCACATTATATTAAAAACGCGGCTCCCAGCAACTTGCTATGTAGCAGAAACCTCTATCACTGATCATGATGCAGTCTTACTTATCCTAGAACTAAGTAAACCACCAAATAAAACCTATAGAACAATTAAACGCTTAAATTATGAAAAACTAGACAAGGAAATGAGGAATATCAACTTTCTCGATTTGTACTCAATAACAGAAGTCAATACGGCTGTTACGACCTTTGTGCATTATCTAAATAATCGAATACAGGCAAACACACAAATTATTAAAACTTCAAACCGTAAGAAAATTACAAAGCCCTGGATAACGGCTGGATTATTGCGATCCATGAGAAACCGTGATAAGCTACACCTAAAATCAAAAAAGAATCCTAACAATCAAAACATACAAGTTACATATAAAAGGTACAGGAATTTTTGTAACGAGCTCTTAAAAAAAGTAAAAAGGGAACACGAGAAAACGGAACTTAACGCTTCTGCTAAACAGGGTAACAAAAAATTGTGGAACACAATACAAGAGATTACTCACACGAAAAAATTCAAGAACGACGCCCTGCAACTCATTGACGCTCTGGATCCTATCACTTCCACTGACAAAATCAACACCTTCTTTGTGAATGTTGGAAAAAGTATCGCTAACCGTTGCTCTGTAGGGAACGCCGCCTCTACGCCACCGCTTAAGTCACACCCTCACTCGATGGTACTTTTTCCAACAGACACGGAGGAGGTTGGAGGTTTAATAAATAGTCTAAAATCGGATTGCGCTGCTGGTTATGACAACATCTCGACCAACTTCGTGAAAAAATATAAACACGTCCTTACTACACCAATAACATTTATTTGCAACCTTGCCATTGAAACCGGCAAATTTCCTAATGCCTGGAAAATAGCAGTTGTTAATCCTGTTTATAAAAATGGGGATGGAGCCTGTGTCAACAATTATAGACCAATTTCCATATTACCAGCATTGTCTAAAATCTTGGAAAGGATCATGAATAAGCGCCTAGTCAACTATCTCGAAAATAATTCACTTTTGTCATCTTCCCAGTACGGTTTCCGATCTGGTGTATCAACCAGTGATGCTATTCATGATTTAACTGACTGTATTTCCACTAATCTAGATATCAACAAAAAAGTTATTGTTATTTTTATGGACCTTGCAAAAGCTTTCGACACAGTCTCCATCCCACTGCTGTTGAAAAAATTGGAAAATTTGGGAATAAGGAATACACAGCAAAAATTGTTTGCTGACTACCTTGAAAACCGGTTACAGAGAGCAAAAGAGGGTGAGTGGGTTAGTCATGATCTTCCCGTTGGACATGGCGTGCCACAGGGAAGCATTCTCGGTCCCACACTATTCCTGACTTACATCAACGACCTATGTGAGCTCAATTTGCCCAGTGGTAGGATCATAACTTTTGCTGACGACACAGCGCTTTTGTTCGAAGCCGATACATGGTCACAAGTATACACGTGTGCGCAGATAGGCCTGAATTTGGTATTGTCATGGTTAGCAAACAATAAACTTGCCCTTAATGTCGACAAGACAAAATACATGGCTTTCACCATTAAAAAGCCTAATTGCTCACATGATGAATTCGATTTGATCGCTCATTCATGCTCTTGCACCATGTGTCATAGTACCTGTTGTTCATGTCCCCGCCTACAAGAAACAGACAAAATTAAGTATCTGGGCGTAATATTGGACAATATGCTTACTTTTAATCCACACATAGATGTTCTCGCCAAAAGAACCAGAAAGCTTATATATATTTTCAAAAATCTTCGTCATGTAGCAGACACCAAAATAATGAAAATGGTTTATTTTGCTTTGTGCCAGTCACTAATTTCATACTGCATTACGATATGGGGTGGCGCAACAAAAACATCCATGCTCAGACTAGAACGAGCCCAAAGAGCAATTTTGAAAGTAAGCAATTTTTTGCCATTTTTGCAGCCCACAAAAGAACTCTATGTACTTACTGGAATGTTAACTGTTCGCCAACTCTTCATTCAAAATGTTATTCTGCGCAAACATTCCCTCCTTGATTATAATCCTGTCCTGTTTGAAGGTAAGCGACGTAAACATGCAGTTTGTCCATCAGTACGGTTCAAAACAGCTTTCTCTCATAGACACTTTGCTTTCCTTGGCAATCATTTGTATAACAAACTTAATGAAATATTGTCAATATACGCCCTATCCAAACAACTTTGTAAAAAAAAACTATCAGCATGGCTACAGAAGTTGGACTATGGAGCCACGGAGCAATTGCTTATTGTTCCTTCTTAGTAAATACGAAACTACACAAAAATAAGAATATCGATAATTACACCCCACACAGACACACCTTCCACGCGTACGCGTACGCGCACCACACAGATACACACACAGCACACAATCATCCCCTTACACACCAACACCTTCAACATGGCCCACCTCACACGCACAGAAACACACTTCCACACCTGCATACACACGCAAACGCGCTTTACTAACACCATTCCATGTTTGTTTGTTTGTTTATTTTGTTTTAAATTATTTTTTCTTCTTTTCCATATCAATACCTCATGCTTATGATGTGTGAACATATAATTAACGGCATATTTAATATTAATATTTAATAACTATAAATTCGGGGTGAGGGCCTGGTGATCCGTCACACAGGGTATCCTAGTATGGACTCCAGTCTCTCACAAAGGATTGTAATCTAATATTTTTAGAGTAATGTAACAATTATAGACCTTTGTGAAGAGAGAATAAAAACATTAAAGTTTAAGTTTAAAGTTTAAGTTTAATTAAACGGTTGTAAAACGGTTCTCCACACTAGGCTTTCTCCTGTGTCGTGGGTGCGTTTACAGGCATAAGTTATACAAACAATAATTATAATACACCCAGACCCGGAACAACTACTTGCAGATCATTCAAATATTTGTTCCGTGCGGGAATCGAATTTACGACCCGCAGCAGTCGCAGCAGCCGATTGTATCAGCCAATGCACCAACCATGCCATCGATTAGTCGAGTACTAAATTGATGGTTCTAAATGCAGCTAAAAGACGCGAGACAGTGGAAATGTTCTTCCAAAAATTCAACGTCCACAGTAAATACTCAACTTGCAATGTAAGAATAATTAACATAAATTACGCATAATGTTGTACTTGTTTCATTTTGATGGCTGTTAATAGGTTTGTTTCAACAAAAAACATAGATAATATTCATTAAATTGCTACTTCGCTACCTAGTCACTCATAGATTTTTCCAGAAGTAATGTGGGTGTCAATAAGGTTTTGTTAGCTGTCATGGTTAATTGTTTGCTATGTAAATGTTAACTATTTTTATTAAGGCAAGAATTAAGTCCACTGCTGGACACAAGCCTCCCCCAAACATCGTCACAACGACCGCTCTGGGTGTGATTTGTGCTCATTGGGGGGTTATGCCATACTTGCCATGCTTGGCAGGCGGGTTGGCGATCGCAGTTGAGTTGTTATCTACTCGCAGGATGCTGCTGCCGATAGTCCGGTTAATCCCATAGTCGCATTTTACGACACCCAAGGAATGGGATGGATTGGTGCTATTCTTAGCGAGAACCACACCGTGTTGAAGGCAACCAGTATTAAATTAATATATTTAGTATTTAGTTATAATCGCGACATTACAGACGTAACTATATTTCGGTTGAAACCTTTATAATGAAGGCTTAGGTTTTCGTGGTTATTACTCATTATAATAAAACATTACATCGCGTATATTATAGATTTTTGTTTTTCGTGACGTTTCGAAAACTTTGCACCATTCGTCGTCGCAGGATGAGGCCAATCAAATTTACCAACTTTGACATAGGGACAATTTGTTAACTTTGTGTGCAATCCTGTGACGAAGTTGGCATGGCTGGCGCAGTGGCTAAGCGATTAGCTTTCTACGCAACCTGTCGATGGTTCGATCCTACAATACGATCACGGAACAAATTATTGCATAATCTATAGATGTTGTTTCGCGTCTGGGTATTTGTGCATGTGAGATTTATGTCTGTTAAATGTACCCACGTTACAGGAGAAATCCTAGAGCGGATCAATGTAAAAAAGGTACGGATAAATTATTAACCTGGTCGTAACCACCACGACTGCCCATGACAATTGTAATGCTATACATGACTAAGTACTGCGCTCTGCGCTCGACACCTTGAGACATTAGTTACTTAGTTTCTAAAACAGAATACAATAATGTTAAGTTTAATAACTACTGCTTGGTAGCAGAATTACTGGCACTGCGGTGGTACCTACTTAGCGGGACTGTTACATAAAAAGACCTGCCACCAGTAATAAAGCTATGTTTAGGTATAAACATAAATATTGTATAATGCCCAATTAAGTGTAGGTATTTCGTACCTGCTCTAGTGTGATCTTACGAGGAACTGGAGCCCCTCTTCGGTGCCGAAGATGACCGTTCCAGTTGTTTTAGTCGGTAGGAGTCCCTACCCCTTCGCCCTTCCCCGGGGTGAAGGAAGTTCCATGTAGAAATTCCAGTGGACACCAATAAAAAATAAAAGAAGGTATTTTGTACGTTCATTAAAGTCATGTAAAATACAAAATGCAGTTCTGGGAAGTTTAAAGCTTACGTTAAAACAATTCTCATAAAAATAAACCTACTGTAGGATTAAAGACTATGTTGACGATGTGGCGTTAGCTCTTTTCTGCACAGACAGACAGCTTCCCTGGTCCAAATATATCTGCCAAATATAAATGCTATTTGTACTGTATAGATGCTATGTTTATGTTTCATCAATGTATTGATAAAGTTCTAAACACCTTCATATGTTCTTAATATCTAGTTCAATACTGTAACCTCAAGTATTTTAAAAGAGTAACTATGGAGTTTCTTGCCTGTTCTTCTCTATAGGATCAACTAACTGAAACTGTGCAACTTAAATTCTGAGCCAGTAATTGGTTTATTTGAAATAAAAATATTTTACTTTGACTTCCGTCAAATTTGATTATTTTAATGTATCTACTTATATAACGTGGCTTTACTTCAATAAATAAATGTAAATTTTTGTCACACGTAGATGATTACTCTATGCGCGTAAACCCTCATCATCAGCATCATCATCATTATGTCGGCCAAATCACGTCCACTGCTGAACAAAGACCTCTCCCAAAGATTTCCACACTGAAATGGGGATGAGGTAGGTGAGCGCAGTATGGCTAATGTTTTATAGAAAGGATGCTGTCCCTCCCTCTGGTTTAGAAGAGGTAGAGTGGTGCTATATTCTTAATCCGGAAACCACACGAACAGACGCTACTACTACTACTGGACAAGACACGTGTCAACCCTATGGAAATTAAAAGCAAACATGTGATTTAATTACAGCACTTCTCAATAGAGTTGTTTTCCATCGATACATTTAACAGTGTTTATCCGCAATTTCTTTTTACTCTGTACTAAATTAATTGTTTTAAAAGTGCTACACGTACAAATTTTAAAGAACTTTAAGTAAATCAGCTGCCAACCTGTCGCTAAAAATGTTACGAGCTCAAACTTAAAAGTTGACATCAGGGGTAGAGGGGTGTCGGTCGATAGTTAATTCTGTCGGTACTTCGAAAGGGGGTTAATTAATAATAACGGCGTATGGGTGATTAATGAAACTGTACCCTACCTAATTTATAGTTGGACTTAAGCACCCTGCCCCGCGCGCCCCGCCGGCCCAAAGCAAACTAAATATCCAATACCTCGATGTTAACTGCAAAGTGAAATGTCTTGATACTTGTGAGGTTTTTCTTTAAATTTTAATAATAATTCATGTATTTATGCAAATTTCTAGATGGTGCCCGGATTAACATGGTACCACTACATTTCCTCCCGTGGATCTGGTAAAAGATGAGTAAGGGACTGTAAACCAGAGGGATAGGCAGCAATATCCCGTCTGTGGAGCAGCAGTCATTCTGCGCTCAACAACGCAGCCAAGTGAAAGCTGCCAAATTCCCCTCAAAATGACGATGCAGTTATGAAAATCTATGGGCGAGGCTTAGTTCAGCAGTGGGCTGATATGATAATGGATGCAAAGTTACAATATGTATACCAGAAAATCTATGGGTGAGGCATAAGCCTATATATATATTTATACAATCGCGTTTTACATGCAATAACAAGTAAGTCGCCGCTGTGAGAAAATAAAAAACCCGACTTCGTTAAAAATAATTTACGCGATACTTAAATATATACCATATGTCACTCCTACAATTAAGACGAATTTAACGACATGTCATATGTTACAACCATTCAAGCCGTTTAGGCTACAAAGCGTGCCAAAGTAATTGATATAGACAAACACTCGAAAAACATTATCTCTCTTCTGGCGCAGTCGGCTGAAAACAGAACATGCATAGATAACTTCTAGGTTTTTCCGGAGATCTTTGGAATGATTTTCGGCACAGACAATCTGAACTGCGTATTTTTGTAAGATTTTATTATAATTTAAAACTGAAAAAATCTTTGATTTTTTATATTAAAAATGAGGAAGCCCAACTGTAGTCTAAGATTAGATCTTTAGGTCTCTAGATCCTTTGGGCAGAACGTGGCCCTTATATTACTGGTACAAGGAGGGGTCCTAGATATCCTCATAATCACCACGCTTGGCAGGTCTTGGTGGTCGCTGTATATTGCTATTAGCACATGGGAGGACGCTGCTATCCATCTTCATGATATCAACCCATTCATCATCATAATTTCAGCCGAAAAACGTACACTGCTGGATAGAAGCCTCCTAAAGATTGCCACAACGACCGGTAAGGTTTTGTGTTGTGTGTTCTGCGATATGGTTTTGTGTTGTGTGTTCTGCGATATGGTTTTGTGTTGTGTGTTCATAGTTCAGTTATAAATGTACTCGAAGGATGCTGCTGCCCAATAAACTTTGTTTATTATAAGGGTTAAATATATTAGTGAATAATTTCCTAGCCACTGAAAAGCAGATCAGCATCTACATATTTTCAGCCTAAGGACGTCCACTCGAAAGGCTGGAAGATTTCTACAACGACCGACCGATTGAATACCGCCCGCATCCACCGATTGCTAGCGACGATTTTTTATTCACTTTCACGACATTTCTGATGGATAGCACATTATTATCATCATAAAAGATGTATGAATTAATTATAACTCATTAAAACAAACAAATAAGTATAGCTAAATTAATAAAATCATAATTGGATCTTATAATCTAGTCGGTATTACAGAATAAGCTCATAACTACTTTATTAGTTCTAGAATGTATTCTGCCGGATGTATTTTTATATTTAACGTTAAAATAAATTATACTGGTGGTTTTGACACTTATTTTTTTCTATTAAACATAATAATTACCTGCAGTCAATAAGAAAATTAAGTTCGTTTTCCTTGATCATGATTTTATAAATAATAAATTGTCTAGAACGATGAATACCCACTTTACCATTATTTGATGCCGGGAGTTAATGTTCACTTAAATAAAAACCTTGATGGCTTAAATAATGATTATAACGTCATATTGTGTAATGACGATCTTTGACACCTTTTTTTTTTTTTTTTTTATTGATGTCCAGTGGAAATTCTACATGGAACTTCCTTCACCCCGGGGAAGGGCGAAGGGACTCCTACCGGCTAAAACCACTGGAGCGGTCATCTTCGGCACCGAAGGGGGGCTCCAGGTCCTCGTAAGATCACACTAGAGCCGCCCATTGGTGCCACGCCTTTAGGCACATCTCGGAAGGGATGACTGTAAAGCGGTCACCCCCTCTAGCGGAGGGAAGGCGACTGTAAAAAGTTCGCCCCCCAGGCACTTCTCGGGGAGGATTGTAAAGGATCCCCCCAAGCCTCGCTTTGCGCTGTGCTGCGCACACGGCGGCACGTGACCACGTGCGCGCCACCGTCTTTCCGGGGGTCACTCGGTGTGAGCACGTAGATTCCCCAATCTGCGCGCCCGCGACCCCCGAGGCCCCCCACCATGAAGTGACGGCAGGGGGCTCAGGCGTGTTGGACTTGGGAGCCGGGACGGTTGTTGCCCCGGCGCCGTCTAGTCCTTCTCCGTGCGGGATCAGCCCTCTCCCGATCCCGCTCTGCAGTCTCCTTCTAGAGCATGACGCTCTCGCAGAAGGAGACCACTGCACTCCAATTTTCATGCTCTGCCAACATAGCCGACACTACTGCCGGCAGAGAGAGATCTTGCCCGATCCGATCGACCAGGATCCGCCACTCGGCCGCAAACGCAGGGCACTCCTCGAGCGTGTGCTGTGCGGTATCCTGGTCGCTTCCACAATGGTGGCACTGTGCCGTAACCTCGCGTCCTATTCTGTGCAGGTACGCACCGAAACAACCGTGACCGGTGAATACCTGCGTCAGACGGTAGGTGACGCGCTCGCTCCTTCTGAGCCAGGCTCCGAAGAGTGGCAGGATGGCCTCGACGAGATCTTTGATACCTATGCAATGTGAAATAAATAATATGAAAGTATTCACTTTGCACTTAATATGTTTCTAGTGATTTTTTATTGTAATATTAATGTACTTGTATTGGGAATGATTACTGTAATATATAATAAACGGAAATCTGCTGTATTACAGACACGGAATAAATTAATTATATACTTACTAACGTATGTGTGATCACTAGTATTACCTAATAGAGAAAAGAAGCAGTACCTTTGTACATAAGTGTCCCTGTATACTCTGTATTTTCCACTTTTATGTGTACATAAATAATGAATAAATAAAACAAAGTTAATAGGCAGGCTGCTAGTACAGAAAAAGTGGTCATAAGCAGTGTTGTTTAACTTTTGCTGCTGCAAAATTTCTGAGTATAACTATCGGAGTTCGGGGCTGTCTCGGATAAACGGCAATATACTTGCTACCTTTTACGTATAACATCACACCATCTTCAAAGAAATGTTGGTTTTAAAACAATACTTACAATTCTCACTGCGCCTTTCGGGAAATATATACACGCTCCTTTATAACAAGATTATAATATGATAAATAACTATAAAGTATCAACCACTCTCAATCCGCTTACATTATTATGAAGACAAGTACGAGCAGTGTATTCGGACTTTGAAAATCTAATTACGTAGCCGGTACCCTTACCTCGATCGCTCCTTCGCGCCGCCCAGCCCGCCGCCCACGGCGCGCGCTCCACTACCGCGGTGTAGGAAGGGTTATAACTCCGACACGTGGACAACTACACATAACTAACTTTAATAATCTGATCCGTAAGTTAACTATTTTAAAAAAAACATTTCCATGAGTATTCAATTAGGATAATCCTCTGTTTTTAAGTAATAAATATGCATAAAATACGTTCTTCAAGGAGTAAAAATGTACAGAAAATACTGGTTTATAATAATAGTTAAAATACTTAGTGTTATTTATTAGTGTTAACAAAAGTTATACATACGTTATAATTATGTTCCTACAAAATATATTTAAACTTTTTTCTAACTACAGTGAAATATAAAAGTAAAAATATATTTTATGAATTTATAATCGACACAAATGGAAAACGCCTAAGTTTGTCCAGGGCGCACGAATTATACATGGTGTATTAATACGCTGTTCAACTCAACTATTGCTAGTCAAGTTTTAATTCGATAACCCACCGGCTGGCCGGGCCCCCTGGCCCCTTGCCCCGTCTGCTTCGTCTGCCCCGCAATAATGTATTTATGGACGATACCGCGGGCCTAATGAGCGAACCTATGCCTCTTTACGCGACCCTTGTACTTAGATTTGGTTAGGATACGTTAGATAATGTATCGTTTGCGTTTTAGGGTTAGGGGGAGGTTCTGATAGAAATATGGGGTAGGAGATAGTTTTGTTTAAGCTTCATCATGTAGGTGTAAAGCCTGCTTTATCTTATAATGCTTCGATCTTATTTAGCATCTGTCTTACCTATTCCCAACATATTTTTTTTTAAATTATGTTGGTGACGTGACGAGCAAGTCATTTGCCTTATGGTAAGCATCTGCTTGCCCATAACCATTGTAAAGCTACCCAGGACTAATCCTATGTGACACCACACTACGCTCTTCACCTCATTATTTATTTAGTCTCTTACGCCCGGTAATTTCACGATTGATCTGGTGGAAATACATCATGTACTTCCTCCGTCTCGGAAAGGGGGAAAGGCCGGGGGAAACGTGGGTAATTTCCATTGAAGATCTTCATCAGATAGATAGAAAGAAAATACATTTATTTGTATAGATAAGGCAACACACATCACTTACAGAAAGCATAAATTGAGTAGATAAAGCAAAACAATATAAAAACAAACCATGAACAAACATATTGTGACATCAACATACAACAAACCATGTAATATGAAGATAGCTGGAAGAATAAATGTATTATAATATACACACCGGCACAATTAGCGGAACAGAAAAAAAAGTGAGACTATGAGATAATAACGCATATATTTGACGAAAATGTAATTAGACACAAAATAACAAATTGATTAACATCTTTTAATAACGACTTTGAAAAGTCTTCGTTATTTTTTATTGAAAAATAAAGAAATTTGAAAGAAGTGATATTTTTAGATGATTATGAACCATCACAAAAAATAAAAAAAAGTAAGCATTAAATGATTTAACAATAAAATTAAAGCAAAATTAATAACGAGTGTTTCCCCCTCTTGCTCTGATTACGGTTTCCATTCGTCTGGGCATGCTACAGATTATGTTATCGATGATTTCTTGAGGCAACCGCTCCCACTCCTCAAGTAATGCGTTTCCAAGTTCATTCAGATTGTTGGGGGGTGGCATTCTGGATTTAACCCTTCTTTTTACCAAGTTCCAGACATGCTCTATCGGATTCATATCGGGGGAATTTGCTGGCCACTGCATCACCGGTATACCTACGTGGCTCAGATATGCCTGTACCGATTGTGCACTATGAGCACGAGCATTATCTTGCATTAGAATAAAGTCGTCACCAATAAATGGGGCAAATGGTACAACATGTTCTTCTAAAATGTCTCTGATGTATCGATCTGCTGTCATGGTCCCTTCTGTGACTATCACTAACTTCGTGCCAGCTCCCAAACATATCCCTCCTCAAACATAATCGAGCCGCCACCATAAGCCACTGTGTGTTCAAAATTAGACTGTATGTGGCGTTCTCCTTTGCGTCTCCATATTCGCTGTCTCCCATCGATCTGTTTTAAAAGAACTCTGCACTCATCAGTAAAGAGAACCTGCTGCCATTCGTTCAAATCCCGATGACGATGTTCTCGCGCATAGCTTAATCGGTTTACGCGGGACGTCTCTCAAGTTTTGGGCCTTTGGCAGGTATATACGACCCTAAACCAACTTCTTCAAATCTCCTGCGAACTGTACGCTCACTTACTCGTACTCCTCGAACGTCTTCCAGTTCATTTCGAGCTTGTACAGCCGTTAATCGCGTATTCCTACGAACTCCAAGTTGTAAAAAACTGTTATCTCGCCTCGATGTACATCTTTTTCTACCTTGACCCCTCCTCCTCACAAGAGAATTAGACGATCTGTACCGCTGGATGCTGCGATGAATCGTTGATACTGGTCGACGAAGCCTTGAGGCAATCGATCTGTAGGTATGGCCATTTCTTCTCATTTCATCAGCCCTAATGATTTCCAGTGATGTTAAGTCAGGCATAATAAAGAGCTTTTAATAAACAAAATTGCCTATAGAATAACAAATTTATAAAAAACCATTAAGTACAAGTTTTCAAAAAAATTACAATTACGTAGTTATTACTCGAACAAGTTGACGAAACGTATTGTTCGGGAAAATAAAACAAATGAATGAAAAAAGTGTATGTCATCTAATTTTCTATTTTCAAATTTGACAATAAATTAAAAAAATATCATAACTGGCCAGTTCCTCAAGTAAAAGATTTTAAAATCCTGCTTTTTTTGTGTTCCGCTAATTGTGCCGGTGTGTATATAACTCTAATATACCTCACATGAAATAATGTTAATGGTTAGAATAGAATAGAATCAAATGGTTAGTGGTGTGCGTCGCAATACCGATCAAAAAGAGACATTGCTCAGCCTAAAGCCACATCGCAGTTAGCGGTGCGGCGCTAATTTTCAGCAATACCTCGTAGTATGCATAAAATGTATATTATAGAATAAATTTTGTTACAATTATATAACGTTACTACACTACTGTGCTGTGTGCGTCACACAAAGCTGCAACCACAAAAAGAATAAAAATAGAATATATAGATATAGCCTATTCAATAACAAACCATTGAACTTGGTTCACAATCGCCGAAGACATCGCGTAACATACACACGAAAAATACAGTCGAATTGAGAACTTACTCCTTTTATTGAAGTCGCTATAAAATAAAAACATAGTTTAAAAGCTATTGCAATCAATTATATTACAGAATCTGAACAAACGATTATCAGGTGTCGTATAAGCTACGAATAGTGTTGTTCAGCAACCGCACCTATGAACATCCATACAACATAAGGCTTAAGTTGGAACGTCTCTAGTTCCGAAAATTTCACAGGCTGTTTCTACCCTTCACCCGGAATACAAATACGCCTGCACTAAGCCATGGCAGGTGAAATAGGTAGAACTGTAGTACCACCCCATTGAGACACACATAGATCTCTCATCATCATCAGTTCAGCCGAAAAACGTACACTGCTGGACAGAAGCCTCCCGAAAGATCGCCACAACGACCGGTATGGGTCTGTGTTGTGTGCTCATTGGGGGTTTTGCCATAATCACCACGCTTGGCAGACGGGTTGGCGATCACAGCTGAGTTGTAAATTTACTCGAAATACGCTGCTGCCCATCCTCCGGCCTATCCCATAGTCGACTTTTACGACACCCACGGGATGAGATGGGGTGGTGGTATTCTTAGCCGGCACCACATGGCGAATAGATCTCTATCACATCATTTTTATCAAGGTTACTTAAATCATACCCGATGGAGTGGCACAACGAACATTTGACATTTGAATATTTGACGGCACCGTTGGCGCAGTGACTAAGCGGTTAGCGGGTTCGATCCCCGCACGGAATAAATATTTGTATGATCTGCAGATAGTTGTTTCGGGTCAGGGTGTTTGTGCATGTGAAATCTATGTCCGTAAACCGTCCCCACGACACTAGATAAATATGTGTGGGACAACGTTTTAAGGGACAGTGCACACCACGCTTGGCAGGCGGGTTGGTGAGCGTAAAACAGCTGTATTTCCATAGAAGGGGTTCTACTGCCCATCCATCGGTTTTATAGTCTCATAGTCGCCTTTAACGACATCCACGGGAGGAGATGGGTTAGTGCTATTCGTAGACATTTTTGTCGTTTTTATTTTTGACAGCAGCATTCAGTTGCGTTCGTGCTGTCCAGTGAATGGTGGCAAATCCGTCACCTTTCACATCGTTACGTATTTCGTGTGTCAACTGAACTTCCAGACTTCTTCTTAGACCACCAATATTATAAAGTTTAAATTGTACCATGAGACAGGTGTACTGCTGTGCATCCACGTGTGGACGGATGATTTTAGGTAGGTATCCCGTAAAGGGCGGGACTATTGCCCAATTTATGGGGAAATATATGAGCTTTTTTTTATTTTGAAAACGTTGCCCCACACTAGTATTTCTCCTGTGTCGTGGCTGCGTTTACAGACGAATTCCACACACAATATTCCCAGACCGGGAGCAACTACCTGCAGGTCATACAAATATTTGTTCCGTGCGGGAATCGAACCCACGACCCGGAGCGCAGCAGCCGACTGTATCAGCCACTACACCAACCGTTTATGTCTGTCAACTGTAGCCAAAATACAAGACAAATACTAGTATAAAAAAAACAAGCTTCCTAACCAGAACGTCACGCTAAGCAGCCGCGTTTGTGATTAATAGGATAGTCTGTGAAACATATTTTTAAATAGTCCCTTAGCAATGATTGTCAATAGTCAAAGTTATTACAATAAACCAGTAACACTTATTGAACCCCACGTTTTCAGTTGCTCGGTTCCAATTGGTTGATCCTATGGCAAGCCAGCTAGCCGGCAAGGAGTTACATAATTTTAAAACTGTTTCCATGGAACATAATGAATACTTTACAAAAGTTAGGACTTAGAACTCTATGGACACTGATTTAAAATAATGGAGATTGCAATGAGAGAGTAAAAGAAGTATTATAAGCCCTTTCTTCCTCTCATGTATCATTAGCGTGAGGATATTAATGATTCGTGAATCTGGCTTCTAATGGTAATCCAATGGCAAAAGTATAGCTATAATTTTAAGCCGTTTCACTTAGTTTTTACTAAGTGAAGCGGAAAGTGAAGTCGCTAACATACTTACAATAAAATCGAAGCACACAATCGTGGCCAACCACACTTGAACAAAGAGCGTCTATGAAGAACAATAGATACTTCCATCTAAATTTTAATTATAAGTAATAATGATTAAAGCCATCAGCGCGACAACGGGCTGACCTACCGTCTCACACCCTTTGTGGAACACCGAGCTACGTAAAGTTTGATGCGGTGTTTACACACAGTGACAGGATAGGGTGCGCACATTTGAAGAGGATTCCTTGATATATATTGGCTGAAAACAGATCCATCATCAAGCAGACATCTACGCATTATGTACATCTGACTAAGTAACGTTGAGCAAAAATAATTGCTACAGCTGATTTTTGTAGAGCACATGTAAAGCACGCACCGACAGTACCTACGTGTGTATTGTATTGTACGGGATGGTGGACGCGCAGTATAATCCAATACCAATAAAAAGGTTTTCGTGAAAAACGTAAAAAAGACGTTGGGAAAGTGTCAATATAGGTTTAAAAACCTTCGAAATCTCTATAACCAGTCGGTACCCAGGTATGGTCTAGTATAAGGAAATCAGCGCAATAATAAGTAGAATATGTGGCTTTCATTATCATTAAGGTTCTTGTTACACCCGTTATAAGACTAATCTTAGCTTAATCTGAAAGTAGTTTGTTCAGAATCAGCAATAGAATCGATGGCAATGGTTTATAAGCTATGTTTTATGTTGCGAAGCATCCTCACCAGTATGACATGATAATGCACCACAACGGGACAATGTAACAAGCCTATAACTTTTTGTGAGTTTGTTATGTTATATTACTTTGAAAGTGACCGGCCCTGAGCTGATGATTCCACCCGTGTTTTTTTTTTAAATAATGTTGACTTGTAATATTCTTTGTAGTTGCCGGATAAAAAATATAGTACCACTCCATCTCGTCCCGTGGATGTCGTAAAAGGCGTCTAAGTTACTCTAAATCCCTCTGGAATGGGCAGCAGCGCCACTTCTGTGGCTGCACTGTACTGCACTCACCAACCCGCCTGCCAAACATGGTGAGTATCGGCAAATTCCCCCCAAAATGATGACACAGTTGAGGAAATCTGTGGGGGAGGCCTTTGTTCAGCAGTGGACGTCCTTTGACTGAATGATGACTTGTAATACAAATCACTTGTAATACATCAGCCCGTAAACGTCCAATGCTGGACGTGGGCCTCCCAATGATCACTTCAATGAGCGGTCATATTGCCACTGGCAGGCAGATTGATGATCGCAGGGTGTTGTTATTCGCATAAGGGAGGTTGCTGCTGTCCATATTCTTGATATCAACCCTTAGTCGTCTTTTATGAGACCTATGAGTGGAAAGGTTAAATTGGATTACAATTAGCATTATTAGTCTTCTCGTGACCACGGTCAATGCAACTTGGCCGAAACGTTGAGGTTAGTCAAAATATTGTTTTGATTTATCTGTGCGAAAAGTCCCGAAATCATAGTCTAATATGGATAAATATCTGATCTGGTCACGGAGAAAGAAAGAAAAACGTTCAAGTATTTGAGGATCGCACAGATAAATAAAATAACAGATAAACTTAAAAAATATGATCATCAGCATCGTCGTTTCAGCAGAAAGAGAAAAAAGAAAGATCCACTACTGGACACATGCTCTCCCCAAAGATCGCCACAACGGCCGGTCTGGGTTGGTGTTGTGTGCACATTGTGCCGCCCGCTTGAGTTGAGTTGTTAATAATGTACTCGAAGGACATTACTGCCTATCCTCCGGATAGTCCCATTGTCGGTTATTATGAGACCCACGAGATGACACGTGGTAGTGGTATAATTAGCCGGCAACAAAAAAAAATATATACAACAAAAATAAATCTTACGTCACTGGGTGGTGCCGGCTGCGAATAGCACCAACCCATCTCATCCATTAGGTGTCGTAAAAGGCGACTATGGGATTAGCCGGAGGATGGGCAGCAGCGTCCTTTGAGTACAACAACTCAATTGCGATCGCCAACCCGCCTGCCAAGCGTGGCGATTATGGTAAAACCCCCCCAATGAGCACACAACACACCCATATCGGTCGTTGTAGTGATCTTTGGGGGAGGCCTGTATCCAGCAGTGGACTTTATTCGGCCGAAATGATGATGATGATGATGAAATCTTACATATATAATTCTTCTGTACGTGGGTATGTCCTCCTAAACGGCTGGACCGATTTCGATGAATTACTTTGTGTATGTTACCTGGATGGTTTAGATTTACAATTGGACCCGGTAGGTGGTGGTGCAATCGGGTTTGCATATGTTGCACCTGCCTGTGCGAAGCTGGGGCGGGCAGCTAGTACTTATATATAAATTCAACAGTACACCATAAATACCTTCTCCAAACCTAACCGCAACTGTCCTCATATAAACCGCCCGCTTCCAACCCCCTCGGTACGTACGTCTTGAACCAACTTCCCATAATTAATTATACTCATTATCATTATTGTTTGGAAGGCAGTTTTGCCTCGATAATGAATTGTTCGCCTCCATCATTAATTAGTTTATTATAATAAGAACCTAAACTTTCTTGGCAGATTAATCAAGTTTTATCAGATGCCCGTTGCGCTTAAAAGTAGGCATTTTGTTTAACTGAAGAGGTATCGCGAATTTATTTATTTTGATGGATGGTTTAAGTTTTTTGTTATTGTTTTGCTTGGGGATTTGGTATCTTTGCTGTTTTGTTTTGCATGCATTGATGTACGACCTGTGGCAGCAGTCGGCGGGCTGATTACGTATGTCGCAAACGGTTTGCGACAGGCGTAAGTCGCGCAGACCCCGCGGTCAAACATCATTTTGGCATTACAAATTTGCCGATAGCGAAGCGAAACAGCGAGGGTCTCTGGCGCACGCTCAGTCGGACGATCAATTAACAAAATATTGTATCCTTGGCCTTTCAATTTTCGACGAGTTGCGAACGGTGGATCCTTGGCTGCACGATAGCTGCTGTCGCTGTTTTTAGATAATCAGGGTGCGGGCCCTTACTCGCTATGCCATGTAAAATAATTCCACGCACCGGACGTGACATTTTTTTTTTGTATACCAGTGATGACATATGGAACGGAGACGTGGTCACTCACAATGGGTCTCATAAGAAAGCTCAAGATCACTCAGCGAGCTATGGAGAGAGCTATGCTTGGTATTTCTCTACGAGATCGAATCAGAAATGAGGAGGTCCGTAGAAGAACTAAAGTTGTCGACATTGCTGAAAGGATTAGTAAACTGAAGTGGCAATGGGCAGGGCATATTGCTCGTAGAACTGATGGCCGCTGGGGCACAAAGGTTCTCGAATGGAGACCGCGCACCAGAAAACGCAGCGTGGGACGACCTCCAACGAGTTGGACAGACGACCTGGTGAAGGTCGCTGGGAGTCGTTGGATGAGAGCGGCATGTGACCGCTCGCTGTGGAAATATAAGGTGGAGGCCTTTGTTCAGCAGTGGACTACCTGTGGCTGATATGATGATGATGATGATTAGCTAGTGGCAGCACTTAAGTTTTTATTACTTCTGAAACCCCAATACTATTAATAGAGTTAAAACTCCAATCATTCATCCACCCATCTATTTTAAAACCTAATTTAGTTTTGCAATCTCCCCCGTATTTCGAAACTTTTGAACTGGTCAGTGAGCTTGCAATGGAAAAGCCTGGTTCAATTTGTCTTTCCGATTTGTCCAAATCCGTTTAGATGCTTCGGCTATAGGTAGTATTATATAGAGTGCCGTAAAATATTAGCTTTTTGGTCCGCTTTCACAGTGCATTAACTTCTTGATTTCATTTCGCTTTTTCATACATTTCATATGCAGCTAAAATCTATCTACCATCCATTTTTTTCTTTGTGATACATACGATACCTTATTCGCGTTATTACGCAAGGGTATTGCCCAATGACCATGATGATTCGGCCTCTGTACTAGTATTTGTTACTTTACCGCCAACTACCGATAAACGATCATACTACAACAAAATAATCTAAAGATTAAGCAAAAATACAGATTTGTCGCAGTATTGTCATTGATGTTGCCTATTTTTTATTCACTCTCTGAGATACCCTAATACATTTTTTTTATAAAAAAATAGTTACAATGATGAGTTTCACCAATTATCTTATTTAGCATTAAGTGTTACGATATTATATAAGTACAATTAATTCTGAAGGTCTGATGATGATCAGGTTAATGCTTACCGGATCTCGCGGTCACCCCCCCGGGGGATTGTAAAGGATCCCCCAAAGCGTCCCACGGCAGCGCGTGACCACATGCGTGCTACCGTCTTCTCTTGGGTCGCTTGGTGTGAGCACGCAGATTCCCCAATCTACCCACCCGCGAACCCAGAGGTCCCCCACCTTATAGCAATGGCAAGGGGTTTCAGGCATATGGGAATTAGGCGCCAGGGCGGTTGTTACCACGGCGCCGTCTCTCACCGCCGCCCACGCAGGGCAGGCCTCGAGCGTGTGCTGTGCAGTGTCCTGGTCGCTATCACAATGGTGGCATTGTGCCGTGGCCTCGCGTCCTATCCTGTGCAGGTACGCGCCGAAACACGTGCTCGGTGAGCACCTGCGTCAGGCGGTAGGTGACGCGCTCGCTCCTTCTGAGCCAGGCTCCAAAGAGCGGCAAGACGGCCTCGACAACCCGCTTGGTTGCAAACTGCATCCGCAGGCGATGACGCCACTTTGCAAGTGCGCGCCGCCGAGCTAGCCGCCGCAGCCTGTCCAACGCCCCTGGAGGCGCGCCTTCGCCGCTCTGGCGGAGAGAGCGTGTCTGATCGTAGACCCACGGATCCATCTCCGCCAGGATGTCAAAAGGCGGAAAACGCGCCAGGAGAGTTGCCGCCTCGTAGGACACTGTTCGGTATCCTCGTGCGATCCGGATAGCCACTCTGCGCTGCAGACCGTGAATTTGGTTCTGCAGCGCTGGGCGCCTGATAGTCAAGCTGACCATACAGGTGCCCCGTATAGGACCACGGACCGCACGTCCCTCCCGTAGAGGCGGCGAACTTCCTCACATGGTCCCCCGAGATTGGGCAGCAGCCGGTGTAGTGCACCCACTACCCTCTCGACTCGGGGGACGAGGCGCTGGAAGTGCTCTTCGAAGCCCCAGCGACTGTCCAGGGTGAGCCCCAGGTATTTCATGTACCGGCACACCCCGATTCGCGCGTCTCCAACGTGTATCCACGAACTGGGTGGTTCTCTGTTCCTCGGTAGTTTGTGGAACCATAGCGCCTCGGTTTTTTGAGGCGCTATCCGCAGACCCAGGGCGTGGATACGTTAATTGCCACCGCTTGCTCCGCAAGCCGGGTGGTTCCCTCGAAGGACTCCCCGCTGGCCAACACCAGAGTGTCCTCAGCGTAACAGACTAAACTGATGCCAGCAGGGAGAACGACACGCAGGACCGCGTCGTAGGCAAGGTTCCATAAAAGGGGGCCGAGAACTGACCCCTGTGGAACCCCGCACGTAATCTCCCTCCGCTTTACGCTACCGTCCCTACCCACGAAGCGAATGTGCCTATCGCGCAGATAGGCCCCTATGATGCCCTGCAGGTAAGGCGGACACCGATGATGGACTAGTGCCGCCCTAATAGCGCCCCGCGGGATGGAGTTGAAGGCGTTGACGATGTCTAGACTGACTGCCAACGCCACCCCACCCCGCCGAGACACTGCCTGTTCCGACAGCGAGCGGACGCGAAGAATCGCGTCAATGGTGGACCGCCGCTGCCGGAAGCCATACTGACTTTCGGCCAGGTCGGGGCCAACTCGCGACAGGTGCTCAACGAGTCTTCGGGTAATTATTCTTTCGAATAGCTTCGAAGCCTCGTCAAGCAGGCAAATGGGACGGTATGCAGAGGGAGACTCCGCAGCCCTTCCTTCCTTCCTCAAGAGAACCAATCCGGCTTCCTTCCAGCCGGACGGGAACACGCTACTACGGAGGCAACTGGTGAACAGCCGCCTCAAGCGGTCCCCAAGTTAGGATGACCTTTTTTTTTTTTTATTGATGTCCAGTGGAAATTCTACATGGAACTTCCTTCACCCCGGGGAAGGGCGAAGGGGTGTGCCGGACTCCTACCGGCTAAAACCACTGGAGCGGTCATCTTCGGCACCGAAGGGGGGCTCCAGGTCCTCGTAAGATCACACTAGAGCCGCCCATTGGTGCCACGCCTTTAGGCACATCACGGAGGGGATGACTGTAAAACGGTCATCTCCTCTAGCGGAGGGAAGGCGACTGTAAAAAGGTCGCCCCCCAGGCACGTCTCGGGGAGGATTGTAAAGGATCCCCCCAAGCCTCGCTTTGCGCTGTGCTGCGCACACGGCGGCACGTGACCACGTGCGCGCCACCGTCTTCCCGGGGGTCGCTCGGTGTGAGCAAGCAAACTCCCCAATCTGCGCGCCCGCGACCCCCGAGGCCCCCCACCGTGAAGTGACGGCAGGAGGCTCAGGCGTGTTGGACTTGGAAGCCGGGACGGTTGTTGCCCCGGCGCCGTCTCGTCCTTCTCCGTGCGGGATCAGCCCTCTCCCGATCCCGCTCTGCAGTCTCCTTCTGGAGCATGACGCTCTCGCAGAAGGAGACCACTGCACTCCAATTTTCATGCTCTGCCAACATAGCCGACACTACTGCCGGCAGAGAGAAATCTTGCCCGATCCGATCGACCAGGATCCACCGCTCGGCCGCCCACGCAGGGCACTCCTCGAGCAAGTTAGGATGACCTAGCTTTCAATGTTATTTACGTAACACACAAGTGTAAGCGAAAATAAACAGTTTGGAAGTAATGTAAGTACTAAGCATATTTTATTACAGCTCGAGCATGCATCACTTACAGTTATCTTTATTTGTCAGGTTTACTCTATGATAAGTTCAAAACGAACCTACAAACTCCTTTAAACAATATATTTAACAAACTCAATTTCTATACTCATTTTACGTAATTGTTATATCTTACTATTTACAATAGGATTTAATTCATAAATCATTCAAAGCTGTTCAAATTTGAATTTCTTTTGTAAAAATTAATGCACCAGTCCACCCGCCATAAGAGACGTGAAGACACTGGTGTACTGCGTTCCGAGCATGTACCACAGGCGTAGCTTGTGTAATTTCAGGGTATCTTTTAAAATAAAAAAGAATACAAATTGTTAGAGACGTTATTCCGCTTTTTTGGTGTAAAATTCATGCCAACTATTGAGCCGTTGTAGAGACAAAATTCAATTTAGGTTAAAAACTATTATCTTAATTTTTTTCCAACATTTGGGAAAATTTATTCATAATTTTAAAGAATTCAATTATTCTGTGATGACCTTAAGTGTAACATATATTTTTTACATAGCCAAAGCACATAACGATTAGTCAAGAAAATCCTTTATACTTACGTTATTTTTGCGATTTGAGCGATGTAATCTCCTTTCGTCCGTGTCGTTGGTGTTTAAACGTTCATGATTATTATATACCTAACCTTGTAAACACGACACAAAATAATCATTATAGCAATAAGTATACTAGGTGTAGTTGATCATTAAATTGTACACCAATTCTTAGAATTTATTTCTCTGATGAATACAAGCTTCATACAGAGAGCATTTAAAAATGTTTGCCCGTATACTCTCAAGCCGGTGGTGGTGCCGGCTCAGAATACCACCACACCGGCTCTTCCCGTGGGTGGCGTAAAAGTCGACTAAGAGATTAGCCGGAGGTTGGGCAGCAGCTTCCTTCGAGTACATTAACAACTCAACTGCAATCTCCAATTCGTCTGCCAAGCGTGGCGATTATGGCAAAACCCCCCAATGAGCCCACAGCATACCCATATCGGTCGTTGTGGTGATCTTTGGGGGAGGCCTGTGTCCAGCAGTGGACTTAATTTGGCCGAAATGATGATGCTCTCAAGTAGGTGAATGCTGTTACCCAAACCACCCTTTTTTTATACAAGCAAATGGCAACTATAATATTGAGCTTTAACTATACGTATAATCCGTGTGGTGTCCGGATTAAGAATATGGCACCACTCCATCTCCACCCACGGATGTCGCGAAAGGCAACTTATAGACTCAAAACCAGAGGGTGGGCGGCAGCGTCCCTTCTTTCTAACGTCAGCCGTTCTACGCTCACCAACCCGCCTGCCAAGCCTAGTGGGTACTGGTAACTTCCTCTCAAAAAGACGACACACGCCATTTAACCAGTCGTCGATGGCTTTGTTCAGCAGTGGACTTCTTTTGGCTGATATGATGAAGATGTGAACTATACCAATCATCATCATTTCGGCCAAATGAAGTCCACTGCTGGACACAGGCCTCCCCCAAAGATCACCACAACAACCGATATGGGTGTGTTGTGTGCTCATTGGGGGGTCTTGCCATAATCGCCACGCTTGGCAGACGGGTTGGCGATCGCAGTTGAGTTGTTAATATACTCGAAGGACGCTGCTGCCCATCCTCCGGTTAATCCCTTAGTCGACTTTTACGACACCCACGGGATGAAATGGGGTGGTGGCATTCTGAGCCGGCACCACACGGCATACCTATACCAATACCTTTAGATAATCTTGGTAGTTTTGTACTTGGTAATTTCAGAGCTATTATTATACCTACCTTCTTTATTCTGATAGCAAATCGTTAAGGATACAATACAACGTAATAAAAAGCTTCTCGGAACACTCCTTTCTGAAAATCCATGGACAATTTTTATTAAGTTTAAATGTTTTAAATAAAAATTACGCATTGTAAACACTAGGATCCAATAAAAAAGTTTATGTTCACAAGTTGTTTAAAAGATTTTTCTCTTTTGGACCGTCGCTCATAATTTATTCATGTCTCGCCACCCCATTCTACAAGTTTTTGGGTTCGCGGTTGCCATTTATTTCTTATTCCCGCGTTTTTCTTTGCTGTCGTGTCATCGACTTAATATTTTTAGATTTCCTAACATTTAAATACTGATCAAAACTGCTGGAAAATGTATGATCATTATTCATGCGGTCATGAGGGAAATAATAATCGCCATGCTTAACAATGGCAAAAGTGATTGCAGTACAATATACAGTTATTAGCGGGATGGACAGCAACCTCCCTTCTATGGAACAGCAGCCATTCTGCACTCACCAATCCACCTGCCAAGCGTGGTGAGTGGCAAATTCCCCCCAATATTACGACCATATAACCGGTCGTTTATGGGGAGGCTTTTTTTTAGCAGTGCACGTCTTTTGCCTGATGTGATGACCCGTGTAGTCCAGTTCCATATGGGGTCTGGATTAAAATATATCACGAGTCTAGGAGATATACTGGATGTTGATAAAGGCGACTAAGGGAATCTAAACCAGAGGGACGGGCAGCAGCATCCTTTCTATGGAACAGGAGCCATTCTGCGCTCACCAGGCCGCCTACCAACCGTGGTGAGTGCTGGCAAGTTCCCCTCAAAATGACGACACAATTGTAGAATTCTATGGCGGATGCCTTTGTTCAGCAGTAGACGTCCTTGATAATATATCTCATATATACTCATCAGTATCTAGAACTTTTATCCGACGGGGGTGCGACGGTTATTTCACGATATGTCCAGGATCAACCGCAACGAGCTCCTCTTCAATCACAACCAATCACAATTTATTTATTTCTCAACACAATAAGAGTTTTAGTATTATTAAATCTTATTGTGAGAGACGGGTGCCTTAACTAGGCTGAAGCCTGTATTTCAGGGCACCAGGCCTTCCACCCCAGAAGTCCAATTTTGCTCTTTCATAAACTGTACCAAACTATTTTTTTTCCATTTGCTTGTTCTTCGTGATTCCATCAAGTTGTTTCCTCTTGTTAAAGTTCTCTTGATAAATACTCTCCGATAGGTTGATACAACTTAATAGGCCCCGATACTGTTGATTTTGCCCTTTATAATCCAGTTATCATCTTGCATCCAAAGATTTAAATCTCTTTTCTTGCATCCATCTTCGTAATCTTGTAGAAATTCATTTTATAGGTATAGACGTTTTTTAGAGTCTTTCCAGTCTTGAATTGAAGCGCAAAGCAATCTTATTTAATATGTATAGTAATAGTTGTGGATGTTTTCTCTTTCGTTTTATTTTTGTTTAATTCGTACATATTGTAGTCCGGTATAATGTTTGTGATGCCTATACTTCCATACTTTTGCTGTACCGTTTAATATGTACTTAACTGTATTATTCGGCATATATCTTTAACAAAGTCCGTTGACTTTCGGTAGTCGTTAAAACTATACCACGTCATTATCTTATTAGTAAGGACGCAAACACTTACCCCACGAGTCCTGATCTGAAAACAAATATATAGTAACATTATTCTGATTTAGACTATTACAAAATATAACATTAAAATACGCACTCTCTTACCCCGACAAACTATCCCGGTCACAATAAGTTAAAAAATTCAGTAAGCTGTCTTGTAGTACAGTAAACAAGAGTCGACATCAATCCATTAGATCTGTTGTTTGTTCTGGATTAGTTAATTTTTAGCCTCGACCCAGACGCTCAGAATACAACACACGTTGATTTAACCTTTAGATCGGCTACATACATGTTTCAAAGCAAAGGCTATTGCTATGAAGTAAATTAAATAAATTAAAATGAAATAAAGTAAATTGTATCTGGCATCTACAGGACAGGCTTGCCTAGTGCGGGGCCACTGGATAATTTCTTATTTTGACATGTTGTTTCTTGGTAAAAAAATGAATTATATTTATAAAGCAGTAAAAGAATTTTGAAAGCTATATTTGATGATACAGCTCGGAGTTCGTTTTCCCCTAGCCCTTGGGGCATATTATCGCCCTTCGGGGAATACACGAGTTGTCGCAATGTACGTGGCCAACTTGTTCACCAAATACTACCTGAATGTTTGGGCGATTTTGTTATCACGAATATTAACCGAAGCTAAAGGAAGTATCATAGCATATGTCGAAGTAAAATAGCCAAACCAAAAAAAAACTATCTGTGTCTAAACAGTCGCGCACTTATGGAAATGTTTCAAGATTTTTATCGATCACACTGCGTTCGTGATTGGCCTGCTATCGCGAACAAGCTGTGGGCATGCGTGATGACCAATGTTCATTCCTTCCCTGTAGTAGAAGAGGCCTTTGCCCTGTAATGTGATAGTTCATCGTCATCATCATCATTATCCAGTGCTGGACACAGGCTTCCCCCAAAGATTACCACAAGGACCTGTCTGTGTTGTGGTCTCATTGGATGGTTATGCAAAAATCGCGATTGAGTTGTTGATATAGTCGAAGGACGCTGTCCATCCCCTGCTAATCTCATAGTCACCTTTACGACACCCAAGGGAAGAGATGGGTTTGTGCTATTCGTATCCGGCACCACACGGCCTTCTGTGATAGTTACAGGCTAGTATATATTTTCTTCGTTCTGACACGTGTTGTTCCCGGATATCGTAAAAGGAGGCTTAGAACATTGAAAATAATGACGTATATAGATAGTCTCTTGCAGGCCACTCTCGCAAACACGTAACTTAACCCCTATACATGTGTGTGTGTGCCCAGCAGTGCATGTTTACTTTCGCTACACTCATCATCATATCAGCCACAGGACGTCCACTGCTGAACAAAGGCCTCCCCCTTAGATTTCCACAACGAGCGGTTACATGCCGCCCTCATCCAATGACTCCCAGCGACCTTCACCAGGTCGTCTGTCCACCTCGTTGGAGGTCGTCCCACGCTGTGTTTTCCGGTGCGCGGTCTCCATTCTAGACCTTTGTGCCCCAGCGGCCATCAGTTCTACAAGCAATGCCTAAGCCAGCAAAGCCCTGTCCATTGCCACTTCAGTTTACTAATCCTTTCAGCTATGTCGACAACTTACCTACTACTTACTTACCTACACTGAACCGCATAGATAATGTTATATTTAACCATCGAATCAAGAAGCGGGAGCAGAATTCACAAGGAAACTACAACAACGCACTAACGTGTCGCCCAGCGAATGGTGTTATATTCGTCACTGTTCTAATGGTTACGCATTGCGTGTGCCTATTATCCTTCTAGGTGTTACACTTCACAAACAATATTGTTTTTCATTCCCACAGGCAAACAGGAAAACAATAATAAAACGATGGCAATTGGTTAGACGATTAAAACGGCATACGTAATAGATGACCGTTATCAATTATTTAATCGAATCGGCAACTTTCGTTCGCTGCAACTTGGTCGGATTTGAAGCCGTGACGTCACTCAGCTATTTACGTAAGCGACATGTTACCTTAGACGAGGGCTGGATTCTTAAGACGATTTATTTTTGTATCGATTTAAAGTTTCTGTTGGTGGTTAGGGTAGGCAGGGCGTTATTATTTTGGGGTATGCATTGTTTTTGTGTTTTTGTACCTGCATATCAAGTAATAGTTATGAAAATCTTTTTACTTACAAATGGAGAAAGATCAGAATTATCTAATAATGTGCATCAAGCTGTAGAGTTTAACGGCCAGCTGTGTTTCGTAGAGGAATCTCTGGAGTTTTTATAAAGGATAGATCAAAACTGATCTTATTTTGTTTTTATCATAACTCTAATGATCATATTTTATTGTAATAAAGTAAACATGTTACATTAATTTGTAGATATTTATATGGATAATATAGGTATAGCTTAAATAAATTTATGAAAGCATACATGCACACCGTTTTGCGAAATGTTAAAATTAGGTAGGTATGTGTACTTCTCTAGAATATCCAAATTATGGTGACTTCAGTGACCGTTTTTCTAATGATTCTAATATTTTGATTGACATTTCTGATACCTAAAGGTACCAAATCTAAATATTTTTCTATAAAAGGCCCTTAACAAATTTTTTTTTGTTTTTGTTTATTTTTCGTCTTCCCACAATCGTTGCCCCACACTAGGATTTCCCCTGTGTCGTGGGTGCGTTTACAGACATGAATTCCACATAAAATACACCCAGACCCGGAACAACTAACTGCAGATATGTTGATTCGGATTATTATATCTGCTCATATGAAATTAATATTATAGGGGTAAATTTAAAGTGCAAATAAATAATTAATAATTTGAAATTGTGTAAGTAGTGGGTATAATGCATGTAGTTGAAGATGTATTGAGTTATAAGAAATTCAGACAATGTATAAATTGTTATTTAATAAATGGAATTGAATTGAAATCATACAAATTTTGTTCCGTGCGGGAATCGAACCCGCGACCCGAAGCGCAGCAGCCGACTATATCAGCCACTGCACCAACCGTGCCGTCAAATTCCTTACTCATTAAATGTGGCCACCGAAGTCAATATGTAGCCATCAGGTCCAGAATTGTATTTTGATTTATAAACCACGCTAAATTCAATAATAATAAATAGTTATCATAAAACACTTTGCCACGGACAACGGCACTTTTTAAACGGAGCACATCGCGTATATGTATTATAGTGTTTTGTTTTTCCTGACGTTTCGACCACTCACAGCGACTATGCTTGACGTCGCATAGCAACACATAGCTGACGTCAAGCATAGACGCTTCATAAACGACCTTTAGGCCTATAGCCGTGTTAAACGTATTTAGTAAAATTTTTGAGTCCATAATAAATTCATACCTAACTCAGCAAATTGAAGCCAGTTTTGACGATTCGCAGCATGGTTTTCGTGTCACTCGCTCGACAACTACGAATCATATCACCTTCGTGGATTACGTATCTTCTAACATGGACGCCAGCCGACAGATTGATGCTGTATTTCTCGATTTTAGGCGGGCATTTGATATGGTGGATAATGACGTGTTATTGGTAAAGCTCTCATCGCTCGGGGCCTCTCCTGGGCTACTTAAATTTATTGCTCACTACCTAAAAGACCGGAGACAATATGTCCAGCTAAAAAGATATAAATCAGACGAGTTCTACACGAGGTCGGGAGTAAGTCAGGGCAGTACACTTGGGCCGACACTCTTTTTAGCTATGATTAATGATTTGCCCAAAGTCCTTAACGAGTCACAATGTTTGATGTTTGCCGATGACTTGAAACTCTTTAAGTCTGTGAGTCAAGTTTCTGACTGTGTTGCATTGCAGCGGGATATCAAATCGGTCGAAGATTGGAGTCGCTCTAACAAACTAGCATTTAATGTCACTAAATGTAAAGTGATCACCTTCTCCAGGTTACAATTGCCTCTAACGACAGTATATACGTTGGAAGGATTACCATTGGAGAGGGTAAATGAGCTCCGTGATCTGGGACTCGTCATGGATACACGTCTCAACTTCCGAGAACACTTCTTACATATCTGTAAAAATGCGAACAAGACGTTGGGTTTCATAATGAGAACTGCGTCACAATTCCGTGATGTAAGCGTAGCAATTTTGTTATACAATGCCTTCGTTCGTAGCAAACTGGAGTATGGTGCAATAGTTTGGAACCCACGCGAGGCAAAATACAGTATGATGATAGAGAGGCTCCAACGCAAATTTGCCAGATATATCTACAAGCGAATGTACGGCTATTACCCCTATCTTTTTCCTTCTCTATTCGTTTCAGGGATGATTGGGTTCTATACATTAGAATTAAGACGGGAGTTACAGCTCATCATCCATTACTGTCTGCTGCTGCGCAATAAGGTAAACAATCCTAATGTACTGGGTGGCATGGGACTGTTTGTCCCTAACGGATATGTGCGTGCGGGTCGTCGACGGCATCGGCTGTTTGCATGCCCTGTGCCGCGAACTCAACACGCGCGCAACGCGCCAACGTTGAGGGCGCTCTCTCTTTTAAATGCATTTGTCCACGAGTTCCAACATGTCGACATTTTCAATGATTATTTAGGTACTATTGAACTTTCTGTAAAATTATATTTAAGTCATAAATTAAGATAGTAAGCGTTTTGGCGTATGCTGTAAGAATACTATTATAACTGAATTGTAAATAAATAAATAAATAAATAAATAAATAAAGTCTAGTGTAACTCTTCATTTTAATAGAGAAGATGTTTGGTAGGTACCACCAGTTTGGCTCTAGTGTGATCGAGTCCGGCATACCCCTTCGCCCTTCCCCGGGGTGAAGGAAGTTCCATGTAGAATTTCCACTGGACACCAAAAAAAAAAGAGGTAAAACCAGTTTGGGAACCCGTTACTAAAATAATAAATTCCCAAACAACATACCATACTAAAAAAAAAACATCAAGACATTGTGTGTTATTATTGTGTGCATCGAAATAGAGTTTTTTCATTAGAATTGTACGGTAGATAAAATTAAATAACTTTAAAAATCTGTAACGACGCCTATCACCTTAGTCATCTTGCGACCACGAATGCTGCTAAGTATTCGAAGCTACAAACAAAATCTATAATATACGCGGTGCAATTTAAAAGTGTTCTATCATGAGTAATAATCGCCAGAACCTAAGACATTTATAAAACAATTATCAATGATTATTATCATAATAATAACAAATCAAGACAGTAGTTCACAGTCAAAGTTGAGTTTCAAGAGAATCAACAACAGCAATAGAACGTAAAGCATACCCGATGGAATCCAATGATGACATTCATTTCATCATATCATCATATCAGCCACAGGACGTCCACTGCTGAACAAAGGCCTCCCCCTTAGATTTCCACAACGAGCGGTCACATGCCGCTCTCATCCAACGACTCTCAGCGACCTTCACCAGATCGTCTGTCCACCTCGTTGGAGGTCGTCCCACGCTGCGTTTTCCGGTGCGCGGTCTCCATTCGAGAACCTTTGTGCCCCAACGGCCATCAGTTCTACGAGCAATGTGCCCTGCCCATTGCCACTTCAGTTTACTAATCCTTTCAGCTATGTCGACAACTTTAGTTCTTCTACGGATCTCCTCATTTCTGATTCGATCTCGTAGAGAAATACCAAGCATAGCTCTCTCCATAGCTCGCTGAGTGACCTTGAGCTTTCTTATGAGGCCCATTGTGAGTGACCACGTCTCTGTTCCATATGTCATCACTGGTAACACACACTGGTTAAAGACTTGCGTCTTGAGGCATTGCGGTATTGTTGACGAAAAGACGTTGCGAAGTTTCCCGAACGCTGCCCAGCCGAGTCGGATTCGACGATTGACCTCTTTCTCGAAGTTGGACATTCATTTGATTGTAAATAAATAGGTTATTATTACCCAAGTGAAAAAAAAAAAACATTTACAGTGAATTATATTTTTTGTGGCAGTACAATAGGGAAAAGAAAGATTTTTTTCTTGTGTGGATAAGTAGTTCTTAAACTAAAATATGGCATACGTTCAAGAGCTAACTATCAAGTTAATGACATTAGGAAGCGCAGACTATGTTCGATGGTCGTAAGTGATTGCATTACCTCGATAATGTGCGTAGAATGTACTAACTGGTGAGACTAGACTCCATTCTTAAGGCTCGATCAGGCTGGAAACCTTTTGACAACCAATAATATCGTAACTCTACCCAAGGAAATTTAAAACTTTGTGTTCATTTATGCAGAGTTGATTATTGACAAAAATATATTTAGCAAGATCCATGAGAAAATAATAATTGTAGATATAGGTTGTACAACTATTATTTATTTGGTTTTTCTTTTTTAATTGAAACGTGGGCTACTTTACACACTAGGATTTCCCTGTGTCGTGGGTACAGTTCACAGACATATATTTCACATGCACAAACACAACCCGCAACAACTATCTGTAGATCATACAAATATTTTTAGGTGCGGGTGCGTAGCCCAGAAAACCAGTCGCTCAACCACGGTGCTGACCATGCCGTCAAATTACAGAACGAGAATCAAAACTTAAGTAGAACTTGAGTCAAATTGCATCAATCGAATATAAACATGGACTCAGTACGTGGGGTTCATATATGATTAACGCAAGCTAGACTAGAGATTTACGGTTTAGATTTTTGTTCTGTAATACGGGCCGTAGTGTCGATTTTACCGCAAAACCTATCGGTCAATAGGAATGGACGTCAGCAAGTGAATAATATCACATTTTATACTCACATCAATTTACAATATACAGTATCGATTTAATAAAGAATTGCTATTCAGTTTAGAAAGAAAGCTCAAGGTCACTCAGCGAGCTATGAGCTATGGAGAGAGCTATGCTTGGTGTTTCTCTACGAGATCGAATGAATCAGAAATGAGGAGATCCGTAGAAGAAATAAAATTGCTGACATAGCTGAAGGATTAGTAAACTGAAGTGGCAATGGGCGGGGGCACATTACTCGTAGAATTGATGGCCGTTGGGGCAATAAGGTTGAGTGGAGACCACGTACCGGAAATCGCAGCATGGGACGACCTGGTGAAGGTTTGTCAGCACAGTTGGTGCAGTGGCTGATACAGTCGACTGCTGCGCTCCGGGTCGTGGGTTCGATTTCCACACGGAACAAATATTTGTTTGATCTGCAGGTAGTTGTTCCGGGTCTGTGTGTATTGTATGTGGAATTCATAAAAAATAAATGCAATGGGCACGATGTCGCTTACCACGAGGCGAATGACTTGCTCGTCTAGTAGCAATGTTATATAAATAAATAAAAAATAAAACACAAATATGCTTCACCTAAGACCCTAAATACACTCCAAGTCCAAAAACAGAGAATGAATGCCAAAATGGCCGTTTATAAGTATATAATGTCCTTGATCAACACATTAACCAATTCAAGAGAAAGAATACAGGCTTCACAAAGTCTGTAGAGTGTGAACATGTCCTAAACAAACACATCCATTTTCTTCGCTTCGAACTCAAGTCCTCGCGAAGCAGAACTGGGGTGCAATTCCTTAAGCTCAAACATCCATACATCCTTGAATACGGAATCGAAATAACTGTGATAACCCAATTTTGGCATTCGCTAAGACTGGTCCTCATGACTCACTGTCAGTAACGCATCCTTGAATAGCTTCAATCATGTCTTAGCTAATAACAAATTGGTTTCACACCGTTATTTCGATTCCGTATTCAAGGATGTTTGAGCTTAAGGAATTACACCTCTGATGTAGTACCAATAATGTTTCGTGAGGCTGTTGAAATTAAAAAACATCCTAATTTCAATAGATAATGTGAATGGTTACTGCGTGCATCTGAGTGATTTTTTATTGGAATTATATGGTAGATAAAATAACTTTTAAAATCTGTAATGGCGCCTATTGCCTTATTCATCCTGCGACCACGAAAGCTGCGAAGTGTTCGAAACGTTTGGTAAAACATAATCTGCAATATACGCGATTTAGTCCATTGTGTTTATTATAATTTCCCAATTCATTGACTGTTCGCCACAAAGATGCGGTCCACTCGTAACTTGAAGACTTCTAGATGATAATAATTATTGGGACACACAAAACTTGGTCAGACTCCACTCCTAAGAAGTATGAATGTGGAATGCCAGTTTTTTTTAATGTCCCACACTAGTATTTAAACTCCTCTGCCGTGTGTATAGTTTACAGACATAAATCTCACATCCAGACCCGAAACAACTATCCATAAATCATGCAAATATTTGTTCTGTGCGGGCATCGAACCCGTGACAAGTAGCGCAGAAAGTCAATTGCTTAGCTACTGCGCCAACCATGCCATCAAATATGTCGTGGTCATTTCGCTTCAAGTCCTGGCATCGCGGCCATAATTCATTTTAACAAATACCTAAAACATGTTTTGGGAAAGGAAATCGTTTCCATTGTAGATTTTGCTTTAGTGGTTTCGGGAGAAAAATAAATTTTATTTGTGTAAATATGTTTGCTATGTCACAAAAGTATATCTAGCCCTCAGATAACACTTCATCATTTCGGCCGAATGAAGTCCACTGCTGGACACAAGGATCCCCAAAAGATCACCCCAACGACCGATATGGGTGTGTTGTGGGCTCATTGGGGAGTTTTACCATAATCGCCACGCTTGGCAGACGGGTTTGCGATCGCAGTTGGATTGTTAATGTACTTGAAGGACGCTGCTGCCCATCCTCCGGCGAATCCCTTAGTGACTTTTACGACACCCACGGGAGGAGATGGGGTGGTGGTACTCTGAGCCGGCACCATACGGTTTATTTTAAGATAATACTTGGGTCACGTGCTCGTAGAACTGATGGCCGTTGGGGCACAAAGGTTCTCGAATGGAGAACGCGCACCGGAAAACGCAGCGTGAGACGACCTCCAACAAGGCGGACAGATGACCTGGTGAAGGTCGCTGGGTGTCGTTGGATGAGAGCGGCATGTGACCGCTCGTTTTGGAAATGTAAGAGGGAGGCCTTTGTTCAGCAGTGGACGTCCTGTGACTGATATGATGACTTGGGTCTTAGAAATCATCTATTCAACCTTGTGTCGAGGCAAGCAAGTCATTCTTGCTTGGTGGTAAGCGTCGTGCCTGGCCATACCAATTGTAATTATCGGGACTTGTCCCACGTGGCACCCAGCAGTCATCTCGAGACATTAGTTATTTAGTCTGTTAAGTCTATTAATTTCACTAGTCACAGTGGCCTTCAAACCGTAAAAGGTTTATTAAAGGCTACTGCTTGGCGGCAGAATATACCGCTGCGGTGGTACCTTTTTTATATATGGGGGGCTAACGACTTTAGTGTGACCAGGGGGTTCCTGGTCACACTAAAGCCGTTCACTGGTGCCAAACCCATAGGCACATCTCAGAGAGGGTGACTGTAAAGCGGTTGTTTTAATATATAATATTTAGTTTAATTATAAATAGTGTGTATAGATTTAGTTTTAATGTGTAAATAAATATTATTTGTTTTTTCATTATACTCCCAATTACTACTACCTACTTAAGAAAGTTTTAATCATTCTTTTATTTTTAAGCCCCATACAGATTTACGTTTGTGATTAAGATTAGGAGACAATAATAATACGGTTGATATGCTTAAAGTTAAAATGCCTTTCAGGTTTTTTCAGTATTCAACATCGTATCAAAGGACGTCCACTACTGAACATGGGCTTCCCTATAGATTCCCACGATTGTGTCATCATTTTAGGAAGAATTTGCTAGTACTCATCACGCTTGGCTGGTGGGTTGTTGAGCGCAGTATGGCTACTGTTCCACGGAAGAGACGCTGCTGCCCATCCCTCTGGTTTGAGGTTTCTTACGGCTGAAATTAATAATCGATCTAATCCAAAATCTTTGGATTGCGGATTACGGATGTGTCTGTTTTTTGTGTTAACTGGGATCGCAACACAACAACGGATGAGTTTCAAAATCTTAAATCTGAAGATTTTGGATTAGATTGATTATTTATTATTTTCGCCCGTAGTCGCCTTTTACGACATCCACGGGAGGAGATAGAGTAGTGCTACATTCTTAATTCAAATACTAAACGGATAGATCATTGTATACTTTACCATTATCTTAAAAAAATATCTGTACTCCCTCCGAACGTTGCCTTAGTCTCTGCTTCATATATTGGCAAACATCGTTTAATACGATTACTTAGAGCTTTTACATTGGAACCTCTTTGATGTGTGAGGTCAAGCAGATTATTGAATAACTATCCATTGCCTGCGGATAGGCCCAAGTATACGGTAAATAGACGTTTTCGTTTGAATCCATTATGAAGGGAACAGTTCGTTTCTAGGGTTACGTACGTCATAATGAAAAACGGAATCCATATAAGATGAGTTTTGTTTTGTTGTGCTTCTCGTAGACTTTTGACGTAATGTGCTTGCTTAACCAGTCGTTTCCAGCGAAGCCAAAAGAGGCCTCCAGCCAGAGGTTGTTTTATAAGAACAGTTCGTGAATTGTTTTATTTATTGAACCTGGTGACGAGTCGAGCACGTCATTCACGTGGTGGTAAGCGTCCACACATAACAATTGATGGCGGCGTGACGCCATACTGCGCTCGTTACCTCAACACATTCGTTCTTCTGTCTCTTATGTCCAGTAATTTCACTCGCTACAGTATCTTTCTAACCGGAACACCACCATGTTTTAAGTTTAAACACTGGCTACTGATTGGCGCACTCTTGCAATAAGAGACCTTCCACCGGTGTCCATCTGTCAGACCTGTTTTAAGGTTATTTTACTGAAAAAGGTTTAAGGTCACCATCATCATCCACCCACTGCTGAACAAAAGCCTCCCCCATAAATTTACACAATTGTTTCATCAATTTGGGTGGTGTTTGTCGATACTCACCACGCTTGGCAAGTGGGTTGGTGAGCACAGTATGGCTACTGTTCCACAGAAGGGACGCTGCTGCCCATCCCTCTGGTTAAGAGTCCCTTAGGCGCCTTTTAAGACATCCCACGGGAGGAGATAGAGTGGTGCTATATTCTTAATCCGGACACCACGCGGATTAAGGTATCAGGTTGAAATTAATATCGAATGTAAAGGTCTGGCGCCGAACTGCTGTAAATATTTCAGTTTATATTTTTACCCAGTAAAAATATACATTCCTTCAAAGCGTATTTTATATACTGGGAGTATCACTAGTTACTAGTACTCACTAGTTGATCATCAAAAACCTATAACGTACTTCCCGGTGTCCTACAATCTTAAATTGGGTACACAGGGAGCTCTTTTGGCACAACTGAAGGAATAAATCTGAAAATTATTAAATTGCCAAATGCCGTTTGGAATCATTACGAGACAAACTTATAATTGCGGCTAGTTTCATATACTGCACTACGCGAGGGCTCGAAAAATAAAAGTTTGTGGCATATAGACGTGCCCATACATACATAATACAATATGTAAAACATGTAATGGAAGGGAACCGTCACTGGGCGCGAGTCCTACCCGCCCTTGACCGTAATTTCATGTCTATTATAGGTAGTATTGAAAACAAGCCTTTTTATATTTGGCATGTGAATCTGAGATAAAGATTGAATGTGAATATAATGCGAGTATTTTTCTCCTAGATTTCATTAGTCAATAGTCAAATATCCACTCATAGCTTGGACTCGCCGTAAACAATCGGTGAGGTTAAGCAACGCTCGGCGTGGTCAGTCTATAGATGGGGGACCACATAGTGGTAGTTGAACTGAGCGTCTCCTTGCTGCGGAGGGCAAAATCATCGGTACCGGTTATTGTCATTATACGACGGTCGTTAAGCCAAGTCAGCCAATGCCTTTAAGAGGCTTAAACAACTCTAATACAAGATTGGTCTCTAACCACGCGAAAAAGAAAAGAATAATAGCAATTTTTTTATTCGAATGAACCAATTGCTGGCACTTATGAAACGTCAAAATTTGGGTTACACCAAAGATATAGTATTACCTACGTACATAGATAGAGCCTATTAAGTTGAACAAATGTCCAGTTATAAAGACCTGTCATCCTAATACGAGCGTTACGTGTGATAAAAAGAGAAGGCACGAATTCTTTTGAGTATCTAATGGCAACATTCCCTCAAGTCATGAACATAACCTATCCTTCATAGATTTATTCATTTGTGTCATAATTTTGGGGGGAAGGTGAGGCGGGTTGGTGAGCGCAGTATTGCTACTGTTCCTCAGAAGGGACGCTGCTGCCTATCCCTCTGCTTTAGAGTCCCATAGGTGCCTTATGCCTATGCCTCACAACATCCACGAGAGGAGATGCGAGTGGTGCTATATTTTTTATCCGGACATCACACGGGTAAGTTAAACAAGTTACTCAACTATACATTAGCCCAGCAAAAAGGTCGGTAATAAAGTCTGTGTATGCATGTAAACAAAATAGAGGAAGTGAGTGTTGCAGTTCAACTTAAAACTGAATGTAAAGAGGCTTTACGACTAAGTCTAGTTGTGGACTACGTTAGTCAAAGAAAATTGAAAGTAAAGAAAACGTGTATCATATTTGTTTTTAAAAATAAAATAGCTTTTGCTTATTTAAGAACATTATTTTCATTTTATATCTGACCGATTGTGTGATCCAACTGTCATGATAAATTAGTTTTTTAATTTTATTTCGTTAGAATAATGCTCTCAAATTACAAAAGTACACCAAAGCGAAAGAATCATGGCGAGTCCCAAACATTGATTTGTACAAAAAATAAAGAATTTTAGAGATGTTGAAATGGCGTGCTAATTGGTATTTGGTGCCTAGAATAGCCTTAGGTATTTAAAATATCTTCGAACCCCGCAATAAAAGTGTAATTTATTTTATGATTCCTAACTTTTCTGAACGCGATTATATTGCCACTTGACTAGTATGACACGATCAGAAAATATTCATGTTCCAAATAATTCCTTGGTTCTAAAAATATTTTAAATGTCATAAGTTATTATTTATTTAGGAACTAAGGATTAGTAAAACTATTCCAAGTTCCCTAAAAATCTTTATTTTTGGGTAGAAATCCGGCATGATCTTTTAAACATCTAATATATAAATAGTCTTTCAATTATATAAACATTATACCAACATCTGTAAGCCAAATTAAAGTTAAAACGGTTAAGAATTACAATCTAATCCAAAATCTTTAGATTTAAGATTTTGAACTTTCTGTGTTTTGTGTAAAGATCACACAACACAAAAAAAAAACAGACAAATCTTTAGCCCAAATCCAAAGAATTTGGGCTAAAGATTTGTAAAAATTAGATTGATTATTAATTTCGGCCATTAATCTTTAGTGGTGCATTCGTGAAACTTCACCTAATAGCTCGCGCACACTCGCTGCGTCCTGCTTCCGTTACGATTGCGTTCCTGAAATCTTTCAGCAAGACGGTACGTACAGGTTAATTAGTTATCCCCTTTGGGCACATGTCTAATGTCATTGTGAAATCACATAGCGGCTGAAACTAGTTCAGACTTTCACTAGTGGCTAATTGAAGAGGATTACCCAACATAGATGACTGGTAGAGACGTGTGCGAAAAAAAACACCTATCTTAAAACAATACATTTAAATAATAATCGTGTTTTTGATGTGAAATGTCCAATGATGCGCCTGTGGGCCGTATGGTACGTCATAGTAGGCTTCTATGGTACGTCGCGATGTTTCATTCAACCAACCTCGTAATTTGTCAGCTCTCTACCTTCCCGGCGCTCGCCTATTTACTTCTGTAAATCATTATTAAAGCTCAATTTAATATAATTATTTTACTATCAAATATTACCGTGTGGTGCCGGCTCAGAATGCCACCACCCCATATCCTCTCGTGGGTGTCGTAAAAGTCGACTAATGGATTGGCCGGAGGATGGGCAGCAGCGTCCTTCGAGTACATTAACAACTCAACTGCGATCGCCAACCCGTCTGCCAAGCGTGGCGATTATGGCAAAACCCCCCAACGAGCCCACAACACACCCATATCGGTCATTGTGGTGATCTTTGGGGGAGGCCTGTGTCCAGCAGTGGACTTCATTCGGCCGAAATTATACTATCAAATATCTCAATATATGTATTACTTTCAATGTCGCTTCCATCAATGAAAATGAATACTTCAATAAAAATAAATACCATTGTTATACATGCGCCTCTGTTTTTGATATGCGACTCTATCGTCTTTTATAACGTGTAACATTTTAAACTATGACATTTCAAACTTATTGAAAAAAAATATGTCAATGGCTATCTACGTTCATCCCTTGATGTAAAAATACGGTACAATTTTTTTATTTTATTGTAGTTTAGTAGTTAACTTTTGTGCTCATACAACAATACATATTCCATTTGCTTTTTATTTTGTTTTTTCGAGTGATAAAATAAATATGCATTTAAAAAAGAACAAGTCGACCAACCTATACTCATGTTGGAAGAGATTCTGATACTAAGAAAAAAAAAATAGCTATTTCAGTAACGCCCTTCCTACGTATGTAAGGATAAAAGTAGCACTGACAGACATTTTATATAAAATCTATGTACTTAGCAGACAATATTAAGAAATACATATGTGACAAAGAAATTACATAATTATGCAGTACACCAAATCAGTAAATAGTTGTCGCTAGCCATTTGGTAACCTACTTATACGTATCTTTCTTTCTCAGTGTAAATTTAAAAATACAAGCCATATGAGAACCACCTCTTTTTTAAACTCGTTTAAAAAGACAACCGATTTATATATTATAAAACATGGACATGAACATATAAACTGTCGATAACAGACAAGTAAAATCTTTTGGATTATTTAGTGCATGTGTCTTATGAACGTAACGACTGTAGAATTGTATGAAAGTTTTTATTACACAAAGTCTACTACTAGCACCTTCTTCTCATACTCATACATAGTTCTTATAACGATTATCCATGTGGTTTCTATATTAAGAATATAGCTATATCTCCTCCCGTGGATGTCGTAAAAGGCGAATAAGGGATTCTCAACCAGAGCGGCCATCCGTCAGCAGCATCCCTTCTGTGGAACAACAGCCATTCTGCGCTCACAACCCACTGCCAACCCTGGAGAGTACCAGTGGTAAATTCTCCCCAAAATGACATTACAATGTATGGCATGGGCAGCAATAGATGACCTTTGGCTGATAAGATGATGTATTATAGTCCTCACAAAAGAAAAAAGCGTCAGATAATCGATAGCTAGCCATCGCGAGAGTCAATTGAAACGTCATGAAATTCAATTTTATAAGCTCATTGCACCTACGATTTTTCTAATCCGATTAATCATTCTTATTTTAAAGAACAAGATATCAATTCGATGATACACCCAAATCATTTTATGGCGTATTTATTGATGTTACTCATTTAGGATACTTATATTTGAGATCCGTGAAATTTTTAATTGCGTTTAATGTTTTTGTTACTTTTTTACTACACCTACGTAAGTAATGTTTAATCAGAAACATTTTCCGAATTTATTCAAAATTCGGTAAAGCTATTATATCGACTGGCTGTATTCCATTGAAATCCAGTTGTTTTCGAGTTCAAATGGGCCACTAAGGTGATGCGTCCGATTCGCCAGCACTGCTCGATAATGCATTGTCCAGTTACGCGAACACCCCCGAAAATACAGCATGCGAAAAAAGCCATCCTCGCCTCCTCCCGCCAGCATTAATGTCCCCCCCACCTCGCACTAAGCTTCTTTTTTTAATACATAACTTTTTTTCAAGATGCATTTTTACATGTTTCGGCCTAAAACTTTACACACCCAGAAGTGAGAGCCGATGGAAACGGTAACGCCTATCGGCGCTCGGATTTCTCACTCGCGCGCGAGCCTCGAGCCCGCCGGACGATAGTGGCGCGAGCGAAACGGACACATCCGTGGCCACTGCTTCGTCTTAAACTAAGATTAAGGTTCTATTCCGCTTTTCCGAACGCAGATTCTAAGTTCAAACGCATGTAGCGTCAACATTTCAACACCTAGAGTTGATTCCTGTCGCACTACTGCGTACTACATTGACTAAAATAATTAAAACTTATTTAATGAAACGCAGTCACTGAAATAAGGCGAAAGCTATATGTCTCACTCTAGCGTCCAGTGCGAAGGCATTTGCGCTACGACAATTGAGTTGAGTTGAATTGAATTGAGTTGGTTAAACTGTAAAAATGGTCGGGCGGGCATAGCCGCGCGAGAGAGAGACGAACGAAAGGCGTGTTGGCCGAGACCGCTGCCTTCTTCTCCTCGACTTACGCCGAGTCGCGACTAGTGAACGTCAGCGTACTGACGTGGACGGCCGTATTTGCGTTTGTTCGTGTCACGTTTGACAGTTTGAAAAAAAAAAACGTTTCGCGCGTCTTCTGTCATTCTGATTTGAAACTTTCGAGTGCGTTCGGATTTCGGACTGAGTGTTGTTGTACGATTAATTAAGATTCTATTTGAAGGAAACTGATACCGTGCTTGCAGTGTAATAATTAACTATCGGCTTGGACTAGCCGCTGAGACGCTATAAAGTGATGAATCAGCGAGCGCCGGCTAATTAACAACGTCACTGCTACGAAAACAAATCTAAAGCTCTAACTACTTCCATTTAGTTTCTGGGATATTGTAAGTGTTAAGTTTTGTATTGATATAACATTTTTATTCTGCTTTGGTTTTTCTTATCACTAAGTTTTGGTTTGATTATTGTTAACATATTTTTATTTCCAAATTTAGGTTTGATTTATAACTAAGGCATTTGTAATGAATGCAAACATTTTATCAATGTATCAGAAAATATATTAAAAATATTTTCGTATTGTCAAATAGTGACTTATATTTTATTTTATCGTCAAATCATTTAAGAAAATGACAGGCGAGCAATGTAGTGCGATTTAAAAAAATATCGAACTATGTAAAAAAGTTTTTTACTCGTATCGGGAAAATGACGGACTGGTCATATTTTTGACGTTCCAAAGAGGAAAAGTTACCGCGGGGCGGGGCGACCGAAGCCAAACAGCTGATTGGTTCAACTACATGTGTCACGTTTTTCTGTAGGTATTTTTTTACTTTTATTATTTTGTTGAAACAACTATTTTCGCGGCTACTATTCTTTTTTTAAAGTCACCATGCATTTTAATTTGTGGCACCAAAATTATTATATAACCAAAATTATATATTATTATTAGGAATGGGAAAAAATTAATATTCATTTCGACGGCTCAACACCTAATTTGAAAAGCAATTTGATTGTAACGATAAAACAGGTGCAGTATCATTAGACCATGAATTTATAGCTACATCATTAATTTTCTCATTATTATGATATTAAGTGGATCGTTATTCATTACATCATTTTGTTATCAGTTATCACCCACTCACATTCATGATAAGAATCTCTATTGTTCTCACAATACATCACATATTTTACAAAAATTTATGTATGTAAGTACATACCTACTTATCTAATATCTTGTAGACTGGTTAAATTTTTTGACGACCTAATGAAACTGTTAACTAATTGTACTTATATGAATCTTAACGTACCTATATCTACTCTTCACATATTTGTATGACGTATTAAATAAAACTAAAAAACAATTAAAGTACGCACAAAAATATTTTTTTATGCAATATAGGTAATGCTTATCTGTGACATCATCATCATAACCGCCAAATAAACGTCCACTGCTGAACAAAGGCCTCTACTATAGATTCCCACAATCGTGTCGTAATTTTGGGGGGAATTTGCCAGTACTCATCATACTTGCCAGGCGGGTTTTTGAGCGCAGTATGGCACAGAAGGGAACGCTGCTGCCCATCCCTCTGCTTACCTTCTTCTTCTTCTTCTTCTTCCCTTTGTCGCCTTTTACCGACATCCTCGGGAGAAGATGGAGTGGTACTTTATTCTTAATCTGGACACCACACGGATTACAGATTATCTGTGTTGCAAGTAAAAAATAATGTCAGCTTACAACTTCATACAAAAGAAATAGTTTCTTAAAAGGAAGCCTTTACCTACCTAACAGTAAAAAAAAACTCAGCAACGAAAATAATTAAACAGAGGACATAAAATCATTCAAACCGCGAAAAATGAGTCATCAATTCGGCCGAATGAAGTCCACTGCTGGACGCAGGCCCCCCCCAAAGATCACCACAACGCCTGATATGGGTGAGTTGTGGGCTCATTGGGGGGTTTTGCCATAATCACCACGCTTGGCAGACGGGTTGGCGATCGCAGTTTACTTGTTAATGTACGCAAAGGACGCTGCTGCCCGACCTCCAGCTAATCCCTTAGTCGACTTTTACGACACCCACGAGAGGAGATGGGGTGGTGGTATTCTGAACTGGCACCACACGGCAAGAAAAAAAGAGTAATATGAAAGTTTTAAGAAAGACCTATATAATTTCCTTACATAAAGTATTAAAAGCATTCATTCAAACGCATTAAAGGAATGGTCAAACTAAGTCGAATATCGTGCGGGACGCGAGACGGATCAATAAACTCTCTCTGCCAGTCTTACAGCATAAAGGACGGGTCAAACTCAGGCGAATCGCTAAGTCTATTATGACACTTTAATACAATGTTTACGTGCGTTTGCCAGTTATGTCCCATGTTATATACCGAACGCGATACACTTCAGTTTAGCTAGGTCCTTAATAAAAATCGTATTACCTTCACTGTACAATAATAATTTTAAAAAATACAAAATACCAACGCATTAGATATAATGATAAAAATATGTTTCTAATATTTTCTACATAATGATGTTCAAATAAAATTTAAAAATACCCATTTTTACGTTCGAAATAATAATAATAGAACATTTTCTTTTTATTCAATATCACATAGCTCTGTAATTGTAGTCATATCATATGAATTAAAAAATGTAATAAAAATAATTTGAACTGATGGTAGTTTCCTTTTTTAAGTACCTATGTTTACATATTTTATGTTTTTATTGGTAATAATTATTTTATTGCTTAGATATAATTAACATATAATTCCTTGTATATATACAAAAGTAATAATGCATTAAATAATAGAAAGGACATAACCAATTCCAGCTCTCTGGTTACGGGTACCTAATGTGCGGGTAACAGGTTTTAAACCTAAGATTTAAAATTAAGATCTAAAGTACTTACTACGATTAAATTAGTCTAATAAAAGCCTGAAAAATCATTTAATCATTAATAAGTAGATACAACACCAATGGCATTGCTCCCTTTTTGCCTTTTATCGCTTCCTGTTTTTGACGTTCCATTGTAACAACAATCTATATAGTCTGTGTACAATAATTCATTATTGTTTTATCTGAATACTAAATAATTATTTATTTATTATTCAGTTATTTATCATCAAATATACGTAACAAGAAAGACGTACGCATTATGTACGTATTTACATATACAATACGCGTCTAAGTAATTCTAAGATCGAACTACTTTTTTAAATGTCTACTGAGTTAAATAGTACGATGTTATTTCTTTGAGATGAATAAGGGTGGCGATCATTTACAAAAAATATCGGCATTTAATTCGATTAGAGTCCATAATTTCTTTTACTTAAAATCGATATTTATTCGTTTTTACATTCAATGTATGTATGTATTCAATGATTAAAAAGTATAGGTTTACATAGTTTATGTAAATGTGCAGACTTATTTTTAATTTAACAGTCGATGTTATGATGCAGTCATTTCACTTCTGATTTAGTTAACAGGTTTATGTATTACCGTAAGCATTTACGCACTCACCAAATTAAGTAAAAAATTGTCATTTCGTTAGGTAACTACTTGTCTTGGATGCGTTCAAATAGTAAAAATATTTCGTGGCTATGTTCTTACCGAACCAAATAAAAAAACCAGTCTTATTCTTCAGTTTCCAATTCCAGCACATATCAACTATCGATAAATCGATATCAGATCGCCATCCCTACTTACACCTCTCTGTCTTATGAATGTAATACCTATACCTAATTAAACGAAAGATACTTCGTGAATAGTGACAAAACTATACCCTTATCATGAAGTATCACAAGAACAACTTGTTAAGTATGTTCATTTCACAACACTAAAACAAAACAGTGAAATCCAGTGAAACTTCCTGCAGGTAAACAGAATATAAAGAAAATATTAAAATTAAAAACTGTCTTCCTATAAACTGGCTTCTCAGCTTTCTGACTCCAGAAACTTATTTTATCGATACACTATAAAATACAGCTATTGCAAAAATATATCAATTTTTGTTGCACATTGATTTGGACTACCTACTACCTCCTACATGATTTTTTTGTCGATAGTAATTTACAAAGAAATAAATTATCAACAACAGTATTTAAGTAAAAGGAAGATTTTTACTATGAACAGTGTCCAACATCTCCAAAAATGTCAAAGTGTATAGGGGATAAAATCATTCCCACACATATCGATGTCTTTTCTTTAGCACAATGAGGTCCTTATAACCAGTTGCGTTCACAGATTTGTAAACGATTAGTGAAGTTAAGCATCTAGGCGCGGTCAGTCTATGTATGGGTGATAGCATAGAAGTCTTCAAGCTTCGGAGGGTACTTAAATCGTCGGTCGCTGTTATCATTTAGCTTAGTCGGAGGTTTTTAGGCAGCTTGAACCACTGACACAAGCTTGGCCACTAACCAAACGAAAAAGAAACAAGAAAAGAAGAAGTAAAACATTATTTTTCTTTTGTTAATAGAGTAAAATTAACAATCGAAAACATTAATTAATTATTCTCTGTCCAAATCATTGATATTTCGAAGTGAACCGCAAAGAGCCAAACGTAAGCCTCTCTACGTTGTCACAGACTAATCTATTCGTTAGTTGTATTTAGACGTGATCGCATCATTTTATTCCTTTGAATTCTTAGTCCATTGTACCTAATTAGAGTATCTCACGTGACTCATTTGTATCCCAACTTCGTTGCCATGAATCAGTCATTTTAATTGTACACGCGGTCATTAATTCTGTGGCTTTGATTAATATTTAGATTCTTCAATTGGTACAAGCTACAATCATCGACCACGATTTCTGTATTTGTATATATAAGGCACCAAGACGACTTTATTTTTAACATTAAAACGTTGGAAATGGAAACATCTCGCCATTTTACGACAAACAGAACACCGTCTCTGACATCAACTTTTATAACCGTTCAAACAATTACATCTGATCGCGGTGTCCCCTAGCGACTAGCCAGCAAGCACGCCGAGAGCGACAGAGACAACCATAAACTACTCAGCTACGCCCATCAATGTCTAATTGCTTTTATTATTTTAAGGCATCGTAATCATTATGGCCGCAATAAAAATTGTAATTACTTCTCATTAGTTCAATTAAGAATTTTCTAGACACGGTTTAGTTGATATGTTGATTGCAAAATGGTTTGGTCCAGTGATGCATTGTGTTGAGAAAGCGGATTTTTATTACTATTACGTTATTATTAATTCCCTTGTCTGTGGGTGAAATCTGATGTCGATAATCAATAAATTTTATGAGTGTTAGACACGGCTCGTATCAATCAATATTAATGATCATTCCGAAATTTGGAACTAATCGACGTATTTTAATTTTTAATATCCATAAGTTCAAATCTTTCCGAATAGGTACTTAAACGGCTACAATTCGAATTTTAAAACGGTTTTGTTTAAACCGACGAAACGGTTTAGAACAAATTCAAAAATTACGTGCGTTTAATTTTTTAACATTATACGTCTATAAAAAGTATCGTAACTACAAAAATAATAGAGTCCATAAAACAGTCGATGTAATTCGTAAAAAGAAACCCGCTGAGAAATTAAACCGCGAAGTGTCGGCTACGACGCGTGAAGATTCATAAAAGGAACGCGTATCACGTGCTTGATAGAAAAAGTTTACGAAAAAGTTTTCATGCACGTGGCTAACACGTGGTCTTGGGTGAAAAATCGCGCAGGCCCCGCGCGTTCCTTGCTCCTCCCCCCTCCGCCACCTCGGTACCGAGGGAGATCTCTCGCCTGAGAAGTCCTTTCTCAACGAACGGTCTAGGCGGGAAGATGCGGACTTCAGGATATTAAAGTTTAGTATTATTACGTCGACTTGAATTTTCCGTTCCTTTTTAGTTTATTTCGTTATATGCTATTTCTATACAGTTTCTTATTGTACAGTTGCGGCGGCAGTCCCCAGGACGGCGGCAAGCTGTTTTACCCCTACTTGAAGACGTCTTCCCTACAAAGGGACTTCCTATTTGCCAGTGGCTCCGGTACGTAGCTTGTAGTTAGGCACAGTTTATTTGTAGATCACAATAGACTTGATAAACGCTAAGTGGACTAATTGATTAAACCTACTTTTTGAAATAAGGCTACGGATTCTAAACATAACTAGAAAGGATTTCTTAAAATTACTAGATAGTGTCAGATTAGCTAGTGATGTACGAATAAAAAGCATTCTAATGAATAAACAGGCCGTAGGTATCGCATAACAACATTTCACAAAATATTCGGACAAAGAAAAACCAAATTACTTATATAGTAATGTCTTAGGTCTTATTTGAACACAACAATCAAGGTGAAAGTTTTAAATTAATTCGGTTTCATTATAAAAACTAACTTGCATACGGTTGAAGTAATTAAAATTGTCAATGCATAAATTATGTGAAGCGCGTAATAACAGCTTTTGTACGCATTTGTAAACTATTTTATCTTAAGTACGATCTCTGTTACGACGTGAGTAGCATTAAGGGCCAGTAAAAACTATTTACAATCGACTACAAATATTTGTTTATGTGAAGTTAATTCTTTAAAAGTAATATCCATATTATTTATCGATACAGTCGATTGTAGGGATCAACTGAATTAGTTTACGTACTGAGTGATGGCTCACGTCATTTGACATATGGAATCGATTAAATTTTATCGATTTAACGATGTGAGCTTTTGTCAATATCAATTATAGGATTACCGGCGACCACACAGCCTTTTTAATGGACGTCTGAAAGAAAATTAATTTTTGTTTTACCGATCTAAGTACATATTTAGGTTTTTTTTTAATTTAGCAAAGAATTCAAATTTGATAAATCATTGGTATTCGAAAATGATTACGGTAAATTTTACCGAAATATTTTTTATTAAACAATTTTTTGTTTTTTTTTTCTAAACTTTGCCCCACACTAGGATTTCTCCTGCGTCGTGGGTGCGTTTACAGACATGAATTCCACATACAATACACCCAGACCCGGAACAACTACCTGCAAATCATACAAATATTTGTTCCGTGCGGGAATCGAACCCACGACCCGGAGCGCAGCAGCCGACTGTATCAGCCACTGCACCAACCGTGCCGTCAACAATATATTTATTATGTTGTATTTTAATTATAATTTATTAGCAACAGTAATCAGATAATTATAGTTACTACAACAACAAAAGAATTAGGAAATATTTTCATTATCGACTCTAGCCATGCCATTAGCCATGTATTCTGATATCATTCTGACCCGTAAGTTACTCAAAAACCGCTTCTGTTCGCCATAAATATTCTTAACCGAAACTAGAGCAATACAATAACACATTCACATCAAAATTGAGTTATCATTACTCCGGTTTTGCTTCGGCTCAGCCGTTCTCCAACACACTCATCGACATAGTTTTATAGCAACTGCCGAGGCGCCCGAATTACATCGCAAACAAGCACGATTAGATCGACTCCGAGAACTGCCCATAAATTCAACCCTAAAACAACTGTTCTGTTTAGTTTGGAAGCACCCATCCCAGTAATTATACAATAATTCATACTTTAATAAATACTAATAAATCGTTCCCTCACTCCGCCGGCTCGCAGCATTATCGACCATTATTACACGATGTAATTACACCCAATAAATTACCAAATAATACATCAATCAGATGTGTTATAATTTTCTTATTATTACTTTATTCTTTTGCTTTTTTATTGGACAACGGGCAATTTTATTAAAATTATAATGCAGCGGCCGGCTCCAAATTGGGGTAGCTGGAGGCTAAGTTTCGATTTAATTATATATGTAATGTTTAATGATATATTCTTATAATAAGCTACCTGATGCTCTTGGTGGGCATAAATCAAATATTTCATTAAAATTCGGAGAGCTTACAACCCTTCATTTGGGTGGTTATTAGTCTCGGGATAGGATTGTTCGCAAAATCGTCTAAGTATGGGTGAGTGCCTAATTTTGTGTGGAAATAGTATTTTTGTAATGACGTTGATGAATGGGATCGATTCAACCCGTTCGTAATGTTTATTAAGTTTGAGTATCGATTTAATATGAATTCCGAAGACATCAGTATTGACAATAAAGCTAAAATTATCAAGTTTCTTAACCTTTTAGTATAGGGTATACACACACCTTTTAGAACATTTTTCTAGAGCTGAGCTTTCCTCGTGATGGCTTCCCTCACCGATGACAATCAAAGCATGTGATATTAAAATTATATAATTTGAATTAAAATTCTGATCCGCTCATGAATCCAATAAGCCGAGGTGCGGGCCGGGGTCAAACACTTCCCTGTATGGAAGGCAAGCGTTCAACCACTCCTAGGATCACAATAATTAGGTATAATCATCGCATTTTTTTGTTATCTTAGTGATGAATACAGAGGCGGTTCATTCCAACAATTTTCTTTATTAAAAATTTCTGTGTAAGAAATCAAAGAAATGTAGTGAAAGCTCACAAAGTTATGGGGTTTTTATACTGCCCCGTTGTCCGCCCTTAATCATGTCGCACGGGTGCAAATGCGTATTGGTAGAGCGAGGGGTACTACCGATGCGAGGTCGCCTGGTCAGCTGACTTGACTAACGTGCTAATATGTCGAACTTGAAACATCTTAAGCTTATTTTTGGGACAAAATAAAACATACTTTAAAAACGATTGCAATCGATTCTATTACTGATACTGGACATAATATTTTCGGGTTTCGTATAAACTTAGAATAATGTTATATCATCATTTCGGCCGAATGAAGTCCACTGCTGGACACAGGCCTCCCCCAAAGATCACCACAACGACCGATATGGGTGAGTTGTGGGCTCATTGGGGGGATTTGCCATAATCACCACGCTTGGCAGACGGTTTGGCGATCGCAGTTGAGTCGAAGGACGCTGCTGCCCATCCTCCGGGTAATCCCTTAGTCGACTTTTACGACACCCATGGGATTTAGTATTCTGAGCCGGCACCACACGGCAAAGCCGGCACCACACGGCGATGTTATATAATGCAACTCAACTTTTATACTATAACAATTTTCTGAATAATAGGATCGTTGTCAATCTCTAGTGTGATCATACGAGGACCTGGAGCCTCCCTTAGGTGCCGAAGATGACCGCTCCAGTGGTTTTAGCCGGTAGGAGTCCGGCATGCCCCTTCACACTTCCCCGGGGTGAAGGAAGTTCATGAAGAATTTCCACTGGGCACCAATAAAAAAGAAAAGGATCTTTGTTAGTATTACGACTGCCACTCAAATTATTTAAATATAACATAATAAAAACATCACACATCACGACAGACGGCAGGTTATTTTTGGGTAAGATCTTTGTTCACCGATTGACCTGTTTCCGATATAATGAAGTATTTTATTAAATTTATTATGGAAAAAACAATCAGTAAAGCTATAGGTACTTGAATATCTCATGCCAATACATACGTGCGTAACTCACGACGTTATCCACGAATTATAAATATAACCAGCTAATTATAATCATGCGTAAATTAACAGGAAAATATATAATAATTATAGTTATTTACTTTGGCCAACCAAATATTATATTTATGTTACTTATCTTTAGAAAAAATTGTACTTATCGACAGTCTCAAGCACATTTATTAATTGTTTAATTTTACAATAAAAAAACATGCATAAGACAGTTTATTAGTTTGTGTTAATCGAATCGCTTAACTATTTCTATCACGTGTTGCTGTAACAATCTCAAAGACACTATCGATAATATTATCACGTCACTTCGATAAACCGAGAAAATGTAAGAATCCTATCGGCAATTTTCTTTTGCCTCGCATTGTTTTAACGAGATGTCAACCTTACTCTCACCCTATCAAGAAATTAAACATATTGAGTATCAATTGCTTAAACGCGAAACTATTCGTATCACCTGCTGTGATAAGAAAACTTTGTTTCTGTAACCATCTTAAACGTCTAGGGATGACAATTCTGTACATCGATAATATTATCACGTCAGTTCGATAAACTAAGAAAAAATAAGTCGGCAATTTTATCTTCGTCTCTGCTACACTTCCCTCTGTTTCGCTTCTTCAATGAAGTGTCAACCTAATTTTCGCCCAATCAAGAAAAATAATAAGCTAGTAAATTCATTGTCCGGAAAGACTAAAGTTGTACTTACGCTGAAGTGGATTAATTAAACCTATTTATAGACATCCATATCACTAAGTCCTTGGGCGACTAAACAATACCAGTACTACAATAAAAGATGATTCATCCGATTGTTCTAAAATTAGCCCAAAACTCATTGTCACTTGTTAAGAGCTTCCAAAATCCGTTGATTTACTTAACGTAGCCAAATTGCTGACACAGTAACATTCTAGATTTACAAGACCATGAAACACCATAAGCCAGCAAGTGCCAACTACTGGACATGGTTTGGGTAAAGGATTCAAATTCCAAACACAATTCAATCAAAATATCAATCAAACGGAACGCTCCTCATCCTCTTGACATTATTCCTCATTCGTCTTTTATCACACTCATGGGAACATACGGAGTGGCCTTATCGTTACCGTGATAAGATTTACAATATACGAAAAGAAAAGATCCTTAGCATTCCAACCGATCTCTATGTTCGACCAACAGATCCCTTGGGAAATGAAGGCCACCCCCAAATACCTGGTGATGATTCTCGATCACCATTTGCCACTCCGGGAACACACAAAGTTCGGTACGCGGCCGTCCCACCTTTGACCTTGGTCATCTCCACGGCTTTATTAATGCACGCAGAAAGCTGTCCCTCGGAAATAAGGTAAGAATTTATGTTACGTGCATTCGGCCCATCATGACCGTTACTAGCGTAGCGCCCGAACACGTAGCCCGTTAGAGTTCCTTAGTCACCTTTTAGGACATCCACGGGATGAGGTGGAGTGGTGCTATATTTTATAATAAAATTAAACTCGCGAAAACCTAAGACATTATTATGGTGCTATATTCTTAAATCGGACACCACACTTGGAAGTAAGTTATTATTAATCAGTGTTGCCCAGTTTCTTGACATAATCACTTAGTTAACCTTTACGACACTCACACGTAAAGAAGTCTGGCCTGTTTCTTAGTAAAAACCACACGGTCAAGGTTCGGTCAAAGGACCTTGTTATATGCAAGTATGCTGAGACGACATGAGAACTTCTAGAAAAGAGTGCTCGTTCTCCCTAAAAGATAGGCGCTGATTGCTTACTTTTAGTTGACAGATAAGCTTGTTTGACCATTACCTTATAAAAAATACAAGCCTAGAAACTGTTCCTGGGTTTTCAAAAGAAGAACTAACGATACCGTTCCATTCATTATATGCTAACAAATAATTAAGTCATCAATTTAAAATGGATTCAATCAATTAATCATTTTAACTCTAAAGAGTAAGGTAACTTATGTTAATTAAAAGAAAAAAACTAGGAAATTTGAAACGCCTACCAGAAATTCACCTATAGCACTAGCAAAAACGTTACAATCCCATCGAAACAAGAAAAAAATTACACATTTAACATTTACATCTTCAAAGTACACTACACAACATTCTGGTGTGAAAGAATGACTCCAGTTTTGAAAGTAAAGTCATTTGTTTGTTTTGAAACTCCGAGATCATTAGTTTTTTACCTTTTGGCTCTTTATCCTCGTTCCCTTTTCCCTCCGGTATTCTTTCAACACGTCCCAACCATTGAGATTAACTCTTTCTTATTTTTTAAATACTTTTGGTGCTTTCACTGTTACCTTTCATTTCATTCAGCAATATGTTAGTTTTGGTAGAAGCCTTTATGCAGTATTGAAGGTTGAGCAGTAATTTGTGAGACTTGGATTCAATTGCGTAATTAGTAGCGAGTCCAGCATTTTACACGCTTAAAGTATCATAACTTCAACTTGCACTCTACTTGAGCCAATAGGTGGAGTTTGACAAGAGAAAATATTTCCTTTAAAAATATCTAAACTAGAATTTCTGGTCTAAGCCTCTCTTTAAATCCCACCGTCAAAACTTCTGAATTCGTTAAATCTCTATAGTTTGCCTCCTTTTACATTTAGTGCCATTATGGAGGTGATTTTAAAAACAGTGTTACCTATTACTTCGTCAGTTATGAGTGATGACTTGACAAATTGTTTTCAAGGATGGTTATTCCCATCCTGTCCATATTGCTTCCCATTATTACTCACACTTTCAATTACTCCTTTTACTACTGTAGCTTTCCCAAGTCTTGGAATATGGCGGACATCATTCCTTTACCTAAAGTCTCCGATCCTACTTCTACCTTCTTCCTTCCCTTTACATCAAATTTCTTGAGTGCATTGTTCACCGGGAGCTCTTGACGTTAATCTAGTTTATGCCCCGGCTACAGCACAGTAACAGCTATTTCGAAATAAAATAACGACAGTCGCTGGGAAATCCACACTAGTATAGTATTATCTGTGGTTGGGCTATGAAAAGTAAACCTTACTTAAAAGTGCTGCTGAAGTCCAGTAGATTTCAGCAGTACTTTTAACTCGATTAGCTTCAATATACTTGTTGGGTCCCTCAAATCCATAAATCAGGAAGGATTCCTTCCTTCCACCGTTACCATAAACGCAATCCCGGAGGGTAGATTAAATCAGCTTCTTCACCCTTTTTGATACAAAAAAGTATATCTATCATAAGGAGATCTATTAAGAAACTCACAAAACGTAGGGCAGCTTGTGGCGAGCTGTATCTGTGTGTGTGTATGTGATACTGCGTATCCGAACACCTCAGAGAGTTGGTCAGGGCCTCGTTTCCAGCTTGCCTTTATTGTTCGGTTGGAGCAGAACCCCATGAGTACCTGCAGGATTTTCCACTCTGGCTTGCTTTAGTTTGTTGATCAGGGGAGCTATATTCTCGGAGGTGGAAGTGTCTAATGGCATAATAAGGGGGAAACCCGCTCCGAGTCTTCAAGACGCACGATGGCGAAATCGTTAGTCCCATGATATTCATGAGATTCCCATATAAAGAAACTTTCATTCTATATAACACCCATTATAACAGACCTTATTGTTATAGTACCCATCTCATGCAATAGTCCGACATCACCATAAACTACACATGTAAAATTCGTTAAATTTTATAGTGCAGCCATGGACAGTCCCCGGTTAGTGTCCCATCACATTTTAGATTTCAATTCTCTGAAGGCCCTCTACGTGTTGGACTCATGTCCCCGCGTAACCCTATCAAAGGACAGGGTTCCTCTTTTAAGAGGCTGTTAACCTGTGAATAGAGAGACATGTAGACGACACGGTTGGTGCAGTGGCTGATACAGTCGGCTGCTGCGCTCCAGGTCGTGGGTTCGATTCCAGCACGGAACAAATATTTGTAACCCGGACCTAGAATCTATGAGTGCATGGGCTAGGTTTTTGGCCTACATATCAACTCTACTAAGTTCTCAGGTTGTTATCATAGGCAGCTGGAACATGCGTAAAAAGCTTAATGCTGCGTCTTAAATACCACTCAGTCTCGATGGTGTTCAGATTGCATACGCGGATACCGTTAAAAACCTAGCGGTGATTATTGACAGTACCATGTTTTATTTTTATTCAACTGGAGATGAGACGAGCAAGTCATTCGTCTGGTTGTAATCATCATACCTGCTTATAACAATTGCAATGATACCCAGGACTGGTCCTCGTGGTAGCACGCATGTGGTCACGCGCTGTCGTGGGTCGCTTTGGGGGATCCTTTACAATCCCCCCGAGGGGGTGACCGCTTTACAGTCACCCTCTCAGGGATGTGCCTATAGGCGTGGCACCAGTGGGTGGCTCTAGTGTGATCATACGATGACCTGGAGCCTCCCTTAGGTGCCGAAGATGACCGCTCCAGTGGTTTTAGCCGTTAGGAGTCCCATACTCCTTCGCCCTTCCCCGGGGCGAAGGAAGTTCATGAAGAATTTCCACTGGGCACTAATAAAAAAAGAAAAAAAAGGACTGGTCCTCATACTGCGCTCCGCACCTCGAGACAATTTAGTCTAGTCTCTTATGCCCAGTAATATCACTAGCTACAGTGCCCTTTTAACCTGAGCACAGTAATGTCTAAAGTTTAATGCAGTGGCTGATACAGTCGGCTGCTGCGCTCCGGGTCGCGGGGTCGACTCCCGCACGGAACAAATATTTGTATAATCTGCAGGTATTAGTCCCGGGTCTGGGTGTATTGTGTGTGGAATTTATGGCTGTAAACGCACTCACGACACTGGAGAAATCAAAGTGTGGGGCAACGTTTTATAAAAAATAAACTGGGGTGGAACGTATCTCTTCTTGTAATAAGAAACCTAGCACCAATGGTGAAACAGTGAGTATCATGGAGTGCTGATATTGCTCCAGTGAGTGAAAGGTTGCATTTTACGTGACATTCATTGAAATGTTTCCAGGTCGTCTGGCTCTGTAAACCAAAATCTTTCTTGCTCAAAATCTCATTCAGTTTATTATAGACTTCGCCGACTCCTGTTCATTGGGTACCACAGAGGAGCCATTAATAAAATTAAGATATTGCTAAACTGATGTATTCGTTTCATTTTCATCCTTAAAAAATATGACTAAACCTTCAATTTCCGGTAGATTCTCTTGTCTTTATAGGAATACTCTGATATTGAACTGTACTGACGTCTCCTTGCTGCGGGATCGTTTTTGTTACACCCGTAAGCTGATGCGCCCTGCAGGTGGTATCATGAACCCCCAAATTCCCATACTACAAAACTGATTTATACTTCTTTCCTTATCTGTTCAAGCGGTTTGGTTGTAGAATTCTCATCTGCCGACTGAGATAAGAGAAGTAAAACCATTTATAATTACATGAAACGAGTTATATAGCACTATCTCTCTCTATCTACCTAATTGTTAATGTAGGTATGTGTTCATATTTATATTTATGCAAAAGGCATTTTCCTGTATGTGCATGTCATTCATCATCATCATCAGCCAAAACACGTTCACTGTTTAACAAATGCCTCCCCTATAGATGGTAGGTTACATGCCGTGTGTCGTCATTTTGGGGGGAATTAGCCAGTACTCACCAAGCTTGGCAAGTGGATTGGTGAGCAGAGAATAGCTGCTGTTCCACAGAAGGGACGCTGCTGCCCATCCCTCTAGTTAAGAGTCCCTCAGTCGCCTTTTACCACACGGGAGGATATGCAGTGGTGCTACCTATATTCTTAATCCGGACAACACACAGACGGGTGTGTGATGTGTATATATTTATATGTATAGTATAATTCTCTACGCACTGTGTCTAAATGTCTTGACTTCAAATTCTTCTCTTACAGGTCTGCTGGAAGAGTTTTCTTAAACAAATAAGTAGTGCCTTTGAACTCTTATTTCCTAATAATCATTTATGTGTTTATAATGTATATATAGGTATATCTTGCGTATAATAACACCTAGAGTCAAACAACTATCTCATCGTAGTCATTTCGGCCGAATGAAGTTCACTGCTGGACACAAGCCTCCCCCAAAGATCACCACAACGACCGACCGAAACAACTATCTATAGTTCATACAAATATTGGAGGAATCGAACTTCCACAACACGTAAAGCAGTAAGCCAATCGCTTAGCCAGTGTACCAGCCGTCAAATTCGTATTTTAGTAATGTATAGTATAGCACACATCTCTCGCTACATTGTTAACTTTCTAATGCCACAGTGAACTTAGCCGACAACGCATTACACGTTATTTGATAACAGAGTCGGCAATTGACGACTATTTTATGTTATAGCTGGATAGTGTGATATAACTTGATAGTGGTGAAATTAAATTATATAAAGTGATACTGAATACTTGAAGGTCGACAACTAAGTGATAATTATTTTGTGCATGCCGTGAGATAGCTGTTAGTGCTGTAGCTGTTGGCTTTCTGCGCGACGGTTCACGGGTTTGATTCCCGCATGGAACGAATATTTCCAGAACTGGGTGTTTGTGTATGTGGGATTTAAGTTTGTGAAATAATATATAGAATAACCATATAGTGGAGAATAATCATGGTCACCACATCATCACTTAATATCAGGTAAGAGGTTAGATCCAGGGGTGTGGCCCAATGCTTCCGAGGCGAACACCTCACCCTCAGCCATAGGTAAGTGGAAGGTACACCGTTTCAGCCGGTAAGAGTCCGACATGCCCCTTCGCCCCCTCCTAATGCGGAGGAAATCCACGAGGATTTCTCCACGACAAAAAAAGATAGTAGTCACACAATATAAAAATACAAAACCTACAAAATACCTTGCTTACAAAATATAAAAAAGTCGGTTCTATACCAAAATTCCGGAGATATGAGATAACATAACCAAATTATTATTTTTTAAACTTTGCCCCACACTAGGATTTTACAGACATAAATTCCACGCACAATACACCCAGACCCGAAACAACTACCTGCAGATCGGACAAATATTTGTTCCGTGTGGGAATCGAACCCACGACCCGGTGCGCAGCAGTCGACTGCATCAGTCACTGCACCATCCGTGCCGTCTTCTTTACTTATTACCTCTTATTATTATTACATTGACCACTTCATTTTAATGTGGTCCCGTTAAAAGCCGCTTCTCTGCCAATCCCGCGATGAAATGACCGCCATAAACCCATACAATCAATTTAAAACATTTTCAAGTGTATGTTGGAATCAATCACGGTATACAGGGATGTGGCTACTTATAAGTAATGATTGTTAAAACCGTCTCCCGTCGAATCGTTAATATAATAACCTTGTTTAAATCAAGTGTCTTCTTCCGAGGAGGGGAATAGAGGCGGAAATATTTGGCACTGAAACTAAGAGGGATATTTGTTTTGTACTCATCTAGGTTCTATATATTGTGTTGTGTCTGGATTAAGAATATAGCACCACTCCGTGTCCTCGATGGATGTCGTAAAAGGAGACTAAGGGCCTTTACTTTTTTTCTTTTTTTTAAACTTTGCCACACACTAGGCTTTCTCCTGTGTCGTGGGTGCGTTTACAAAAATAAATTCCACACACAATACACCCAGACCCGGAACAACTACCTGCAGATCATACAAATATTGGTTCCGTGCGGGAATCGAACCCATGACCCGGAGCGCAGCAGCCGACTGTATCAACCACTGCACCAACCGTGCCGTCAAACGTCAAACTTTAAACCAGACGGACGGGCAGCAGCGTCACATTTGCTCACCAACTGTCTGCCAAGTATAGTGAGTTCTGCAAATTTCCCCCAAAATGTCGATACAGTTATGAAAATCTATGGGGAAGGCCTGTGTTCAGCAGAGGCCGTCCTTTGGCTGATATGATCATCATTTCGGCCGAATGGTGTCCACTGCTGGACACAGGCCTCTCCCAAAGATCACCACAACGACCGACATGGGTGTGTTGTGTGCTCATTAGGGGGTCTTCATAATCGCCACGCTTGGCAGACGGGTTGGCGATCGCAGTTGAGTTATTAATGTACTCGAAGGACGCTGCTGCCCATCCTCCGGTTAATCCCTAAGTCGACTTTTACGACACCCACAGGATGAAATGGGGTGGTGGCATTCTGAGCCGGCACCACAAGTTTATAGTGCCTTAATTTAAAATAAACGACAAAGATCGAGATCAAGATTAAACTTCGGCAGAATTTAACTATCTGAATATATTCATCTCAACGTGATCTTTAAGACGTACCAAAAAATCGGACTGGCTTACACCTTGTATATTTAATATCCCGTTTCAACATACATAAAAGGTAAGTACCAAATACGGCAAAGTATCAAAAAAACAGCGCGTTATAATTCAGCACTACAATTTACTAAACAAGTTTTCAGTATCTCCAATTGCTCTTTATTACGAATAAATAATATTGTTCAATTCTAATTAAGTATTAATGAGGACTCATTAGCGGTACAAGGAAACAGTAGTAATCAATTGCTTATCTATCCTAATGTACGACCGCAAAGTTACACAACGTTTTATAGCGCTGTTTTCCCAGTGCGTAACTTAATTAAGAAAATATTACGCCTCATTAATGAATACCACCTTTTTGACAACAGATGCGTGGAATCGATGTGGTTGTGAATTTTTTGAGTTAGTTTTATATGAATTTGGAAGTAATGGCCTTGATTACTAGTTATGCTGGCATTCCTTCATCATTTCAGCCGAATAAAGTCCACTGCTGGACACAGGCCTCCCCCAAAGATCACCACAATGACCGATATCGGTGTGTTGTGGGCTTATTGGGGGGTTTTGCCATAATCGCCACGCTTGGCAGACGGGTTGGCGATCGCAGTTGTGTTGTTAATGTACTCGAAGGACGCTGCTGTCCATCCTCGGGCTAATCCCTTAGTCAACTTTTACGACACCTACGGGAGGAGATGGGGTGGTGGTATTCTTATTCTGAGCACCACACGGTTTCATTTTTTGTTTCTGTTCAATGCCCCAAAATATATTCACATCTATCTATTTTTACACCATTCGTGATCCTCGTGATCATCCTACGACCACGAACGCTGCAAACTATATTATTATAATGTACTCATATTTACAATTATTATTTACGCGATATATCTAAATATTAAAGATTCCATGAAACGTGAAAATTAAAATATACAAACCAATATTTACAAGACCTATTGTCAGTATTTCTGTTCACCATGGGCGTGAAAAACACATTATTTTATTTAATCCAGTGACATCATGTAAAAAAGACGTCATAATGACTGTAAGTACTGAGAAATATTGGACAAAAATTCGATAATGCGGCCAAGATAACGAACAGCTTACTCCACATTAAAAAGGTCACACTAAAAACACGAACAGAAAAACTACATTACCTTTAACGTGTTCTAATTAAGTGTTGATAATTAGATGTACCATTTAATTACGAGTTGCTTACACCATGATAACAATACTATTATATATATTCTACGAATTAATAGCTCATTGATGACGTATAAAACATTATAGAATAATAATGAACGTCCATTTTGTGCGGTTTTGTTTGTAGTGATAATTTTAAATCATTTACATAATTACTAACATTATTTGATGTAATGTCAGTTTTATGTCTTTGCCGAAATAAGAAAGAACATTTTATGAGTTCAATGGTAGCACTAAAAAAATACTTTAATTATGGGCGTGGCGCGTTCGAATTTATGAATTAATCTATGTAAGATTTAAAGCAGGAATATGCGAAGGCGTTTGCGCATCAAAAATATCATTTAATTAATTTAAGATAGCGCTCATTCTGATTTACCTAAAAATGTCTAGTGTTGCGTTTTAATTCAGAGTAGATAGCATTAAAACCAACATGAGCGAGACGAAAGTTGTAATATTTTCTGAAGTTTACGTTAAACGCCCATGTCGTGCTCATCCCATATTGGGAACTCTGTTATCGAAGTTGTCGACGGGTATGTCGACCTGGGCGAAACAGTCCAATTAAGTTGGTTCAACTACGAGAAAGAGGTCAATCGTCGAATCCAACTCGGTTGGGTATCGTTCGGGATACTTCGCAACGTCTTTTCGTCAACCATACTGCGGAGCCTAAAAGAGCACAGCCTGTGTGTTACCAGCGATGACATATGGCGCAGAAATATGGTCGCTAACTGCTGGGGTCATAAGAAAACTCAAGGTCACTCAGAGATCAATGGAGTGAGCTATGCTTAATATTTCTCTGTGAGATCGAATTAGTAACGAGAAGATCCATAGAAGACACAGACACGCATAGCTGAAAGGCTTAGTAAGTAAGATGGGGGCTTGCGCGTGAGCAGAACATAGTGTGCCACTGTCTCGGATTTGCTTCTGGTTAGGCGACGGACTGCGTTAAGTTCGTCGCTCACAGGCCACAACTCATAGAGGACAGATTGATTAACGCCCTCCGGCGCCTGGTGCGTCTTCAGTGAAGGCAAAGAGAGGTGGTCGCTTGCCACCCTGGTTTCACCGCCTCCATTGCTTGCGTCACCCTGGTTTCGCCGCTTCCATTGCTTGCGTTACCCCTTACAAAATGTCAAGACAGCTTCTCACGTGCTCTCGTTCCGGACTATTGACTGGACCACGGCCCGAAGCGAGATGTCACGCTGCGTCGTCTAAGCAGGGTACTCTTTAAGTGGGCAGTTTTCTTTGGGCAGTCTCCATAGTGATAACAACCTAGCCTCTATTCCCAGCCTATGCAATACAAATATTTGCCAAAACATCCATGTTCCGAGTATATACCTCATCCGGAGGATGCCATACCACCACTCGTCATTTCTCTGTGCAGGGTTTTACCGCCACTATTACGGCGTGCCCTGCGCTGGGTTGCATAGGTCGCTTCTTCCATTCCACTATCAGGATCCGCCTAAGCTTGAACCGTTGCACTTCGATCTCTCAAGAACGTTGGCCCCGTCTTAGCGCTTTTTCGCGCCACCGATATAGTGACGGAAGGATTCTCGCTTCTAGATCTATTGGTGGTGATCCGGAAAGGGACTTGGTGCCTCGAAGAACACCACGTAGTGTCCTTTATCATTCTGATCGCCTTCGCAGAGTCCTTGCGGGACGTTAGGTTACTTGCCCACACTGGAGCTCCGTAACGCGCCTTTAACTAAAGGTTTCCCATATAGAACCTACGGCAGGAGGCATTTCCCCCTAAATAAGGCAGTAGTCGCGCACATGCAGCCGCAGAGCCCTCTTACTTGGGGGCCAGCCGCCGGAAATGTGGTATAGAGTTCGACCAGCGTCAATTTGACGTCGAGCAAACACCTTCCGCCACGATTGTCGAACCGCCCTATCCTTCCAACAACATGCGCAGCCATAGCCGTTGCCAACACGATTACCTGCCGGTACGTGTTCCCCCGTGCCGCCACCAGCCTGTCATCGGGGTCATCAGTGACGCCAAAGTCACGAGATACTAACCGCGCAACACTCAGTCGTATCTGATGTATCTCAAGAGCGTAACATTGGAGGCATCCGTAAAAAAACAGCCATGTTAAATTTTTGCAAAGCCGAAGAATTTCACCACTGCGTTACTAAGCCTTTTTTAAAAAAAAAAATATTGGTGCCCAGTGGAAATTCTTCATGAACTTCCTTCACCCCGGGGAAGGGCGAAGGGGTATGCCGGACTCCTACCGGCTAAAACCACTGGAGCGGTCATCTAAGGGACGCTCCAGGTCCTCGTATGATCACACTAGAGTCGTTTCTTAGCCTAGTATTTGTTCTGAAGACTGTTAATTTATTGTTGTTTCTATATGGACCATATTCAGCAATTTTAAATATACAGGCTTCTAATGAACTTTACAGTATGTGAAAGGAACCACAAGCTTCCCCAAAACCCTAGCAGCACGTGGTGCTCCACACCTTGCCTCTGACCGAGCTCTAATAAAATAATATTTTGAAATAATTATTCTAATGGCATGCCCAAATATGGGCAATATTATCAGCGGATTGTATCAGATTACCTATGTTCATCGTGCCCGTAGAAAACCTTGCTTGCAAAAGTTACCAACATCAAAAAAATATAGTTATATTTAATTAAAGCTAAAGAGAAAACTAAACTAAAATACTTTTTTATGCAGGAAAAATTAAATGCTTTTTGGTGTCCCAGATATACGTATTCAGTCAAAAAAGGTAGCAAACCTAGCGCGAGAGGTTCTCCCGCACCGCTGCCCAGCGTATTGTGTGAATGTGAGTGAACGGTTTGCCTATGGGCTTAGCGTGGTGACTACGATTAATTTGTGATTTTTGAGGACAGCTCATATCTTACGCCAAGGGTGGGCTAAGTTTAGCAGGGTGGCTTCGCAAAACTCTGACGCATGCAACCTTGTGACCTTTTGATCCGGTCCGCTGACCGCGATCGGTACTCATTGGCTATAGTCGCCTCCTACATAATTTTCTAAACTACCACAGTCTGGAGTGAATTTAACCCTAAAGTTCTTGGCTACATAAATAAGCTCGTAAACTATTTATACTTAAAAAAAATCTGTCCGTGCATATTCACTGCCGTTTATAATGTGCTGTTTGAAAAATATTTTTGCGGAAATGTACGCGGGTGTGGGTTAACTTTTGACAGCTTTTGCCATTACTAGCAGAAAACGATGAAACTGTTTTCTGAGCTGAAAAGCTGAGTACTCTGTTTTCTTATATTGGTTCTAGTCACCTGTATCCAAAATTGCAACATTATCGATTCAGTAGTTTAACCACAAAGATGTAACCGACAAACAGACGGACAAACAAACCCACTAGAAGTCAATATGAATGTGTTTAATAGGTTTTCTTTTTTTGTAACGACACTCACAATAGAACTTTTCCTATATCGTAGTTGGTATATTTCAAAGACAAATGTCACATTTATAAAAATTCAGACACAGAAAAATTACCTTTTGGCCGAACAATATTCCGTATGAAAAGCAAACCCGCGACCCGCAGTACAGAAAGCCACGCTTGCTTGACCACTACGCCAACTGTGTCTTCATAGAAAATAAATAGCAGTGTCATTATTATAACGGGTGTAAGTGACATCGTAACGAAAACTGAAACCATGGATTCAGTACATGATTCTGGAACCCTCAGACTTTGCATAGATCTATTCAAGAATTTTCTGATTTCTTTCCATTTTATATCGATATTCAACTGTACTCACATATCTATTATAAAAACAATGGCAACATTACACATTACGATAGTTGTAAATGTTAAAAATCTCGATGCCAATCGTAAAATGGTAGACCAAGTTATAATTTCTACAAAACGAAAAAAAATAGACGATTCAGAAATTAAAATCGCTAATGACTAAGACCATTAAGTTAATCATTTTAATTAGACGTTGGTGTACGCTTGCGTTTCTATATTTTTTTCGTGTAAAGGGGAGCGCGGGGTAATGTTGTAGCCGGCGTTACAACGGTCGTTTGACTCGACGCTTATACAAAACTACTCCACTTAATTATTATCAATTCAAGCTGCTATTTAAAACGGCAATGTGTAATAATAAAAATAATGTGTTATTTGAATTGGAGCAGCGTACAGTAGCCACACTCAAATCTATCAAATGTCATAAATAAACACACAAACGAGTCTGAAGTGGACTTGTCATTTATTGGGGTGATAAAGTTAGATGCTTTTTGTAAAGCCAAGTAAACGAGCTACTTAATTGAATTTATTAACTTTATTATACCTATTATAAATAAACGGTACAAGTGGAAATGATAAAGGATTAAAATAAATATAAGCTGAATACAGCAATACGATTTGAGACGAGACTGCCAACTCGTTTGCCTTGTTGTACCGCCCTCGCCGCCGAGGATGCCCGCCTCACCGACGTCGCGGAGGCCTATCGCCGCGTCACCTTCCCGTTCAAGTTAGTACTTCTCCCTCCCGTCTCTTGCTCGCGCCGGCCCGTGCCGAGCCTATAGTTTTAAATGTCCCCTAATACATTATAAATAATACCGATCCAGCTGTCCCCAAAACAATAGCTTGTTATCCCCAGCAACGCCCTAAGCCGAGGTCCGCGTCCCGCAGGGGGCGCCCTTAGCGAAAGTTCCTTAGTTTTTAATATTAAATTTAAGCCTGGCTGGAGGCCTCTTTTGGCTTCGCCAGCAAATGACCGGTTAAGCAACCACGTTTCCCAGAAATGAATGCGAGAAGCCCAACAAAAAAAAAAACCATAAGAATTGTGACGCTACCCAGGACTTGTCCTGTGTACTAACGGGTACGAACGGGTGCCGTCTGTTGGGACTGGTCAGCCGTTAACTGCCACGGCAAATAATTTATTATTATTATATTATTGTGGTATGTTCCATCTTAACACATTGTCCTACATTTTTCTCAGTATATGTTTTACAATAATTTGTATCAATCAACATTGTGATCTCAATTATTTTAAAAGAGCATCCATGGAGTTTCTTGCCGGCTCTTCTCCACGAGATCAACTATTCATAAGTATATGTAACTATTCACTAGTTTCATAAGTGCCAATCTCGAGACATTCGTTTTAAAATTAGTTGGTTTTTACTAGCTACAGTGCCCTTCAAAGAGGAGCAGAATAAAGTTTAAAATTTAAACACTACTGACATGGTAAGTTTGACACTGCGGTGGTACACCTACCCAGTCGGACTCTTTCAATACCTACCAGCAGTAAACTTAGAGGTTTGCTTGTCCTAGCATGATAAATTCGCAATTCAATACACTGATTAACGAAAAGCTTCTAGATTTGTAAGTATTACCATTTCACTGAATTAAAAACCCCTTCATTTAGTGCCTGTCTTCGTCAGTCGTGATTTCGTGAAGGATGTGTTCAGGAGCTACGAAAGAATTATTCGTTGATCTCGTCCTACTATTTATTTCACACTGCATAGTAACATTTGAGCTAGATAGTTAAAATGTGTTCTACTACTATTATTTGTCTTATTATAAAATATTAATGGTTTGCTTAGTTTGAATTTATGCTAACGGCTATATTATCTAGATTTCATAAATATTAACAATATGTCAATAATAAGTAATTCATCAGCTTATTAAATAACTAACTTTTAAATTTAAATATTAAATAAAATTATTATTTTCTATACCATTCGTATTCATGTATCCACAGTAAAATATTCTGAATTGAATAATATATAATTCAATCATTTTAATATATACATATAAAATTCCGTAACTTTTAGTTTTAAAACGAAGGACATCAATGTTTAAATGAAGTGTAAGTATGTTATTCTATAAAATCATTTCAAGCTAAATCAAATTATTCAAATTTCCAAACAAATACATGATAATATTTAGTATTTGCAAAATAATTCCGATCAATAGGAAGTTGCCGAGACCGTTTACAATAGACTAGGCGATGACAAATAGCATAATTTATTATCAGTCATACTTCTTACGACAAAAGTAAACTGCCGCATCCAATGTTTTACAGTTGAACGTGTCGAAAAGATCCAGACGGACATCTGAATAGCGTCTCATTATCTTTAATTATATACTGATTCTTCGGCAGAAGGGTGCCCGCTTTACTTATTGCTGCGTTCCCAATTATAAACTGCTATATATTTAGTATTATACTTAAATATACTCAGCTTTCGTAATGAAAACCTTTAATTTCTGTTTTGACTACATCTTTGTTTATAGCCAGGAGTCTGTTACTGGGACGATCGTGCATGCACAATTCCTCATCGCTGGGAAGCTTAGAGGACGTTGTATTAGGAGGTACAATTGATTACTCCCTTGTTTCTTTTTTCCATTTAGTCACCTAGTTGTATTTATTTTACCTGTATCTATGTGTACGCTGCTATACACCAATACAATATAATTATTTCTTTTTAGGGTTCCGAACGGCCGATGGAAAAAACGGCGAACCCCATATAGCATCACTTGTGTGTCTGTCTGTCCGTCTGGCACAGCCACTTTTTTCCAAAACTACTGGGCTGATTAAGCTTGAATTCAAAATCAAAATGTCAAATATGAGTGTCACTTTTGAGGGGCAATATAGAAAATTAAAGAATACTAAACATACGATCTGGAAGGGCTTATAGTGCGGATCTCAAATATGTGTTTAAGTTATTTAAGAAAATTGGCGAATCATATCTCCGAAACTAATGAGCCTAAAATTTTGAAAAAAAAAATACACAAGAGCTATTCCTTACTAGACCTACAGATTACAAAAAAATTAGAAGACTCATCATGGTAAATCTTTCAATATTGTGCGTACAAACTTACGTTTGCATTTGTAATGTATGGGGGAACATGTTCTTCAACTACACTGTTGAGTTTGTTCTTGGGATAAATTATTGTTTGTTCTTGGGATAAATTATTATAGTTACCACAAACTTTGGGTCATATTGTCATTGGTCAGGTTGACGGCACGTTTGGTGCAGTGGCTGATACAGTCGACTGCTGCGCTCCGGGTCGCGGGTTCGAATCCCGCACGGAACAAATATTTGTATGATCTGCAGGTATTTGTTCCGGGTCTGGGTGTATTGTATGTGGAATTTATGTCTGTAAACGCACCCACGACACAGGAGAAATCCTAGTGTGGGGCAACGTTTAAAAAATTAAGTCTTCGCGCGAGTTCAACTCGTACTTGTCCCGATTTTTTTCTTTACTAGTTATTTAGACATGACCGCACGTTTACCTCATTGTAAAAGATAAATGTTGCCGTTAAAGTAAAAATAACACAGCAAACCAGTATTATTTTGTGATTTGAATAATGATTGCTTTTATGTAAATTTATGCATTTTAATTTCTGAGCATTACTTTATGCATTCATATTTTAGCTTCGTTGCAGTATCATCGGACTTATTAGAGATTTATTTCATCATCATTATCATATCAGCCAAAGGACGTCCACTGGAGAACAAAGGTCTCCAGATTTAGTTCTAGGTTTCCTTCCGCTAGGTTTTTATCAAAACATAAAATGAACTTAGTGTAAGTATTATATTGTTTTTGCCAAATGGTGACAGGATCTCAGTAACCATATAGCTTTATATCACTTTAATTGTACGTGCATTAGGTGTCAAATTAATTAAATCCTCCTTCAATTCGCATATCATCGACAAAAACATCTCAACTCTATCGCTATCATCGAAAACTATATTCTAAAGTTAAGCAGACTCTAAAAAGTGTCATTATGAACGTGAAACTGCGCAACAACTATCACTTTCATTAAAAAAGCTTCAATATAAATAGAGAATCTTTTCAACGGTACTTATTAGAGGGTGAAAAGGGGATGCCAAGGTAAAAAGTGTAATTATGTTGATTATTTAGGCCTTAATGCGCCGACTATCCCGCACCTCCCCAAGCCGTCATTAATCGCCCCCCTCCCCCCCTTCCTTACAGCCTTTATTATTTCGTTTCAATTATTTTTGTGATTATCTTTTTATGGCGGGCGCGCATTAAAACTCGAAAAAATAACAGTGGACATTAAACGTAATTAGAATCGAAATTACGAGATGTCACCCAGTGGTGTTTGTGTTTTTAATAATATTAGGGTTCTATACGTTTAAGCTGTGCGTTTGTCGTTTTATGGCGTATTTTAGATGTCTTCTGTGTTATGTTTTGTTATTTGTTGAGACAATTGTGGGGGCTTTATGGCGTTTGTATTTTGTTGCTTGGCAATAATGAAATTAAATAACAATTAAACTCGGGTGTATTAAGTTTTCTTAATTCTATTAATAAAAAAGAAGCTGCCCAGCTGTGGGTCAAAATGACTTGTCTTGTCAAAAAACTGAAAAATATAAATTTTGCATTAGCATCTTTAAAACTGACAGAGATTAATCAAATCAATCAACATAGCTTACTTTTCTACTAACAATAAGTCCTATGTGGACTAAAGTAAATTTACCTACTCGAGTGGGCATACAAACACGCAAATTTTATAGAACATATTTTCAGGTATTTTAAGAAAGAAAACCGTTTAAATGCGTCCAGCCTAAAAAATTACAGCACAGTTGTCGCAATGGCTGTGCGATTCGAGCCCCACAGGGAAAGAATATTTGTATGGCCTACAGATATTTGTTTCGGGTCCGGTGTTTATGTATGCTAGATTTATGTAAACGCACCCGCGACACAGGAGAAATACTACGGTTACCATAATACCACCGGGTACCGTTTAAAAAAAAGTGTGATCTGTACCCACGATACAGGAGATATCCAAGTGCGGAATATCGTAAAAAAACTACTTAGCCCATCTCTCTCAATGGGTGAAAAAGTAACTAGGCTATCTAGCTATATAGGGGTACATAGTAGTGAGAGCATCGTTGAAACGAAGCTTCTGGAGTTTGGGGGTGGGTATTTTACACACAAAATGTGAAACGAGTGAACGCGACGATGCAACGCACCTCATTGACTGGGCAGAGCATATGTTTGCGTGGATTAATTAATTAGAAAGCGAGACAGAGTACAAGAGAGAGAAAGAATAGAGACATATTTCTAAGTTCTTTTCAAACCACTGTGATTGTTATTACTGTATTTATATAGCCGTGTGGTGCCGGCTCAGAATGCCACCACCTCATTTCATCCCGTGGGTGTCGTACAAGTCGACTAAGGGATTAACCGGAGGATGGGCAGCAGCTTCCTTCGAGCACACAACAACTCAACTGCGATCGCCAACCCGTCTGCCAAGCGTGGCGATTATGGCAAGACCCCCCACTGAGCACACCCATATCGGTTGTTGTGGTGATCTTTGGGGGAGGCCTGTCCAGCAGTGGACTTTATTCGGCCGAAATGAATGATGATATAAACGGCTAATTTCTTACCAAATCGATAACGAATTATCTTCTTATTAAACACATTCGAATTAAAATATTTTCTTTTCAATTACCTACATAACTTTTTTATAGATGATAAATTCGATTTTGTTTCTATCTGGTTGCCCTAGTTAATAAATAATAAAAAAATGTGTTTAATATTAGAATAATTGTGGTTCTGTTACTTAATGTCGAATGATAATAGATATTACTTACATGTATAAACTGTTTAAAATTCTTCTTGAATAAAATAAGGACTCATATCTCTATACCATAAGCTTTCAACAGCGTATACATAATTAACACATATAAATAAAATTCTCTATACCCAAGACGTTTAACGTTGGTTACTTAATGTATGCCGAGGGCAGATGACATCATGTTTTTTTCTTTTTCTTCTTTCTTCTGATAGTGTAGGCCATTTGCATGCGGGACCTCTAGGTTCGCGGGTGCGTAGATTGGGGAATCTGCGCGCTCACACCAAGCGACCCAAGAGAAGACGGTAGCACGCATGTGGTCACGCGCTGCCGTGGGACGCTTTGGGGGATCCTTTACAATCCCCCCGGGGGGGTGACCGCTCTACAGTCACCCTCTCCGAGATGTGCCTATAGGCGTGGCACCAGTGGGCGGCTCTAGTGTGATCATACGAGGACCTGGAGCCTCCCTTAGGTGCCGAAGATGACCGCCCCAGTGGTTTTGGCCGGTAGGAGTCCGGCATACCCCTTCGCCCTTCCCCGGGGCGAAGGAAGTTCATGAAGAATTTCCACTGGGCACGAATAAAAAATAAAAAAAGGCCATTTGCATTAGACATATAGTAAAATACAAATTAAGCTTATACAATAGGAACGCATCTCTACCCAAGTAAGTACCGCCCAATGTACAATTACTGTTGATAAAATGTTTCCTAGTAATTGTTTTTTAAATGGTGTACAATAAAGAATATTCTATTGTATACTATTCGTCATCCTCGTGTTAATATTGTTTAATAGATCAAACAAAAGCAACTTTTGATTTTTGTTTATTCTATTCTTCATTGTCGTGTTAAAATTGTTTAATAGATCAAACAAAAAGCAAATTTTGTTATTTGGTTTTTAACGAACGAAAACTAGGATTTCTCCTGTATCTTGGTGTCTAAAGTTCACAGCCATATTTTACTCATATCCACAAACACCCAATATTATTAGAAATCATGTTAATAGAATTAAAATTAGTTTCTAACATTTTAATAAATATTACTTAGAGCTAATTTGCTACTATCGATAAGCGTACAAGCCTTATTATAAACATTCATACAAATGTAAAGCATTAATTTCTATAGCAACGGAAATATAAAAACACGTATACTTAATACTAAGTTAGACGCGTGACTATTAACAATAGAACTTGGATTTGCCAACCCTTTGGTTCGCCTCACTAATGAATAGACGAGACACACGACGAACTTTCAACTTATTTTTCTGTGTCATAGTGTTCAAATTCGTTTAGCATGTTTGAAGTTAATGTATTATTATTATTAAGAGAATTTTATAGATGAGCAATTTTTATGATTGTACTGCCATTGTGCAGTAGGTGAGTATTGCACAGATGTTTAGTTAATCGTTAAAATCTTCCATCGCTACTAACGGCACGACTCGCATACACCAACACAAAGATACGCCACGAGTGAAATCAAAACATACAATGCTGTTTGGCCCATATCATCATCCTCATTTCAGCGGGAAGACGTCATAATTCTTTTATTTACTTTACACATACGTGTTTGGGTCGCAGACATCCATATATGTGCCTTTCAACTTGATCGGTCCAGGAGATTCGGAGCAAATTGGCTGTGACAGACAGACAAACAAGTGATCCTATAAGGGTTCCGCCGTTTTTTTCATTTGGACGTTCGGAACCCTAAAAAAAGCTGTGAAATAATGAGTCGGCATTTTCCTAGTTGATGCAAATTAAGCTAAGCGATTGGCTTTTTCCACTATGGGTCGCGGCTCGATTCCCGTACAGAACAAATATTTCTATGAATAAACACCGATAACAACTACCTGTATAGTTGTTTCGGGTCTGGGTGTCTGTGGGTATGGGATTTACCTCTGTACACTGTACCCACGACAAAGGAGAAATACACAATATAAAAAAAGTCGACAATCCATCACACCGATGACTCTTTAAGCTTGGCGTTATCTAATTACACTCTAGGTTTTGTTGATTTGACTGAAGAAATGAAAACACAAACTTTCCATTTACCTGTTATTAACAATAAACATTACTAAAATATGTATTATTCATTCAACTAAACCCGGTCAAGTCAAAGTCAAGTCGATCCCAAAAAGTCGGAATTTTGTAAATTAGATTTTAGCCCTAGCCTATACCTTGTAGCCAGCCTTTGCACTTTTTAATGCACCAAAATACTAACACACGAAAACAGAAGTATATCATAACAACCAAAAATATATGTAAAAACCATTTAGGATAACACTTACGATAGATATATATTATAGCAACTTTAACTTAACAATAATAGAAAGTGACACAATATTTGAGCAAATAAGGATGCCAAAAAAAAATATATAATTATATAGTATAAGCGATATTATGTAGAGTCTTCTGTTTGGTAAGAGCATTGAAATGTTTATTAATTTGACTACTGCATGTATTAATGATCTTGCATATAGAGTTGGAGTCCAGAATCATCCTACGCATAAGTAGAAAAAAAATCATAATAGAGCTGCAGGGGTTTCTTGAAGGAACACTGATATCGAAATGACTTACTAAATGGACACAGTAAATTTTATGTTTATGAACTCTACAAGCAAACATTGTGTCCAGTAAATTTGTCTAAGAATTTTTTTATCTGAATGTACTCTTAGCCTTATCTTCAGAGAAAGCTAGGTGCCAAAGAAATGTAAATGTATTTCCTCCGGATCAATAAAAATGGTGTCAATGAAACGTTTTTGAACACGTCCTAGACTCAATTATTGCTTATCGTAATGTGGCAGTCAGACGTCGTTATAGTACTCTAGGATGCTCCCACGACCCACAAGCTCTTTGTTAATAAATATCTTGGTTTGACTGACGAAATATCTTGGAATTTCTTATCACAAACCCCAAAATATTAGATGATCTTTTAATAATGTTATCAAAATGGGGAATCACCTTTATCTTTATCACTCTGCAGATGAGAGGAATATCACTAGGTTTTATTATTTCACTAATTTTAAGTAATCGGAGTAGAGAAAACAGCTAGCTGTATAATTTATATAAAAATTAAATAAAATTGGTCCCAAATTTGACCCCTGGGGTGCACCCGAAGAAATAGCGGTGCAGAATGATAATCATTAACTGCCACGTAGAACTAATTACCTATAGGTAGTACCGATTGATTATTAATCCTAAAATATTAATATAATTTTAATTTTATAAACTGCTTTGACACTCCTATTGAATCCAATTATTCACATATTCCCGACCATAATTACTGCTATACTTACTACAACTTTACTGCAATATTGAATGCATTAAATTAATACCTACTTAACCTCTGATGGTATTTCCAACCACATTTAACTGTAATAACATCAAGCCGAAAATAAACAATTTTAAATTGACATTTAATATAAAATTGAAATAATTATCCACATTTTACAAACGTATGGTCAGCGGCGATCACGCGGAATTGGCAGGAAACACAAACGATAGGGTGACCATGAATCGTCAATGTAAGTTTGGGACATTGAAGGTGATTTATTTTGTGAAAACAATGAATATTTCGAGCGTTACCGAATTAAAAGCGATGAAACATCGAGAGTGAAGTGTGACACATTCACACAGTCGAGTGAATTTACAAAACCAACGTTCGGTGGCACACAACAATTGGTACATTAGATATAGCTGCTCTTCCCGAGCTATTATTAAAACGTTTATTGTTAAATTTCCTAAAGCAACTCTGTTTTAAGTTACTATTTTATTTTTATTTTAACTACGTTTTTTTTACTAAATATCTACGTCATGTTCACTGCTGAACAAAGGCCTCCACCATAGATTTCTACAACGACCGGTTACATGCACTGTGTCGTCATTGTGGGGGTAATTTTCCAGTAGATACTCACAACACTTGGCAGGCGGGTTGGTATCGCAGAGTGATTGCTGTTCCGCAGAACGGGTATTGCTGCCCATTTATTTTATTTTTTAAACGTTGCCCTCACACTAGGTTCTCTCCCGTATCGTGGGTGCGTTTACAGACATGAAACCACATACAATACACCCAGACCCGGAACAACTACCTGCAGATCATACAAATGTTTGTTCCGTGCGGGAATCGAACCCACGACCTGGAGCGCAGCAGCCGACTTTATCAGCCACTGCACCAACCGTGACGTCTAAATCTCTCTAGTTTACATCTACATACTCATGCAAACAGCAGTAAGAGTACACTTAATCATATAATCCTATAAAATTCCTATAAGTCCTATAAAACGTGTAACGTACACTCTATAGGCCCATTAACACAAAACCAACTACTAAAACAAACATCATCAAACAAACCGAAAGTAAATAAACAGTAAATTGCAATTTTCAATAAGCCAAAATCATGGCAGCCATATCCATACGTTGGAAATTGAAAGTGCTGGCCCGAAAACGCAGTGGACATTCATTGATGTATCTCTTCATCTATTATTATATTTACCGAATGCGTTTATGCCTGGCCTCATTGAAAGCGAAACCGTTTTCAATTGTTATCCCTCTCACCGCTTAATTGACCGGTATTTGTAAAAGCTCGTGGTTAATTTGTGTTTTCGATATAGTCGCGTTGCGCGTTGGTTTTTGCGCAGTGTGCTAGTGGTTTAGGCGAAATCTGGGTTACAGATTTCAGGAATAGATGAACTATAATAGTACAAGTCACTTTTTTGTCATTTTTACTAAGGCTGCCCCACCCCACTGTTTCTCCTTTATCGTCGGTACAGCTTACAGACATAAATCTCACATGCACAAACAAACTAATGGGCGAAATACTAGTATTCTAAGGGAATGACCTTCAATAGATCACTGATTCAATTTTGGCAGTTTATTCATGACAAGAAGGTTCTTGAGTTAATGATTATAATTATTCAGCATGGGCTGCAGCGTCTTTCGATACATTTCTAATTCAACGCGATCGCCAACTCTTCTGCCAAGCATGGCTATTCTGAGTAATATAGCTGCTCAAGCGGACATTTCTGGCGAAGCCAAAAGAGGCCTCCAGCCAGGCTTAAAATTAATATTACATACTATACAACTTGCGCTAAGGGCGCCACCTGCAGGACCATGGACTTGGGCTAAAGGCGTTGCTGGGGATAACAAGCTATTGTTTTTGGAGACAGCTGGATTGGTATTATTTAATTTGTATTAGGGGACGTCAAATTTACAGGCTCTGCACGGCCCGGCGCGAGCAAGGGGCGGGGGGAGGGAAGCATTTCCTACTTGAATGGAGTGGTGATGTCGCGGCGATGGGTCTCCGCGTATAAGATATGCTGTACCAACCTATGATTACGTAAACTCTTTGGAGCTGTTTTGAAGTGGCCTGTGTTCCAGAAAGTCACATATCTCAACTTTTTTTATCGCTAGTGTATACTTTGGCCGATGTTTTTAATTGAGACACAATTACTAATAACCATATTGCTGAACTTAACATCTACTCTACATTAACAATATTTAATTAAATAAAAATGAAAACGGCTGTTATAGAAATACAATTCCGACATCTGTGTCAAAATCGAATTCAAGAGCCATTCAAACTTATCATTACAAAACTAGTATAATATGTTCATGTTTCAAAACTGACGTGTTTGTCACTGCAATAGCTTTTTACACCTCATATCCTAATCTTGTTTGTATTCTAAAACGGAAGCTGTACTATAGCACAACAAAATCTCACAAAGGTAATAAACACACCATTACAATTCGCCGTTCAGAAGATTATTCCATTGTGTAGTGGATTCGAATACGTTTGATTGTCTGTAACGACCTTATACTGAATAGTACACCTCTTCTTCTTGGAATTTCTCTCAATCAACCAGTAAGCCTCTTCACCGTGTGGTCTGATTGAGGAAAAGACCACCGGCATGGCCAAATAAGGGCTTACGTATATCAAAAAGAAATTAAGAAATGTATTAAACATTTATTATACCTCAGCACGCACATATCAATGAAACATCGTTCTGTGATTAAAATGATATATTTTTTTCTCAGCCTAGCGTTTTCTCTAGAGCTACACCCACATACGCCAAGGACGTCCACTGCTGAGAAAAGGCCTCCCCATAGATTTCCACAATGGCCGGTTACATGCCGCCCGCAAACACTTCCAGTGACCTCCACCAGGTCATCCATCCATCTCGTTGGAGGACGTCCCACGATGCGTTTTCCGGTGCGCGGTCTCTCCACTAGAACCCTTTAGCCTGAACTTCTTCCCAACCTCCGAAAAGAACTTTAATCGCCTTTTACGACAACCATCAATCAAGAAGCTTACATCTCACACTTAAATCTTGACCGCAATCTGGCGAAACATTACGCCTCATAATTTCCAAATCATCATAAGTAACTTCAAACAAAAAGACAAACTGAACTTTAACACTCCTTAGCAGACTGCCACCGTTCTTAATAACGATAGCATCTAGAATTTATGCGCTTAGCCCGTCCCTAAATAACACATTAGAGGGAATTTTACGCGTTCGTTGCATTTCCTTGACCATTACAATTGTTCCCCTGTGATGTGTTAGCAATAAAACCCTGTTTCTATGCCGCTATTAATATTTTAGTTCAAAGGACTTGTCGACGCTTCATTTTATACTACTCGTAAGCGATTAAGAAGATTTTTGTCTTTTTTTAGTTAACTTAACGTCGATGAGCTGTTGTCAATTTTATTTAAGAAATTGGCATTGTTTCGTATAATTTGGAATTCTTTAGACACCTACTTCTCTATGCAAAATTACTGATATCATAATTTCAGTCATAGGACGTCCACTACTACACAAAGTCCTCCGTAGACTTTCACAATTGTGTCGTCATTTTAAAGAGAATTTACCAGTAATCATTATGCTTGGCCGAGGTAGCCGCTTGGACGCTGCTGCCCATCGCTCTGTTTTAGAGTCCCTTCTTCGCTTTTTACGACACCCAGGGGAGGAGATGGAGTGGTGCTACTTTTATATCCTTAATCTGGACATCACACAAATGAGTGATATAACGATATCAAAGCATTTAAAATTCTCCACGTATTCTGCAGCTACGATACGTTGTTTTAGTCAATGCCTGACTCTTATTTTCTCTCTTTCTCGTCTCATTTTCTTCGTCATTCGTTCACTGATAACAATTATTGCACAAAAATATAGCTTGCGAGTTTAGAACGAATGAAGTACAAGTCCTTGCGACATGACCCTTGCATCTGTGTGAGAGGGCGTCGAGAGTATCTGGAAGCGGTCGCGTTCGCGCCGCATTTAAACGCGTTTATAATATTAAAGTCTGACAGTGGTTCGTCGCGTTATATTTGAACGTTGAATAAGGTTGAATACGGCGATAACTTTAATTTTAGTGGAATGTCATATCTGCCAACATGAACGATATTTCGAAGTTTTCATTTAAATTATAAAGAAGTGGCTCTATTACTTTTTTCTTTTTGATAGGTATAGTCGACAACTTTTTTTTTTAATATAGTTAAATAAATGTGATAGTTGCCGCACAAAATACTGAGTATTATGAGACGAAAATGATTTTTAGTGGTCATTCTTGCGATTTTTTTCAAGACGTTACTCCATTTCTATTATATATCTTGATATAACTTTTCTTTAAACACTTGAGTACGATACGGCTAACTGTGCTACAAAAAACTAGACGTTTTACCGTGTCTGCGTTCGCGCAGCGCCTGAAGCAAGCCGTGCGGATGCGCAGCGCCTGTAGCCGTTAAACATTGTACGCAATCGATTCTCACTCACACACGCACAAAGATCATGTCTAGTTTTGATTTTAAACGTAACTGAAAGTGCCCTTATTAATGCTCTCAGCACACATGACTTCAACAAAGCTGTGTCAAAATATGAATGAATTAAAAGCTCTAAGTTTATTCTTAATATCACTTTCGAACTAGAGGGATTCAAGCAGCTGATATATTCCATGTTTTTTCTTTCGTTCCCAGATCAGCATGGATATAAGGGGGACTTAGAATCGCAATATAACATGTACAATTGTGCATACCCTTCAAAAGATACCTGGATGCTTACAGCTCTGTTTACCCACTTCAATCAAAACCGTGAGTATACCTCCATGCTGATTTGAAAATCAAAGAAATAAAACATTGTTGCGCAATTAATAATTTCGCGTATTTAAATTTAGAATAAAATCTTAGTTTTAAGTAGTCGATAATGATTCCTTAAACACTAGATATTATTATAAACAGGCATGAGATGGCCATAAAAAAGTACTATTCGTTAACAGATTAGTAATTGCAGTATGTTTGTATCAGGGGAAGAGAAGGTTGCTTACTTACTTAGGTACAGCTGAAACTAATAATCAATCTAATCCAAAACATAATAACATACAATGACATATAACCTGAAGAAATTACACTTCTTACGCGTATTCACGCACTTTTCTTTAAGTATGTATATACGAGTAGGTATTCCTACTGTGTAGAAAAAGATTAAATTAATTATATTTACTCTTCTCCCGTAAGCCAACAGTAATGTGCACGAAAAAAAAGCAGAAATATTCAACTGTTTTATTTTCCCGCGCAAAATGTAAAAGGCAACGGTGGGATATACTCCCCGAACCCTCTCGTGACCGTGAACACTGAAATGCTCCGCATGTCAATTGTGAAACGTTAAATATACCGAGAATTGAACGATCAAACCAGAAATATTTTTCAATGAAAATGTAAATAATGTATTTTTATTGAACAATATTTTTTTTATTATATACTGTTACATACACGTTAGTGCATACGTTCTGTGTGTGTCGGAATTCTCCACCACTTTCCATCCGTGGGTAAAAGGTCACTATGGATTAGCCGGCGGATGGACAGCAGCACCCTTCAAGTACATTTACAACTGAACTGCGACCGCCAACCCGCCTGCAAAGCGTGGCGCTTATGGCAAAACCCCCCAATCACCACACGTTTGGGGGAGGCTGGTGAAGCAATTTAAATGAGAAACCTTGTTTCACACAAATTTTCTCCTGTGCCGTGTGTTTACATTTAAAACGCACATAGTTGCCAGCAAGACGCATTTAATGCATGAAAGTATACGAGGGCGGCACTGAAAATTTCGGGAATCAAGGAAGTGACACAACATTACTATTTAAAAATGTATTTATTGCTTTTCGAAGTATTCTCCGCGAAATTTGACACATTTTTCCATACGATGGAACCAATCATTGAAGCAACCATTCCATTCGGAAGTTGGGGTCTCCAAAATGGCCGTTTTGTAGGCGTCCACAGCTTCTTTAGGTGATGAAAATGTCTGTCCACGCAGTTTATTCTTTATTTTAGGGAAAGTATAGAAATCAATAGGGCTTAGGTCGGGGCTGTACGGCGGATGGTCTAATAATTCTATGTTTTCTTGCTCTAAAAACTCTTTTGTTCTGTGCGCGGTGTGAGAACTCGCATTGTCGTGATGGAGGATGATGCGGCGGTTGCAGTTCTCTCTACGGAGTTCAGAAACGACCTGTGGCAAACAAATGCTAGCATACCATTCTGCATTAACCGTTCTTTGTCCCTCAAGAGGAATAGTCGTAACATGGCCGGTTTTGGAGACAAACGTGGCCACCATTTTTTTTGCAACACTCCGTGAACGAACAATTTTTGTTGGCTTTAACTCATTTTCGAACACCCAAACTCGTGACTGGTTTTTTGTTTCGGGTTCGTACGCATATATCCAGGATTCGTCACCTGATACGATGTTGTATACAGCATTTGAGGATCCTGCGTGGAATCTTTCGAGAGTTCTGACGCACCAAGTAACGCGAGCCGCTTTTTGCTCTTCACATAGCAAATGCGGTATCCATCGGGAAAACAACTGTTTTACACCTAATTGTTCATGCAAGATTATTTGTATTTGACTCATGCCAATGTCTAAAGTTGCCTGAATTTCGCGGTATGTCACATCTCGATCTTCCTCAATCAGCTTACGCACAGCATCAACGTTTTCTTGGGTGACTGCAGTTTTTGGACGACCTTGACGAGGATCATCACTGAGCTTGACACGTCCACGTTGAGATTCAGCAAACCAGCGATAAATTGTGGTTTTGGATGGGGCTTCATCACCAAATGCAGAAATCATCCGGTCAACACACTGTTTTTGTATTAACCACTTCGAAAGTCATAATAAATCATCGCTCTTGAATTTTCTCGAGTCAATTCCATTTTCTCAACGACTAAACAAGTTTGACAAAACCTTGTGACAAGACCGTGAATCATTTTTTAAATAAATAAATGGTATTCGATTTGTAAAACCAAGGAGTTTTCAATTAAAAAGATTTTAATATGACAGGAACAGTGGAAATATTCCATTCCCGATACTTTTAGTGCAGCCTATGTATTTCGCTCAGCTTCGCGTATATTTAATAATATGCCAGGACCTATTAGAATTGATCCTGAAATAAAAACTTTTAGAAATAAATTCCATAACGTGTTAGTGAATAAGTGCTACTACTCTGTAAAAGATTTCTTATCTGACAAATCACTGCTGCAATACAATTTGTTATGTCATGATAAGTTCAGTATTTTACTAATACATCTTAATTTCTCTTTTTTAATAACTGCGATTTTTTTTTATTATACATGTACCTACTTCATAATATCGGCCATTTATACGTCCACTGCTGAACAAAGGTCTCCCCCATAGATTTCCACAGCTGTATCATCATTTTGGGGGGAATTTGCCAATACTCACTACGCTTGGCAGGCGGGCTGGTGAGCGCAGTATTGCTACCGTTTTACAGAAGGGACGCTGCTGCCCATCCCTCTGGTTTAGATTATCTTAGTCGCCTTTTACGACATCCACGGGATGAGATGGAGTGGTGCTATATTCTTAATCCGGACACCACACGGACTTGTGGAATTCATGTCTGTAAACGCACCCACGACACAGCAGAAAACCAAGTGTGAGCAAAGATTAAAAAAATACTGATTGTCATAAGAACGATGTATTCACCAAGATTGTTAAAACGTATAAAAAAATGAAAAAAGACCGACCCTGCATTTCTTTCGGGATTTCTTCTCAGAATTAGTCATGTAGTGGAATGGGATACATATTCGAACGTCAAAAATTAAAATAAATTTTTAAATTTTTATTGGTGTCCAGTGGAAATTCGCCTTTAGGCACATCTCGGAGGGGATGACTGTAAAGCGGTCAGCCCCTCTAGCGGAGGGCAGGCGGCTGTAAAAAGGCCACCCCCCAGGCACTTCTTGGGGAGGATTGTAAAGGATGCCCCCAAGTCTCGCTGTGCGCTGTGCTGCGCACACGGCGGCACGTAACCACGTGCGCACCATCGTCTTCTCGGAGGTCGCTCGGTGTGAGCACGCAGACTTCCCAAAATTAAAATACCTACGGGTAAAATGTCAAGGTTCAAAACTTTGAAAATTTCTACGTCTGATAGAAATGTCTCAGGTTTTCGCGATTATTACTACACATTATAATAAAACACTGTTAAACGGATAACATCGCGTATATTATCTGATTTAGACGTTTGTGCTCATAGATAATAGTTGAATAAATGGTCAAAGTAATTTTTTATATATATTTTCTGCCATAAAACCTTATCTCGATATCGCGCTTTACACTACTTACCATAAGGATAGTTCGTTTATCGATCTTAAAACTCTCTATTCTAATACAACGTATCGAGCATAGTTGAATTATCCAAATGAAAACTATTGTAATTACGACAATAGTTATTGAGTAATAACGCTGCAATATCATATCAGCCATAGGAAGTATACTGCTGACCAAGGGCCCCCCATAGATTATCACCCCATCATTTTGGGGGAAATTACTCACCACGCTTAGCAAGCGGGTTAGTGAGCGCAATATGGTCATAGTTCCACAGAAGGGACGCTTCGGCCCATCCCTCTGGTTCAGAAACCCTTGGTCGCCTTTTATGACAACCACGGGAGGAGGTGGCATGGTGCCATGTTCTTAATCCACACACCATGCGGAATGTGACTGCGTAAACAAAAGTTAGAAGTCAATATGGTATGGTATGGCTGAAAATCAGCGTTGACCCGTGCGTGGTTTAACCCCTGCGCACTGCCAACATTGCTGAGTCCGTTCCTTTTACCTTACTACACAAAAACAATTGTATCTATTTGTATTGTTCCGCATTGAAGGAAATGTGTGTTTAGTTTGGTAATAAATTATCTTTATCTTTATTTTATCTATCTTTATCTTATAATATCCATCATCAGATTCCTTCTAAAAATGTGCGGCCGACCGGGTCGCACAGAGACGAGGCCCGTCAAACAATCAGGGGTCGATGCCTATCAGGGGTGCGGTCTAATGCTGAAAGGCAAACACCCAGCCATAGATAAATGGAAGGAACACCTTGGCGTTTTAGCCGGTAAGAGTCCGGCTTGCCCCACTGCTTTATCCAAGTGGACACAACAAAAAAAGGTTGCTTCTGAAAAACAGCGCTGCAGTGACGTACTGCTGCAGCTTATGCTGAGATAGTATCCTTTGTTTGACCTCGTACAGCTAGTACAAATCGCATTTGTTATATTTAACTATTTTAAAATTATTATGTATGTGCGAGTCAAAAGTAAATCATTTTCTTTCTTTCTTCCTTATGTCAATAACACTCAAACAAACTTGACGCATTTCTTTTTCTACTCTAACGTAGTACATACCGCTGATATTATAAGATGCAATACAAAAGTATGTAAAACCAGTATACCCGGAGGTGTGTACTCACCTCGGAGGGTCCTTATCCCTCTCGACGCGACAATAGCACTCCAGCATCATTCCTCCCGCGTGAGCGCCGATCACTTATTATTTCCTTATTATTTTGTTCCCGCTATTGTTTGACATTTTTATTTTATCTTGTCAGAATTTGTTATTGCTAAGACTGTTTGATATTGTAAAAGTTATTTGGGATTCAATGGAAGCAGAGAATGAATAAACGAGAGGAAAATGAAATTTATCATATCAACTCTTTTTCGTTCATATGTGGGGATGTAACGGAGGCTATCTTATCGGAGGCGGAGGTGCAGAACTTGACCTCCACGGAACTGGGGTTAAACAGAGGCGTAGGCGAGAGTGGAAAAAAAGCAAAAGCAATTATTAAAACGGAATTTAATTTAATTAAAGTTAAGAATCTACCTACATGTAATAAAAATTAAAAAGAGGCAAATTATATTTGAATACAACAGTCTTGTGGCTTTGTCACCTTCTAAACGATTTCTTAGCGGTTCATAAATCAAACCAGCTCCACTAAACAATGTTCACTTGGTACTGAAACTGGTGGTGGCGACAAATAAGTTCGCACGATGGGACCAAAATCTTGAAATTTCGTGTTATATCTCCACAGCATCAAAGGGTCTTCGTTTAGTTGGGGCCGGTTTTGTTTATTATGTTCATTTATTAATCACTTCCATATCATGAGGTTGCTGTTGGTGTCATATCCTATTTCCTCTTCATCGTCACTGCTTTTCAGCATGTCTGCCCGATTTAAATGAACACTTTGCGTTTGCAAGCTTGTGCATGGTCCATCGTCCATTGGATCGATTCAATTCTATATTTTATGGGATCATAAGCTCCGCCATAATTTCTTACAATGGATTATAATAATTCATGTAATGACATTTTAATATTCCTATATTTGCTATGACATTAATTACTTGTTTTTTTTTATATATTTTTTTATATTCACTGTTTACCTTGATTAGATACAGATGACAAATGTATGTGCGAGTACCATGTGGGTTATTAATTCATTTTGTTCAGTTGACGTGATATTTGTCTGGTAGATTAGGTATGTCATGCCCACTCAAGTGTCCTACTTACGGTGGCGTCGTGTATCGGGTCGCTGAGTTGCCCTACAATATGGTAGAGATGCATGCGTCATGCTCGTGAACGAGTGCTGTCTGTTGGGACTGGTCAGCTTAATACATCCACGGCAATTTAATCATAAGCTTATAAAATATCAAAATCTGGCTTGTTTAGTGTTAGACTTAAGGTGATTTAGACCCTTTTCTCCTACATTGTCCTCACATAACCTTACTTTCAAGAGAAATGTGTTCAAATATTGGAACAAAACTATGTTGATTTAAAAAGAGTAACCATGGAGTTTCTTGCCCGTTCTTCTCCATAGGAAACCTACATCTTGGAACGCGGCAACTAGAGTCTGACTATTCATGAGTGCCTGTAATTGGTTTTATATGAATAAAAATATTTTTATCTTTATCTTTATCATATCAAAAACCCTGACCGGTCATTGAGGCGGTCTTTGGGGACGCCGTAGACATTTTTCGGCTGAAATGAAGAAGTTATCATCATCATCATCATATCAGCCAAAGGCCATCCACTGCTGAACAAAGGCAAAGGCCTCTCCCTTAGATTTCCACAACGATCGGTTACATGGCGCTCTCATCTAACGACAGACAGAGCTGTTTATGTTTACGTGCCATTGCATGGGCAGAAATTTACAATATTATGTCTATATATAATTGAACATGCCATTTGGACAATTAAGTCAAGAATGTTTAAGCACTCTCTGCTCAATTCTGTTATTATATTACTTATTGAAAAGTGATGTTGAGGGTCCTTCCTGTCAAATGTATATTAAAATCATCGGTAAAAAGTAATTTATGGACAGCAGGTATAGGTATGAAAAGTATCTGTTCCTAGGTTAATATTTGAGTTTGGGTAAAACAAAATTAAAATTCGCATATTCATACAAAAAATAAATACAACATAAGTGACTTTCCGAATAAACCCTCGTTAGAATTAGAAATCAACCGTCACTGGCCGAAAAAAACAATAATTATAAAGCGCGCGTAATTCTAATTCCGAATTCAAATTAAAGCCGCTTAATGCGCGGGAGCGACCCCGTTAAAAAAAAGAGTTGACGAGTGCTCGGAGGGTGGTAATTTTTCATTAATTTAAGTTCACCATTCCCTATTTTGTTTGCTTTTAATCGCATTTCTAATTAATCCCGTCGAGAATAACGTGACAACTGTCGACTATGGCCGACATTTTTTCGAGCCGAGTATAGCAGATGTCGGCCGATTTCCATTTGTTTCTGAGATTAATGATTCGGTACGATTGTGAATTTTTCCGGTCGGCTTTTGTTGTTTTAGAAGCAATTTGTCCGCTTACTTTTGTAGAGAGGCAGTCGTTAAAGCCTCCACAAATGATATTGGAACTGAATAAAAATCGAGACAAAAAGGGTTTCATGTATTCGATTTCATGTCACAGGATTTCTGCTAGATGGAAATGAATTTTAATGAAAACTGGTCATGCTATCTTCCCTACTATCAATATCTTAAATAGCATTCTACAAAAATATTGACGTTTATTTCAAGGAGACAACCAGCAGAGGGCCAGTTCTCGTAATTAAAAATGTTCAAAATATAGTTCCGATCTAATCTCAATGTCGTAAATGTCACAAATGGTATTCTCCTAAACCAACAAACAACGTCAAACGTGAACTTAAACTGTGATGAGATCGAAAATGGATTGAAAGTTGATCGAAGCCAAAACGGTATTCTGCTAACATTTTGAACTGACAAAGGTACTAAAAGTTTCTTTGAATAAACGTCAAAGTAGACATTTAAATAAGACTAGATTGATATCATAATGAAATCGGACTGAACTTAAGAGTAGCAGAATACAATTTTTTTGTCAATTTCATGTCATAATATAATCTCGGTACGGTCAACTTTCAGTCTTAGTGTAAAGTAATTATTAAGATTAAGATTGACCCTTTGGCTGTAGGTAGAGATCACATTTATTAAAAAACAAGTTCTAATTTCATTTCTTGTATTAATTAATAATCAGGTAAATAATGATTTTAAGATATTATCGGGTCTACTCAATCTCTCTCAATACGCGAAAGTTCAAGAATTACTATTTAAATTAATACAATTTTTCACCATTTTATTACGAAAACCCATACAAATACAATAACATAATACTAGTGTTGAAATAGTAACTTTATTTATTAAATTAACAATTGCAAAAAAAAAATTACAAATTGTTTATTAATAAATGTTATCCCACCGGTTGTGAATGTAATATTATTTATTGTACACCATTTTTAAAAACAACTACTAGGAATCATTCTTTGAACAGTAATTGTACAATGGGCGGTCTTATCGCTATTAGCGTTTTCTTACAGACAACCTTTAGATGGACAAGAAAAAGACTCACGAACGAAATCGCCGCAATCTCTATCTACTACTGTGTGTACGTTTCACTCAGATGTTGTCCGGACTAAAACGATTTTTTTTATTTATGTTAACTTGTCCCGTAAGGTTTCAAGAATTTTAGCCTTACTCTATAATATTTTCTGAAGTTTACGCGAATAGCATCCATTGGCACCTATAGATGCTGTATGCAAGTATTTAGGTATAATGAATGAAATAAACGCGACATATTTCCGTAAGCTATTTCGATTTAGCCTTACTCTATAGAAAACATATAGGTAGGTAGTGCAGTTATAGATCACAAGCTGACTCACTCTATAGAAAACATATAGGTAGTACATTTATAGATCACAAGCTAACTCACTCTATAGAAAACATATAGGTAGTACATTTATAGATCGCAAGCTAATGAACGGCAAACGAAGATGAAGTGGCAACCGGTACTGGAGGCCTGCAACTTAATGTCGCTAAGTTATTTATTGTCAACACAAATATATAGTTTTAGATAGGGAATCTTTTAAAGATTGAGAACTATTGAGATGAACGTGAACACGTAGCTGTGACTGTATTGTCTTGAAATAATTTTATATAAATCGTATGTGATTTATCATCATATCAGCCAAAGAGCATACTTTGCTGAACAAAGGCATCTCCCACAAATTTCCACAGTTGTTTCGTAATTATGGGTTGCTAAACTAGTCCGAAAGCCGTTCTCCTCCTAAAAATACATACAAATGATATTTTGTATGATCACAATACTTAAAGGAGAGTTCCAACTTTATCCCACTCTGAAAAATGAAAAACAATAATACACTATGAGTGTTTCAAGAGTGATTACTGATTATAATTGTAAGTACGGTAAATAATATAAATTTTAAAATCGCTAACAGCGCCGGTCATTCTGCGACCACGAACGCTACAAAGTGTTCGAAACGTTAGGAAAACCGAAAATTTGTAATATACGCAATGTAATATTTAAAAGTCATCATATCAGCCACAGGATGTCCACTGCTGAACAAAGACCTCCCCCTTAGATTTCCACAACGAGCGGTCGGTCACATGCCGTTCTCATCCAACGACTCCCAGCGACCTTCACCAGGTCGTCTGTCCACCTCGTTGGAAGTCGTCCCACGTTGCGTTTTCTAGTGCGCGGTCTCCATTCGAGAACCTTTGTGCCCCAACAGCCATCAGTTCTACGAGCAATGTGTCCCGCCCATTGCCACTTCAACTTACTTAATCCTTTCAGCTATGTCAACAACTTTAGTTCTTCTACGGACCTCCTCATTTCTGATTCGATCTCGTAGAGAAATACCAAGCATAGCTCTCTCCATAGCTCGCTGAGTGGCCTTGAGCTTTCTGATGAGGCCCATTGTGAGTGACCACATCTCTGTTCCATATGTCATCACTGGTAACACACACTGGTTAAAGACTTACGTCTTGAGGCATTGCGGTATTGTTGACGAAAAGACGTATCGAATATATATATTTAAAAGTATTTTATTATAACTGTAATATTTGCTGTAGTAATAATTTTTCCTTTTTTTAGAAACCTTTTTTAGAAAACGATTTCTCCTGTGTCGTGGGTGCGTTTACAGACATACGTTTCACAAACAATACACCCAGACCCGGAACAACTACCTACAGATCATACAAATATTTGTTCCGTGCGGAAATCGAACCCGCGACTCCGAGCGCAGCAGTCGACTGTATCAGCCACTGCACCAATCGTCTTTATATTACTCCTAACCTCAAGTACAAAAAATTTGGTAGATGGTTAACTCCAAAAAATATATTAGCAAGCTGTCCTTCTTGCTACGGATTGGCTTCCATTTAAACCAGACGAGCCCTACCAGTATTTTCAGTCGAGTAAAAAACGCGGCATAAGCTGAAAAAAAGAAAATAGTTTCATTTTTCCCTGCGGAACAAGCCCCACTCTATAATTCAAGAACACACGCCTGGCGTGTAACACGTATCAATGACACCTCGCGTTTAAAATCTGGCGTAACTAGTTATAGGTTATGCAGAAGATGGAAGTCACCCTTTTCCACTGAAATGAGTGTTGCAACTAAAGTTCCTTACTGGTTGCACTCGGACTGACTATTAAAGTATGCAAGTGTGAGTAATTATACTTTTGTGTCTATACTTATACAGGATGTAAGCGACAACGTACCATAAACTTTGGGAATAGGTTACGCTTAGACCTTTATAAAAATGGAAAAGCTATTTATTTTTATAATGATGTCTAAAAGATTTTTTTGACCGCGCAATGTATTGTAAACAACACGATCACAACGTAGTGCTGTGTGTGCGTGTCTTAAGCTTGAACTTAGCGAAACAACAGCTGTTAGTTTTTATTTACATGATCTAAACGCTAGGTGATTATTGTACTATGATATTATTATGCTATTGCGAGCGATGACCTCATCCGTGAATTGTAGCGAAACCGTTTAGTTTTATTTACATTGCAGTTTTATGTGAAAATAAATAGTTTATTGTGTTTTATTCAAAATAGTGTTAAGATAGACGGCAATCATTATTTTATTCTTATATCAGTTAAATAAATCGGAAAAAAATAACTCAAAATTCACGAAATACCTTTTTTTTATTGTTGTCCTGTGGAAATTCTACATGAACTTCCTCCTCCCCGGGGAAGGGTGAAAGGGCATGCCGGTCTCCTACCAGCTAAAACCACTGGAGCGGTCATCTGCGGCATCGAAGGAGGGCTCAAAGTTCTCGTAAGATCACACTAGAGCCCCCCATTGGCCACGGAGGAGAGGGTACTGACTCGGAGGGGATAACTATAAAGCGATCACCCCCTCTAGCGGAGGCGACTGTAAAAAGGTTCTGGGGGGCCCAGGCACTTCTCGGGGAGGATTGTAAAGGATCCCCCAAGCCTCGCTGTGCGCTGTACCGCGCACATGGTGACACGTGACCACGTGCGCGCCACCGTCTTCTCTGGGGTCGCTCTGCAGTCTCCATCTGGAGCATAACGCTCTCGCAGAATGAGACCACTGTACTCCAACTTTCATGCTCTGCCAACATAGCCGACACTACTGCTGGCAGAGAGAGAGAGATCATGCCTGATCCGATCGACCAGGATCCGCCGCTCGACCGCCCACGCAGGGCACTCCTCGAGCGTGTGCTGTGCGGTATCTTGGTCGCTTCCACTGTGCCGTGCCAAAATTCATGAAATACCTACCACCGCAAAATTTTAACGCTGTTTAAAACTCATGTACTGAATCCATCGTATCAGCTAACATCACGATGTCACTTACGTCCTTTATTTGTGGTGTTCTATTATTTGCCATGTTGTTCCCAACAAAGAATAGATCACCCGTTAACCTTTCATCCTCGCATCCTTCTAACATGATTAAATCCGTGTCTAAGTTAGCTTTTATATGTATACCGCAAATAGTTTCAGGGCCCGTAAACGTTCACTGATGGACATGGGCCTCCCAATGATCACTACAATTAGGTCACAGGGATATTGCCATAATCACCACGCTTGGCAGGCGGATTAGTGATTGCAGTATAGCACCCATGGGTGAAGAGGGATGGTTTGGTCTTTACACGGGAACCATCCGATACACAATTTTCTGTTATTATAGTTGGTGCAGTGGCTGATACAGTCGGCTGCTGCGCACCGGGTCGTGGGTTCGATTCCCGCACGGAACTAATATTTGTACGATCTGTAGGTAGTTGTTCCGGGTCTGGGTGTATTGTCTGTGGGATTTGTGTCTGTAAACGCACCCACGACACAGGAGAAATCCTAGTGTGGGGCAACGTTTTTTAAAAAAAACAAAAAAACAAAACAAAAACAAATCTGTGACTTGGGCATTTAGTACGTTCATCTATATATGTATATGATGACTGAACAGACGACACGGTTGGTGCAGTGATGATACGTTCGGCTGCTGCGCTCTGGGTTGCGGGTTCGATTCCCGCACGGAACAAATATTTGTATGATATGCAGGTAATTGTTCCGGGTCTGGGTGTATTGACACGGGCGGCTTGAACAACTTTGGCACACTTGAACACTGTGGTAGAGGCAGCTTGTATCAGCAAACTGCCACTACGAAACGAAAAAAAGAAAACAACTTCCCACGAAAACAAACTTGCAGTATTTTCAGCGCTATTGTGAATTACTCGGTTTACCGATTTATCACTGTACGTAAGATACCAAACACCTTTGTCAAATTACCTCCAAAAGACTACAGTAATAATTAATGACGGAAATAAAAGCCCTTAAACGCTATATCACAGTAAATTTTAGCGTCAAAAGTGCGTATATTTCCGCGCAAATAAGAAGTAAAAACGAAACGATACGACGCCACACTGAAACGACGCTCTTCCCACCTTTAAATAAGGTAGGAGGTCTTCAATAAATTAGGAACGAACACGAAGATCACAAATCGCTTTAATATCATCAAAGTTAGTAAAGCTAGTGCCTTTATCGTGTAGCACTATAAGTGTCTGGTGCCTGTAAATTTTCGCAGTGGCGATCTGTGGCCGGTCTTTGTGCTATTAATTTGTAATGTCCCCCTCTAGCTGCCTAGATGCATAGCCCGGGTGTACGCGAGAGCATATGGAGGGATAAGTCGGCGGTTAAGGATTTCGTTGAAGTGTTACAAACTGATACTTACCAGTTTCTTTTATTACAGATTTATGAAGTTGGTAACATGAGTAAATTATATTAATAAAAATATATAAAAAACACGCTTTGTTACACTATCGACCTAAAGGTCTATGATCAGGCTATCGTTACCAAGTGTTATGTATAGGAGTCGTAAAACAAATTAAATGAGCCAAACTTAAGGGGTTTACCATTAGCAATTAAACAGTTCTACTATCTACCTCCTGGCTCCATCATCACATAAGTTCGATGCTACCAGATTATTGTATTCTCATCCGGATTACATATACTAGCAATTTCAAATCGATACAATTAAAAGTAAGTTAAAATCCACATCCAAGATGTATTTAAGTAGTTATAAGTTACGAGTGAAGCTAAGTAAATCATAATAAAATGTATGTGAAAGTTGTTAGGATTGTCTTTACAGCTTTTGAATTAACAATGTGAATTTATTAACACGTAACAAATAAAATAGTAGTGATATTGCCACAGTGTCAATGATATTATACCATAGATATGTTACGTCCATATTAAATGGCGCGCAAAATACAGTCTCCCTTGCACAACCATGTCGTGAGAAAGAAGATACAAAAACGACAAGAGTAAAAGAGATAGCTATCTATGCGAACCGATTGCGAGGTGCTACAATTGGGGTAGTTTTGGTTCTTACTTTTGGCACGCATGTAACATATCTACTTCTTTTTAATATATAATATCATTGCACAGTGTACGGTTAATTATTTAGACCTATACGCACGGTGTCGCCATTCAATACAAAAAGGTCAAACGACGGACAAGCACCACTCGCATTAAATAAAGATCGACACGTTTCCCAAAACGCCTATCGATGTCACGATACATATTCGAAATCTTCAGACATGTCGTCGTTTTAGTACCTCGTACTGAGCCTTTGCCGATCTTCAATGGGGGCCCGCGTTTCCGATAGGATTAAGCCAGACTTACTGCTCGGTCAGGAACACGGCGCGACGCAGTAACCCTCCCTCCCTGCTCACCCGCGCCGAACACCCTACAGCCTTACCTCACCCCCTCCATCGCCCGCCGCATTAGGAGCAATCATATTCGACGCCTGCTAGGTTTTGGCATCGGTCTGTGTTGCTTAGCCTCGGCCAGCTATTTGGGGAACAATGATTGGTCTTGTCTTAGTTTGTAACATAGTTTAGGCATATTTTCGCTTGATTTAACAAAATGTTTTATCATGCTATTTGTATGTGAGAGTAACTTCACAAAACAAACCACAGATACACTTGTTGTTTTAATACTTCAAGAAAATTCTAGGTACCCTTAACGGTGCTCTAAGCGGTCAATTTTGTGTTATATTTCCCTCGATCTTATGACTCCTACTAGAACACGTTTCAATTAAGTAGACGACTCTGTTACCTTCGCAAGACTAGGTGACTCTGGTCAACGGTAGATAGGGTTACCAGAAGACAGGTATTTTCCTGACATGTTCGGAATATTGGCCCTCTGTCAGAGAAGCAGGGAATTATTTTCATTGTTAGGATTTTTCTTTTGTTTAAAAAGGAAGGTGTATTTGAGGTGGGGATGACCGCTTTACAGTCATCCCCTCCGAGATGTGCCTAAAGGCGTGGCACCAATGGGTGGCTCCAGATGGAGATCTTTCGAGTTCCTAGAGCCTCCCTACGGTGCCGAAGATGACCACTCCGGTGGTTTTAGTCGGCATGCCCCTCCGCCCTTTCCCGGGGCGGAGGAAGTGCCTGTAAGATATCGAAGTGCAGGAATTTTTTCGTTTAAATTCTTGTTAGTCCCTAAAACTTTCACTGAAATCCGTTAAGCCGTTTCGGAGCCTATTCGAGATAAACTTTAAAAAAACAAATTAAAATTCTTAAGCCATCATCCTATAAATAGCAGTTTTAACTTAAATTTTAGCATTTATTTTAAATCACAGACAGACACTTCGACTTTATTACATTGGTACGCACACACGCATGATTTACAGTATGCAAATACGTAAGTTGTTGCGTACAGTTTCACCTGTACCAGTGACCGACAAGCTAACTAAACACGACCTGTGCATTCAATTGCGTGCGAGGGTTGTAAACATTTTTTATTTGGATAATACACTGAATCAAATATAAGAAAATTAAAATATTGGAAATATATTTACGTGTTCGCGTTTATGTTTTTTGATTTGATGACTTTTACAATTGTGTTTGGTTATTTTTGTTTATGTGTTTGTTGGTACCATAATCAAATAAGTTAAACATTATGCAAAGCTTAAGCAGTACCTTTTTTTATTGTTCGCTCGGTGGATAAAGCTTAAGCAGCACCTACAATGTTATTTTTTTATGAGAACATTGTGTATGAAATCCAGCATTTCTTTTAACTTTTACAACTGGCTGGAGGCCTCTTGACTTCGGCAAAAATGACTGGTTATGCAACCGATTTTTCAGAAACGTCTGCGAGGAGCCCAAAAAAAACTTACAATATTATTATTTTTTAACAACGTTGCCCCACTCTAGAATTTCTCCTGTGTGAGTGTGTTTACAGACATGAATTCCACACACAATACACCCAGACCCGGAACAACTATCTGCAGATCATACAAATATGTGTTCGTTCCGCACTGCACCAACCGTGCCGTTGTTTCAATTCAGTTCACCATCATCATCATCATTCTATCAGCCACAGTACGTCTTCTACTGAATAAAGGCTTCCCCCATAGATTCCCCCACAACGACTGGTTACACTGGGGGCCGGTTGTTTGATAGTGTCGGCAGTGGGGGGAATTTGCCAGTACTCACCGGCTTGGCAGGCGGGTTCGTGAGCGCAGTATGGCTCATATTCCATAGAAGGGTGCTGTTGCTTATCGTTCTGGTTAAGAGCTCTTAAGTCACCTTATACGACATCCATGGATGGAGATAGATAGGTGCTATATTCTAAATCCGGACATCGTTTAAAAACCTTTATTTATTAAAAAGTAGCATAGTTCACTATAGCGAATATAGGCTAAGTATAAGTTACGAGCTATCCGGTAATCATATGTGCATTTAAGAGTCGGCAGTTATTTAATATCATCCGTACTATCCATTCAAATCTGTATTGTTGTATCTGTGGACGCACGAATTCACAATAGCTTTAAGATTTTTTATAACTTATGATAATAATGATTAACAATATCTCTATTATCCGCAACTCTAAACGTATGGTTTATTGCCGCGATTATATTTGCGCGTCGATTCTCTAATGCGTTTCCAAGTACTGAAGCTTCGGTTTTGGCTAATGCTGTGTTAAAGTCTGAACATGTATAAATGTTTTCTTAGCTGATTCCAGGACTTAGCCTAGATTCTACTTGGTAATAACGTACATTAAAAAATAAATAGAAGTAAAAGTATTACTTAGCAATTTAGCTAGGGGTACAAATGGGTACAAGTTACGAGTACTTCAGAACTTTCCGTGCGGTGCCCGGATTTAGAATATAGCACCACTCCATCTCTTCCCGTGGATGTCGTAAAAGCTGACAAATAGGCTAAACCAGAGGGACTGGCAGCAGCGTCTTTTCTGTGAGTAATGGTAAATTCCCTCTAAAAGGCCGACTCAGTTGTGGTAATCAATGGTCCATTGGTCCCCCATTGATTTTAGCCTACTTCAAAAGATCAACCTTCTGAAGTCATAACTACCTTCATATCAGCCACAGGACGTCCACTGCTTAACAAAGGCCTTCTCCGTAGATTTCCATAACGAGCCGTTACATAACAACCATAATAACATTTATTTATTATCAGGCGACTAAGGCCCATAGTAAAAAAATACACTTTAATCTTATAAACTAATACATACAACCAAACAATAACCAATATAAAACCTTAAAATACTATACACACATGCATACATACATGCCGCCCTCATCCAACGACTCTTAGCGAACTTCACCAGGTCGTCTGTCCACCTCGTCATCAGGTCATCCCACGTTGCGATTTCTGGTGCGCGGTCTCCACTCGAGAAGTCAGTCACTTCTGAAGTACAATTTCATAATTGTACTGCAATATTGAGAATAGGGCATTTTCCACATACCTACTGAGTTTTACCCATGCTTTTTTTCTAATAATAGCTAAGACTTAACCTCAAATTTTACAAAATATTAATCCAATTTAAGATCCATAACTTTCCTGTCAATTACCTGTATGTTTGTTTGATATTTTGTGTTAGAAATGTTAAACTGCATTGTCATATAATTTTAATCATCATATTTTAGATATAAAATATAATAATTTACTCGTAAGTATTATCTTAACTTACTAGACTCCATTAAAATGATTTGGCGACTAATATGCATTAGTTATCAATCTCTAAATCCTCTTGTACATAATCGGGGCTGCGTCACCTCTGCATAGAGTAATATAGCAATAACATTTCGGATCAACATGGAATTTAGTCTCACTTGGCTTCACTTGTATCAATGTAAACATTTAATTAAATAGAAATTCTAGTCATTGTTTCAACCTTTATTAATATAACCGCCATCAGTTATAAGATAAAGAAATCAAGTTGGTAGTTATAGGCAGCGTAAAGCCAATCCAACTAAAATTAAATTAGTTTCACACTTATGTCTCGTTTAACTGTTGGATTCGACTTAGGTATATTATATCAATCACGTATTCAATTAAGTAGACTTAGTAAATAATTTGCATAAAAATAGCAATGTGTCAAATTCAGAATGTCTCTTCGAATGAGCGCTTATCAGGAACTGACGACCCGTACAGTTGACAAACGCAATCAAGGTAGTGTTGCCTATTCATACAAAAGTCTTTTAAAAATAGTAAATAATAACTTTATATTCTTCTCCTTCTTGTACCGCCTGGCACTATTAGTAGGTAGTTTTCCCACTTTGTCCGGTCTTCTACATCGTAAACCTTTTTAAGCGGCCACAAAGTTTGCCTATCGAGGACTACTAGGTCAATGTATAACCTCCAACCGATCATTTGAACGACTTATATTCTATCGATGATTACATAGAAATCAATGGTCGATGTCAATATCCTCGGCTTCAGGCAGAAAAATTATGAGAAACCCTTTCCATCAATCATCTGTATCGGCTGAAGCAGGATGATATAGACCTAATACATAAATTCTATGTTTTAATTTCACCCCCAAATCAGCAAGCAAATCTTTTTAGCCAAAAACAATTCTAAAACCAAGCATTCGGGATAAAAGGCAACAATCCTATGGCATACAAACACGATAAAATCTGCCCTTCAATTGACTGATACAGCTACACAGCTGATACACTTTTTCTTCCTCCTTTCTCTACAGCAATTCAAACACCACCTTTTGTAACTCTACTTAAGGCTGATATTTGTTAAAACACGTGCGAATCGGACGAAAGAGGGAACAAAGGAGACGGGACCACGTGTCTTGACCTATTTGTGTCGTGCGATTGGTGTAGGTCGTGTTTACTATGTCTGGAGAGGTTGGACTTTTTACAAGGTTTCGAGCTTTTAGGGGTTGGAAAATAAAATGATTTTGGCATTTCATTCTCTTACTTGTGATATAGAGTTGATAGAATGTGTATCTCGGCTTTTGTATTGAGAAAAAGCTTTCAGAAGTTTAGCTTCCTGTCTTATGCTATCGTGATTAATAATATCAGGCGTATTTTTTAACACGTTCGCTAAATTCGTCTTGGTGTATGTTAATCTCTCATTGATAGTTCAACATTTTATTCGTAAGTAGAACACATTCTCCTAGATTTTTAGGCTAGGGAAAAGTTACTCATTTCATGATTTCTCTAATATCAATTGAAATAAAAAACCCCTCTGTGGATTGTATTATGACTAGATAATTTTTGTGCACATTTAGGTACTAAGAATTTCCAACTATAAAACATTGTCTATTATATTTCCACATCTTTGTACACAGACGAGTCGGGATGCGAGGCTGATATGCTGGAGGGCGCGGAGGTGGGACGGCACTCGCCGCCCCGGCCGCAGCAAGAGCCCATCAACCTCAAGAATGAGGTGAGTTCTAGTGCCTTAGTGCTTCATTCATCAAGTGTTTTATTTAGGACTATAATAATAAAGTTGAGACTGGTTAGTAAATGGAAACAATGAACAAATTATCAAGAGTCCACTGTCGAATAAAATGACAGTATTCTAATAAAGAAGTGTTGTGTGTAATTTATAATATATTTCCCCGAATGATAATATAGTTTAATAATAACGCAATACAAAATAGTTCAGTACAATAAAAATCTAATTATCTCATTTCGGCCTAATGAAGTCCACTGTTGGACACAGGCCTCCCCCAAAGATCATCACAACCACCGATATGGATGTGTTTTGAGCTCATTGGGGGGTTTTGCCATAATCGCCACGCTTGGCAGGCGGGTTGGCGATCGCAGTTGAGTTGTTAATGTACTCGAAGGACGCTGCTGCCCATCCTCCGACTAATCCCTTAGTCGACTTTTACGACACCCATGGGAGGAGATGGGGTGGTGGCATTCTGAGCCGGCACCACACGGCAATTATCTACTAACATAAAAATGAACTTGCTAATTTGGATCCCCAAAAGCTTCCTACACTAGACAGAGTCAGTCTTGTAGAAAGCTTTTTAATTCAAGCTTCTATTTTTTACATAGTGACGACATTATTAAACAATCAAAGGCCAATTATAAATGGTATGCGGTTATTGTAATTGAATATTAATGAATTTGTATAGAATATTATATTATTATATATATATTACATAATATTATATTCACATAAGATTTACAATTGGATTGGATAAAGTGATATACATAATCTATGAAATTTAATGCAATTAGTTTACGATATTAAAATAATTAATAGCAACGACATTATTATATTAGATTTAACGATATTCATTTTTCATTTTCATTTCGGCCTAATGAAGTCCACTGTTGGACACAGGCCTCCCCCAAAGATCATCTCAACCACCGATATGGATGTGTTTTGAGCTCATTGAGGGGTTTTGCCATAATCGCCACGCTTGGCAGGCGGGTTGGCGATCGCAGTTGAGTTGTTAATGTACTCGAAGGACGCTGCTGCCCATCCTCCAACTAATCCCTTAGTCGACTTTTACGACACCCATGGGAGGAGATGGGGTGGTGGCATTCTGAGCCGGCACCACACGGCAATTATTAATATATAATATAGTCACGGCCGAATACTGAAAAGCCCCTAAATTTTAGGTCCCGCTTTTAAAATCTGAACCGTTTCCTACCGAAACGGGTCGAACAGTTGAACCAGGACTTAATATTAAGTGACGTTTCAGTATTCTGCCGTCACACTGTAAAGGGTATTTAAAAGTTACAATATCCAATCAACCTCAAGAATGAAGAACTAGTCTTGTGCTTTTAAGGCCAATCATGAATGGTTTAGAATTTAGATTGTAAAGGCCCTAAGGTTTACGGACGCCTCTTAATCTACTCCAATAGTAGTAATTTTATTACCGTTTTAGGGTAAAAAATCTGTCATGTGACTCTTTCAATATCATATGTACTTTATTAGATCTAAGACAACACCGACTTTAACGATGAAGAAAACATCGCGAGGAAACCTAGATTATTGATCTGAAATCCAAACACGTGACGAGCAAGCGTGGTGATCAATGGTCTTTCCTTCTCTGTATGAGAAGAAGCCTTTACGCTGCAGTAAGTTACAGGATGATATTATATTATTTTCTACATGTCTCTCTGTTTACGGGTTATTAGCCTCTGTAAAGAGGAACCCAGTCTTTAGTTAAGCTAACGCGGGGCATGCGTCTAACACGCAGAGGCCCATTAGATAATTTTAATTTAAAATGTAATGGGATGAAACCGGTGACTATTATTTTCATATGCTATAAAATAAATTGTTAAGATGCACTATATTATTATCTATTATTAGAATTCAGAACCGTCCCTATAAACCTAACTACTACTACTTGTCGACAAGTCATTGGCCGCTAAACAGAGTAGTAAAAAAACGGGTTGCATTCCGGGAGTGCTGACAGAAGTAAAAACTTATTTTCTTTTATTTATCTAGACGCGTTCGCGGTCTGCTATATGTACATGCATATATGCACACACTTTAGCTGCGTCTCGTAACGGTGTCGCGAGTCCAGAGATTTTATCTCATCTAAAAATATGCGTACCGCGCTAAAAGAAGTTTTCACTTCAAAAATAAAAGAACTAAAGCAACTTGATCATAAGCGGAGCAAAATTGGCACAATATTAGAATAGGTTTCAAGGAAATCTCTAATCTATGTAGGTTAATGGATATGTTCTTCGATCGTCTTCTATTTATTACTTTGAGGCGGTTATATTTGCCATCTTTCCAAATGTTTCTCCTAATTTATGTTTATTTCGACAGCGTCTTATTAAGAAACAACGCGGCCAAGCTTACCGCTGCTACTTAACTAACGCGTGGCCTTTGAATTGAAAACGCGGACAAAGTTAGGTGCGAATAAACACTCGATCCTCAAGTGGCTGCTCGACTCGCCAAAAAGACGACGCCATCCCCACGCTCAAAAGGTCCTCACAGTCTAAACATTCATCGCTTCGTTAGCGCTCCCGCGAAAATTCGCCATGCGATTCGACGCCGACCAATCTGCTCCGCACTGCCGCAACCTACTTGCCTCAGAATCTATAGTATCGATTAGTGAGCGCTTTTTTACCCACACGCACTCACACACCGCCGCGGTGGGGCCAGCCTTTTTAACAATCTTTTTTTCGTCCACCCCTCTCTCCCCGAAAACCGCCATGTCCATTGCGCGGATGCAAAGACCACCCCTCTCGCCCCACCCCTCATATAGCAGCATTGAAAATGGAATTTCCATGAGTGATGGAGTGTCAAACGGGAAGTGAAAAAACGGAGAAAAAGTACATTATGTTAATTATGGAACGCGTGCTCCGTCCGAGTTTAAATTGAATGTCATGTCGTACGCGTCCGTCGCGTCGTGTAGTGGAAACGCACGCTTTTGCTCTTCTATTCCATTTCGTGTGTACGGTATAATTTTTATTTTTATTCTCTGTTCGTGCTAAATTAATAATCGCACATGTCGAAATTTGGAGAACCCGTATATTTTGTATGTAGCGAATTTTGAACAAAACTCGATTGGTAACTTGGACTTAACACACGGCAGCTAAGGAACCACGTTATTAAGTATAAGTGAAAATGAACTCTATAAGCACGGTTGTAAAACTGTTAATGCTAGTTCGATGGTTGAACTGAACGCCGTAGCTAGAATTACTTTTATTTTCATTCACAATTACGGGAAGATAGTGTGTACGCTAGTAATATTTTCTGCTAACTTAGTCGATTCTTTAGTGTTTTGTTTAGTTTGTTGTACTTCTTTGAACTTTAAAAGTATATATTGGAGTTGTATGGCTTTAGCATAGTCATCAATAACTTTAGCCGAAAAACAGCCACCATCTTCCCGTTTAGGGTTTGTGGTGTGTGCTCATCGGGGGGATCTCGCCATAATCGCCACGCTTGGCAGGCGGGGTGGCGATCGCAGTTGAGTTGTAAATGTCTTAAACGGCGCTGCTGCCCATCCTTCGGCTAATCCCAAAGACACATTTAACGACACCCACTGCAATAGATGGGGTGGTGCTGTCCTTAGTCGGCATCACACGGTAACGGCCACGGTTTAGAATAGTATTATATTGTTATTTTATCATTTTGTGTAGATAATGAAAAGAAATTGAGCTTGACGACAAAACGTCACGATGCGACTTAGTATAATTTTGTGTGTTTCAGTTTAATTGCTGTCCTAATCTCATCACAATGAAGGAAAACATGCATTAAAACGAATGTATGATATAAAACGATAATGTCCAAACCGTTTGCTATGTTTAACTTTTAATGAAATCTACTATCTAAGCGAGTTCACAGAAAGACCAGACAAAGCACTTATTCACCAGACAACATGAACTATCTGGACAGTCGCATTGCTAATGGAAAAAACCCGAAAAAATATTGGCGGTTAAAAAAATAGTTTAAACAAATCATCGAGCACATTTGAATGAAAATTGGGTGGCGAAGGGGTGGCGCGCGCGGCCGCCGATCGCCTATTATTATTATTATTACTTGCATTATATCTGCATTTTTTTCACGCACACAGACGCGGCCGCGCTCGCCATTTTTACTTTTTTCTTCGTTTTACCTTTTTTTCGGGAAATCGACGGGGGCGGCGCCCCCACACATGGGCCGGGCTCGTGGCTCGTACCCACCAGAATCGAACTATGCGATGTCTACAAGTGGACGAACATTTAAATTGGCTCTCATCAAATATTGACTGCGTGTAGTTTTTTCATTAACCATTCGGCTTTTTGTAAGGTACGCTGTCGGTTGCCGTTCGATTTGTATCTACTTCCTTTGAGCAGGCAACATGAGTGCACCATAAGTTGTTTTTAGTTTTAATTAATATTTTTCTAGTGAATCAATCCGTGCAATAACTATTCTGAAATCAGCAAGCCTGCATGATTTGATTATACATCAGTCTAGTGACGAGACTTTCAAGTTATTTGCTGGTGGTTAGCGTCACGCATTCCCCCATCCGTGTGGTGTCCGGATTAAGAATATAGCACCACTCCATCTCCTCATCCCCCCAATATGATGACACAGTTGTGGAAATCTATGGGGGAGGCCTTTGTTCAGTAGTGGACGTTGTATAGCCGATATGATGATGATGATTCCCCTTACATTTGTAATGCTACCTAGGACAAGGCCTGCGTGACACCAAATTGTGCTCTTCACCTCCAGACTTTAGTTATTTATTCTCTTATGCAATTACCGGTAATTGCACTAGCTATGTGCTCTTCAAACCGAAACACAGTAATATTTATAAAGTTTAGGTAAACTACTACTTATTGGCGGCAGAATATCTGGCACTGCCGTGGTGCCTACTCATTTTTTTTTATTGATCCGGTGGAATTACATCATGTACTTCCTACGCCCCAGGAAAGGGCGGAGGGGCATGCCGGACTCCTACCGGCTAAAACCACTGGAGTGGTCATCTTCGGCACTGAAGGGAGCCTACCTGGCCAGACTCTTGCAACGAGAGACTACAGGATTTATAAAATCAAAGGAAATGTAAAATCATAGGATATATATATAAAATAAACCGAACTAAAGTTCCCCACACGTACTCTAGCCAAGGTAGGTGAGTATTTTCTGAATTACAACGTTACGGACAAGTTCAATCATTAGTGTCCAAGCCGTATAGATGGCACACGCAAACATTTGGCACGGTTGGTGCAGTGGCTGAGACACTCGGCTGCTGCGCATCGAGTCGCGAGTAACCGCACTACACTACGACACAGGAGAAATCATAGTGTAGCTGTAGAGCAACGTAAAAAAAATTGGCAGCATTCAGTTTTCTAATGTACCTAATCATACAGTAACTTGGATCTTGGTCCCCTATCATTTTACTCGTTCTACACTCGAAATTAATGGCTACTACTGCTACTACTCAGGGCGCCATAAGTTCCATTAGTCCATTCTTTTCTTTAGCATCATGCAGTTTCACGAGCATGAGGAATCAAAAAAACTCTTATACAAATTTAAATATCTTCATTTTATCTAGTTTCTTGATCGATTACCAAGATTCCACGATGCACAAAAAATAAGACCCGTTTTTAGAGATCGAGAATCAAAACTGGTAGAATTTGAACCGAGATTGCATCAATTGAATAGAAATGTTAGACCTATTACGTAGAGTTCATATTTGATTAACGTTCGATTCCGTGTGGTGTCCGGATTAAGAATATAGCACCACTCCATCTCCTCCCGTGGAGGTCGTAAAAGTCGACTAAGGGACTCTTAACCAGAGGGATGGGCAGCAGCGTCCCTTTTGCTGAGCAGTAGCAACTCTGCGCTCACCAACCCGCTTGCCAAGCGTGGTGAGTATCGGCAAATTCCCCCCAAAATGACAACACAACATAAGCACCGGCCCCCAGTTCCCGGCAGCCCCGCCATTCCTGGTCATGGTAGCGGCCACGGAAACGGCGGGGCAGGGGGTGCTAAGAATCTCCGGATGGGATCCGGCTACCACCCAAACCGAAAACTGGCCCTGGTGACATATAACACACGCACACTGAGGGCAGACGAAAAGATTGTTGAGCTGGAAGAAGAAATAGATAAGTTGCACTGGGATATCATGGGTCTATCAGAAGTCCGAAGAGAGGGGGAGGACACGATAACCCTGAAATCCGGCAACTTATTCTACTACCGGGAAGGCGAACATCTGTCTCAAGGTGGTGTCGGGTTTCTCGTCCGCAGGTCCCTCATTAACAGTATAGTGGCCATCGAAAGTGTGTCGAGCAGGGTAGCGTACCTTATACTCAGAATATCCAAGAGATATTCGTTGAAGGTCATACAGGTCTACGCACCGACCTCGACACACCCAGATGATGAAGTAGAGAGTATGTATGAGGACGTAAGTAGGGCCATACATACCTCGAAGACACATTTCACTGTTGTGATGGGGGACTTCAACGCAAAACTGGGCACTCGATGCGATGGTGAGTTGAGAGTGGGGCAATTTGGATATGGGCAACGGAACCCCAGGGGACAGAGGCTGGCCGACTTTTTGGAAAAGGAGGGACTCTTTATGATGAACTCCTTTTTCCAAAAGCCGCCTCACAGGAAGTGGACCTGGATGAGTCCCGATGGTTCCACGAGGAATGAGATTGACTTCATCATGACCAATAAAAGACAAATATTCAATGATGTCTCTGTGATCCACAGGGTGAAAACCGGTAGTGATCACCGAATGGTAAGAGGCACATTGAATATTAATCTCAAAGTTGAGAGGTCTCGTCTGATGAGGTCTACGCTCCGGCCCTCTAGTGCTCATATCTAAAACCCCGAGAGCTTTCAACTCGAACTCCAAAACCGCTTCGAGTGCCTGGAACATTGCGTATCTGTGGACGATTTAAATGGTAGGTTTGTAGAAACTGTCCAAACGGTTGGGTCTAAGTTCTTTAAAGCCCACCGTAAAGGTAGACCAAAAAAGTTCTCCGATCACACTCTCGACCTTATGGCAGAAAGACGCGCCATGACGCTGCAGTCTTCCGATGATGCTGAAGCATACCGACTGCTCAATAGACGGATATGGAAGTCCTTGCGGCACGATATCCGCACCTTTAACACTAACGGTGTTAAAGAGGCGATTGAGCGGAATCAAGGCTCCAAAGTGTTCGCAAGAGACAAGTCTATTGGGCAAAGTCGTATTATGAAGCTGAAGACCGAGGACGGCAGTGTAGCGTCGACTAAGCCAGAGGTTTTGAGAGAGATTGAGAACTTCTACCGGCAGTTATACACCTCGGTTACTATACCTACCATTGGCTCTGACAAAGACCCGCGAGCCAAACTAACCCGACACTATACCGAGGATATCCCGGACATCAGCCTGTACGAGATTAGGATGGCCTTGAAACAGCTTAAAAATAACAAGGCGCCGGCCGGGTGGAGACGGAATTACGACAGAGCTTCTGAAAGCGGGTGGAACACCGGTACTTAAAGTCCTTCAGAAGCTATTCAATTCCGTCTTACTCGAGGGCACAACGCCGGAAGCGTGGAACAGAGGTGAGGTGGTGCTCTTCTTCAAAAAGGGTGATAACACCCTATTGAAGAATTATAGACCCATCTCACTTCTGAGCCATGTTTATAAGCTGTTTTCAAGGGTCATCACGAATCGTCTCGAGCGCAGGTTTGATGACTTCCAGCCTCCCGAACAAGCCGGTTTCCGAAAAGGTTTCAGTACCATAGACCACATCCATACGCTGCGGCAGGTTATACAGAAGACCGAGGAGTATAATCTGCCACTATGCTTGGCGTTTGTGGACTATGAGAAAGCCTTCGATTCGATCGAAACCTGGGCAGTGCTGCAATCTCTGCAGCGGTGCCAGATTGACTATCGGTACATTGAAGTGTTGAAGTGCTTATACAGAAACGCCACCATGTCGGTCCGAGTACATGAACAGAGCACGGGGGCAATTCCATTGCAGAGAGGTGTGAGACAGGGGGACGTCATTTCCCCGAAACTGTTCACCGCTGCAATGGAGGATGCCTTCAAGCTACTGGAGTGGAAAGGATTCGGCATTAACATCAATGGCGAGTATATCACTCACCTTCGATTTGCCGATGACATCGTAGTCATGGCAGAATCGCTGCAAGAGCTCAGCACAATGCTCGATGATCTCAACAGAGTTTCCCAACAGGTGGGCCTTAAAATGAACATGGGCAAGACAAAAGTCATGTCAAATGTCCATGTCGTGCCCACCCCAATATCCGTTGGGAGCTCTGTTCTCGAAGTTGTTGACGAGTATGTCTACCTAGGACAAACTGTCCAGTTAGGTAGGTCCAACTTCGAGAAAGAGGTCAATCGTCGAATCCGACTCGGCTGGGCAGCGTTCGGGAAACTTCGCAACGTCTTTTCGTCAACAATACCGCAATGCCTCAAGACGCAAGTCTTTAACCAGTGTGTGTTACCAGTGATGACATATGGAACAGAGACGTGGTCACTCACAATGGGCCTCATAAGAAAGCTCAAGGTCACTCAGCGAGCTATGGAGAGAGCTATGCTTGGTATTTCTCTACGAGATCGAATCAGAAATGAGGAGATCCGTAGAAGAACTAAAGTTGTCGACATAGCTGAAAGGATTAGTAAACTGAAGTGGCAATGGGCAGGGCACATTGCTCGTAGAACTGATGGCCGTTGGGGCACAAAGGTTCTCGAATGGAGACCGCGCACCGGAAAACGCAGCGTGGGACGACCTCCAACGAGGTGGACAGACGATCTGGTGAAGGTCGCTGGGAGTCGTTGGATGAGAGCGGCATGTGACCGCTCGTTGTGGAAATCTAAGGGGGAGGCCTTTGTTCAGCAGTGGACGTCCTGTGGCTGATATGATGATGATAACGCAATCATGACTCTAGTTCTACTTGCGGAGGCCTAAGTTTCTCTCATTGTAGATTTTTATTAATTAGGGGGACAATCGAGAATGCTGTCGCCTAAGCTATCACCGCCCATTGAGCTATTATGTACTACGTACTAGAGACACCGCACTTTATTACGATGTCCCATTCAATTGCAGCCCTCTCTTCACTAACGGCTGAAATTAATAATCAATCTAGTCCAAAATCTCCGGCTTTGAGATTAAGATTTTTCTGTTAATAGTGATCCTAACACAAAAACGAATGAAGTTCAGAATCTTAAATCTAAAGAATTTTAGTGAGGTGCGGCGATATCGCAATTGAATAGGACATCGTAATGAAATGCGGTGTCACCTCTACTACGTAATACATAATAGCTTAATATCATAACCGTCCAAAAATCCGCATCACCAGAGGAGACACGGCATTTGTCCCATACACTTTTCCCTTGGCCCCCGTGTCGCAGCTCGGCTAAGTCAGGCTCCCAGTATTCGTCACTCACCGTACGAAACCCAGCAACACTATTGCTACCAACAATATTGCTACTTCACGCTAGTGATCTGTGACGGTTTGGAGAGTTTCTCGAATTATCTAAGATTCGCGTCGCTAAAAGAACATTGCACAGTCCTCGCGCCAAGCGGAGTACCGTCCCTTCATCGTCCATTGTAGACATACCTACTGCTGTCTTATTGGCCTTCGTTTTTTGGCGGGGACTTGATGTTAGAATATCATCGCAAGTTCAAGTGAAGAGAGTTAACCCACTCATAATTCTACTTATTTCAATTAAGTAAAAAAGCTAATGCAAATTAGATTGTTCTACTATTAAGAAGTAATTTATAGTAAATATCTTTTCACATTATTATGGGTTGAGGTCATTAGCTCTGTATCGTCACAAGTAGGGGTATATTATTTGTATGATTTATTAATATAATCCAGATAATTAAGAGCACCTAAGCACTACTCTATCTCCTCCCGTTGATGTCGTAAAAGGCTATTAACGGCTGAAATTAATAATCGATCTAATCCAAAACTTTGGATTTCGGATATGTTCTGTTTTTTGGGTTAAATGAGATCCTAACACAACATGGGTTAAATTTCAAAATATTAAATCTGAAGATTTTGGATAAGGCCGTAAGGGACTCTAAACCAGAGGGATGAGCAGTAGCGTCCCTTGAGAGGAACAACAGCCATTCTGCACTTACCAACCCGCCTGCCTAGTGTGGTGAGTACTAGCAAATTCTCCTCAAAATGATAAGAAACGGCATGTAACCTATCTTTGTGGAAATCCATGGGATCCCTTTGCAGTGGATGTGTTGATATGATGATGATGGTGATGATGAACTACTTAAATAACTTAAACAAGCTCTTCATTACCTTACATAATAAGACAAAACAATGTATGTCCCACGTAAAACGAACGGCAATGCAGTCAAGCAAATTTATTATCATTAAAAAATGCAAAAAATCATAATTAAAGGGGTGGCTGTGGGGTGCATCCCATTTTTTATTTTAATTGGCTTGTAAATTACAAAAGTTATAGTGAAAACGTTGAGACCGTTTTTTCGGCGTCATTATGCGGTTTTAAATTTTGTCGCTCCCAAGGTGAAATGTATTACTATGGAAATAAGTTGCGCCTGATTAAATAAGTTATGGGGGAAACTCCGGTTTCAGGGGAGGTATGTGATCTTGTTTATGTGTTGGTGCCGTATTTTTATTGTGGTTACAGCTATTCTTAAACGATTACTATGTTTATTTCATTGATGTATCAAGGAATAATAATCAAGTATGAAAAAAGTTATACGAGTTTAGGAAGAATTTGTGTAAATATTGTTAAAATTCTTGTGATGGCATGGTTGATGCAGTGGCTAACTGGTTTTTTTTCACGTCACGGGTACGGACGCTGAATAGAACAAATATTTCTGTGGCCTACAAGGGGCTTAAGTGTTTGCGCATGTGAGATTTATGTCTACAAACTGTACCACGACACTAAAAAACACTAGTGACAACGTTAATAAAAAGTTTTTTTTTGTTGGGCTTCTCGCATACATTTCTGGGAAATGTGGCCTACAAGGGGTTTAAGTGTTTGCGCATGTGATATTTATGTCTACAGACTGTACCACGACACTAAAAAATACTAGTGACAACGTTAGTAAAAAGTTTCTTTTTTTGTTGGGCTTCTCGCATACATTTCTGGGAAATGTGATTGCTTAACCGGTCATTTCTGGCGAAGTCAAAAGAGGCCTCCAGCCAGGCTTAAAATTAATATTAAAAACTAAGCAACTTTCGCTAAGGGCGCCCTCTGCGGGACACGGACCTCGGCTTAGGGCGTTGCTGGCTAGCAACTATTATAGGCATACTACAGGCAAGCTATTGTTTTGGGGACAGCTGGATCGGTATTATTTAAAATGTATTCAGGGACATTTAGAGCTACAGGCTCGGCGCGGGCCGACGCGAGCAAGAGACGGTAGGGAGAAGTGCTAACTTGAACGGGAACGTGACGCGGCGATAGGCCTCCGCGACGTCGGTGAGGCGGGCATCCTCGGCGGCGAGGGCGGTAAAACGGTCGGGTGTTAAGTGAATGAGACAACGCGAATCTCTTTATGTGATCTAACGTGATTTTATCGTCTGGATTGACCAGAACGTGCCTCGGGTGGAATAAATAAATTAATTATTTACAAAATATAAAATAAGTGGGCGATAGGAAAATCATCAATTTGATCAGCTTATTGAAGTCACCTCAGTCTGATCCAACTTCCATAAGAAAATTAAGAAAACATTATTTGAAAACAAAATATCTACCTTGAAGGTTGAAGAATAAAGTTTATTTGAAAAAGAAATAGAACACATCTATGTTGACGAATCAAGTATATTTAAAAAAGGAATAGTACATAAATTCAAAACGGAAAAATAAAGCTAGTAGGATATTAACGTAAACGATCGAAATAAGCTAACAAACATAAGGCAGACTAGTGTGCGCGATTTACAAAAGAAAATAACGTATAGGTATACGATGTAAACGTTATGAAAAATAAGAACTACGTGCAGCATTTATTAAAATCTGCAAATTTCTATCAATTAGTCATCACATTAGCCCGCTGCTGCACATGGGCCATCTAATGATCACTACAATGACCGGTCATTGGGGATATTGGCATAATCACCACGGTTGGCAGGCGGATTGTCGATCGCAGTATGCTGTTCTTAGCATAAATATTTTATTTAGCTTTAAAGGTATAATTGATTCATTTGTAGGCCTTACATAGTATGTGTAATTTAGGAAGTAGCTATTTAACACGCGACATAACCAATAAATAAAAATATTATGGTAATATAAGTATACATGGGTAAGTATTTGGTCATCTATTCCCTGTAGCACTTAAAATTACCGAAACACTTGAACTCTTTACTGATTACAGACGCAATATTTAATGTTTCTTCCTCGAACCATAAGCTTAACAAACAGGATTAGATTATACAGCACTTCGCACGTCATAAAATAATATCCTACGCATAAACCCATCGGTTTCTCACAAAATGGTTATCCAAGAAATTTGCAAAAATATCCCAGACTAAAACAAAAACAAAAAAGCCGTTAAACCATATAACATAAAGTTCAAAATTGCTTGAAAATTATTATTGACAGCGGTAAATACGGCGAAGCGCCTCCGAAGCTAGGGTTGCTACAAATATAAATCTCGGCGTCGCAGCCGCGGCCAGGGCTGCCCACGGAGGACGGACGTGATTGATCAAAGTCGTTTGTCAGGCTCGCGTCGCGACTGTTGGTAGCCCTGTGCAATTAGCACATGATTCTGAGCGTCTAATGCACGAATTTGGTTTTAATTATGGAGTGCTATTGCCAGAAAATCTGTTCGTGTTATGATAACATTTTAAAAGACTGTTCTTATTTCGATTTGCGGTTCCACTTCCTGTTGTGAAAAGAAAGAAATTTCTTTGTTTAAATACCTCTTTGGTAGGTATATATTTCATGATGTTTGTTCTTTCGCGTCTTCTACGAGTACATAAGATTAATACAGTCACACCAAGCCAGAGGGAAAGTCATAAAAATCGTGATTAATTAATACATACTCATGAATTAGTAATTTTTAATTTATATGTCTGGTCTTTGTTGCATAGCAATAAAATAATTATTAAGCCATATAAAGAAGTTATGAGGTAAATCTATTCACTAACAATAGCTTTTATAATAATATTATCGATTTTGTATTTATGTCTGAACTCTGTGCTAACTCATAATAGAACACTTTTAAACGGATTATATCGCGTATATTATAGATTTTTGTTTTTCCTGACGTTTCGAACACTTTACAGGGTTCGTGGTCGCAGGATGACTGTCATCTGTCTGTATCACTGTCATCCTGCGACCACGAACCCTGCAAAGTGTTCGAAACGTTAGGAAAAACAAAAATCTATAATATACGCGATATAATCCGTTTAAAAGTGTTTTATTATGAGTAATGATCGCGAAAATCTAAGACATTTCTGTGCTATTTAAATGCAGATAGATATTATGCTTCACTTATATCCATTACTTTTAATGGTTCCCCTTAATTTTCTATAAAAATATGAATAGTAGTAATACCTACTTACTATCTTAGGTTATGATATTTACTTACTCAGGTAATTATATTTTGAAAACCTTAGTATAAGACACCGCTCAAAAACGCATAGCCTACATCGCTTCCTAGTGTTTTACTTGTTAAAACGATGCAGCTCTGTGTGGCGGCTACGAATAGCACCAACCCATATCATACCGCGGGTGTCGTAAAAGTGACTATGGGATTAGCCGGAGGATGGGCAGAAGCGTCCTTCAAGTATATTAACAAGTCAACTGCGATCGCCAACCCGCCTGTCAAGGGCGGTGATTATGACAAAACCCCCTAATCAGCATACAACACACCCAGTCCGGTAGTTATGGCGATCTTTGGGGAAGGCCTCTGTCCAGCAGTGGCTTTATTCGGCTGGAATGATAGATGATGATGAACAAGCTTCCCCGACGCGTCTGCCTTCCATGGTATAATCTACTCAATCTAATTTATTATGATGTTCTTCTCGCGTTCAGTCAGGGAGCTGTCGCTGCTTAATCGGACCATCTGACGAAGCTGTGTTACAGCTGCCTTCAGCCATGCATTAACTTACAAAATAAGCAACAGGGCTAAGTACACACCTAGTGGGACTCTGGTCGCTGCTTACGGCTGTGCCGCGGGGTCAGGCTTGGGAGAGCTGCAACGGTATCATAAAATTTTAAAGGGATTCAATCTCTTTCAATCATTTTGTATCAATAAGCTTTGTAATCTCAATTATTTTAAAAGAGTATCCATGGAGTTTCTTGCCGCCTCTTGTCCACGAGATCGACTATTTGGAACCGTGCAACTTAGATTCTGACGTTTCATGAGTGCCAATATTTGGTTTATTTGAAATAAAAACCTTTGACTTTGACTTTGGACAAGATGTATACGTTCTTCGCGATTATCATACCAGCCGCTGATCATGGAAGTGCTGTTGCCCATTTCATTGCGTTCACTGGCCGTTGCCAAAAGGAAATATAGCCACGGTGATTGCGCTTGCGCACAAAATCGGATTGGGGACAGTTTCTTATCAGATGCACACTGGAGGCTAAGCTGTCAGTGTCGATCTTCTTGTGGATAAAGACAGTGTGCGAATGTCAGTCGCCTTTTACCACATTCCGCTCCTTTTTCACTTTCTCTTCATCCTTTTCTTTACCAGAAACTACACGCTACACGTTCATCGTAATACTAATTTTATTCAGTGCTTAGACACTGTGGATACTTATTTACAAACATAACGAAAATTCCATCGAGCACAAGATAATTTCACATTCCTTTTACGACCTTAATAACAAAAATCCAATTAACCAAGTATGAATATTCAAAACAGTTTACGACAGCCCGCATCGATCAAATAATAGCACAATAGTATTAAATTAATGCTATATCTTGCGCCTATGAGATCCGATGCAAAGTACGCGTAGATATGCAAGCGTACGTCCGAGTCTGCAGCTAAATAATGCCCAAGGAAAAAAAATACGCAATAAACATTTAAAAAGGGAGATGTCCCAACATTACTGACGAATTAAAATGCGAAATCACGTACATTACAACCAGTTTCGATACTTTTTTTTTCAATACACTTATAAATTCGCACAGCGCAGAGCGTGGAGTGCCTCGATTGTATTATTTTTTATTTTATTGTAATTGTCTTTTGATCATGTTTGCTGAAGTAAACTGTTCAGGATATCGGGTTTGGCATCATCGTTGTTTTAAATTAAAATTGTTTTAACGGTGTGTTCGTACGTTTAATTAAATTATGAAGTAACATTTCAAATCGTTTATTTGGAATCGCGTGCTGTGTTTTTTATAATGGACATATGAAGTGTTTAGGGGTCTCTATAGCCTTTTGTGCCGTAATGTCGGCGGTCCACATTAAAATTCATGGAAACACTGCTTAATGGTGAGTTCTAATCCTGTATTTATTTACACTTTTCATTTTTATTAAATGTAACAGATAAAATAAATTCTGTATAATCTATCTGCCTCGAACACACTGCCATGTTGTTTTTACTTATTACTATATCTTTACTTAAAATTAGCATTTTGTTTTAAGGTTTAAAAAAAATTAGCATTTAAATAATATCTGACTGAATTCTTCACAAAATACATTTACGATAATAGAACTCACAACATGCATGCTACTACTATTAATATTACAACAGAAGCGATAAATGACAAATCTATTAAAAAGAAGAAAATATATTGCAATCATCGATTTATTTAGCAATAGGATATCTCTCGTCGCAACGCGGGACTGGCCAGGAACAATACACTTCACCTATCGCACCCAACAAAGAACCTATTAACAATATGAGTAATGCACAACTTAGATCGAGTGGCTATCGGATATATGAAACCTTGGGCACAGACGGGCCGTTACAATTCAAGGTTCAAATATTCCAAATTCTAGCCTCTACAAGTCATGGCATTGTATTTGCATCTCTATTAGAAAGAGGTAGGGTCTTAAATTTGTAGGAGTATCAAATGTAGGATTGCACACTCGTTAAAAAATTAAAGCAAAATAAAACTAATCTTCGATTTATTTAATTGAAACCGTGAATCATAAACGTTCGTTAACAAAAATTTCTGACAGGCGATTACTAATTAATAATTGTGTTTAAGTACTTAATTCGTTTATTATTTAAATAAAGCGACTGTGAAATTGTTTTAGAACCAGAAATTGTGTGAAATATTTTAATTTTATATCGGTTTTTGATTAATAAAAGTTAACCTCAAATTCCATGATATGGTGAAAATTTTTAAACACTTATGTGTAATAATATTGATAAAGAATATACATAAAAAGTAATGACTTCCTAGGTCAATTATAATTTTAAATATCAGCCAGTTATGGATTTTTTTAAAGGCGGTTAAAAAGCTGCGTTTCCCCGCTCGTATGCTACCTCCCGCTCTCCACCCATCCTCTGAAAATGGAGCGACCGATAAAAAAGGTAACGAATTATAAAAAAGCGGAGGCGCACAATCGCGAGCGCGGACGTGTGGGCGGTGGGCGAAATGAAATGAAATAATGAAAAAAATGGGCAAAAAGCAGTACAAACATGCATTGTCCTCGCCACCACCCACCCTTAATGAGTGGGTACGGGCGAAGCGGACACCCCACCGTACGCGCAACGTGTGTCTGAAGTGGCTGATTATCACCTGATTCCATCTGAGTCAGTTGTTGTGCCGCTAAATAGGTCGCGCCGTTTTCAGTTCGAACTCAATTTAACGTTGACCGTATGTGGCTTGAATCGGGTTTGTTTGATGAACGAAGTTTAGTTTGTTACGAAGCTCTTGGCGTAATCGCAACTTTTTGGCGACAAATTCGTTGTATTGTTAATATTTTCTATTTAAACTGTGTAACATCTCTTTTCTTGTTATTGCTTTCCAGTGGGATTCTTACTGCTTCAAACAATTTTTATAAACAGTTTAAATACTCTTACAATGTTTAGTTACAGAAAAGCTTTCAAATTTTACGTTTCTATATATTTATCTTCTTCCGTGTGGTGTCCGGATTAAAAATATAGCACCACTCCATCTCCTCCCATGGATGTCGTAAAAGGCGACTAAGGGAATCTAAACCAAAAGGATGGGCAGCAGCATCGCTTTTGTGAACCGGTAGCCATACTGCGCTCACCAACCCACCTGCCAAGCGTAGTGAGTACTGGCAACTACCCCCCGAAATGATGACACAGTTGTGTAATCTATGGGGGAGGCTTTGTTCAGCAGTGGACGTTTAAATGCCCGAACTGATGATGATGATATTTTTCTTCTTAATTTCCACTAACATTAAGGATTGTTTTGGCAATAATAAAATACAAGCGTACTATAATCACAACCTGACTGAATGTAAGTTAATAATGCTTGGTAAACATTTTCATTACAACCAGTTGGTCTCACGTGAGCAAAGTCCCAATTTTCGAACATATTAACCATCAAAAACAGCGTCCGAAATTAATTTGTGTATGCGAAACAAAGGTGGGTGCCGGGCGCATGCACCCGCGTCACCCACTCCCCGAAAAAAAAAGAAAAATAGGAAAAAATGGGGAGAACGGGGTTCCCACACCCCTCCCGCGGCGCGATCGGCATCAGACTTCTTTTTTTAATCGCGTCGCATTCAGCATGGTCGTTTTTGGTAAGCACACACTGCGCATTGCCTATTTTCCAATTTAGATTGCTTTGTATTACCGGTTGAGCGATGCGCAATAGTTTTTGAGGCTCGTGACACGTGAGTGCAGGAAATTAAATTTCTGTGCCAAATAAAAACAAAAGGGGAATCCGGGGTTTAGAGATAGGTACGCTATTACTCCCGAGTCGCTATCAGTGCTCAGTTTTTTACTGGCTTACGGCCGAATACTGAAATGCCACTTAATATTAAGTCCCGCTTTATCTATTTGAGCCGCCCGGTTTCCTACCGAAAACGGGTTTCTCGGATAGTTAAAGCGGGATTTAATACTTAGTGGCGTTTTAGTATTCGGCTGATATAAGATCGTGTTCGGAGCCTCTAAGCATCCCCCTGTTCTAATGCCAATCATTGAATCAATCCAACTTCCTCCGCCGGTTCTATGTCCGTTTGAACTTTTAATATAAATTACTACGCATGTCGCATTTTGTTTAAAAATAATTATTATCAACTTCGAAAGTTCGCAAACGGCCTGACTGGGTGTGCTGTGCGCTCATCATGGGGTTTTGCTATAAGTAATCGCCACGTTGTTCGTCGTTGGCGATCGCTGTTGAATTGTTAATGTACTCGAAGGACGTTGCTGCCCCCCTCCACCTAATCCCATAGTCGTCTTTTATGACCATGGGTTGATGCTATTCATTCGCCTTGCTGGTCACATGGCCGCCGGCACCACACGGCCAACAAAACTTCCTAATTATTACAAATTGAACAATAAATAGCTGACACCAAGTACTTCTCAATCGTGCATAAGTTTTCTAACCGTGCGGCATACCATTTCAAAACTATCATTCTCGGGTCAATTATAACAGTATTAAAATTAAATATAATTAACGAGTTTCCACCCAGGAGACCAATAACTCAGTATCAAAATTCCTTGATAATTAGCGCGCAAAGCAATAAATATCGCCAAGACGATTATTAAGCGGCAAGTACTAATCACAAGAAGTTTATAGTGACACCCTGTAAACTAGAGACGTGGCCAAAATTATAGAGGAAAAATAATTGTGGTGTAAAAATGTATAATGAATGTTTAGATTCGGCGGGTGGAATCAAATATATCATGTATCAATAATCATTTTATTTGTTAACCATAGGTAAATAATATAGTTCTCATAAACTGGTATGGTAATAGCGCGCAATGTATTGCCACAGGAGCGTACAATAAAAATAAAAATAGCTTGTTGCCTTTGTTTGTTCATATATTTGAGATAAACGTATGTAAAGCTGTGGAAGATTGGTTAAAGAATGACTTCTTAAAAACTGCTTTGCTATCAAAATCAGGGTAGTCTTCTTTCCCATTTCAGCTTAGCCAAAAAGAAATCTGATATAAATGTAAATAGTAAGAATAAGCATTCAAGCAGTTTGAGAGGCTATTAGTTCACAGGCTAAATTAACCTTAAATCATGCTATTGTACGAATGTTCGACACGTATTAATAATGCAATAGTTTTGCATAGTAATAAACTGGGGCATTCGAAATGAAACACTAACTTCATCAATATGGAACGAATATTTTTTTTAAATTACATTTCAGATGTCCGTCCTGAAAACATTAACAAGGTTTGATAGAAGATTAAAATATAAAAATGTCCTTACAGACACTTTAACAAATAGGTACTGATTTATACATGATCTTTTCAATTCAATTCAATTCAGTAATTAGGTCCTAACAGACACTTTTACACGTTATATTGAAACAACTGAGGGCAATTTCACTACATGACAACCTCTGAGAAGAAATGCCAAAAGAAACTCAGGGCTAGGTCTTCTTTATCTTTTTTTTAAATACTTTGTGTTACAAAATATTTAAAACAAATATATGTAAAAACAATAATATGTAAAAACAATTGCAGCTATACAATACAAACAATGCAGATAAAATTCCGTTTCCAGGGAAGCCGCATGTGCAGATAATAGATAAATAATAATAAAAATTAACGCCACACGTCCCTATCGTCAACATAGTCTTCGATTTTATAATAGGCTTTTTTTATGAGAATTGCTTTAATGTGCGTTTTAAACTTCCCATCAGTAAGATCTGTAATTCGTTTTGGTAACTTATTATAGAATCTGACACAATTCCCTAAGAAAGACTTATTTGTCTTGGTTAATCTATATAAAGGTACCACTATTTTATGTCTGTCTCTAGTATGTTTGTCATGATAGTCGCTTTTTAATTTTTTAATTTAAATGTATCAAGATTTTGACATTGAACAGATTATTTAGAAATAGTTTTTCATATTTAATGTTTAGACTATATTTAGACAGCACGGTTGCTCGCTTATCGCTTAGCCCTAGTGGCGGGAACAAATATTTGTATGATCTGCAGATAGTTGTTTCGGGTCTGGGTGTTTGTGCATGCGAAATGCCTGTCTGTAAACTGTACCCATAAAACAGGAGATCTCCTAGTGTGGAGCAAAATTTGATTACAGAAAAAATGTTTCCTATGTTTTAATTATATGGGTTAAAATCACTCGACAAGACACGTGCTGAAAATTAAAGAAGCATCGAAGTAGCGAAGTTCGCAGGCATCTAAAACAAAACAACATCCAGTAGTTGTGAAAATCTGTGGGGGAGGCTTTTGCTTTTTGTTTGTTCACGTCTTTCGGCTGATATGATGATAATAGTGATGATCTAAAACAAGGCAGCTAATTTCACTGAAGTTCTAAGTTCAAAGTTTTCTTAGTGTCAGTGTACTTTGCCTCAAGCAACGCCAGTTTTCTGCACCCTTCCATATAATTAAAACGTACACTTACTTTGTGTAATTAGAGAGCACAAAGAAATCGTTTCGGTATAGATAGTATCACTTAAGCAAAGTAGCATGAAGTTATTAATAATATGAAAGTGCCCTATAAGTGTGGGTTATTGTAATTAACAGTACGTGTAAGATTTGTGATACGTTAGATTTGGAAAGAAACATTGGGGCTAATTACTTTATTTATTTATGCTTAATGTACAACAGTGTACAAAGGGCGGTCGTAATGACGTAGGCATTTTCTACCAGCCGACTTTTGGGTGATGCAGAGAACAATAAGGTAGATGCACCCACAAAAAATTAAAGGAATAGATCCGAAGATATTATTTTAATATCTAAACGTACATAAGTATACATGTATAAATATATAAGTATACATGTATAACTTACATATAAAAACCTTACATGCATATATAATAGATATAGATAGACCCCTGTCTTCTATTTTTACAAGTTTTACTTAGTTTAGAGGAAGGTGTTCAGATAGCCAAGTTGTTTGGTCTTAATTACTATGTATGAATCAATGTCGTACATTAGCATCCCGATCCGGCCTGTTGCTACAAAATTTATTAAAAACCGCTTATGTACAATAAATATCAATCTATCTACAGTGTATATTCACCTAGTTTAAGACCATTTTTTGAGAATTAAATAAATTATTATTATTATAAATAATAAGTCTAAATAAATGAGAAAATAATTGAGCCGACATGAATCTGCTGATGTCTTGACAAAGACGTGTTTTCGTACTTTAATAGTCGAGACTATTTAAAAATATTAGAAATATCTATACTGGAAAGTTAAGGAAGTAATCATTAAAGTTTGAACATAAATATCCTTGTATTTTACTTGATTATCAATATAATATAACATCTCTACGGAGGTGAGCCGAAGACCGTAGTTTAACCGGCCCTGCCAGAAAGCTAGGCTTAACAAGCAAACTGCGCATGTGGCTTGGATCACGACCCATACAAGTCAGACGTTTCTGATGTAAAGCGTAAGCTAAATGCTGCCTCGAGGTTCAGTAAGAGAATAATTTCCCAGGGCTAAGTTTGATTTCGTACGCAGAATTGGTGAGCGGCGTATATAAGTTTAAATAAATAGATCAGACCGATCACATTATAGGCATATTGCTATTACCTGCTTGTTCTCTAAGTTGCTGGAGCGCGTGATAAACAAACTGCTTTTAGAATACCAGAAATTTCATGACCTGATAAGCGACCTTCAATATGGCTTTTGTCATATTTGTTCAGCTACTGATCTTCTATTGTATCTCACTCACCATTGGGCTCTTGCCATTGCGAATCAAGGTGAGGCATTGGCTGTTAAGCTAGAAGTAGCAATGACGTTCGATCGGGTCTGGCACCGCGGTCTTCTAACAAAGTTATCGTCATACGGACTAACCGAGGGATTGTGCAACTGGATTGCCAGCTTTCTGTCCATCAGAAGCATTAGAGCCGCTGTCGATGGCAGTTGCTCCGATAGCATGGACATTAACGCTGGCGTCCCGGAAGGTTACGTGCTGTCCCCAACATTGTTCTTACTGCATGTCAGTGATATGCTGTCTATCGACGCCATTCATTGTTTTGTAGATGGTAGTCCTGGGGACACTTATTATACGGGCCGTGCTAACATCCTTCGTCCCGTAGTGAAGGAAAGCCGTAGACAACTTGTGTCTGAAGTCGAAAGTATTCTAAATAAAGTCTTCGGTTGGGGACGACTAAACTTAGTCCACTTTAATCCCACCAAGACACAAGTCTGCGCGTTTACCGCTAGTAAACCCCATTTTCTGTAGATCCACTATTTCAGAACACGTCCCTAAACAATGGTAACACATCGAGATCCTTAGTGCCAACATTTCCAGCGGCGCCTAGTTCCGCATGCACTTAGATGATAAAGTCAAGCTGGCCTAAGTGAACCTTACTGATCTTAAAAAACCTATATATAATATAATTGATGCTACAAAAATAGTGAACTCTATTTCGAGGGGACAATTACCAGGCATCGCGTTTGTGGCGATCTTTGGGGCAAGCCTGTGTTCACCAGTAGACGTTGTTTGGCTGAAAAGATGCTGCTTTTTTCGCCTTTAACGAAATGATAATACGAAAACGCACCCGAATAATAAAAACATGTATCGCTGATACAAAATGCTAAAAAATAAAGGCGTCAGATTTTCTGCAGAAATGGAAAGAAGTGTCTAAAAATTTTACTTTTTGAACGTCAACATTATACAATCAACTTCCAAAAAACGCGGAGCCTTCACCACTTCCTTGTGTTTAAGCTAGGAAGAAGAAGCGATGCATCAAACTCGCCAGCAACACGTCTCTATATTACTGCGTTAAATAAAATCAAATTAAAATAGAAACATTAAAACAACTTTACCTAAAAATTATTGCAAACAAATTAAAACGTCTATTTGTTTATTTATAAACCTACTTATTAAAGTAATACTTACTCTTTTTCTAGGCGGCTATAATTATATATATATCAATTAGTACAGATTTCACCATGCATGCACCATCATCATGAAAAAGAACCGTCATCATGTTTTATTCGACTCCATTATTCCATACAAGTACGTTCCACACTCAAATTTACCTAATCACAGATGGACAGAGTTCTCCCAAAGCTTCTCTTTGTGATACAGCGAATCCTTTTGAAGCGTCTAAATCATCGCACTAACATTTCCTAGGCCTGCTTAGGCGTGACCACGATGCAAGGGAGAATAATGTAACAAATGTAAATGTCCAAGGCGAACACATGCCTCCGATTCGGACGACCTTTGGGGTAATACCATATTAATCACGATAATGTTTTTATTTTAACACTAGTTTTTTACTATGATTTCTCCGCTATCAACAGTAGGTTTACTGATACCTATGTTACGAACCCGGACTTTGAATGTTCCGTATGGCAATGGATCCTTTGACCAGCGCAGCAAGCAAAGTGCGATTTATTTATTATCGCACAAATTGTGCCATAATAGACCTTATATTGAGAAAAAAAATGTATTTAAATGTGTTGCCGTATCGATCCTTTAGATTTTTAGCCCTTCAATTGTAACCCCGCTACCCGCGAATAGTCTTGCGTGACACCACACTGCGCTCGTTATCTCAGGGCATTAGTTATAATATGGTCTCTTATGCCCAGTAATTTCACTAACTACTTACCTTTGAACCATGACATAGCAATGTTTAAAGTTTAAACACTAATGGTGCGGTGGTACCTACTTTGTTTTTTTATTGGTCTCAGTGGAAATGTGTTACGAACTTCCTTCGCCCTTCCCTAGGGCAAAACCACTGGGGCGTTCTAAGGTTCTAAAGGGGGCTCCAGGACCTCGTATAATCACACTAGAGATGCGGTGGTACCTACCTAGATGGACTCTTGCAATAAAAGAACTACCAACAGTTAACTGATGAAAGAGTAAATATAAATACAAAAATGTTTGCAAATATTTTCCTAGCATCCTGTATGAAACATTCTTAAAGGGCCGGATGGGTAAGTGTACATTTACGAGGAATATAAATGTGTATCATTAATCAACGTAATTAGATCATTGCCGGGATCGTGTTGCCCCCCGACCGCTCCCGACCAGCCCCGAAGCCCGGCCGGGAAACTATCTGATGGAATTTTTTATCAATTTAATCAAGGTTGGGAGTCGCTTATCCTTTGATTATGAGGATAATGTCGTTTACATGTTGTAAATTTTTCAAAAGTTTTTCGATATATCCTTTACCTTTCAATAACCTCGTTTGTGGAATGCATTACTGGTACTAATAAGGCGTGCTCAGTCACTGTCAGCATTTAAGAAACCAGTAAAGGATCATTATCTATCGCTTTAAATTCAACTATTCTATTTTGACTTGCTTACATTAAAATTATTTTGTTTTTATATGTTCATATTGTAATTTTACTTAATTCAAAACTGACTATATTTTTATGTACAATAATGAGTATATAAATAAATACAGTTATAATTACGTTACATGGGATCTGAAATGCATAGTATACTTATTTATCAATGCAAGGAAGGGAAGAAAATCAGATAAGGATTAAGTAATTTATTTAACCGTAATATTTTCATTCGGTCTTTCCCAGTCTGTAAAATTCAACACACTCTATAGTTTACTTATATGACAAAGAAATATTTATTTATTATTTGATTATTTATTTAAATTCGTTAGCATGCACAAAGTTAAAAAAACAAAGGTTATTTATGTATATATGATAATATTCTTTCTGTGCAACGTAGTGATTAGATGTCGAGCACGGCATTCGCCTGGTAGTAAGGATTTTCCCAGAATGAATAAATTCAACACACGCTATAGTTTACATGATAAATAAATATTTATTTGTTTAAACTTCGATGGTATCTACTATCAATCAACCTTTGTAAAAAAACACTTCGAAAGAGCAATGACTTTAGTTGATCCGTGAACATGGCGGTGAAACAGCGCCGAAATATCGGGAACTCAAATCAAATATAAAAACATGGTAAATATCCCGTTTACACTTGGCATTAAAAAGGCAATGGTTATTTAGGTATGAATAGACCTTATCATTATAGAATGCATCTCATACAATAGCCTTCCCCCACCGATGACAATCCGTGACTTCATTTTATAGTGCAGCTATGGAGAGTCTCCGGCATGGGTATCGTAAAAGGGGATTAAGGGTTTTTGGATTTCAAGAGGATGCAGCAGCCTCCCTTGTGCCATTAACAACCTGATGCGGTCACCAATCGCCCTGCCAAACATGGTGATTATAGCCGCTATATATACCGCTCATTGTAGTGGTCATTGGGCCCATGTTGAGCAGTGAACGATAGCGAGCTGATGTGTGTGTGACCCAAAGAACTTTAAATTGTGTTAAAGAAATGCCCGGAAACCAACGAGTGAGAATTCAATATTTAAACTCGAGTAAACGTAAGTTAGATGGCTATTGTAATTCAAAACAGCATTGAGCCTGCTTTACTATCCGCGTCTTACGTAATTAGTTGGTATCTAATTCATATATTTCACACTATATTTACGGCCCGAAAGGTCTTCGTAAACCAAGCTTATACACCTTTTCAAAACATACCTTGAAACCTGAGTTACGAAAAATAAATAGTGGCCATAAAACAGACGAAAAATTCGTAATCGACTAATTCGGAAGTTATCGCGTTACTAAACACGTCAAAGTCGGCTCTTTATGTAAGTTTGCAATCGAATAATTTATTCGGAACGTTTTTTCCGCGTTCCTTAGTAATTCTATCCGATCTCCAACGACCACATAATTGGAACACCTATGATTTATTATCAGTTAATTTTATGATAATGAGACTATGAATAATCTGCGCGGGAGCCGTATTCTGTTACCGTTTTAGTCGAACGTTAATCGGGTTACGTTTATCGACGATTACATGTTGTCATTCTAGTTTTTTTTTATAGATCATTTAATTGTTGTCGATAAAATGTAGATTTTTAATACCATGCAATGCAATACACTTAGTGACATCTGTGTTATTATGAACTTGATATTAAATTAATATAAAATCTATTTTAGTAGATACGTTAGCGGTGTTTATTACGTTTAAATATTGTGTTCTGTTATATCATTCGATATTTTCGGTGCCATCTCTGTGGGTCTATATTTTTTTAAAGTAGTCTATAGTCCTATTCGAATCTATTGAATACTATGAGCAAGTTCATCCCATCACATTTCACAAAATACACAGATTTTTCTTAAATATAAATCGTTTAAATAAATATTCTTTAAAAAATATTCTTAATTTAAAATCTATCTAGTCCTTCCTTAACTTTGATGACAGTAGATTGTTGCATACTAATAGTATAGTTATTTTCAAATTAATAATAATGCATGCACCGAAGCACCTAAGGCTAAGAGAAATGGCGATGCCGATGGCCAAGCCTTTAATAACTTTTCAAACATCGAAGGGAATGTTTCAATCATTAATAATGTACAATATCGTAACTATTAGTATGTACGATCATGTGCAAAAGTAGACGTAAAAGGCTAATAATAAATAATAATAGGTATTATTATTTCTAACAATATAAAGGCGTGGCTCCGAATTCAATACCCCATCACTTCCAGAAGTGTCGTAAAAGAAACCATTCTCGGGTTCGCAGCGATACACATAGACATGTTAATTTATTATTTATCTATGGTGTTTACAATATTTAATACCGTATGGTGTCCGGATTAAGAACATAACACCACTCCGTCTCCTCCCGTGGATTTCGGTAAAAGCGACTAACGGCTAATTAAGCTAATTAATTAATTAATTCACGGAAAATTAATAATCAATCGAATCCAACTTCTAATTCTAATCCAATTTTGCTCTTTCATAAACTGTGCCTAGCGAAATGTTTTCCATTTTCTTGTTCTTCGTGTATCAGATTTTATCAAGTTGTTTCCTCTTGTCTAAAGTTCTCTTGATGAATACTCTCCAATACGTTAATATAACTTTACCTGGCCCCGATACTGGTTGATTTTGTCCTTTGTAACCCAGTTATCATCTTGCATCCCATGAATGCGCACTTTCGCTGCAGACAACATCTAGATATAACAATAAACTCGTTGTTCTAATAAAATGTGTAAATTATGGCTTTGATAAACCCAAAATAATGATTTATCAAAAAAATATCATATCTTTGTTTTACTTTGACACTCATTCGTTAGTCATTTGTCAATAAATCAAGGTCATGATATATACAAATGACGACACGATTGTGGATATATGTGGGGGAGGCTTATATTCAGCAGCGGTATTTACGGGTTAAGTATATTATGATAGTTTGTCGGTACTGTATGAACAAACTCATAATTGTTGGTGGTTCACTTTGTCTGTTTTTAATCATTAGCAAGAATTATGAATAAAGCCACACAAATGGTGACGTCTTGCCACAAACGTAACTGGTTTTATATATATCCTTATCGGATTTTATTTTTCATGTTGGTTGATGACCGCGTCACTTCCGCGACCCACGTACACATCAGCCTGTGAACGTCCACTGCTGAACCCCCTCCCAAACATCACCAATGAGTGGTTTTACCTCATATTGCCACAATCACCATAATTGGTGGATTGGTTGTCGCAGTACGTTATTGGCACATGGGAGGATGCTTCTACCCATCCTCTTGATATCAACCATTAGTCACATTATACGACGCCTTTGGGTGGTGAGAGGTGTTCTATTCTTTTCAAGGAATCACACGGAACTGGCAATATCTGATCGGTAATTATGTAAAGCCATCAACCATGTGGCTCACGTATTCATAGCTCTTTTTTCCCCCACCAACCTTTATAGCCGGCTCTGTCTTTTCTCTTTTTTGTAAAAAACAAAACGTTATGCTACACTCGGATTTCTCCTGTGTCGTGGGTGCGTTGACAGACACAAATTCCGCACACAATACACCCAGACCCAGAACAACTACCTGCAGATCATACAAATTTTTGTTCCGTGCGGGAATCAAACTCGCGACCCGGAGCGCAGCAGTCGACTGTATCAGCCACTGCACCAACCGTGCCGTCCATCTGTTGCCACCAGCCCATTGGATACGGATCATTTTCCTAAGAAGATGTTTTTATCTAGTTGTGGAAATTGATAGGCTGAAGTTAAAATAATATTTCACAATTAAAATAGTTCAGAACATCATTTAGCTTGTTGTAAGTTCGGTTAGCTATATGACGACCGAATATTGAAACGCCACTCAATATTTAAGACCTTCTCAACTATTTCAGACACCCATTTTTTACCTAAACTCCATTCCATTGAATATAATAATCGTTATCAAAATGATAAATCTAAAGAAACACGTAATGATTAGACTGCGATCTAAGAACAGCGAAGCGGAAGCCATAACTTATTTAACGCACAAAGCAACTCGCATGGTGTTTATCGTAATTATATACTGATCATACTTATATATATTGGATGCAATGACATCATAATTGGGGAGCTCGAACAGATGTTGCTGTGTATATCAAGTTAGAGGCGGCCGCAGCCCCCCGCCCTCGTGAAAAAATCAAATCTTTTCGGAAACAAATAAGTACTTTTTGTAATTTTTCGGATCTCGGCACTTTGCTTTTTCCTTCTCTTTTGGTTGGTTAGTCGCGAGCCTTGTGTCAGAGTTGTTCAAGCCGTAAAAATACCTCCCAGATGCCTTAACGACTGCCGTCTAATGATAACAACCAGGACAGGACGATTTTACATGCCCTCTGCGGAGACGCTCAGTTCAAATACGGTGCAGTCAACTATTCATAGACTGTTGACAGTTTAGCGAGAAGACTGACTCTAGGCATTCTTGGATGAGGCCGGTCTACCCATGGACACGGGTACAGTACAGAAAATATTACAGAAATCTAAATGAATATCCTAAAAATGGAACCGAGAGGATTTTGAATGAAGACCACTGCACTGTGAGTGAACTCGCACACTTACAATAACTCATCACTACATCATCATATCAGTCGAAGGACGTCCACTGCTGAACAAAGGCCTCCCCCATAGATTTCCACAATAACCAGTTACATGCCGCCCGCATCCACCGACTGCCAGTTATCTTCACCAGGTCATCCATGTCGTTGTAAACATAATAAATGTGGACATCTAATTGGTTGCATAGGATAAAACATCGAATATAATAGAGATTCAAACATATAAAATTATTTAATCTTTCTTCGTTTAGCGTCTCCACTGATATTGAATCACAGCTCAAAAAGTGTGGCGTATGAGTCACATGCCCTGGAGGCACACTGGCAGCAAGTATGTGACCAAACATGTTAAAATAAAAAAAAAACGTTTAAGCGATACAATATAGTCAGCGACTTATACAGTGTCCTAGAAAAATAGTGAACTTTATTCTAAAGGGACATTCGATATTCACATGAATTTTAGAACGCGTTTATTATAATAATAGTTATGGTTAACAAATCGTTTTGCAACAATTACCTAATAAATAAATATGTAATTCGAATACAATTTTTTTCACTTGTTTAATACAATGGCACGTATTCTTTATATGTATGCGTTTTCATAATAAAATGGAGAATAAAGTTTTTTTGAGCTCAAATAGCCATACTATGCGACATCCCTAATTCCTACAATATAACCTAATCATTGTCAACTTAAAATAAAGTTCACTATTATTTTATAAGTATTGTATATATAAATAATATTAGCGATGTATCGGAAGCGAATTGTAGTAAATCGCAATTATTCTCAGAACGCTCGCTCGACACTGTGCTTGATTTAACTGCTAATAAAGATGCTGAATACAAAATATGATTCTTCACTGAATACTGAAAGGTACAGTAATACGTCTACCACCGTCTAATTATTTACTGACGTTGTCACGTCAGTAAATTCTTTATGATTTATTCAATATTGTACCTAATTATTCTTTATTATTATTTACTGACGTCGTCACTCAGTAAATAATAATACCTCGGGGTAGCGTGTTCCGGGAGCGAATCGTATCAGATAAATCGCTTTCGTTTATGATTGGGCATCGTGTACTTTTTATGATAAAAATAATAAAAACAATTTTTACTATCATCTATCAACTCAGCTTATCGCAGTCTACTGTTGGACATAGGCCTCTCCCAAGCTGCGCCATAAGACTGTTAGTTCAGTCTGCAGAAAGCAATTAAATTTTTGTCAGGAATCATCGTTGGTCGTTTCCTTCAATGATCCTGTTTAATATAGTAAGAATAACAATAGTTACCACAAAAAGAAATAGATTTTATACTTATTAAATGTCGATCAAAACTAAAATTTCAAGCAGGTAGTACAACACGTCAGTAAGTACATGATAGAGCTAGGGGCAGTGCGTGTTACGGTAACGGATTGTAATAATTCACCATAATGTATCTTAATTATGGTGTCACTCGGGGTTTAATCCTCGTTTTAATGAAATAAATAATCAAAATCCACTTCAATAGTTTTAAATGTACCTAAACAAAATATGGAATTTTAAGGCCTGTTACATTTGTATACTTCTTCAAAACACATGCTTCATTGTCTATGTACAGGTGCTCAACATTGCATTAGTGAGAAATAAGGCCTTCGTTGATCAGTGGGGGAGGCCTGTGTCCAGCAGTGGACTTCATTCGACCGAAATGATGAAGGCCTTTGTTGGTATTGATTCCTAATAATTGCGAAAATAAAAAAGTGTATAATTAAATATCAAACTGAACAAAAAAATCAATTAAGTGGAACGACAAATCAGTACTTAAATTGTTCCTAAAAGTGATTCCAGACACATTCAAAAACAGTTTGAAAGAGCGTACCTAATTTTATATTTACAACAAGGTCCTACGATGAGCTCGTGTTAAAATAAGAATAAGAACAACATTAATTATCACAAAGAGCAATAGATACTGTACTTATTTGCTATCGAACAAAACTAAAATATCAAGCAGGTAGTACGACACGTCAGAACATAATAGTACCTCGGGGCAGCGTGTATCGGGAGCGGATTGTAATAAGTCGCCATAATTTATGTTACACGCAATTAAAGTAAGATTGTTGCGCGGTAGCTCGGGAGTCGGGTTCTTGGTTTTGATTACTATTATCGGGTTTAATGCACTGGCCATATCTGGTTTTGCTGCTAAATTTGATTAGGCTAAGCGGTAATTTAGTTACAGATGCTTTAAAATATTTTTCTTTCTTATCATTTGCGTTAATAATTACTTATTCATAAGTAAAGCTTTACCGTATGGTGCCGGCTAAGAATAGAACCATCCCATCTCACCCCGTGGGTATTGTAAAAGGTGACTAATGCATTAGCCGGAGGATAGAACAACTGCGATCCACAACCCGCCCGTCAAGCGTGGCAATTATGACAAAACCCGCGAATGAGCACACCAAACACCCAGAACGGTCGTTTAGGCGATCTTTGGGGGACGCCTGTGCCCAGCATTGCCTTTTTTCGGGTAAAATGATGATGATGAAGTAGAGCTACGTACGTAATTCTATTTTGTATTTTTAACTATCTTCAATAAAGAAGGAAGTTCTCAATTCGACTGTATTTTTTGTGTGTAAGCTACGCGATCTCTTCGGTGATCGTGAACAGCTAAGTTTAATGATTATTTTTTTAATGAATAGGCTGTAATCTAGAGAATTTTCCTATTTAAATTTGGTATGAGATCTGATGAGAAACTTCGGATATGAAGTAGGAGCAATTTTTTTCTTAAACCAAACCATGTCCAAGGCGACTTCCTAAACTCTTTCACACAAATAAATTTATTATTTTTGAAGTCGGTTTTTACTTTGTCAGGTTTATTTTTGCATTGTCTTTTATTTGAAACGCTATGATTTCTCCTGTGTTGTGGGTGCGTTCACAGACATAAATTCCACACACAATAAACCCAGACCCGAAACAACTACCTGCAGATCATACAAATATTTGTTCAGTACGGCAATCGAACCCACAACCCAGAGCGCAGCAGCCGACTGTATCATCCACTGACCAGCCAATCGTGAAATGAAATGATCATTTATTCAAAAAAGACTAAAAAACAAGTTCTTTTAGAACGTCAACATTAGACAGCACCCATATAAGCCCACCCTTCATGTAATAATAATAAATGGCTTTACGTACCTATCGATTTCAATCCAAGTATATAATAAAAGTTAGAGTGACTCGAATAAAGTTAAAAGATACATTTACGACAGTTCGTTTGGCGCAGTGGCTAAGCGATTGGATATCTACACAATAGGTCGCGGGTTTGATCCCCGAACAAAACAAAAAGTTTGTATAGGTAACTTACAGATTGCTCTTCCAGGTCTGAGTGTGCACGTCAGCTTTACGATTGTAAACTGTACCAACGATACCGAAGAAGAACTGACAGTATATTATATAATGATATGATTCGTATTATATATAAGTAGTTGATACTTTAAATAAGTTCGTATTTCTCGTATTTTAAAACTAACTAAGCATTGCGTACAATATCAAGCTGTAAATGTATTAAATGACATACGAGTAGATTTTAAAATGTCTGGAAATGAATTTTTTACCATGATTTAGAACCCCGATAGCGTATTTGAAGCTCCATTGTCATTTTAATTTTCACATTGTATACTAACTACTACTATCTAGAATATAATTTTTGACATTGACATTCTATTTAAGTACGTACAATGTATACTTATGACCTTTTTTGGGGTATAAGTCAGACACAATTTTAAATTGTTATTGAATATAAATAGTTTTGTAGTAACTTTTTTAAAACACTAAACGCACACTATTTTGATTAGTGCTCACTCGAGTAAAAAATACCATAAACAATACAAAATTCACAATTAATATTTATACTCGTTCACGGTCTAAGCTCCCAGCCTATAATTGCGGTTCTGTTACTAGGTTTCCTGTCACTAAATGAGATTAAATGCACCACAGAATGTTTCTCAATAGCATAAGAACATTTAATGAAACCAGCTCGTTTTACCACCGAATTAAGGACTCAACACATTAGTACGAAACAGACCACTACATTTTTTATTTTATTAATTGAAATTATATGACTCTTACATATCCGTGTGGTGTCTGGATTAGGAACATAGTACCACTTCATCTCACACGCCTGCCATAAAAGACGACTAAGGGACTCTTAGCTAAAGGGATGGGCAGTAGCGTCCATTCTGTAAAACAGTAGCCATACTGCGTTCATCAACCTGCCTGCTAAGTAGTGATGTAATAGACCTTTGCTTCTATTTCCGTAACTGCGGAAGTTCCGCGCGCTTTTCCACATCCGTTTCTGCTTCCGTTTCCGCAACGTTCATAAAAATATTCGGACGTATAGGTTTTTTCGCGGCGCATAAGGCGCTTTTTAATTTTTAATTTAATTGTTGGGCTTCTCGCATACATTTCAGGGAAATGTGGTTGCTTAACCGGTCATTTCTGGCGAAGCCAAAAGAGGCCTCCAGCCAGGCTTAAATTTAATATAAAAAACTAAGCAACTTTCGCTAAGGGCGCCCCCTGCAGGACACGGAACTCGGCTTAGGGCGTTGCTGGGGATAACAAGCTATTGTTTTGGGGACAGCTGGATCGGTATTATTTCAATTGTATTAGGGGACATTTAAAGCTACAGGCTCGGCACGGGCCGGCGCGACCAAGAGACGGGAGGGAGAAGTGCTAACTTTAACGGGAAGGTGACAGGCCTCCGCGACGTCGGTAAGGCGGGCATCCTCGGCGGCGAGGGCGGTAAAACGGTCGGGTGTTGAGTGAACGAGACAACGCGAGTCTCTTTATGTGATCTAACGTGATTTTGTCGTCTGGATCAACCAGAATGTGCCTCGGGCGGCGTACACTACTGATGCGAGAGGGTTGGTAATCGACGGCTGATACCACAAGGGGATAAGGGTGGGACAGGGCAGAATCGAGATAGCGTTTAGACGCTTGTTTCATAAATTTCCTGATGGTCGGTAAGTTAAGATCGAAATGGAGTTGGTCATTTCGCATGTACAGAGGCGCTCCAGTGGCCTTGCGCATGAAACGGGTTTGGAGGGTTTCGAATCTACGGAGTGGGCGTGATTCTGCGTGTGCGAACACTGGGCTGGCATAGGTCATGATGGGTCGAATGCATGTGGTGTAAATTCTCACCTTATTTCTAAGGGATAATTTACTACGAGCGTTCAGAATATAGTGAAGGCGACCGAGCACAAAGGCAGCGCGGGCACGCACCATCTTTGTGTGGGGAATGAAGGTCAGTTTTTTGTCTAGGGTGACTCCAAGATAGTTGGCGTGCGGTTCCCAAGGAATCGATTGGCCCAGCATCGAGATCTCCCTGAAGCGTGGGTGTTCGTCACCTAATTTGCAAAATAGGACGGCTTTACTTTTGATAGGGTTAACTTTGATCCGCCATTTCCTAAACCATTTTCCGTAGGCGTTGGCTGTGGCTTGGGGGATCTTAGTTCTACTATCGGGACTGCGGCATGAGGCGCGTTCGTGATCTTATATATAAACAAAGGGCGTCGCACAAATATTTTGACGTATCATATGAAAGAAAGAAAGAAAAAAAAGAAAAATTGTTTATTGGTCACAAAACACCCAAACACACAAGCCAAAAAGAAAAAAACACACGAGTTCACACAATACTTATTAAAAACTTCTATAGATATAATAACGATGCAGCATGACGACGAGCATGTGTACTACGGTACATCTTAATATATATAAATCTCCTGTCACGATGTTTGTCCGCGATGGATTCCTAAACTACATAACCGATTTTAAATTAAATTGGCACACCGTGAGCAGTCTGGTCCAACTTGAGATATAGGATAGCTTAGATCTTTAATTATAGTCGCAATTTTATTTTATTGCAAGTTATTTGTTTATTATCTGACAAAGAGTCATAATTATCTATGGGTTCGATAAGATTCTAACAGATGGCGGTATAAGGTAATTAGTTGACTGGATTGAGTAAGTATCCAATAGACGGCGCTATGTTAAAAATACCAACGTTTAATGTAAGCTACAATTTATTAGTATAACCGCAATTCATTACAATTCCACGCGTGCGAAGCCGCGGGCTAAAGCTAGTTTATTATAAGGCAATAAACTAGGCCCGGTATGTTGGTGCGTGAGCAAAAGGCCTCAGCTCAGCATATGCTGCATTAACACTACAGCGCTGGTTTTCAGCTGATGCCAAATCAATACTAATAAAATAAAACTACTAATATAACAATCATCAATCAAATTACGATTACGTACTGATATCGTAATCGTAATGTTGATGTGAGTGAAATTTGAATTTAATAAACTTGATTCGCTCTTAATTTTTATTTAATCTAAAGACTTTATTCATACCTATATATGATAACGAATTGTATTTGTCGTATAAATTTAAACCAACATTCTATAGGATAGTTAGTTCTTAAGCAAGCGAACGAAACGGTACGCCAGGCGGCAAAGCAAAATATTGGGTAATCGTAATGTGATTTTGTATTAACCATATGCATTCCCAGCGTAACAATGTCGGGCACTTCGTTTCGAACATGTGAATACGCTGGCTGGACATACGAGATGTACTCGTATACCTAATATGTTCAGTGGCCTGCGAGAGAATAGTAATTGAGAATAATTATTACATTTGCGAAAGTTTTTGAAGTGAAAACTTCTTTTAGCGCGGTACGCATATTTTAAATGAGATAAAAGTTTTGGTCTCGCGACATCGTTACGAGACGCTAGACGTTTAGTTTGGCGTTTCACCGTCGGGATCGCATTAAGCCTAGTACCCATCTAAAAAATGTCTAACGCGCCAAAATAAGTTTTCACTACTGTCGGCAATCCCGGAGTGCATTTTTTTAAATAATACCTTCATAATTTCAGCCGAATGAAGTCCACTGCTGGACACAGGCCTCCCCCAAAGATCACAAGGCCCGATAACACACCCAGTGTTGTGGGCTCATTGGAGGGTTTTGCCATAATCGCCACGCTTGGCAGACGGGTTGACGATCGCAGTTGAGTTGTTAATGTACTCGAAGGACGCTGCCGCCCATCCTCCGGCTAATCCCTTACTCGAATTTTACGACACCCACGGGAGGAGATGGGGTTGTGGTATTCTGATCCGGCACCACTATAATACCTTGCTCACTCTAGAATGTCTCCATGTGTCGTGGGTATAATTTACAGACAGAAATCCACATGTACCAACACCCAGACCCGAACCTGTGATCTGAAAATCATACATATACCTGTAGATGATACAAAAAATCCGTACGTGTATCGAACCTCCTACATGTAGCGCATGAAACTAACCATCAAAATGCAAGTCGCGCAAATTAATGTGTTATGTCCTTAACACATATTTATATCATTATTATATGTAATGCTTTTATTTATAGTACCAATTACTTCCTTGTTATGTAAATATACATAAATGTCGGTTACTTATTACGTAATATAATAAAGGTATTACAAATATAGGTTTAATGAGTCTAGTTTGCGATGCTGATTTATCTTCAACTGTTATGATATCGTTTGTGAGGTAATAGTTACCGGTTTGTATATCACGAAAGCATGGTTGGCGCAGTACCGATCTACGCTACGGGTCGCGGGTTCTTTTCCCACAATGAACACATACTTGTGTAGTGCACGTAAATGTATCGCGTTCGGGGGTCAGTGCATTAAAATGTATGTCTGTACACTTTACCCAAGATCGAAAAAATCTGAGTGGGGATAACGATAACATACAGAAGGTTGGCTATACCCACCCTTCTTCCTTTAGGCACTTAGATACCCACAGATAGAGGCGGGGTGGACTGTTCTTTTTTTCCAATGCCAAAATATTATGTTCGGATCATCATCATTATAGCAGCCAACGGACGTCCACTGCTGAAATAAAGCTTCCCCCATCGATTATCACAACTACCGGTTACCTACACGCCGTGTGTGTATCGTATTGGGAGGAATTTGCCAGTACTCATGACGCTTGGCAGGTGGGTTGGTGAGTGCAGAATGCATGCTGTTCCACAGAAGGGACGAAGCAGCCCAACCCTGGTTATAGTCCCTTAGTCGCCTTTTACGGCATCCACAGGAGGAGATGGAGTGTCGCTATACATGCGGGGGTCCAATACGCAGAGACCCTTAAGAGAATTTTAATTTAAAATGTAATAAGGCACTAATCTCCCAGTCTCCATGGCTGCACTATAGAATTCTGTCTCGGGTTGTCCCTGGAGATGTGAAACTATTGTATGGGATAACTTTGTATGGGGAAGCTACAATTGTAAGGTCCATTGCAATGGTTTCTAAACAAATTGAATACTTCGAAAAACGGAAAAAGGGCGTCTGCCTTTCCACTATTAAATGAAATTCTGTGGCAGACGTTGAATCGCCATTCACAAGATGGCCCCCGAAATAGCCACCACTATATGCGACATGGATCAACATGAGTGGCATGGGGTGTCGAGAGGTGCGGCACCGATTTCCCAGTTGTTGCGCGATTACACATTCATGTGTAGTTTATTATTATTCTAAGAAATACAACCCTTTCCCTAACTTGCGAAATGCGCCATTGCAAAATTACTAACAGGCAGGACATACGACAAAATCCTACCTGCACGGTTAGTGCAGTGGCTGATACAGGCTGCTGCGCTCCGGGTCGTAGGTTCAATTCCCGCGCGGAACAAATATTTGTATGATCTGCAGATAGTTGTTCCGGGTCTGAGTGTATTGTATGTGGAATTCATGTCTGTAAACGCCTACAACACAGAAGAAATCTCAGTGTGGGGCAATGTTAAAAAAAGTACCTATCAACCGTACCCACAGACCTCAGCAACCGACAGATTACTGATACGTAGCCGACCTAAGGCTTAAGTTAGAATGCATTGTGTTCCGATATTATTACTAGCTGTTCCTACCCTTCACCTGGAACAACTACACTTCTATATAGTATTTCTATATAGTACCAGCTGTGCCTCGCGGTTTCACCTGCCGTTTAATTTAAAAGAAATCGGATTATTTATAAATAGTCATTAAATAATTAGTAGTATGTAGTAGTATATATAGATTTCATGGGTCTTTTGTTTTTTCGCGGCACTTAATCTTTTTGTGAAACGAAAGCCTAATTCACTCCTTATAACAGTAGCTATCTGCCAGTGAAAGTCCCGTCAAAATCGGTCCAGCCGTTTCGGAGATTAGCAGGAATCAACAGACAGGCAGACAAAAAAATAAAAATAAATGTGTCTGTTATAAGGTCTGTATATACTTTTAAATGCATTTAGTAAAAAACTGTTATTTTGAAATTACAAATAGACACTTCAATTTTATTTATTTGTATAGAAGATATGGCAAGTGAAGTACTGTAGCACACGGCTACGCATCAAGCAATCTAAAACCAGATTACGCTGGTCTCTTATCATACCAAAAGCCTATACAATGCGAGATCAGCGTATACTGGAAAGTATAAATATTCTATTACATTCTATTCTATGTGAAGGAATCGACTGTCCCATAATGAACACACGACTATATAATAGAATATTTTTTCATTATACACCATTTAAAAACAATTACTAAGAATCATTCTATGAACAGTAATTGTACAATGGGCGGTCTTATCGCTATTAGCGATTTCTTACAGACAACCTTTGGATGGATAAGAAAAAGATGGACAAAGTCAAAGGGGGATGAAATCTATACAAATAAATAAAATTGAAGTGTCTGTTTGTAATGTCAAAATAACAGTTTTTTACTAAATGCATATGAAAGTATATACGGGACATATAACAAAAAACCAATTTTTTTGTCTGTCTGTCTGTTTGTTCCGGGTAATCTCCGAAACGGCTGGACCGATTTTGACGGGACTTTCACTGGCAGATAGCTGATGTTATAAGGAATAACTTAGGCTACTTTAATTTAAGAAAAATAATTAGGGTTCCGCACAAAAAAAATAAAATCCCTTGAAATCCAATATATATATATTCTATGTCAAGGGTCTATGTTGAAGTACTCTAAATTCCTTTTAAATGAAACGCGGGTGAAACCGCGGGTCCCAGCTAGTATAATACATAAAATAGAATAGAATATAACTCTCCTACCAATAAAATTGTTCATTAATGTTCTAACGATCGCAACCGTCGTCTAAAAAGTCCTGTGTTCAGGCAGGTCAGACAGTGTCATTTAGTAGCAGACCGGAGTTTAGGAAATGTGTCAGGACACATTTCCATTTACAGGAAATGGATATTACATAGGACTGAAAATCGTTATCAGTGAAGTGATACCATCGGAAATACAAGCGCGATTGCATTTGACTTTAAACTTTTCTTGAAAAAATTACGCCTAGTCGCTACTCCTGGCAACCAATATGGCGATCAAATTTTGTGAAACATGGTAGACACGTGATCACTAAGTATGGGCCTCATAAGAAAGCTCAAGGTCACGCTATGAAAGAAGAAAGGTTCTCGGGTGTTCTCAAGAGACCGCGCAGAATCGCAGCGTGGGACGGCCTCCAACGAAACGGACAGACGATCTGGCTGAACCGATACGGGTGGCATGTTACCGGGCGTTGTCGAAGTTTGCGGGGGACGCCATTGTTCAGCAGTGGACGTCCTTCGACTGAAATGATGATGATGATTATGCATGGCAAGATCCTTTAGTCGCCCTCTTCGTCTTATCTGTATCTACATCTGTTTTAAGTTTAATAAACTGAATACTTCATTATTACAAACAAACAAAATCCCAATTGACCTACTTTTCTGACATAATTTGCATCGCAGGTACATGTAAATATATCCAAATAAAGTTATCTCACAACACTATTGCACGATCTGAGCAATTTAATCTAATTATGCCATACTAGAATGTAATTTCATGAAACAGCAATCAGGTTTACCTTCTGTCCTGCTCATTCGTGAACAACAATCACGAGCTTGAAAGAGAAGTCAAACATGTATTTTAATGTGTGCCTGCGCAGAAGACTGCGCAACTTACATACATTGTTTAAGGCATAAAACACAGCTACCGTTTCGCGAGACACTCGATGGGATGGCATGTTATTTCCACACTAATTATAGTAGACTCGCTGTAATAATACACTTGGTAAAATGTCTATCCAACAGCAAAATATTGTATCATGTCTTAGATGGTTTCCTAAATCTAACCAATACCCATTTAGGGCACTATATAGGCGCAATGACAGGACACTTTGGCACCAAGGAGCACCTCTATAGGATGAAGCTTAGCACAACGGATACATGCAGATTCTGTATGGACAATCAAGAGTCAATGTAGCACATTTTGTGCAGCTGTGAAGACGGCGCTCTGGGAAGACGTAGGGCAAAACATCTAGGAGTGTCTTATCCTTTGCCTGATGATTTTGCACGGCTCCAGGCAGGTATGATTACGAAGTACCTACAGGGACTTCTTGATTTGCCAGCGAAGGAGTAGTGCAGGGATTTGGGCAGCACAATGGATCCAATAGGGTCGAAGTGCGTTCGGCTGATGCTGACCCCGTAAGAGCCACAATAGAATAGAATAGAAATAGATGATTTCCTGACCTCAAAGTGAACGCGAACAAAGTAGTTACTTTTACGAGTAGTAATATTGTCTTTATTGTCAACAGCTGCTTCATTTTTTGTTACCAGCCGTAATTAATCGCAATAAGCGAAAAAACCGAAACAAACAAGATCCTAGAAAGCTATAAATCAAATAAGTATAATCTAAACCTTAAACTGATCTACCTCAAGAAACATATTCAATACAACTTTCAACAGCGATACACCGAACCTGCTCACTTTCATGGCGTTATAAACAATCCATACGAGATTAGCGTCATGTCGCTTGTATATCGCGACAACCGGTAGCTGTGAGGAGCGCCTACGCCGCGCGCCGCGCCGATCTGCGATTCTAATCAATATGCTAAGTGGTGATACGAGATCGCGTGCGACCGCGAAATACTCGCTCTTTGTTTAATTAACTGCTCGATTAATGTTACATTACGCGGATATCTCATTGCAACAAGTATAAACTAGTCTCTTTTTCTGTAAAGGAATCGTAATAATGTAGATTGAGATTATTTATGAGATATACGCGGCAATTGAATTTGTTTAGAGACCCTTGAAAATGATTGATTTTGCTTTCGATATCAGTCTTATGAAGCGCAGTAAAATCATTATTCGATGAGAAGGGCTTTACCCTACTAGATTGCTCTTTCGTTACGATTGAGTGACATAACTTAAAAGTTACTTATAATACTTATACATTTTGATGAGTACGAGTTTATGAAAAATAATAATGTTCATCAAATTTATTTATTCTAAATTCGCATGCGGTTGCAAGGACCACTCTTACGCTTAAATAATAAATATAAATCACAATTAAATGTAAAATCAGATGAATATTTTACTTCATTAGCCAACACTCAGGATTAATGCTTAAAGAAAATAAAATGGCTGTCCAATCAAGGATCCAAAATTTCTGTTTATTCTTTTTGACTGGCCCATATCAGAGCAGAACACTTATGGATGCAATTTTATTAATTAATTTCGAGATGCATTTATCTTCCTCGCATGATGCAAGCGTTTAATAAGGCTGAGGCACCATTATAGGGATTGCGTTTGAGGGAAGTTGGGGTGAATCGGACAACGAGCTGAGTGGACGATAATTCATCGCGCGGGAAATTAAGAGCGCTCTGTTTTTTGTACAACACCTCCAGGTTTGCGTCGGTATTTGTTCGGGTGAGGTTTTAATTTTATATTTTTTGCGAATTAGATTTGTGATAATGTGTTTGTTTTATGTTATTTCTCTTAGTGCTATGAAATAAAACTATTTATTATAGTTAATTTTAAGATTTCACTTTGAGTCCCTATCTATATGTGAAATTTAATAGGAAGCGAAATAAATACAATATATGCATTTGTCGATTACTATGGTCGTTCTAACTCCTATTATTAGAAGCCGAAACTCTAATTCACACCAATTCTTATTCAATTCAATATTTGACCATAACTCGTGAAGTGAAAGCGCTTAACAATATCAATAGATATCAAAATATCTAATCATTAGCCTTTTTTATTTCTTATTAGTCCCGGTAGAAATTCATCATGAACCTCCTCCGCCTCGGGGAAGGACGAAGGGGCATGCCAGACTCCTACCAGCTAAACCACTGGAGCGTTTAGCTTCGGTACATAAGGAGGGCTCCAGGTCTTTGTATGATCACGCTAGAGCTGTCCATGGGTGTCCCGCCTACAGGCACATCATGGAGAGGGTGACTGTTAAGCGGTCACCTCCCCTCCCTGTGCGTTATACTATAGCGCTCATGGCAACGCGTGACCACATGCGCGCCACCATCTTCTCGTGGGTCGTTCGGTGTGGGCACGCAGATTTCCCAATCTACGCACCCGCGAACCCAGAGGCCACTGCCTTATAGTGATGGCAGCGGATTTCAGGCGTATAGAAATTAGACGCCAGGGTGGTTGTTACCCCGGCGCTTTTTCCTCCTTCTTCACGCAGGATCGGCCCTCTCCCGATTTCGCTCTACTGTCTCCTTCTGGAGCATGACGCTCTCACAGAAGGAGACCACAGCATTCCAGTTTTCGTGCTCTGCCAACATAGCCTCATACATCTAATCATTAGCTTAGTGTTCATAAATTAAAATAAGTACATATTTATTGAAAACATCATAGCAAATATCAAATAACTCATTATAATACCTCCTACTTTGAGGAGCTAATTTATACAAACAGATTGAGCTGTAAATATTGTATTGCTATAACAATAAACAAGCTCATCGATTTACACAATATTAGGATTTTAAAGCCGGTCCACATAGCCCGAGCTTCCCCTAATTTGAATAATAATCTCGCCATCAATCTGTTTGGTTTGCCTTGCTCCTTGATTATTAAAACAAGACCTCATTTAGATTATGCGTTCAACATTAAGTTAATTTGGTTTCTCGCTCATTTCTGGTACCTGCTGCTAACTTACTTGACCACTAGTTATGTAAGGTTATTGTGGAACCATTCTGAAATTAACGACAGTAATACAGCAAATCGAGAAATGGAAGTTTATAAAACTTTATTGGTCCCGTACGCAAAGACCAACATTGGCGCAATTTGATGTACATTGCTGAATGAACTTACAAAGATCAAACTAAAAGTCTTGTAAACAAAAAATACTGATAGGGATAATATATAAATGTATGATAAATGTACAAAAGTCTTTATTAAAATCGAACTAATACATTAATTTCAGATAGATTTATTCGCAACAGTCAAACTGTACCTTATTTCTTTCAACATTTGCAAAAGACCAGTAAAAGAGCAGTAGTTATGCAGGCTGTCACCTTTACACTTTACAGTAAGTCTTTTCACAGGCTGCACTTTACGACTTAAAGATTAACAGCCGATAACCGATTGCTCTGTTTCTCATATGACAAATATATTTTTCATCATCATCATATACAACCAAACCAAAGGACGTCCACTATTGAACAAAGGTCTCCCCCATAGAATTCCACAGTTGTGTCATCGTTTTGGGAGGAATTTGCCAGTACTCATCACGCTTGGCAGGCGGATTGGTGTGTGCAGAATGGTGCTGTTGCACAGAAGGGACGCTGCTGCCCATCCCGTTTAAGAGTCCCGTAGTCGCCTTTTACGACATCCACGGGAGGAGATGGAGTGGAGCTATATTCTTAATTCGGACACCACACGAACTTATTTTTATGTATTGTTAAATGCTTAAGGTAGGCTATTTCTCTAGAGCGGGATCGTGAGAGGGCCGATCCCGCTCGGAGGAGGACACGGACAGGGGTAACAACCGCCGCGGTGCCCGTGTCCAACACGCCTGAGCCCCCTGTCGTCTTTATATGGCAGGGGGCCTTGGGGGTCGCGAGCGCGCTTATTGGGAAATGTGCGCGCTCATACCGAGTGACCCCCGGGAAGACAGCGGTGTGCATATGGTTACGTACCGCTATGTGCGCAGCACAGTACAAAGTGAGGCTTCGGGGAATCTTACAATCCCCTCGAGAGATGCCTGGGGGGGTGGCCTCTGTACAGTCGCCTTCCCTCCGAGATGTGCCTAAAGGTGTGGCACCAATGGGTGGCTCTAGATGGAGATCTTTCGAGTTCCTGGAGCCCCTCAAGGGAGGCTCCCTTCGGAGCCGACGATGATCACTCCGGTGGTTTTAGCCGGTAGGAGTCCGGCATGCCCTTTCTCAGGGCGAAGGAAGTACATGAGGTAATTCCACCGGATCAATAAAAAAAGAAAGAAAAGAAAAACACTATTTCTCTAGCTTTATTTATATAGGACGCCCACCAACATGGTTACGCGTTCTAAATTTGGCCAAAACGGATAGTAGTGGTGGTAGATCTCTCACTGCAAGACTAGGTAGGTACCACCCCAGTGCCAGATATTCGCCGCTAAGCAGTGGTGTTTAAACTGTATACAGTGGTGTTTAAACTGTATACATTACTGTACTGTACAGTTAGAAGAGCACTGTAGCTATTGAAATTACTGGGCATAAGAGACTAAATAACTTTAAATCTCGAGGTAACAAGCGCAGTATGATGCTTTACAGGAATAGTCCTGGGTAGCATTCTAATTAATATGGGCAGGCATGTCGCTTACCATCAGGCGAACGACTTGCTGGTCGCGTCGTCAAGTTGTATAAAATATAAGAGTAACAGAAAAGATGTGTGGTGCGATTTGTTTTTCACATCCTCTAACTTAATCAGTAAATTAAATATGCTTGATCTACATACTCCTATGGTTGTCTGGAAGAGATAACCGAGATGCGATAAGACCAAGAAGATAGTTGTCTTTGTTTTGAAAGTATACCTACTGATCGAGAAATCAAGTGCACTGATCATCATCATTTCGGCCAAATGAAGTCCACTGCTGGACATAGGCCTCCCCCAAAGATAACCACAACGACCCATATGGGTGTGTTGTGGGCTCATTGGGGAAGTCTTGCCATAATCGCCACGCTTGGCAGACAGGTTGGCGATCGCAGTTGAGTTGTTAATGTACTCGAAGGACGCTGCTGCCCATCCACCGGTTAATCCCTTAGTCGACTTTTACGACACCCACGGGATGAAATGGGGTGGTGGCATTCTGAGCCGGCACCACACGGCATGATCATGCTGTTTACTTACCTGGATTACGACCACGGCCCCTTGGGAGCCACGACCCACAAGTTGAAAAACACGGCTGTAGAGGATATTTAAAGATCGCACGAATAAATATGACGTAATATTTTCAAAATTAAAATATTTTGATTATTCGAAACCATGGGTTCCTATAGGTTTTCATTCGATTTCAGATTATAGAAATCTATAAAAAAAATAACAAAGATACCAATACAAAAAGAAAAAAATAAGAGGAACAAAATAAATACATTCATTTTTATTGTAAACTCAATTTGTTAAATAAACGCCTAGATAACTAACTAACCCAAAAAGTTGTACAAAGTATAAAAAAATGTTAAAAGGGTTGAAAGATAAAGTCAGCTACAACTTGGACAATAGAGGCAATCAGAAAAAAATTAAAATCGTTTTCTGAAGAACTTCGTAATTCTGTATTGCAAATTAGAATTTTTTGTCACTGTGTAATGTACGTATACACTGCTTTAACTTAAAGAATCGGCACATAATTATATATTTTGAATTCATTTTTATAGGTAGTAGCTATATTACAATAATTTATATATGAACTTATGATCCTACAAAAATAGTCCCTTGCGATTATTACTGTCCCAGTAACTCCCTGAGCCGAGGTCCGTGTCCCGCAGGGGACGCCCTCAGGCGCAGTTACTTAAATATAAATTAAAACTAGGCTGGAGGCTAGTTAATGCTTCGCCAAATTGTCTGGTTAAGCATCTACATCTCTTTTGGGATGAGTGCGAGAAGTCCTTCATAAAAAAAAACTACAAAAATAGTGAATTTTATTTCAAGGGGACAATCATGTGTACAACAAGTTATTATTTCAATTTAATTTTAAAAACTTTGCTGGTCTATTCAACTGCCCTATTTTTGACTACGACGACTTAAAAATACTATTGAATTGACGGATGTCCTGATCCTGATCTTATTTGCAACAAAAACCTATATCTTGGCTCATTTTCTAACATAAAAAAAAATCCACAACAAGCAGATGTGATGATTAATATTATCTCCGTTTTATCCACGATTAACCCAAGTTCACACTTGCGAACCGTACAGCATTCGAGTATAATATCGAGTATATAAATACTGCTTTCTTCATTCCCGATGGTATTAACATACTTATTAATTGCTGCCTCCGGGGTACACTGGTAGCTTTATAATATTTCTCCAATGGTTTACGAGTGCACGACTCCGCCCTTTGCGTCGGACTTGCAGACATTAATGCGTTGCCATCGTCGTCAGACAAATGAGTATGCTGATTAAACTCGTGTGCACTATTCTTTATGTTCTTTTTTCTTTTGTAGGCTACTTATTTCAAGATGGTTGGTGCAATTTTTATGTGATGCATATTATCGGACAAACGATTTTGTTTGATATAGGATTAATTATTTTTTCCTGTAGTTTTTCACATCATATTTTATATGTAAAGGTCTACATATTATTTAAATAGTAGATTATATAGGTATAAGGATTTTTCCGAGGTTATCTAAAATATCATTTCAGCCGAAAAAACGTCCACTGCCTCCCCCAAAAATGGCCACAACGCCTGGTATTGGTTTGAGTTGTGTGCTGATTGGGGGGTTTTTCCATAATCGCCGCGCTTTGTAGACGGGTTGGCGATCGCAGATAGGTTATAAATGTAATCGAAGGACACTGCTGCCCATCCTCCGGCTAATCCCATAATTCCCATAGTCGCCTTTTACGACACCCACAGGATGAGATTGTTCGCTGGCCACACGGCGAAAAATATAGGATATTCTAAAATATAGGATTACTTATATGGGGAGACAGCGGTTTGATACATTATACGTGTCAATTCTTTTGTGCTAATGCTGTAAAAAAACTTGTTAAATCTAACTGATATTAAAATAAATTATTATTATAGACTATATTAATTATCGCTGGTATTAGATGTAATTTAGAATGGATACGAGGGCGGCACTGAAAATTTCGGGAATCAACGAAGTGACACAACATTACTATTTAAAAATGTATTTATTGCTTTTCGAAGTATTCTCCGCGAAATTTGACACATTTTTCCATACGATGGAACCAATCATTGAAGCAACCATTCCATTCGGAAGTTGGCGTCCACCGCTTCTTTAGGTGATGAAAATCTCTGTCCACGCAATTTATTCCTTATTTTAGGGAAAGTATAGAAATCATTAGGGCTTAGGTCGGGGCTGTACGGCGGATGGTCTAATAATTCTATGTTTTCTTGCTCTAAAAACTCTTTTGTTCTGTGCGCGGTGTGAGAACTCGCATTGTCGTGATGGAGGATGATGCGGCGGTTGCAGTTCTCTCTACGGAGTTCAGAAACGACCTGTGGCAAACAAATGCTAGCATACCATTCTGCATTAACCGTTCTTTGTCCCTCAAGAGGAATAGTCGTAACATGGCCGGTTTTGGAGACAAACGTGGCCACCATTTTTTTTGCAACACTCCGTGAACGAACAATTTTTGTTGGCTTTAACTCATTTTCGAACACCCAAACTCGTGACTGGTTTTTTGTTTCGGGTTCGTACGCATATATCCAGGATTCGTCACCTGATACGATGTTGTATACAGCATTTGAGGATCCTGCGTGGAATCTTTCGAGAGTTCTGACGCACCAAGTAACGCGAGCCGCTTTTTGCTATTCACATAGCAAATGCGGTATTATTTGTATTTGACTCATGCCAATGTCTAAAGTTGCCTGAATTTCGCGGTATGTCACATGTCGATCTTCCTCAATCAGCTTACGCACAGCATCAACGTTTTCTTGGGTGACTGCAGTTTTTGGACGACCTTGACGAGGATCATCACTGAGCTTGACACGTCCACGTTGAAATTCAGCAAACCAGCGATAAATTGTGGTTTTGGATGGGGCTTCATCACCAAATGCAGAAATCATCCGGTCAACACACTGTTTTTGTGTTAAACCACTTCGAAAGTCATAATAAATCATCGCTCTTGAATCTTCTCGAGTCAATTCCATTTTCTCAACGACTAAACAAGTTTGACAAAACCTTGTGACAAGACCGTGAATCTTTTTTTAAATAAATAAATGGTATTCGATTTGTAAAACCAAGGAGTTTTCAATTAAAAAGATTTTAATATGACAGGAACAGTGGAAATATTCCATTCCCGATACTTTTAGTGCAGCCTATGTATAAACAAGCATGGCTGAGATTATGATTATTAATTTATTATGTTTCATAAAAGTTTCAGCCCTAATTAGCATAACACAAAATATCTATCTGAATTTGTAACTTTTCATTATCATCAAATGAGCCTAAGAAACCTTCTTCACCTTCAATACCGAACAAATGCCTCCCCCATAGATTTCCAGGGTTATGTCGTAATTTTGGGGGGGAATTTGCCAGTACTCAGTATGCTTGGCAGGCGGAATGGTGAGCGCAGAATGGCTGCTGTTTCATAGAAGGGATGCTGCTGCCCATCCCTCTGGTACAAAGCCCATTATCACTGAAATTATTAATCAATCTAATCCAAAATCTGTGGATTTCGGATAGGAAACCTGTCTTCTTTTATGTTAAATATGATCTTAATACAAAAAGAGTTCAAGTTTAAAATCTTAAATCTAAAGATTTTGGATTAGATTGATTATTAATTTCGGACGTTAATGGCCTTGTGCGAATCCAGGGGATGAGATGGTTTGGTGCTATATTCTTAATACAAACTACGCGGAACGCTTAACTTGTAAAGAACAATATTAATGTGTATTTTGTCTTTTGTTTCCAGGTAACGTACCAGTCGCTCACGTCAACAGTAAGTTAACACATCACTCGAACATTTTCGTGTACATTATGATAACACAAACAAACTATTTAACGAACATTTCCATCACCCACACAGGCGCGTCTCCAATCAAGGCAAGTCGCATTTCGAAAGCAAATTATCAACCTAGAAGGGGGGAGGTATAATTAAAATCCGTTGATTAATATGTAAATGTAATAAGATTACCCTCCCCTGAATAATTTAAATGGAAGCCCGGGAGATGAGTTATATACGGCGGACTCTCATTATACTGTAGTTGTATCGGCCACTATAATGTATGTTGTGTCCCACTTGATAAATGCTGTCTGTAGGTAGGTGCGAGTATGTTGCGAGTTTCGCTCGTGTTGCTTTGCTTCTGAGTGCGCTGTTATTTTGAGTATTTCACGCACACTCAACTTGTCTATAAAGTAAAGCGAAGGCTGTGTGCTAACGGGTTGCCAATACAAATTATACTTACTACGCAATATTTGAAAATTCTCACATGATACAGAACAGTTTCATGTAGTGTTTGTGAAGATCATATAAAATCATTTATAAAAGTACTTTGACAATAAATGCAAATATGGTCAAAGTTAGTGCACTATTGATAGCCGCATATACATATTGTCCAGTTCACTATTTTCCCATCCTAAGGTTGCCTGGACGATATCGTCGAGTGCGATAAGGATTGTATTCTAAAACATGCTTTAAAAGTGCTACTGTTTTTGTATCATTTACTAATTGGTGTACAATAAAGAGTGTAACGATAGTACTTTAATTTTGACACAGTTTATAAAGTAGTGTCTGAGGTTATCGCGATTATTACTTGATGATGAAACACTTTTAAAATCAACTTAGTCATCCTGAGAACACGAACGCTGCAGTGTTCGAAACGTTAGGAAAAACAAAAATCTATTTATAATATACGCGATGTAATCCGTTTAAAAGCGTTTTATTATACGACTACAAAATTATAATAACATTACCTAAGAGACACCGTTATATAATCAACATATTTGAACAATATTTCTTTTGATATACAACTTACGTTTTGTGTACGCAAATCTTAATATTCTGTAAACATATTCCGTTTCCAATATCTACAATCTAATACAACCTCCTTGGAACAGTACATAATCAGTTTACCACCGACCTAGCACCGCCAAAACGGCCATGTTTCCGCCATCTTTATTAAGAACGCATGGCCACCCGCCTCCTGGCGTTGGTCAACAGCCAGCAAGGCGTTAAAGGCATCAGCTACACCACCCACCAGTAACGATAGACCTCCCCACCCTTTCTCAGAGTCAACTGTTACCAGTCGAGGCGGGGTGGCGAGACGACGTAGACCAGTCAAGTTAGGCTGGTTCTAGGTGCTTGGCTCACTTGTCTAATGGCTTTGATTAAACTGCCAGTTTATTTGACGGTACGATGCGTGCGTGCGACCACGTATGAATTTATGTTTAGACGACGTCCGAATATGGAATTATGATCGAAGATTTGGAAACGTTAGGCCATACCTTGTATCTGAACGTCTGAGTTTTGAGCTGCGCGCCCACTGGTTCGGCATCGAAGCGTACGAAGCGTGCACATTTTCTTGGTTTGAATTCATTCTTATGGAACTGCGTTCTCTAGATCGGCAAATTCGCACTCAACGTTGGCGTTTCTGCGCGGCAACGACACGTGATGCTCTGAACGCTCCGCTCTTTGACCTGCGTCAATCGGCTACAATATTGCAATATAATAAACACTCCATGTAATTAGTTAACTATCTATTCACAAAATTATTCTTTCAAGGCCCGATTTTTTATAAGGTTTTTAGTATTGTTAGCGCTATTCTCAAAGGTTGAGACTGATATATTACGGCACTGTGAAATAAAACTAACACAAAAACTACGAAGAATTCTCGTTTTGACAAGCAGGCCATACCTTTGCTCTGGTGTGATCTTGCGAGGGCCTGTAGCCCCCTTCGGTGCCGAGGATGGCCGCTCCAGTGGTTTTGGCCGGTGGGTGTCCGGCATGCCCCTTCTTCCTTCCCCGGGGCTAAGGAAGTTCCATGTAGAGTTTACACTGGACACCAACAAAAAAAGGCCATACCTTTAGCATTTTTGAACGTTGCTCCACGCTAATATTTCCTCTGCATCGTGGGTACAGTTTACGAACATACATCACACGCTCACATATATCCAGACCCGAAAAACTATCTGTAGATCATACACATATTTGTTCCGTAGTTCAGTTGGCGCTTTGGTAAGGCGATTGGCTTTCAGCGCCGCGTTCCATGTTCGTCGGTTCGAACCCCGCTCGGAACTAATATTTGTATGAACTACTATGATTCGGGGCCTCTGGCTGGAGGCCTCTTTTGGTTTCGCCAGAAATGACCGGTTAAGCAACCACATTTCCCAGAATAGTATGTGAGAAGCCTAACAAAAAACAATCTGTTCCTGTTGTTACACGTCTGTAAACTGTACCCATGGTACAGTAACAAATTGGAGAGGGACTTTAAAAAAAAAATTGCGGTAGAAGTGAAACTTTGTTTTAAACACTGTTTCCATCGTAAGATTGTCTGGAATTAATCGCCGAGTGCATATTGGCCGCCCATTTTATTTCTACATATACTAGACGCTACTATTTTTGTATCTAAAAATAAAAAAAATAGACTTAATATTTTTCTATACCAACCTTCTTGCGTTAGAAACTCGTATGAAACATTAGCTTTCTAATAGTTGCAAAAAAAGTCGAGGTCCATCACATAAACTCGTAAATGCCTCTGCTAAACATAGGTTTCCAAATAACCGCTAGAAAAAACGACGGTCTAATTTCTATTTCAATAATAACCCCCGGGGATCGCGGTATATTGTCGTCAAAGTGCATCGGACGATGATAATGATAAGCACAATGTCGGGGTGGCCCGGAGGTTAACAAGGGTGCAGGTCCAAATCTGGCATGTACCAATGTGTTTTTTTATAGCTCTATACTTTCTTGGTTACTAATAACATAAGAATAATATAAGATACCACTGAGTATGGTGGAAACATCGTGAGGAAAGGTATCTAATGGTCTGAATTCGCCATTAAGCAGTGAGCAAACGTGTTGAACAAAGCTCATTCCATCTCTACGTACTAGGTATATACAAAAGCCAGCAGTAGTGTCGGATATGCTGGTAGAGCATGCGAATTGCTCTGGTCTACTTCTGTGAGAGCGTCATGCTTCAGAAGGAGACTGCGGAGCGGGATCGGGCAAGGGTCGATCCCGCACTGAGAAGGACGAGATGGCGCCGCGGTACCAACTGCCCTGGCGCCCAGGTCCAACACGCCGAAGCCTGTCGGCTCTACATGGTCGCGGGCGCGCATATTGGGCAGTCTGCGGGCCCACACCGACCGACCCACGAGGAGACAGAGGTGCATGAGGTCACGCGCCGCCGTGTGCGCAACATAGCACAGCGCACAGTGAGGCTTCGAGGGGATCCTTTACAATCTCCCCTGGGTGACCGCTTTACAGTCACCCTCTCCGAGATGATTTGCCCTGCAGTGGAACAATTAAGAGACTGATATTTACTATAATACTAATCTAGATTTAATTTATAATTTCTATATTAATCCATAATGTATTGATAAAATTCAAAATTTGGTGAAGTATTTTAGTCAATTATTTTCAATATTTAATATTTCAATCAAATTTTATTAGTGATTTAAATGCAACATTACAGTAAAAATATTCAATAAAATAATTACATTAAAAAAAGATGTTTGCACTGTTATTTAACGATTTAGTTTCCTGCGCAGCGGGTCGAGATTTCGCTTCCTGCACGGAAAAAACATTTGGGTGGCCTATCCATACGTTAGTTATAGATTTCCCGGGTCTCTGTGTTTTGTGCAAGTGAGATATATTGGTATCTGTAAACTGATAGCAAAGAGCAAGAAGCAAACTTACCTTGAAGTCAGAATTATTTTAAGATGGATGCGGAATTTTCTCTCTAACTTATATGGCTACATATATTATTCGAGTTTTGCGTTGCTTTTTTATCTTTAAATACCACTTAATGTATTTGAATGAGGACTACTAATAGCATGGTTCCTAGGCAAGCTTTCAGTTTATATTTTAACTCAAGGAATAATGACCGTGACTAGCACAAATTACTAAAATGTAGCAACGATTACTTCAACTAAAGTAATATTGACCAAATCTTTCTGTTTATAAACTCAGAATCTTATTATTTAATAAATGAAGCAAATTCTATTTGGTTCATAGTTCTATGGTAACACAACAAATTATATTAGTAATCCTGCCTACGGCCGCCTAAACGTATTGGCTTTAGGCAACTGCATAAACCTAGCTTAAGTTCAAAGATCTGCTTGCTATTGACACGACAGTTATAGAATTAAAAAAAAATTAATAATAAAGCATTAGTCACATTAAAATTATGTTACTTTTAGCAGCTAAAACTCTGTAATGAATCTTTAAAGCATTCGTGTGGCTTAACAAACTTGTGTCTTAAATATCACAAAATGTTAATTTCGACTTAGCGTTGTCTCCTGGCGTCATAAAACCATTTCGATTTTACAAGCATTTCATATTTGGAACACCATTATTTTCGTTATTCAAATTTTCTATGTTCTTTATCGAAAACAGTTTAGCTTTTCCTAAGAAAACGTAAAGTAACAATGTACAAGTAAAATACAAACCAATAATATAGCAGACGTACGTCAACAATAGTGTTCGGCCAAGCCTTGCTTGTGGCCTCTCAATAATTAGGATAGTGCATCTCCGTTTACCGAATGAGAATAAAGCCTAGGCTTTGTATTGGTGTGAGAGAAGACCCCCTGTGCATATGTGTGTACGTTTATGCATGCATCTTGATTCTCTGTATTTATGTGTGCTCTGTTGTGGGGGCACGTCCTCCGCATGCCACTCTCCGATAGTAATGTCGTATATTTCGGTCGTGCGTGCACTAGCCTGTCTTATTATGTTTTAGTTGGAAGCTGGACTGACGTTTAAACAGCGATTATCGTGCGACTTGAAACCGCGTGCACTTGTGATTAGTTAAACTCTGTTTTAGTCCAATATTTTATATCAGTTCGTAACTATGCAACTAACTTTTGAGAACCGTAGGGCTTACTTCTAAAAGCATTGCCAAATTAGCAAAGAATATTCTGAATTCATTTAAATTTCTGCCGGTCGAACATTTTGTAATCAGAAATCCTTTAGAGACTTCAATTTTTTATTGAAATTGGCGTCTCGTTAATTAAAACCAAATCGAATTAATTACAGATCGAAAATAATTCCACCCCTTCCACCGACCTTAAAAATGTGGTAAGACACAGACTAGGGTGAATGTACATAAAATCGGCACATACATATTGTTGGAAACACCGCATGCCATAAACTAATATTCGCTCGGACACTACTTGGAGTTATTGGACAATGTAAATGAACGCTATCTCCTATAATGCCTGCCTTATTTCCCCCTCAGCCAGGCCAGTGCCCGGAGCGACCCCACCCGGTGGGGGGCACCCCACCCCGACCGATGTCTCATCAGTAAGGATTGAACCCTTTAATGTATTCACCGTAACTTCGGGATGAGTCTTGTATTAGTGTTATAATGAGACGTGGCCCTAAGGAATTATGGCTATACTTGTGGATCTCTGGGGTCGGGATTAACCCCAACCTAGTTTCAATTTCTATATATGAGAGGTTTCGTAGGATGAGGTCGATAGTATCATATCTCAATGTTTTACTTAAATCTGATAGTCCCTATTATTTTGATTCAAATATGGGCTTGTCTTTACGAATTTGCCAGCTTTTCAAGTTTAATGAAAGCTTAACTAAGCACGTGAAATCTAAATAATGCAATTCCAAAACCTTGTTTCGTTTCCATAGGTACCCGAATTACTCTTCGAACAGTCCAAATTATATTAAGAAACAAGTCTTGAAGCACTTTAAAGAGTGCTCTTTATTAAAAACTTCTTTGATTAGACTCCATTAACGGAGTAAGAGTTCAAAATTTTGGCTTTAATCATTCGCCAATAACCGAAACGGTTTCGTTAAAAATGTTATTTACTCAAGCTCCTTGAGTCGCCAACAGATCGATAATGCTGCCAATTAGCCGGTACCAATTTTCCAATAAAACTTCAAACTGTTTTCCATTCCATTATCTCTCACCACCCTTTATTGCTGGCGAAGTTAAGCTACGACTCCTCTTTCCACTCCGCTCCGAAATTATTACAATAATAATATTATTATATTAATAATTGTATTGATAAGGAGACTCTCGTAATAAGGGTAAACCGTCCCCTTTCTGCCAGCCATCCTCAATAGGAGAATTTATGTAACTAATGAAATAAGCGAAGTGCCGCACCCCGCACCCCGCGACCCGCCCCAACCCGCTCCCATCCACCCTTCATTATCGGAAAGTTTGAAATATAATTTGAAATTATGCTCAATGTTATATTGAAGATAAGAGAAACACAAATTCCTTTAATTGGACTTGTTAAAGTGAGTCAAATTAAGTTAACACCGAGTTGATGGTATTACTTTTGAAGTTGGAAATTATGACGGACTGTCCGTGGGTTTCTGCGGAATTCATGGGGTGATTAGCGGTTGAAAGAACAGTTATCGGTTCCTCGACCCGAGTATTTTATTTAACGGCCCGACGTTTATGGGAACTTATTGCATTGTATTATTAACTTCAACTTCTAACTACGTTAAGTAGAGCGGAGAAATACCAAGTCATGTGTACTGAATCAATACAATGGATTTTAATGCAGTTAATTATAATTAGTGAACTACTATTATCATTGATTATTCAACTTTCTTTTTAAAATTAATGGCCCGTTTCTGAAACTTCATCATTTCAGTGAAAGGACGTACAATGCTGTACAGAGGCCTCCCCATAGATTTACAATTGTGTCGTCATTTTGGCGGGAATTTACCAGTACTCATCACGTTACATAGACGCGGCTACCCATCTCTCTGGTCCCGTCTGGTCTCCCCCTGGGACTTCCCTTAGCCGACTTTTACGAAATCCACGGCAAGAGACCAATCGATGCTATTTTCTTCCAGATACTAAATGGAATTTATGAATGGTGCTGATAAATAAAATTCAAGTGTTAGCTAAAGAATTTTCAAGTAGTTTCAAGATTTTGGCAGATTTGAATAATCTGAACGCCCAAACGGCACACAGCCATATTAAATATTAATCATATTTGTATAGCGAAATCGTTGAGGGTTGTACGTTAGGTCAACTATTGATTTTGGCGTGCGCCCCGCACCTAGGGGCTCGCAACTTGAGACCATCACAATTAGGCGCCGGTCTCAATCTAATTATATTTCTGATTGGGCTGGTGGCGACGCATCGGTTGCTTCATGTTGTGATTTACAAGCTGTTCCTGCTAAACTGTCAGTGATGTTCCAAGAAGTAGCGCGACACGCAACCGTTGCCTTGAGCATTATTATTAATTATTATTTTTGATTTATGCTGGTGAGATTAGGTCGTATGTTTTGTCTTAGTTTAAATAAGACGAATTAGCAATGTCATTACAGTTAAAAACAGAATATCAAGGTATGTTATTGAAAATTAAACCAATTGATTTTCTTCTATCACAAACTACTCTCTTGTGTCCGGTGGTTATATTCATAACACTGCAATTTTATGACTCTTAAAAGAACTCGCCAAAGTTACCGTCGCTACCCCTTTTCACGATAGCAAAAGTTTACTTCCCTATAGTTAAATAAATAACAGCTCTTTAATATGTCACAATAATAATCCAAACTAACACGTCACCATCATCATCATCATCATATCACCCAAAACACGTCCACTGCTGGACAAAGGCCGCACCCATAGCAAAAAAAAAACAATTTTATGATAAAATCAATCAAACTATAATATGATATAAGGACTTACAGTCGCACCAATTAGATGCAGATCGAGATCTAATTATTCGGATTCGGCTCGAGCTAGCTCAGCACTATTCTGATTGTCGACAAGCGATTTCGGAAATTACTAAGGCGTCGACGCCGCCCGCTCATTCCAACCGCCCTGTTCCTTGCGTTTCGGTTAGACGGTCAGTCACTGGTACCGTCACCCTATAAATTTTAATGGAGTTGCAAGTCGCAATAATGTTTAATGGTTTATGTATCATCCTTAAAATGAGGCGTTGTAAATGTAAATTAGAATAGATAGGTATTTAGACGTTATAATATTGAAATTATCAAAACTTGGTTTTAAATTTCGCATTCAGACTTCAATTTGCTTGCTTTTTTTATAGATATCAAAAACAAAATATTTAGATAGTTAAAATGAGTTACGTTGCAAATTCTTCGTATATACGTTTTCGGAAAGATCAACAAAATTCAACATTTCAAATTTTTATACTTAAATTTGTCGACCCACCATATACGAGTACATCCTGAACAACAAATAAGGTGTTTAAACAAGTAGTCGGCAATCTGGCGACGCTGACGTATCTAGAACGTAGTCATATCGACCAAAAATCCCCGCCTAGCATTAGCATAACAATTTAATTAATCAAGACCCACTCCACATTAAGATACGGAGCTTGTGTTGTACTTGACTAAGTATCATGATATTAATAATTCTTGTAGTGAGACTACAGTTCTTATGTGAGCAAATTCTTACGTAATGGGAATATCTTGATCTTAGTATTAATTTATCTATCAAGAAAAATAATTAATTCAATTAGATTTGTGTACATTTTTGTGTTGCCGTGTGGTGCCAGCTCAGAATACCACCACCCCATCTCCTCCTATGGGCGTCGTAAAAGTCGACTAAGGGATTAGCCGGAGGATGGGCAGCAGCGTTCTTCGAGTACATTAACAACTCAACTGCGATCGCCAACCCGCCTGCCAAGCGTGGCGATTGTGGCAAAACCCCCCAATGAGCCCACAACACATCCATATCGGTGATTGTGGTGATCTTTGGGGGAGGCCTGTGTCCAGCAGTGGACTCCATTCGGCCGAAATGATGATGACATTTTTGTGTATGAAGTAAAAAGTACAATTTATAAAAAAAAACCGATATTCGCATATCAAAATAATGAAGCAACGAACTTAACAAAACTCTTGAGTACTCATACTAAATGAATTATCATATCAGCCAAAGAACATTCACAAACAAAGATTTCCCCCATAGATTTTGACGATTTTGGGGGAACTTGCCAATGCCACACTTGACAGGCGAGTTGAAGACCCCGGGGGGGTGACCGCTTTACAGTCACCCTCTCCGAGATGTGCATATAGGCGTGGTACCAGTGGGCGGCTCTAGAGTAATCATACGAGGACCTGGAGCCTACCTTAGGTGCCGAAGATGACCACCCCAGTGGTTTTAGCCGGTAGGAGTCCGGCATACCCCTTCGCCCTTCCCCGGGGCGAAGGAAGTTCATGAAGAATTGCCACTGGGCACTAATAAAAAATAAAAAAAATACGCTTGGTAGGCGCAGTATGGCTAAGTACTGTTCCACAGAAGGGACGCTGCTGCCCATTCCTCTGGTTTAAAGTCCCTTAGAATCTTTTACGACAACCATAGGAGGAGATGGAGTGGTGCTATATTTTTAATCCAGGCACCACACGGATGAAAAATGATAAAGTACTAAATAAGTATAACTCGCTATAAGTAGAACTATTGGCGTAATTATCGAATCGGAATGAGTGTACATCTCTACAATCATACTGTGATGCAAAACCCTTCAGTAAGAAGAAATATAAAATTAAACTAGTGGTCGCTTTCTGTCTAGTGTCATATAGTGATTCTTAAGTAGATTTTGCTTCATAAATCTTGTAATCACATAAATGTTTGTAATCATAGATTATGTACTTGTATGTATGAATAAATTAATGTTTGCAAACCAAGGATGTATGCATATTTCTCGTGCTGGATGTTTGTGTTTTTAGTACTCGTATATTTTTTTTATAGTTTTGTTTAAATATGCAACATATTATTACATACAGTATACTTAAAATTTTAAGCGTTGCAGGAATTTTGATTAGTGTAATTGACCTTTTTCACGTCAATACTTAAAATGATTTCGTTTTACCCGACTACCGCAGAAGGAGGGTAATGTTTTTCGAGTGTATGTATGTATGTATGTACATTACTGAGCTCAGAGGGGTCCATAATGATGTAATGATTAATTGTAATATGGTAAACTACATCGTGGAACGCAATAAATATCGAGTATTGAGTATATCTATTTCTTTGGCACAGCCTGTAGCCTAAATGGCTCGATTGATTTTAACATATGAGGTTTCGTTAGATTCGTCTTAATTGTGGGAATGACAAGGGTATAAATATTTGAATATGTCGTAAGTTACTTTTTACGCAGTCGGGGTTTTCTTTTTCAATTGCAAATTATTCGTTTGTTAATACATTAATATGTATAAGTAACTTAAAATATTTAGCGGTAATCCGTTACTTGAAAATGATATGTTTTACAATTATAACTAACTTAATTATGTTAGGCAATAACATCGCTTTACAAATTTCCTCTGTAACTCAAACTCTTAGTGATAAGATCAATTCAAGTCATTTGCTTACTGCGTATACATTCGGTACACTACAAAGTATCGTCGGCCAATAATCGCGGCGTCCCACCCGTCGCGTTTCCTCGCGTCTCGTACGTCTCCCCGAAGACCGGCCCACCCCCACCCTGGCTGTACATCATCTCATTTGAATTTCTAACTAGGAAACCTCCATGCAATTATTGGATTAATGTAAATTACGCAGTCTACAGCTCTACGGTGCACTATCAGGGACAGGGTTTAATTAGAATCCGGTTAAGTCTAATAATTCTATAGTGTTTCGCAAAGTCGCTCTTATGTTAACTTAAGAATGGTTGAATTTAGAAAAATGTGTCGGGGAAGGCAATTAGAATAATTATTTTCGCAAGTAGACGACATTTGGGTCTGTCACCCTACATTACAGGGAAACTACATACATAGACAATCTTAATGTGGAAATAATATAAATTTATGTGTGTACTTGTAGTTGAATGAAGTATAGAAATATATAATAAGGTCATTTTAATTAAACCATCCTTTTACTTTATTTTAAATAAATACAATCGTTTCTACAACTAAGCGTAGGTCCTACATTCGTAGAAGATACAATTTAAAAATATTCCTACAACAGTGCGTGTGTCAAACTGACACCCGAACCATATTTAAAAATCTTAAAATATATTTAATCAAAAATATATAATTTTATGGTTGGCCGGTTGAAAACTAGAAACTCTTTTCATAAAGATAACCGACCTGCGGAGCTATTCTAAACGCATGAAAACTTTTCGTGTCGAGAACGTGTCTACAAAATCTACCAATTATGATTGATGCTTACGAATTTTTTTATTTTCACGCGTTATAATAGCTCCACTGATCTCTGTAGCACCGACTCCTTGTTTCTCCTAGGCCACGTAATCACTCTTCTGTGAACCTTATCTGAGCGGTCATCATGGCATATTTTTCTTGTGTTTGGTCAATCGCGGTACCTCTAATATTCGCTGAATCCTTGTAAGTATATCGTTAGCACTACAGACGCGTAAAGATAAGCGTTATTTCACAAAAGCATTCAATAATATATGTCACTATTATGTTCTGTTCTCTGTTTAATTAAGACAGATTATTGATAATGGCCGACGATAACCGATGGACCGCCCTTGCTACTTAACTTTTCTTAGAACGCATTCAGACGCTTACATAATGACTGCACTTTCTTCCTCACAAAACATCCCAGCACCCGCAGAGAGAGATTTCATCCAATTCTAAAACATATCCTACCGCGAACACTCCAAAACATAACCTCAAAACATTCCCGCCGTGACCTCGAAAATGCACGTAGGTGAAAGCCCTCGGGAGTTTCACGTAGGGGAACAAAAAAACCCCTAACCCCCGCGTAAGGAGCGAGGGGGGCGACCCGCCCGTGAATGAACGAAGGAGGATTGCGTCCTTGGAGCAAAAAAGTCACGTGACCCCGTTCAACAGGTGGCGCCGTGAGTGTGTCCTTGCTCGCCGGATTAGAAAAAAATATATGCGTTCGAATTCTTCTACGATTCTCGTTTTTTATTGACACTGCGCTCTTTTCTCTTTCGTTTGTTTGCGCCAGTTCGTTGTCCAATCAATTAATAATCATGTTTTAATTGTTTAGACTATTAGATATAAAAATAAGTTTGTTATCTAATTCTATGCACTACCAGTAGTCCTAACTAAATGTATACGACCAGTCTACTGTGCCGATGTGGCCACAGTTTTGCATAGGGATAAATATTTGTATCAACTGCAGAATTTGTCTTGAGTTCGGAAATTTATTTATTATGCTGCTTTTTCTGAAGACTAAATGTCTTACTAACATATTCTAACAATAAATACCTGTGCAGAGCTAGTGGTGTTAAACATTTTTATGGTATCATGATTCCGGTGCAGTTAGTACCTAGCCTATGAGTTTCTATGATTATAATTTCAAGTAACAGTAAGAGAAGCTTTCTCCTTTATAAATTCTGCCAAATATATTTGGAAGATGTCGTGGTAGCAGTCAAAATAGTCAAAATCAATGCGCTGTATAACGTTAACATATATTAAAATGTAAAAAACATGTTTTGACCATAAACGCAACGATTTGCGTCATCGAAAACAACGCACAAAATAACCAAACATTAATACAGTGAACTCTTTCAAAACAGGCCAGCAACAAAGCAAAGTTCCGTGCAGCCAAAAAGCGTATATCCAAAAAGTTTACTTCGAAACAAGTAGTAGGTTGCTTCATTCCTTTATGAATGGCGGGCTCCCTCGGCCCCGCTTAACACAAATGTCACGGCGCCCCGACGAGCCGGAAAACTCTCTTTTCTTCCTGAATTACTGCACAGAATATACACCCGAAAAGACACCTTATTATCAAGCTTGTAAAGCTCTAAACCATTGCGAATCCTTTGGAAATTTAAGGAATTTTCTACTCTATACAGTCGTTGGGTTTTGAGACGTGATACTGTTGTGTAAGGCTGGTATTTCTGTGGTGGTGTCGGCGTCGAAGGCATGAAATCTTGCGTCTCCCGCGGCAAATTGTTTCCTCGCTCCGCGTGTTTGTATTTTATTATACATTTTTATTTCTCGATAACATTAGCTTAACCGACTTTTCATTGCCTCAGATAGGGCTGGCGCTCGCGTTTTATATTGATTTATTTTTACTACTGCAACGGATGATTCTGGTTTATTCTTGTTGCGTGTGAACTCTTTATACATATAATTGGTTATTTTGTACACTATGTTGGTTCCAAATATTATAGGTGTTTTTTTTTCTGTCACACAGCTGCCGTCAGTTATCCCTAAACTCGAATAAAGTTACAAATTATCTGTCATCAAAAGGCTAACGCGAAGACTATTATTTAGATGCTTATTAACGTATTTGTTTACCTGTATTTTATTTTTAAGGAAAGGAAAGCTTTCCGCTCGTTATTCCTAACACAATATATAAGTATCAAGGAAAATGCACACATATGAGTAACCAACAACATAAATGATTAACATTTTACAAGCACTCAAACTGAGGGTAAGTTTTTTCAACTAAGCTTCAGGAGGCTTACCATGAGCTCTTAATGTGAGTCATTTGAAGACCTCAACTGATTTGCTATTGTTATAAGTACGTACTTCCTGTACCCTTAATACAATATTTTTTTCATAATTGAAACTTAATAGAAAACTACACGTTTACCGCATTCAGAGCTTCGATTGGTCCGCTCCAAACTCTTCAACCAATCGGAGCGCCAAACGCTACACTACTCGCGGTACTGGTAATATGCTGACCAATAGCAATAGGTTTAAAATTTTATTTTCTGGGCTTTATTTAAATTGAGGCTATTACATTTAATTTAAGACCCAATAAAGTCAGTACAATGCAGAATTTTTAAAGTGAATTCATGTCATCAACCCTAATCAAGTGCAAAGTGCGCGTAACAACCCTAAGAAAAGTTGTGGCGAGGTAGGAATGTCAAAAACGCCGGGGTGCGAACAAATATGTGCTTTGCCGACGGGCCGGCCGGCCGCACCGCGGTTTAAACGGAGCTTAACCGCCGTTTATAAAGCCTCGCTAATTTTGTGTTAGTTTTACTTTTTGTGGGATGTTTTTGTGGTTTTAAGAGTTATAAGTAGAGGCTTTTATAAATACAAAAAATATTTTAGTGGTTGATGATTCAAGTTTGTCAATTAGTTATACATATTGGTTGATATTAAAACTAATTTCAAGTCCTAATTTAATTTTTATTGTTTATTACTTCGTAATGGCAGTTTAATTTCCATCTCAAATTATGTTACGAACGCTTTAACTGACTTGAGTTAACTGTCAACTGATAAGAGAAAATACAATACGAATAATAGAGAGTATGTGCTGACACTTTATAAGTATTCGTATCATATATTAAAAAGCATGTTAACAATATCAAATCACAAACCTGGAATTCCGAAACACGTTAAAGATTAATTTCAATCTTTGATCAACCTCACGCTAAGCCATAGTTAGCGTCCTTAACTAACCTTCGTACAACCGGCTAGCTTGGCGGAACCCCTCAACGGCATCCTTTGCATTTCCCTCCGCACTTTACTGGGTTTTTTCTGTTTTATTTACTTGGGCGCGAACGTTAGACACCTCGGGCGCCACTTACTACACTCGCCTTTATCCGGACGTCGGCGTCGGTTGTGGGCCGATGTTTCGGATACTCCGAAGTTTTGGACAAATTATGTGATTTACAGGACTGAAAGTTTGTGATTTCTTTGCACATGTATTCTATTGCTATTTTAGTTAAGGAATTTTATTTATATAAGCTGGGTTGTTACGTTTGGACGTTAATGATTATATTGGATACTTCTTAGTGGCTTCATCTTACGTTGCCGTTATGACGTTAATACGGATGCTGTGATCTGTGAACGAAGAAAATATATGATTTGTAGAAGGGTTGTGGCGTGCAGTTTTGGTATATTTCCTGTATTAATTGCTAGCATGTTGTAATTATAATTGTATATATTTGTTTATAATTGTATATAGTTATGTATAATTGTAGTTGTAATTATAGTTTTAGGTTTAGATAGATATTTCTGAGAACCTCGGTTTATTTACCTCTATCTTCAGTGCTATTCTGTAAGAACTCACTGGCAAACTCACTTCTGGAATCCGCAGTGAAAAGTTTTAAAAACAATACGAAAGTAGCGATTTCACTGAGGATTCAGAAGTCAGTGCGCCCACTTATGAATCCGCAGTGAAAAGTAGTAAAAAAAAAGACATCATAGATTTCACTGCGGATTCAGAAGTGTGTGTTTGCTAGTGATTTCTTACAGAGTAGCCGCGCTGTTCCTGGTCTTCGCCGACCGGAATTAACTCCGATGCCGGAAATTTTTGAAAAATCAAATTATCAATCGCAAAAAGCTTAAAAAATAAAGTTAGAGCGTACAACTGCTGGAGCAATAAATCATATTATTGGTCCAAAAACTTTCCTGCGTCGGAATCACTTCCAACCGATGTAGACACTTGTAAGGTTTTTTATGATCTGTCTGTATGCCAAGGCCTTGTACAATATTGTTTCGGATGTTGCAGTATTTTGCTAAAACTACCTGATTTATAGTCTGGAGTCAGCCATGATATTTATGGTTTATTTATAATATTTGTTGGCATTATTTTCCGGGTACCTACCTAGTCTTTCTTTTAATAAACTTGGAGTCACACAATGAAACTATGATTTTAGTATACTATAGCGAACGCGTATTGGGCGAGTCAAGCACTGGATTCTGTGTTGATAGAGTCAAATGTATTGTTTATGTTTGATCGTGGTAACGATATGTGTTCCTGAAATTAATTCTTTGATTGTTTTCGTGTTCAATTCATCATATCGGCCATTTATACGGCCACTGCTGAACAAAGGACTCCCCCATAGATTCCACAACTGTGTCATAACTTCGGGGGGTATTTGCCATTACTTACCACGCTTAGCAGGCGGATTGGTGAGTGCTGTGTGGCTACCGGTTCACAAAATGGCCGCTGCTGCCCATCCTCTGGTTTAGATTCCCTTAGTCGCCTTTTACGACATCCACGGGAGTAGATGGAATGGTATTATAGTCTTAATCCGGTGTTCAAATATCACGGATGAAATCCAATATGAATTTTATAATCGAAAAATTTATCAACGGTTAAATGTAAATCAAATCACAGATTACTAGCGTGAAGGTAGCAACATTGTTGTTGACAGCAGTTTGGCTGCGTTTCATACGGTTAGGGAGGAACACCTGAAGCCCATCCCCCAAAAAAATGGCAGAGATACGACATTCAATGAAAAAGTTTTGACCGTCGATATTTTTTCTCGCCTTTTGTTATTTTATTTTAAGCAAGTAAACGATACACCAGCTATGCAATGCCAGCTACCAATAGCACCAACCCATCTCATCCCGTGGGTATCGTAAAAGGTGACTATGGTATAGTCGGAGGACGGGATGCAGCGTCCTTGGAGTACATTAAAAACTCAACTGCCAAGAGTGGCGATTATGGCAAAGCTCCCCAATGAGCTCGCAACACACCCAGACGTGTCGTTGTGGCGATCTTTGGGGGAGACCTATGTCCAGTAGTGGTCTTTATTGGCTGAAATGATGATGAAACGATACACAGTCTATAGTAGTCACATGCAGATAAACATACTCATTACAGGAATCATACACAACCATGCAGTTCCGCACGTTTTGGGCGTGATGACGACGTATTAGTAATTAACTGCGGTCTTATATGGCTTGTTTGTAGATTGTAGGTTTATAGGGTTGTACAATGAAAAATGCGTAAATGTATGTGGAATTCATGTCTGTTAACGAACCCACGACACAGGAGAAATACTAATATGAGGCGTTCGCACCCACTACACAGGAAAAATCCTAGTGTGGGGCAACGTGTTAAAAAAAATGCAGTGCTAATCAAATAAAATTTCTTGATAAAGGTGAAGCCTCTCTGAAAGAATTTCTCAGAAGTATACATTAAAAATTAAAAAAACTTTTAATAATTTTATTATTACGACATGGTTACGAAGGCACGGTTGGCGCAGTGGCTATGCAATTGGCTTTTTGCACTACGCATCGCGGGTTCAATTCCCGCACGGAACGGATCGTTATTCGGGTCTGAGCGTTGTTGCATGTGTGATTAACATCTTTCAACTGTACCCAAAACGTGAGAAATCCTAGTGTGGGACATAGTGGTGAATAAAATAGAAAAATTGTGATATTGACATGAAACCTGTATAGAGTATTATTAACACAATATCGCATCAAGTATTTCATAATATCAGCCATTTATACATCCACTGCTGAGCAAAGGCCTCCCCCATAGGTTTACACAATTGTTTGATCATTTTGAGGTGTATTTGCCGATACTCACCACGCTTGGCAGACTGGTTGGTGAGCGCAGTATAGTTACTGTTCCACAGAAGAGACGCTACTGCCCATCCCTCTGCTTTAAAGTACCTTAGTCACCTTTTACGACATCCAACGGGAGGAGATGGACTTGTGCTATATTCTTAATCCGGACACCACACGAAGTATTTGCCTGACTATAATTAAAAAACCAATAAATCCGGTCACTGTATTATATCATGTAACAATATTACATGGCCAATATTACATTAACTCATGCACAGCGTCAACACTATAACAAAAAAGGAGGAATTGTACACGAGCCAAAGACGAAAACCAGCGCAAAACACAACGAAAATCACAATAAAACAGTATAATCACAAGAGGCTGCAACGTAGGTTATCGGCCATTGTTATTAAGCCTTGCATGTCTCTAGTCCAGTTTCTCATCCAAAATCGATAGCTACCCCCTAGGGGTGCACCCCCTGTTGTTATATCTAGAGACGGCCGCTCCTAATTCGTACTCCATACATACGTCGATCTTTCTCGTGTGTACTGGCAGGTGGAATTTTGCTTCTACGAGTTATGATTGCCTGGTACTTGGCGTTTTTATGAGTAATATGCATGAATTAAAGAATCACTCGTAACTGAATCCTTATATTTGGTAAAGGATATATGCAATCTAATGTCAAGGACCTGCGAACTCTTCTACGAGTTATGGTTTCCTGGTACTTGGTGATTTTATAAGGAGTATGTTAGGGTTTATGATCGAGATTCGGCTTTGGCAAGGTCAAGGACCTGCTAAAGCTTTTGAGACTAGCATTATATTCAATTTTGGGAGATACCCGTTTATGTACGTCCACTGCAAAAAATACTTGGCATAGTTTATAGTTTCTTTACAAATATGCTCGCCTAGTATGTCGTTTTCACTTTTTGGTTGTTCTGGGAGATGACAACACTATCTGCTCAACATTTAGGCAAATTTTAGGAGAAAAGGATGGGGTCGTAGTAGTAGTATGACGGCACGGTTGGCGCGATGGCTCAGTAATTGGCTTTCTGTGCAACGTGTTGCAGGTTCGATAAATATTTGAGCACGAAACAAATATTTGTATGATCTGCTTTGTATGTTCTGTGTGTGTGTGCATGTGAGATCGATGTCTGTAAACTGTACCCACGACTCTGGAAATACTACCGTTGTTGTTCGACGGTACGGTTAGTGCAGTGGCTGATACAGTCGGTTGCTGCGCTCCGGGTCGTGGGTTCGATTCCCGCACGGAACAAATATTTGTATGATCTGCAGGTAGTTGTTCCGAGTCTGGGTGTATTGTGTGTGTGTGTTTATGTCTGTTATGTCGGTGCGTACCCACGACACAGGATAAATCCTAATGAGGGGCAAAGTTTAAAAAGAATACAAAAAATAAACAACAAAAACTGTGACACAGGGAAAGGACCCTGATTAAGCAACTTTTAACTTATCATGTTCAGGCCGATTACAGTCACATGTAAAGCATTGCAATGTACACTGTTCGTGACATTTAGAAATGAAATCATAATGTTACATCATAAAACAAATATTTTAGTAAACATCTTACTTTTTAGAGGCTAGAACAGAAATGTTTCCAGGAGTAATAAAATAAATCGAGTGCCTCAGAGATGTCTGGTTTTTCGAGGCCCTTAAAACCTCGGTAAATATAAAACATACAATAAATCTGTTTTTATTTATTAAGATGTGCAGCTAGGAATGTCTTAAGTAAGCATAGTTGAAAAAGTAAATATTTCGTTATCAAACATAATTTTTTCTCTTGCGAAATATTATATTATATTTTGTGTAATCATTACGTCTGTCATCATAATTCTTATAAAGGCAATTTCTCCGCAACTTTATTATACCAAACCAATTATTATCAGATATATAATTAATGATAATTAATCAATCAAAATTAATTATACTGTCATAACAAACTGCTTATAATGATATAACACGGAGACGTATCCCAAAAAATTTATAGCCCAACAAAATTTAGAATCCCGGCTACCCTTAGCAACCGTTTGGCAAGAGACTATCGTCATTATCTAGCCGCGTAGCATTCTAAACTACAACGACCTCAAAAACTTATTACAATCCGCCCTACCCAGCTCATTATCTCTGGCCCATAGTAGTCTCAATCGATACTACCTAACTACAAACACATACAAACTATTAACACACACAAACACAAAGTAAATGAAAGTCTACGCGTACCCGTAACCGGCGCGTCAACTTAAAACTTAATTATAATTAATTAATTCCAATTGGACGTTATCTCTTTCTAACACACAATATCTTGCATACATCCTTCTCTGTCCGTCGCAAAGGCGAGGGTAGACGCGGTATTGTGTTTTCGAAGACCTTTTATCACGAGGCATTTCACGAAGTAGAGTAGTCGTTAGTTCGATTCCAATACGATTTTATTAGTCCTCAGATTTTAATTGGCATCCTATTTTAATATTTTTTTAGTCTGCTACTTATCGGCGGTTGGTTTCCATTAATATTTCGATGGGATGATTGAGAGCAGCCCATTGAATTAGTATTAAGTGTGATCATTAAAATTATGAAGAGATAAAATTGCAGGCGCACTTATGGTAGGCAAAAAATGATAAAAGAATGAAAAAAATGCAGGCATAATCGTACACAAACATACACACCTGTAAACGTCCACTGATAAATTTAAATAAGTGGTCACTGGGGATAATGCCATAATCACCACGGTTGGCAGGCGGATTTGTAATTGCAGTATGTTGTTTATAAGCACACGGCTGTTTCTTTCTTTCTGTTCAAGTGGATAGTGGCCAGACTTGTGTCAGAGTTGTTCAAGCTGCCCAAAGGCCTCCGACTTGGCTTAACGACTGCCGTCTCATGACAAAAACCGGGATCGACGATTTTACGTGCTCTCCGCAGCACGGAGATGCTCAGTCCAAATGCGTATGCGTAACCAGTATGCGGTCTCCCATCCATAGACCGACCGCACCAAGCGTTTCTCAACTTCGCCGATCGGTCACTAGTATTTCTCCTGTGTCGTGGGTGCGTTAGGCACAAATTCCACGCACAATACACCCAGACCCAGAACAACTACCTGCAGATCATACAAAAATTTGTTCCGTGAGGGAATCGAACCCGCGACACGAAGCGCAGCAGCCGACTGTACCAACCACGCAGATACGACCGCTTACATGCCGTATGTCTTCATTTTGGGGTGAATTTGCCAGTACTCACCAGACTAACCGTTCATTGAGTGAGTGAGACTATGAGCGCCTTGCTGCCTTATTCGTCTTATCCAACAATACAAGTGGTCTCTTCGTTGCCGGAAACCACACGGTTTTAATCGTACTTACTCACTATTTTCATCATCATCTTATCCACTCCTAAACCACCTCTCCCTTCAACGACCGGTTACATGCCGTGTGTTGTCATTTTGGGGGGAAATACCCACCACGCTTGGTAGGCGGGTTGGTAAGCGCAGATTGGTTGCTGTTCCACAGGAGGACCTCTACTGCTCGTCCCTCTGGTTTACAGTCCTTAGTCGTCTTTTACGACATCCTCGGGAGGACATTGAGTGGTGCTGTATTCGTAATCTGAACACCATACGGACTATTTTGATGCAAACTATAATAAAGTTCGATAGCTTGGCAAAGTTTCGGTGTAGCTTTTTGTCATAATAAGAGCCACGAAGCTAAAGATTGCCAAGTTCCAATTTAAAATCCTTCCAATAGTTACTTTTTTTTTCGTTGGTCTTCTCGCATACATTTCTGGGAAATGTGGTTGCTTAACCGGTCATTTGCTGGCGAAGCCAAAAGAGGCCTCCAGCCAGGCTTAAATTAAATATTAAAAACTAAGCAACTTTCGCTAAGGGCGCCCCCTGCGGGACACGGACCTCGGCTTAGGGCGTTGCTGGGGATATCAAGCTATTGTTTTGGGGACAGCTGGATCGGTATTATTTAAATTGTATTAGGGGACATTTAAAGCTACAGGCTCGGCACGGGCCGGCGCGAGCAAGAGACGGGAGGGAGAAGTGCTAACTTGAACGGGAAGGTGACGCGGCGATAGGCCTCCGCGACGTCGGTGAGGTGGGCATCCTCGGCGGCGAGGGCGGTACAACGGTCGGGTGTTTAGTGAACGAGACAACGCGAGTCTCTTCATGTGATCTAACGTGATTTTATCGTCTGGATCGACCAGAACGTGCCTCGGGCGGCGTACTCTACTGAAACCTTCCAACAGCTGGAGTTGGGAACCTAAGTAGTAGTAGTAAGTAGTCGGGAAAATAATTTTGTGCATCTTGGTGAGCGTGTTATTCGCCTGTTGGTAAACGTCAAGACTGAACGTAACAATTGTAATGCTACCCAGAGCAACTCCTGACTGAGTTATTTAGTCTCTTATGCCCATTAATTTCACTAGCTACAGTGCCGGTACACAGTAATGTCTAAAGTTTAAACACTGTTGCTTCGCGGCGAATATCTGGCACTGGGGTAGTACCTACCTAGCTGGACTCTTGCAATATGAGACCTACCTTATGAAAGTAAATAAATATATATTAATAGTGCTTTCTCATTCCCAATAATTCGTACCTAGAGTTAGTTTCTGTCATCGGCTTTCTCCGTACATGAAAAGCTTTCAGTTTCGAGGATAAGTTTGACTATGTACCGGATGTAATATAGAATATTATCTATTTGTTTTCGTTACCGCAAAATATAGGTTGAAAACTACTAGTAACGGAGCAAAACAACAACACAGATCGCACAAAAGGGGTATAAAAGCATTAAATCAGAACAAAATGGCCGAAGCGCCCTGAATGGCGTATAATTTAATTGTAATCATCACTACATCGGCCTGTGACGAGTATCAACGAGATGCGACTAGAAGGGACCACCCTCAACCCCTTCACGACAACTTCAACCCCCTCCAAGAAGGGGGTTTAACACCCCCCTCATTACCATATTTCATTTACTCAACGAAATTATGCTAATTACTTATATTGCTTTGTGTAAAAAGGAAATTTATAAGGATTAAACTTACACCCCCTCCGTTCCCAACCGGTTGGATCCAGACATAACTAGTTTCGGCGAGTTCGGCGGATGAATTATTTAGGAGATGATTCTTCGAATAAAAAAATCGCTCGGTCCGAAGGGCTCCCGAATTCGCGTTCGCTTGATTATAATCGTACGCAATTAAAATTCAAATTGGAGAATTTTTAATTTTGTTATTGATGACCCTATTTCGCGGACGGATTGAATTGTGCGTTGTTGAAAACTTTTTTCAACGAAGTTGAAAGCTCTGCTTATCGAGAGAAAATTGCTTTTTTATAAATTTAATATAAAGAGTGCAGTAATTTTCGTTTAAGTCATTAAATATGGTTCATTCCATGTTTTAATAATAGAGTGGAGATAAAACTCACCATACACATAAAAAAATCTTAATGTAAATTTATTAAATGAAATACAAGCAGCAATGCTTGTAACTCTCTATCGTGTATCTACAGCATTATCTTGTCCGTTTCTTTTTTTTCGTGTGTGGCGAACCTTGTGTCAAAGTTCCCGCCTAAAGGTCTCCGACTTGGCTTAACGACTGCCGTCTGATGACAACAACCGGAACCGACGATTTTACGTGCCCTCCGAATCTTGTAACACTGACCTTTTATTCATAGGGTTACGCTTGGCTTTGTCATAAGAATGACTAGACAAGGAAGAATAAAATGTACATCTCCCCTCCTTATACATACTCCGATTTAGCTTAAATAAAAAGCTTTCAGCAAATATTTGTTCCGTGCGGGAATCGAACCCACGACCCGGAGCGCAGCAGCCGCCTGTATCAGCCACTGCACCAACCGTGCCGTCGATTCTATATTATACCATAGTTATTATAAGTAAGTTGCACAGAGCGACAGACCGACAGTCAGCTGAAAATATCCTAAGGTTAAACATTCACACTCTGAGGCAGGAAGGGCTTATAATGTGTAAAGAATTGTCACCTACGAAACCACGACCGCAATATGTAGTGCTTAAACTCGCAGGTCACTCCTGCACGGCCGTCAATAAGTTATTTTTTGGCTTTTTATTGGTACGAAATCTATCTAGATCAGGCATTTAACAAATAATCACGTGGACAAAGCCGCGGGTGCAGATTGTCCCTACACCCGTAGGTACGAATCTGTCCTCTAGTGTGATCTTACGAGTACCTGGAGCCCCCCTTCGGTGACGAAGATGACCGCTCCAGTGGTTTTAGCTGGTAGGAGTACCCCTTCGCCCTTCCCCGGGTTGAAAGAAGTTCCATGTAGAGTTTCCACTGGACCAATAAAAAAAAAAGATACGACTCTGTACGATATTTAGCATTGGAGGTCAATTGATAAGTTATTGATGACATTTTCTGATACTTTGCTAAGTGGAATTTAGGTGAAGCTCGCTGGGAGTCGTTGGATGCGGGCGGCATGTAACCGGAGGTTGTGAAAATCTATGGTGGAGGCCTGAAATAATGATGATGATGACGATTAAATAAAAATGCAATTTTTTGTTGTTGTCATAAACACTGTTTGCATTATAAAGGCTTGCATATAAATCTATTGAAATTATTTTTATTTAATTAGTTTGTGCGTTTTCAGTTCAATAAGAAATTGTCGATATCCAGCGAGAAGTACACAGTAAACACATCAAAATAGACGTAGATAAACATGTGCAACGTACGAATTGAATTATAGTAATGAAATAGTCCGGTAGCTTTGGGCTAGCGAGCGCCTCTGGCCGCTAGTTTCGCAACTTATCCCGGCTAAGGCGAGTCCTTATTTAAATGTAAATTAGGTTCATTTCACGAAATTAATGTCGTGAAGACCCCACCCCCCCGGCGCGCAGTGACCATCCTACATCCACTTCTCGGTACAAGTCCCGTTCAAACTTATTAAGTTTTATCATTGTGTCATGTTTAATGACTGTTTATGATCGCCATTTTAATTTCTTCGTGTTTCTTTGTACTGAATATTTTTAATGGGTAATTTGTACGTCCAGGTTTGATTAAGGTGCTCAAGAAAAGACTTTAATTTATTTTAATGTTTCCTTTGGAATTGTATCGATAAATATCTTAACATAGCTTTGACTAGTAACCGTTTGTTCATGAAATGATGCTGTGAGTTCTAATCTAGTATACAATCAGCTATAAGAACTTTTAGAAATCAAAAACTATTACGACATCGTGTGTTGGAAGTTTAAAAAAAAAAACAATATTGTATCTGTAACTTCCCGTTCTAAATATATCTAATGGAAAAATACTATATTCAAAACTCTACATAATTTATTAGTAATTGTTTTATTTCATGAAAACTTTCCCATCTATAACCTTTTCCCTGAAAGTTCCACCCCTAAAATTCTCCTAACAAACTTGACTCATTGTTACTATACACTGAGGGAGTAATGGCTGCTCTATGATTATATGGACAGACGAGTCATTACTCCTGTGTAAGTGTTGTTGCGAATTGCTAATGTTGTGCTTTCACAGTTTTACACACACAAATTAATCGTTACTTTAACTTCAATTACTGTTTTGGGGCGCTCACCTAATGGCTACATTATGTACGCACATATTATGTACAATGAACTTTCCTTTACGGAATTATTTAAATAATACATTACGATATTTGTATGTTAAAAAATAGGTGACTGATGCACATTATTAGTATTAGTGTTAATCTTCCCACAAAGCTACATGCTATGCTTGTGCTACGCTATCAAAATGTCGCCATAATAGGAGCCAGCGGTTGGCAGATCGGGAAGTCCACTGTCCGCAATACACGGCCCTGCAATGCTATTCTATAAGAACTCACTTGCAAACTCACTTCTGAATCCGCAGTGAAAAGTAAAGATTCCATTGCGAATCCAGAAGTGAGATTGCTGGTAAGCTCTTACAGTACAGCACTGCTGGAGTTGCGGCCGGATGGCCGGGTATCGCCGTATTTAGATGGCTATTGCGGGTCATAGCCAGATGGACGGCGAAAATAATGCTCACGAAGAGTACAACTTTTTGCGTCCCGACATTGCTGATGCTTTGAGCACTTTTGCACTCACACATCAGCTCATTAACGTCCACAGCCAAACATGGGTTTCCAATTATCACTACAATGAGTATTTATAAGAAATGTTGCCAGAATCACAACGCTTGGATACACACGATAGGATGCTACTACCCATCCTCTTGATATCATTTCTTAGTCCCTCTTGATAGTCGCCTTCTACGACACCCATGGGGGGAAACGAGTATCTGTTATTTTCCACTCGGAATTTACACTCTCTACTCCACAATATGTCAGTTATAATATATTGAGTGGTGTGCCCGTTAATTCAGTTTATTGGCCGCAAACGGCCACTGTTAAGCATTATGACTCCCAGTAACCATTCTTATAAAATGTTCTTCCGCCCTTCCCAAGGCGGAGGAAGACCATGAGGATATCCTCACGACTAAATAAACAGCGTAGGTACATGTATCGGATGGATCGTTTGGTGCAGTGGCGTAGTTTTCTGCGCTACGTATTGCGGGTTCGACCTCCGCACGGAACAAATATTTTTAGTGCCGGTATTTGATAGATGTTCCGGTTCGGGTTGTTTGTGTGTGAGATTCATGTTTGTAAACCGTTATCATGACACGAGAAAAATCCTAGAGTAGGGACATCGTGTTTAAAAGCAAAAGTAATTATAATCTGACTGTGGTATTCCATGATTATCTTTTACCAGTGACATATGGAACAAAGGCGTAGTCTGTGGGCCTCATAAGAATGCTCAAGGTCACTCGGCGAGCTATGGAGAGAGCTATGCTTGGTATTTCTCTACAAGATCGAATCAGAAATGAGGAGATCCGTAGAAGAACTAAAATAGCCGTTTTTTTCTTCTGACCGAAAGTATTAATAAATCATACTGTAAGCAATAAGTTGTTTATTTATTTATTTTGTATGTCGTTAGCACACGTACGACGCTGCTTTCCATCTCCTTACTATGAACCCTTAGCCGCCTTCTACAGCATCCGGCAGACGGCAGGGAGCTAGGAAAATAGTAATTAAGTTTTTATTCTGTTCACCTTATCCCGGAAAATTACATACATGTCTGTTATTGTATATGTTGAGTACACAACGGTGAAGGTAGCTGGGAGTCGTTGGATGGTCGTTGCGGAAATCTCTGGGGAGTCCTTTGTTCAACAGTGGACGTCCTACGGCTGATATGATGATGATGATAATGAGAAGAATATTACTCATGAGCCAGCAGCACGTAAATGCTGAACAATACCTTCCAATGACTTTCACTGACGATGCCCTACACTAGGATTTCTGTGTCGCGCGTACAGTGTACAGACGTAAATCTCATATGCACAAACACCTAGACCCGGAACAACTACCTATAAGGCTTACAAGTATTTGTTACGTGCGGAAATCGAACCCGTGAGCCGTAGCTTAGTAAGCAAATCCCTTAGCCACTGCGCCAACCGTACCGTTATCGTTTCGTTAATAGTGATGTACAAATTATGTTGTTGTCATCATACTGGATGCTGCTACCTACCGTCTTAGTCGCCTTTTACGACACCCACGAGTGGCCTATCCTAGGGGCTACTCAAAAAAGATCTCATATTATAGTGCATACACAACAATTAGCTCATTCATTGCATCGATACACAATACAGAAAGTTACAACACTAATACAACGACAACAAAAAATCACAACACTACAGAAAGAAAACTTTACTACAATTAAAAACAGCAACAAAAATTACATTAGTATAAAAATGAAACAAAACAAACTAAAGCATTAATCGTGATATTACGATCGCGATCAGTTCGCGACGCGATATGAAAGGGTTAACCTACCCCCACGGCACATAATTACACACGCACACACACAAACGGACAACACAACGATAAAACAAGGCAACTACTTAGCATTTTCAAATTAAATACACTAATCACTTGTATAAACGCAACGTATACGGATAGGCTGCTGGGATCGATACTTTGTGTGTGTGAGTAGTGATTATAATGAAGGGTAGAGGGTGATATTAAGTGGCTCTATTCGTGTACCCCTCGCCGCTACTTGCTGTGTAGTCATGCTTTCGCCACTTCATACTTTGGTGATGATAATTTTGTTGAATTTTTAATACTGTTCCTAAAGGTTCGGTTAACGTTTTTGAATTACCGTTTCAATTAAACATGATAAGATATATCCAAGAAAGAAGAAATTGTTTAGTTAGGCAAACGTTAGAAGAAGGTCTACGTAGGAAGCCAAATTTATACATAAGTAAAGCGCAGCATATATATAGCAGTATATAAATATACCAAACAAGCTTATACCTATAGCTATCTCATACTACATCTCACGACTGCACCAGAACGGAATCCGAGGGCCTAGCACGAATATTTTGACGTATAGTAACGTAAACGTATCGCTAATGTGTTCGAAAATACTTGATTGGCACATTGTTTTTATTTAATCTGAAGGACTTTATTCATATCTGTATGAATGATACGAATTGTGTTTGTCGTATAAATTTAAACTAAAATGCTATTTGTATTTTATTGATGTCGTATGTAGGATAGTTGTATTTTCGATTCGAAATTGACTCACATTAACGTTAGGATTACGATACTATACGTCAAAATATTCGTACTAGGCCCTCAGATCAGCATTTGCAGACAACGAGTGTCTAGCGCTGATTTTCAACTGGACATTATGATACGTGGATGACAATCCGACAAAATCTGAACGTGTGACATCTCTTAATATAAGATATTTGTATTGCCCAGAAATTTGACAGTATTTAGCCGCATGTTGTTACACTGGAAGCCGCTCCTTACATAATTATGTATGTAGAGAAAAAATACTAGGATGGTTTATAAATTTATATGAATACACAGGTATAATGCCATTTACACTACTCATTATAAAAAAGATACATCATGTGTTATGACTGTATTTTTGTCTTTTTTATACATCCTTAAACTGAACTGGAACATCTGGAGCTGGTATAGAGTTTTATACAGCCACAAGAAGAATAGAATTATGAAGGGGCTGGCCTCACACTAAGTATTCTGACAACGACACCAATTGCAATAGGTATTAAGGATTTTGAGAACGCATTTGACAAAGTTGTACTTTATAATATTTATCTATTCGATATAATCGAATGTTTCCTAAAGTAGTGAATCTTGATATTAACTTAATCATTTATATATATCATCGATTCCGAAAAAAGCCTTGCACTCTCAAACCCATATAACTCTGGATTAAGCAAGAAAGATTGCTAAGAATCCGAGGCAATTGGAATTCCAATTTCAATGACTATTTATTTATTATATTCTTTATTGTACACCAGTTATTAAAAAGTAACACTTTGAATATAGAGTACAATGGGCGGCCTTGTCGCAGACGGCGATTTCTTCCAGGCAACCTTAGGATGAAAAAAAAAAAAATACTAGCCAAGATATGGGGTAGTCTATGGTGCACACAAATAAATATCCATAAACTTAAATAATACTATACTAAATATGTAAATAATGAAGATTATAAATACACTACATACATATATGGTAATTTAAACACATATAAATATACAAGTATAAACAAAATTAGGACAAGTGAAATCAAAGATGTAACAAAAGGCAGAGTAAAAGCAAGAAAAATAATACTAATAATTACAGTGACAAGTAATGTTCTCTCACTAGTCTTTTGAATACCGGTAGTGACTGAGCCCGTCTAATTGAGATCGGTAATGCATTCCACAAACGAGCGGCCTGAACCATGAAGGATTTATCAATAAAATTTGTAGAATGCATTGGCATTTTAAGCCTTAGGTTTTCTGATGATCTTAGGATTCGCGAATGAGTATCACCAAGGAATTCGAACGTTTTTTAAGGTAGCAGGGAGTAGAAGGAAAGAACAGTACACTGTAAAGCAGTGAAAGAATATGAGTATTCCGGCGAAGATGAATAGGTAACCACTTGAGCTTAGTGCGGAATTCTGAAACGTGATTATATTTTCTTAAACCAAATATGAATCTAATACAAAAATTTTGAAGTCGCTCAAGCTTATCAAGTTGTTCCTCTGTAAGATCAAGATAGCTGGCATCAGCATAATCGAGGATCGGAAGGAGAAGGGATTGTGCAAGCGCAATTTTAGTATCAGTAGGAAAAAAGTTGCGTAATCTTCTTAAGGATCCTGCCGACGCAAATATCTTGCGACTAACTTCTTGCAGCTGGGTAGTCCAGGATAGATTTCTGTTAATTATCACCCCCAAGTTCCTAATTTTTTCACTAAAAGGAACTGAAGTACCTTCAAACGAAACCTGAGGAAGTGTGGTCCAGTCGATTCTAGAAATCATCCTGGAGCTGCCCACAACAATAATCTGCATCTTCACCGGGTTCACTTTTAGACCTACTCCAATCACATATTCGGACCAGATCCATGTTAACAGTGTCAACAGCGTCTGATAACTTAACAAGGGGAGCTTGAAAGTAAATTTGAAGATCATCTGCATAAAGGTGATAAGAAGAAAGTAGTTGATTAGAGATGGAATTTATAAAAATTGCGAAAAGTAATGGAGATAAAACGCCACCCTGCGGTACACCGACATTATTATGGGACCATGTAGATGAAGTGTCCTCAATGCAGATACGTTGTCGGCGACCAGACAGGTAACTACGAAACCAGTCAATTACTGGTGGAGATATATTAAGAGAGCATAGTATGCCAAGCAAAATATCGAAATTAACGGTGTTAAAAGCATTGCTAAAATCCAACAATGCTAGGACCGTTAGATTACCGATTTCCATGCCCGACCTGATATCATCCGTAATATTAATCAGGGCTGTGGTAGTGCTGTGACCAGCGTGAAAACCAAATTGATAGGAATTAAATAGATTATTCTGGAAGAGGAAATTGCTAAGCTGATTGTGACTATTATTTAATTTAAATCAGCCACAGTATCTCTTTCGTAATTATATGTATATTTTGATAATGTCTCCGAATCTAATCTTCCTTTGATTACTTTTATAACCTGCATAGAAAGGTGACAAGTTAATTCTATTACCCGATTTATATTAACCAATTTCCTACTTTTTAAGTTTTGAACACATTATAAAACCCGAGAATTCTATGGGTATCAGTGTGACCAAGGGCCCGGATGGTGAATTCAGGTCAAATGTAGGGTAATAATAGGTATATCGTAAAAACATGATCATAAAATAAATAATAAATCCACTTTATTGCACACCAAAAACAGAATACAGGTATTATTATAGAAAGCAAAACAATTGGCGGTCTTATCGCATCTCGGCGATCTCTTCCAGACAACCATTTCGGAGGAACGGAAATCTAGGTGATGCACAAGGGGCAGTCTGCAGTGAACTTATAAATATTTTTTTACTTTACTTAAATATCCCAAAATAATGTATAAACAAATAGATATTTACATGTACATACAAATATCAAAATAAATAAATAAATATAGACAAAGATAAAAATAAAAATAAATACATATAATTTCCCACACATACCAATGAAGAAGTAGTAATTTATAATAGAACACGTGAACATAACTTATTGTAACAAGAAGTGCTCCTTTTTACTAGTCTCTTAAAACGTGTAAATATTGCGCACATCTAACTGTTACAGGTAACGCATTCCATAGACGTATTGCCTGGACCGAAAATGAGTTGTTAATGTTATCCACGACGGTATCTAAATCCAGTGTTGTTATAATGCAGCTGGAAAACTCCTGTAACTAAGTCAATCTAAAAGTGCAACCAGAGGGAGTGTTCATGATTATCCATTGCTTTTAGAAACATTGTAGATATTAAAAAATTCAGGGGGACACCCAAAGTAACATAACATTCAAAAATCTGCCGTAACATAATCATATCTGTTCAGCGCCATAACGAACATCGATAATTCTGTACTAACCCACTCGAAATGAAAAAAAAAGTCCTCTACCCAACGATCGATTAATTAGCGTTATTACATGTACAACCATCCATCTGTCGTAATTAGCCGATCCCTTTCCCAGCGCAAAAATAATGACGCACCCCTAAAACACTTTCTTTTTTCCATCATTTTTTAATCCAATTTGCCGAGGATAATGTACGTAATTATATTTTTCCAATTGCTCCGTTCGCTGGTGGAAATTCGTCCGCTTGATTGCGAAACGAAAAATCCTTCGTTGATTAGGCTTTTTAAGCTTTGATTGTGTGGGTGTGTGAGCGTATGCCCACGTGTCGTATGTGGAAATATTACGTCACTATTTTATTGCATGCTGCTGAAGGTATAAGGTCCCGGATAGGTAGTGATAGTATAGATTATATTGTAATGTGTTAGGTTTTCGCAATTATTACACATTATAATAAAACAAACTTAAACGGATTAGATCGCGTATATTATAGATTTTTATTTTTCCTTTTGCTTTTCAACACCGCTGCGGTCTTCACCACTTCGGGTGCTGAGCTAGAAAAAGTAGTGCCTGCCTACTATAGAAAGCGAAACATAATTAGTGACGGGTATACGACGACACCCTTATTGTTTTGTTATAAATTAAATTGTTTTACATTGAGTCACTCAATTCCTTTTTATACAAACAATCTTGGTGCAGTGGCTGATACAGTCGACTGCTGCGCTCCGGGTCGTGGGTTCGATTCCCACACGGAACAAATATTTGTATGATCTGCAGATAGTTGTTCCGGGTCTGGGTGTATTGTATGTGGAATTCATGTCTGTAAACGCACCCACGACACAGGAGAAATCCTAGTGTAGGGCAACGATAAAAAAAAATAATCTCAAAGTAGCAATGATATCGAAGATCTACGATTACTTATTTCATGTAATAACTGAAAAACTGTTTATTTTTCTGAATTTATCATTTTGATGCCTTGATATATGGACGCTTTCCGGGACGAACACCTTTGATTTGATTGATTTAAGATTGGCTAGCATTTGACCACTACTTCTTTATTCTAGCGTTTCCCGGACTACTCTTTGTCAAAAACACCTTAACGTATTTCCTTGAAAACGCTAAAATCAACCATAGAAACCCTGCGTGAGCTTAAAATCCATTGAGAATAGATTGAAAAAGAAAATGCAAGAATATCAGATTTACAAACGGCAATTGTTGTGTGATCTCCATTAATCCTTAAGGTAAAGGGTAAGGTTTATACCGTTGGTTGTCTTCTTACAAGAGTCCGGCTAGGTAGGCACCACCGCAGTGCCAAATATTCTGCCGCCAAGAAGTAGTGTTTAAACCACAGTTTAAACATTCAAATTTGTTGTTTCAAGTTTTGATCAACCTCAAGACCTTGCGAAAGAGAAACGATATGTACCAAGAATGTTTCGTGAGGCTATTGAAATTAAAAAACATCCTAATTTTAATAGAGTAGATGGTTGTCAGGTACCACCTGCTTGGAATCCAGTTATTAAAATAATAAAGTCCCAAACAACATACCGCACTAAAAAACATCAAGACACTGTGAGTGATTACTGCGTGCATCGAAACGAATTATTTGATTAAAATTGTACGGTAGATAAAATAAAATAACTTTTTTAAATCTGTCACGACGCATGTCACCTTAGTCATCCTGCGACTACGAATGCTGCAAAGTATTCGAAACGTCAGTAAAAACAAAAATCTATAATATTCGCGATCAAATCCGTTTAAATTTGTTTTATTACAATTAAACATTCAACTCAAGCTTTACTAGTAAAATAAGGAATTAGACGTAGTTATACATACCAACTGGAACTAACCCACCAGATATCAGTTTTAAAACTATGCAACATGGTTCCCTTTTGTGTTTACAATGGTTTCTTTTAGTGGTTTGATATCTTTGCTGATATTCCTTTGTTATACAGAAAGTTGTTTGACAATTGGTTGGTTGGTGCAGTGGCTGATACAGTCGACTGCTGCGCTCCGGGTCGTGGGTTCGATTCCCGCACGGAACAAATATTTGTATGATCTGCAGGTAGTTGTTCCGGGTCTGGGTGTATTGTATGTGGAATTCATGTCAGTAAACGCACCCACGGCACAGGAGTAAATCCTAGTGTGGGGCAACGTTTTATAAATAAAGAAAAAAAAAAAAAAGAAAAAAAAAATTTGGGTATTTTTAGCTCATTTGAAGACATGTATGGTCTTCTCTGTGTAGTTGACTCATTTCGACCGAAGTTGTGGGATGGTTCCGGTTCGCATCACTGCGTCACGGATAATCAATCAATTTAGCCTATCGGAACCCACCACTGGGCATAATCTTCTCCCAAGTCGAGTCATAAAGCTCAGAATGTTATACAAAACGATATCTCATTATACTAGTATACATCGTGTGCATCGTAAAGGAAAACTATGAACAATGCTCACTTCATAACAAAACAATTGAAATAGTCGAGTAACGAAAATAGGCAATTACTCAACAATTCTAAGAAATTCTACTAAACCATCATCTAAGCGACATTTTGCGTTCGAAACCGCAACGTTTAATTTTAATACAATATCAATGTTCCACTTCGTGTGGTGTCCGGATTAAGAATCTAGCACCACTCCATCTCCTCCCGTGGATGTCGTAATAAGGGACTCTAAGCGAGAGGGATGGGCAGTAGCGTCCCACCTGCGGAACAGTAGACATACAGCGCTCACTACGCAGACTTAAAAAAAAGGTCTCCGTAGAATTCTACATGGACTTCATTCGTCCCGGCGGAAGGGCGAAGGGGTATGCCGAACTCCTACCGGCTATAACCACTGGAGCGGTCATCTTCGGCACCGAAGGGGGCTCCAGGTCCTCGCAGGATCACACTAGAGCCGCCCATTGGTGCCACGCCTTTAGGCACATTACGGAGGGGATGTTCCTGCATGGTGAGTACGGGCAAATTTCCCTCCAAAATGACACAATTGCGGAAATCCATGGGGGAGGCCTTTGTTCAGCAGTAAACTACCATTGGCTGATATGATGATGATGATCAATGTTCAGAACATAACAAACTTATATGGCAGATTTGGCCCAGTGGCAAACCGCTTGGCTTTCTAAGTATCCCCCATTCGATCGCCGCTGAAATATTTGTATCACCTACATATGGTTATTCCGGGTCTGAGTGTTTGTGCGTGTTAGATTTATTTCTGTAAACTGTACAGGAGAAATTGTAGTGTGCTGCAACGTTTTAAAGAACCATAGTCAAATGCTAGAAAAATATCTGGTAGGACTGGTAAATCTGCTCGGCAGTCGCGGGTGCACAGGTTGGGGAGTCTGCGTGCTCACACCGAGTGACCCCCGAGACGGCGATGCGCACGTGCTCATGTGCCGCCCTGTGCGCAGCACAGCGCAAAGCGAGGCTTGGGGGGATTCTTCACAATCCTCCCCGAGAAGTGCCTGGGGGGGTGAACTTTTTACAGTCACCTTCTCTCCGCTAGAGGGGGTGACCGCTTTACAGTCATCCCCTCCGTGATGTGCCTAAAGGCGTAGCACCAATGCGCGGCTCTAGTGTGAGAGTGAAGCCCCCCTTCGGTGCCGAAGATGACCGCTCCAGTGGTTTTAGCCGGTAGGAGACCGGCATACCCCTTCGCCCTTCCCCGGGGTGGAGGAAGTTCCATGTAGAATTTCCACTGGACATCAATAAAAAAAAGGGCTGGTAAATCTGAAGACCGTGGTTTGTAGGGCCACTTGAAAAAGATCAGCAGCTGTAGTCTATCTTGTCATATTAATTCCAGTTTCAATTATATTTTAAATATTACTCAATATCTTATCTACAATCGTAGTTGGCCGTGTGGTGCCGGCTCATAATGCCACCACCCCATCTCCTACCATGGGTGTCGTAAAAGTCGACTAAGGGATTAGCCGGAGGATGGGCAGCAGCGTCCTTCGAGTACATTAACAACTCAACTGCGATTGCCAACCCGCCTGCCAAGCGTGGCGATTATGGCAAAACCCCCCAATGAGCCCACAACACATCATATCGGTGGTAATGGTGATCTTTGGGGGAGGCCTGTGTCCAGCAGTGGACTTCATTCGGCTATTATTATTATTTGGAGATCTACAACAAAGCTATACAACATAGGTATAACATGCTTCAATCATAATATACATATAACAGAATTTTATTATCACCTCTAACTTAACAATAGAACCAAAGATGAACTCTAGCCGTCTACTTAAGGCAAAGTAGAATTTTTAGAATTTGCTGTTTTTATCGTAAACTGCACAGCTTACATCTTATGCGGAAGGCGGAGGACCGGGTGTTGTAGCGTGGCTTCATCATATACTCGTACGCCAAAGGACGTCCACTGCTGAACAAGGGCCTTCCCTATAGATTCACCACGCTTGGCAGGCGGGTTGGTGAGCGCAGTATGGCTACTGTTCCACAAAAGCGACGCTGGTTAAGAGCGATCCCTCTTTTTAAGAATCCCTTAGTCGCATTTTACGACATCCGCGGGAGGAGATAGAGTGGTACTATATTCTTAATCCGGACATCACACGGAATCGTGGCATGAGAGAGGCCTATGTCCAGGGGTGCAATTCTCTAAGCTCAAAATCCATACATCCTTAAATTCTGAATTGAAATAACGGTGATAACCCAATTTTATATCCGCTAAGACTGGTCCTCATGGCTTACCTTCTGCAACGTGTCCTTGAATAGCTTCAATCATGTCTTAGCTAATACCGAATTTATTTTACACCGTTATTTCGATTCTATATTCAAGGATACATGGGATGTTTGACCTTAAGGAATTGCACCCCAGCAGTGGACTACGAAAGGTTGAGTTTATTCATTGATAAGTCGGCCGTCGGGGCTCAATATATTTCTTATAAACTCTCACACCTCCCATTGCCGGTGTAAATGTCATAGAGGTCAATTTTCGGTAACATTATTTACACAACAATAGAACACTTAATTTCGTTCGCACCTTCATGTCAACAGAAAACAGTTATTTAAAAAGAACTGAATCGCTTTAGACTAAATGTAAACATATATTCACTACATATACATATTTATCTGCGACTAAGTAGTGTTAACCGATACAAATTCTTAATAAGCGGGCATTCTTGGCGATATAACCTCACTGAATTAAATTGTATGAAGTAGTTCAGTAGTCGGACGGTAACCGGGGCATCTCAAACGGGTCGCGCTGGACGGTTAATAGCGAGTTATTGTCATTAACGCCCCGGCAAGGAGCGGGCAATGGCTGGCACCTCCGAATTAATGATAGTTTCCACTGCTCTAGGTTGGGAGGTTTATATTTAATATAAATGTGAATGTTTGAATATTGTGGCTCCATCACGATCAAATGGCGGAACGGCTTCTAATGCAATTTGCCAACGGTAGAGCATCATCATCATCATCATAACAGCCTAAAAACTTCCACTTTAACAAGAACCTTCGCCATAAAACAACCGTTTACATGCCGTGTCAAAGTCAAAGTCAAAGTCAAAAAAATTTATTTCAAATAAACCAAATATTGGCACTTATGAAACGTCAGAATCTAAGTTGCACGGTTCCAAATAGTTGATCTCATGGAGAAGAGCCGGCAAGAAACTCCATGGATACTCTTTTAAAATAATTGAGATTACAATGTTGATTGATACACCTTATTGTAATATATATACCGAGAAAAATGTAGGACAATGTGTAAAGATGGAACATACCACAATGAAATTATAATAATAAATTATTTGCCGTGGCAGTTAACGGCTGACCAGTCCCAACAAACGGCACTCGTTCACGAGCATGACGCATGCATCAGCATCGCTTAGCTCAACCATATTGTAGGGAACCGAACGACCCGATACACAACACCACCGCCAGCAAGACATTTTAGTGAGTATGACAGACCAATACAGCCAGGCAAAAGACAATCAATATAAGTACTAAAAATAACATCAATGGCTACATGATTCTCACACATTTACAGTTTCGTATGAATATTATAATATAATGACAACAAGATACAAGAACAATATTAACAATAACTAATAGTCAATGTCATAATATTAAATATAAGAAACTAACATTAATAGAAATGAAATTTTAAATGAATTTGTTCAAGATAATGTCAAGTTATTGAATATAAGTAAATAACATAAAAAATTATGTAATTTCAACTGAGTCAAGTCAAATGTCAAGGTATATAATGTCAAGGTGTAAATATTTAAGTAAATAACTTAAAAAATACAATTTTAAATGGGTCATGTCAATTTATTTTACATTAATAATATAATCAATTCCAATGTTTAAATATTAAACCCTTGATTGCAAGTTAAAACACTTGCAATCATATCCAATATAAGATATGTTAAAATAAATTATACAGCGCCAGAGGGTCGCAGTGTGCAGAAGGGAATCGTATGCCAGACATCTTTATCATTGATGTAATGATTTATGCCGTATATGTGTGTGTGACTTTTGGGGGGAATTTGCTAGTACTCACCGCGCTTGGCAGGTGGGTTGGTGACTCTAGTGTGATCTTACGAGAACTTGGAGCCCCCCCCTTCGGTGCCAAAGATGACCGCTCCAGTGGTTTTATCCGGTCGGTTTAGTCCTTCGTCCTTAGTTCCGTGCAGAATTTCCATTGGGCATCAATAAAAAAAAAGGTGCGTTGTTGATCGCAGAGTGGCTACTGTTCGACAGAAGGGACGCTGCTGCCCATCCCTCGTGTTATAATTCCTTTAGTCGTCTTTTACGACATCCACGGGTGGAGATGGAGTGGTGCTGCTATATTGTTAATCCAGACACCACACGAATATAAAGGTAGATAATATCGTAGAATAGGACATGAGGTAAACAAAAACTGCTGCCCTATGGCCTTCAAGTGCTATAATAAGTTGCCTGAAATGTATAAAATCTAAATATTGAACTATTCAAATACCAATTACTTGACTGATGAACGAATGCTTTTATATTGAAAGTGAGGACAATAATGCAAAATTTTATAAATATCATAATTGTAATTGTGTGTGTGTGTGGTGCCGGTTACATATAGCACTAACCCATCTTATCCCGTGGGTGTCGTAAAAAGCGACTATGGGATTAACCGGAGGACGGACAACAGCAGCGTTTTTCGAGTAAATTAAAAACTCAACTGCGATCTCCAACCCGCTTGCCAAGCGTGGCGATTATGACAAAACCCCCCAGTGAGCACACAAAACACGCATATCGGTTGATGTGGTGATCTTTGGGGGAGGCCTGTGTCGAGCAGTGAAATTGATTCGGCCGAAATGATGATGATGATGAATTGTGTATCTTTTGAATTGATTTGAGGTATTATGACTTGATATTACTTTTAAGTGATTGTATTACATAAACATACCGATTGATACGTTGCGTTTTATTGCTTTAACACTGAAAGAGTCATTTAAATTCTTTGGATTATTGCCATATAAAATTTATTTTATGAATGTACCACTTGCTTTTTTGTATGCTATGAAACAGCCTAAATATGTGGAACATATTATATTGTAATAAAGACATCTCTTTACCATGTTTGACGCAATAAATTATTATATTATGACTATGATATCAAATCAGGTTCCCTTAAGAAGGACGCGGACAAAGTCGTGGGTAGCAGATAGTTTGTTAAAAGTATTTGAATTTGTTGCTGCCATGGCCTGTAATACACATAAAAATTGTACAAACTGTAGTACAAGGAATTCAAGCACTATGAAACCTTTACTCACAGATCCAAAGAGCGAGCATTGTCCGTATGTCATTGGATTAACATCAGTGGAAACGAGTGATTAAAAATAATTATACCTACATTGTATAGAATTATTTTTCCCAGTATTTCTGTTTATATCATAATGTCCCTTTCGTCCTTCTTTTATCATAATTCCAATAATTCTTTTCATCATTCATCATTTGAGCCGAATAAAATCTACTGCTGGACACAAGCTTAGTTACACAACTACCGGTGTGGGTGTGGTGGGTGCCCATTGCTCACCGCCATAATAGCCACGCTTGGCAGGCGGGTTGGCGATCGCAGTTGAGTTGTAATATACTCGAAGGGTAACCTATCCTCCGGCTAATCACATAAGTCACTTTTTACGTCACCCAAGGGATGAGATGGGTTGGTGCTATCAGTAGCCGGCACCACACGGTACCCTCTATATACGCGCAGAATATGGGTAAACCAAAAAAAAACGCAATATCATGATCCTTACCCCTTTAATCAATCCCTTCCGTCATGTCACTGTTTTCCCGTACAACACTGGAGCCGTACCTTCAATAGGACCCGGTCTGACGTGGCGATCTCGCCCGCATACTTAGAACCATTAAGCATTCGCCTAATGAGAGCCACTGACCGTCTACACTCACACTTAATAAGGTGTGTCTGTGGGTATTGTTTGATGTGTCCGATAGTCCTGTCCTCGTGTACGGTAAATACGATGGTAAATTGTAAGATTTTAGTGCTGTTTTACTACAGGCTTCGGTTGTGATACATCCTCGCTATTATGCGTTTTATTTTGGTATCTTAGTGGTATTGTTTGTAAATAATATAAATGCAGCTAGAGCGCGAGTGCAGTACCTACGTGTGACACAATAGTGGTTTTAACGCTAAGAGATGTTTGCGACTCATGTTGATGTTAACGATGCTTGGTTTGTCAATATTTTGAGGGCATGCTGGCACAGTGGATAAGCTTTCTGAGCTATATATCGCGGGTTCGATTCCCGCACGGAACATATATTAGTATGATCTACAGATAGTTGTTTCAGATTTGAGTGTTTCTGTATGTGAGATGTGCTCACGATAGAGGAGAAAAGAAAAATAAAGCAACATTGAAACAGTACTTACGATGAGTAGCCGACATTTTTCATGGTATCAAATATGAAGTGCTTTCTACATTCCTTTCAGAGTAATATATACCCTAGATATAATTAAACTATAACAGACTATGTAAATGGTAACAGCAGTGTATTTTTTTTTTTAAACCACGCCGTGACTTCACAACTTTTCATTCTTATTTTTATACAATTAAGTGACGACACGAGCACGACATTCGTCACGTAAATGTCACGCCTGCCCATAACAACTGTAATGCTACCCAGGACTAGTCCTGCTCGGCACCACACTGCGCTCTTCCCCTTGATACATTAGTTATTAAGTCTCTTATGCCCAGTAATTTTACTAGCTGCAGTGCCGTTAAAGGCGGAACACAGTTATGTTTAAGGCTTAAACACTACTGCTCGGCAGCAGAATATCTGGCACTGCAGTTGTACCAGTTTACGCTGAACTCTCATCATACAGAACGCCTATACAATGCGAGGTCGGCTTATACTGGAAAATATAGCTTGATGTGTAGCCGTGTGTACCTACCTAGCCGGACTCTTTCAACAAGAGACCTAAAACTATCAACATGAGATTACCTCCACACGTGGCCAGTCATTTTATATCCATTGCGCTTTTACTACCTACACTAATAAATCGTTTATAAAAGTGAAGGAATTTACGTAATTCTATAGAACTTTCCTCACATAAGTCGCCCATAATAGCCCCTGTCGTCCTTGAATGGTGGGGGCCTCAGGGATCATACAGAGCGACCCGAGGGAAGACTGCGGTCGTAGCGCACAGCGAGGCCGCTGGGGGATCCTTTTCAATCCTCCAAGATATTCCTGGGGGGCGGCCTCTTTTCACTCGTCTCCCCTCCGCTAGAGGAGCTGAGTGGTTTACAGTCATAGCTTCCAAGATATACCTAAAGGCGTCGCACCAATGAGCGGTTCTAGATGGAGAGTTTTCGAGTTTTTGGAGTTCCCTTCGGTGCCAAAGATCACCCGGTGGTTTTAGCTGGTAGGAGTCCCACATGCACATCCGCCCCGGGGAAGCACATGAAGTATTTCCAGTGGGTTGAATAAAAACAAAAGGTCGGCCATATTATGAACAATGTCAAAATGTCTGCCGCTTCGAACAACCTCTAAACACTTTTGATATTTAATTTAGTTAAATGTTATCCTAATTTCCAACTAGCGTTCAACCAATAATACTGGCTATTAAAACCTAATTAACGAGACCAATCGCGTACAAAACCTGTATAGGAAAAATCTAGAATAATACTGCATCTTCAAACACACACTCACGCACAGTCGCCTTGAAATATTACGTTAGTGTGGTACCCTAATTGCTTTTGTCATTAATAGTCGCGAATACTTCTTAGTTGTGTATCGTACAATTAGTTATAATGATGTATAATTAGCTGGTTGTGGCTTTACGTGTGTGCGCGTTATAAATGCTCGCCGGGGAATGTTGCCTACTTACGTTTGCGGGTTCGTCTGGAAGCTTTAATACAGCTGCGTAACATTCGGTATTATGAAGTTTATATCTATTTGGTATAATATCATCATTTCGGCCGCATGAAATCCACTGCTGGACACAGGCCTCCCCCAAAGATCGCCATAACGACCGGTATGGGTGTGTTGTGGGGTCATTGGAGGGTTTTGCCATAATCGCCACGCTTGGCAGACGGGTTGGAGATCGCAGTTGAGTTGTTAATGTACTTGAAGGACGCTGCTGCCCATCCTCCGGCTAATCCCTTGGTCGACTTTTATGACACCCACGGGAGGAAATGGGGTGGTGATATTCTGAGCCGGCACCACACGGTGTAATATAAAGCATGTAAAACTGTAAAGCACTGAACAATACATACTTGATTTCGTATGCCTTATGATCATAATCTTCATATCAGCCGAAAACTGCGGCACATAGGCCTCGCCGAAAGACCACCACAACTTGTCTGGGTTTGTGTTGTGTTCTCATTCGGGGGTTTAGGCATAATCACCACACTTACGGATATGGTAATCGCAATAGACACAATCGCAATCGGCGCAATCTCAATCGGCGCCATCGCAAACGCTTGGCAGGCGGATTGACGGTCGCAGTTGAGTTGTGAATGTATGCGAAGGGCGCTGCTGCCTATCCTAGGGCTAATCCCATCGTTGCGTTTTATGACACCCACGGGATGAGAAGGGGTGGTGATATTCTTAGTTGGCACCACACAGCCTCTATACCTATAAGGTCATGTACTGTATCCAGTATGATTGCAACACGTCAACAGAGGACGCCCGCGTGGTGTGCTGCACCTGTATTGCTGCTTCTGGTGTGATGCTAACATGCTGCATTCGATGTAGCCTAGCCGTTATAGTTTCACTTACTGTGTATTGCAATGCACACAAAACTAAAAAAGAAACTCTTTTTTTCTTTCTTTAAGTGAACGATGTCTCGCTCTCTCATCTATCCTGCGGTTACAGACATCACATGCATAAACACCTAGACTTCGGGTCTAGCTACGAGTAGGCTATATAAATATATTTTTCGTGCTGGAATCGAACCCGCGCCCCGTACCGTCGAAAGCCAATCGCTAAGCCACTGCGCCAACCATGCGGTCATATTATAATAATTTAATATCACTTTTTCCATGTTGTTATATCCACCTATTTCATGTTGTATGTACATACCTACGATAGAGTAGAAATCCTAGGTATGAATCCTAGGGTAGATACCCCATAGTATAAAAACATATATAAAAATTATTAGTATTTTGTTGTTTATTTTTATTACGCGGTGTGCATTAATGTTCGTGTATGGCTATTTGTAAAATATCATTGCCTTTTTCGCAATCATTTCGGCCGAATGAAGTCCACTGCTGGACACAGGCCTCCCCCAAAGATCACCACAACCACCGATATGGATGTGTTGTGGGCTCATTGGGGGGTTTTGCCATAATCGCCACGCTTGGCAGGCGGGTTGGCGATCGCAGTTGAGTTGTTAATGTACTCGAAGGGCGCTGCTGCCCACCCTCCGGCTAATCCCTTAGTCGACTTTTACGACACCCATGGGAGGAGATGGGGTGGTGGCATTCTGAGCCGGCACCACACGGCTTTTTCGCAATATTATAAGCAAAATAATTAATCGACAGTAAATTATATTTTTATACTATCGCTAGAGTTATAATAACAAAACAATTGTGACAATATAGCTGCGACTTGGCTGTAACTAATACAAGTAGGGGCAACACAAAACAAACCCGCTACATACCATTAAAGCTTAAAGGCGCAAAGGCCATTGCACACCGAGCGCGTCGCGAGCAACACACGCAATAAAATATGCAACGCCTCAGCGCGATCATAATCGAAACGTAATTAGCTGATAATATATGCAACGCGATTGAATTCAAAACTTAGATTCATATCCTAAAGCTTACAATGGACTGCCAGGCTAATATTGAATTTGTTTTGCCCTGTTTGGGACATATTACCTGTCAAACGCATTCAGAATAAAAATTGGAAGTGAATTAGAATTTGATTTAGAGGTATTTCCGCGTAGATCTGTAAATGTATACATGTTATCATTGGTGTAGCCAGGGATTGTTACTTTTTATTGTTTTGTTATATTTTATGCAACACTAGAATTTGAAGTAAAAAATGCAAACATTTACAATCATATAAGAAATCATCTTTCTTTGATTCAACAAATTGTATTTTTAAATTTCAAATTGATGGCTCTACTGAGATCTTAATGAGCATCTGGCGCTCACCTTCAGTGCCGGAGATGACCGCTCCGGTGGTTTTAGCTGGTTTAGGAATCATATATGCCCCGCGCCCTTCCCCGGGGCGTAGGAAGTATAGGATGTATTTCCACTGGGTTACAATGTAAAAAAGGTAAGGTACATATGATCACACTAGAGCCGCCCACTAGTGCCATACCTTTAGGCACATCTCGGAGAGGGTGACTGTAAAGCGCTCACCCCCCGGGAAGAGTCGGTACCTAGAGCATCATATCTACAAAAAGACATCCACTATATAAGAAAAGCCTCCCCCCCCATCGACAATCGGTCAGATGATGTGTAACGTCATTTTGGGGGGAATTTACCAGTCTTCACCACGCTTGGCAGGCGGGTTGGTGAGCGCAGCATAATAACTGTTCCACAAAAGGGACGCTGCTGCCCATCTTTCTGGTTTAAAGTCCCTTCAGTCGCCTTTTACGGTATCTACGGGGGGAGAAGGAGTGGTGTCCGGATCCGGATACCACGCGAATAGTACCAACAGTACTATAAGGAAAATATATCAGGAAGTGGCTAGAGATTAATAATTATATTCACAGAGTTATATATGAGTCCTTCCTGCGTACCAGCCTACTAAAATATAGCTCGCCACTCAAAGAGTCGTAACAGTACATAATCTAATATATATCTTGTGTCACGGTGCTTGTGGTCACAATCCTCCGAAACGGCTCAACCAATTTTAATGATAGTTTGTTTGTACATTTGCTAGGTATGAGAATAGGTCGTAAAGTATTTTTCACCCTCCTACCCCCATTTTTTTTATCGCGATTATTATTTTTGTATAAACAATATCCATGATGTAGAATTCCAAATTCCACGCGTGCGAAGCCGCGGGCAAAAGCTAGTAATAGTATATTATTCTCTTTTTTAATCATTATTCATCTAAAATATCAATTACATTTTTAACGGTTACGGTTGGTGCAGTGGCTGATACAGTCGACTGCTGCGCTCCGGGTCGCGGGTTCGATTCCCGCACGGAACAAATATTTGTATGATCTGCAGGTAGTTGTTCCGGGTCTGGGTGTATTGTATGTGGAATGTATGTCTGTAAACGCACCCACGACACAGGAGAAATCCTAGTGTGGGGCAACGTTTTTAAAAAAAAAAAAGTCTCAAGCCTTGAAAGTATGAACGAAACGTTCATTAACTTTACTACTCCATTTTATTTAATTTATTAGTTTAGTATTAGTTTATTTAAAACATTTACATTTAAAATATAAAGAACGGTGATGAACCGACATCGGGCACAGGGTCCAAGTTACCGGTTCCCCAGAGAAAGGAACCTCACAATGCAGGCCGTATCGAGCCAGCAACTACTAACGCATTACTACAACAGGCCTTTATTCCAGCCAACCTAATGAGAGTCTCTAGAATTTGGTGAGGCTCTTGAGAATGAGGACTTTGGCTATCACAACCATCGATACGATGATAGCAGAGCACACGTCGCACATTTCGACAATCTCGCGTGCTTAATTTGTTTATGTTCGGCTTTCACGAGATTCTCGTCATGTGGGATGGTAACATCAACAAACGCCGTGCGGCGCTCTAATCCATCTATCACCACTATGACAGGGCTTATTGGCGACAATGGTCCTATCAGTGATGATAACTCGATCCCAGTACAATGCAACTTGCCATTTTCAAGAACGAGGTCGGTGCGCATACTTGCAATATGGTACCTCAATATCCACAAATTTGTACTTCAGAGCAAGTTGCTGTCGGATAATCCAGGCCACTTGGTTAGAGACAATATTTCTATAGGACTCGCGCGGATGGTAATACGCCCGACAGATGTCAACCGTGCCTCCACAATATATTTCCGGTAGTTATTCGTCATGATAACTTCATCCATAATTGCACGAACTGAGAACTGCGTTGAACACAAACAAAATTATTAAATCTTGCCTATTAACATTTTCCCAATAGGTACAAATTCAGTTTTCCTAATGCGTTAGTTTCCTCACATTATTTCCCAATGGATAATTAACTGGCTATTCCAATAGATATTGATTTCAAATACCTAAGTGTGTCTCGAATTTTCTGCAACTATTTATTGCTAGATTAAGATTATATAGTCATTCAATTCATTTAAATAAAAGATCAGAAGAACAAATATCGCGATATAAACTTTGTGTTTCTTGACCATAAAGGTATTTCTGTAATTCCATGTGGTGTCCGGAATACAGCACCACTCCATCTCCTCCCGTGGATGTCGTAATGGGCGACTATGGGTCTCTAAGCTAGAGGATTGGGCAACAGCGTCTCTTCTGCCGAACAGGAGTCAGTTTTTTTATCATTTAAACCATTTACTAGCACTTACGAATAGTTAGAACTTTAAATAGTTGCTCGGTTTCAAGTTGCTGGTCCTCTGGAGAACAACCGGCAAGAAACTCCATGAATAAACACTATCGTCTGCTTCTTTCTCATGTAGTCAATGGCCAACCTTGCGTCAATGCCGCCCAAAAGTCTTCAACTTGTCTGACGACTGTCAATTAACGACAACAACTGGGACCGACGATTTTACGTGACTCCGAAGCATGGAGACCCTCAGTTCAAATACTATGCAGTGTCCCATCCATAGTGCATCTATCCATTAATCACGCCAAGCGTTGCTTAACCTCGCAGAATTTTCTATTTAATGGTTCCTCATCAGCCTCCAATAAATACATTATATACATTACATTATGCACCCCGCCTCACCGACATCGCGGAGGCCTATCGCCGCGTCACCTTCCCGTTCAAGTTAGCACTTCTCCCTCCCGTCTCTTGCTCGCACCGGCCCGTGCCGAGCCTGTAGCTTTAAATGTCCCTTAATACAATTTAAATAATACCGATCCAGCTGTCCCCAAAACAATAGCTTGTTGTCCGCAGCAACGCCCTAAGCCGAGGTCCGTGTCATGCAGGGGGCGCCCTTAGTGAAAGTTGCTTAGTTTTTAATATTAATTTTAAGCCTGGCTGGAGGCCTCTTTTGGCTTCGCCAGAAATTACCGGTTAAGCAACCACATTTCCCTGAACAGTATGCGAGAAGCCAACAAAAAAAAAATACATTATATATATACATTGATATACATTAGATACATTGGGTACAGCACTATTTGCATATACTATCTATATATATAAAAATGAATGTTTGTGTGTATGTCCTTTATAGAATCGTAAACTATGCATTTGATCATGTCATGATCTTCATCAAAGTGTTGTGCATGAGCCCACAAAGGTTTCTGAGTTGGTACGACCAATCTTTGACAGATGGCGCCACTATCATTCCAATGAATTTCATTTCTATATACATAAAATTAAACGACGGGTGAAACCGCGGGTCCCATCTAGTTCTAAATAAAATCGTTTATTATTATTATTGCACTTGTTTCCGTCTCCAGCTATTCTTGTCCAGTTTTCCTGCGACCTTGGCTATATCGTCGCTCCATCTATTAGGTATTTCTTTCCTAGCACGCATGTGGTCACGCGCTGCCGTGGGACGCTTTGGGGGATCCTTTACAATCCCCCTGGGGGGGTGACCGCTTTACAGTCACCCTCTCCGAGATGTGCCAATAGGCGTGGCACCAGTGGGTGGCTCTAGTGTGATCATACGAGGACCTGGAGCCTCCCTTAGGTGCCGAAGATGACCGCTCCAGTGGTTTTAGCTGGTAGGAGTCCGGCATACCCCTTCGTCCTTCCCCGGGGCGAAGGAAGTTCATGAAGAATTTCCACTGGGCACCAATAAAAAATAAATAAATAAAAGTTCTTTCTTTCCAGTTTATGGGGTACCAGTTGGTTGGTTTTTTCGTCTATCATTCTTTGTTAGTTCTCTGTGTGTGTCCTGCCGATTATAATTTATTTCGACGTCTCAAGCCTTATTTGTTTCTCGAATGGGTGAGTTTTAACTCTGTGTCATATAGAATCAACTAAACCGGTTCTACATAATGTTTGCTGCAATTTTTGACTCCCAATCATTCATATATGATTGATCGCAAAGTTAAATGATAGCCACTCAACTTCATGTCAGAATGTGTCAAAATCTACTCAAGGGTGTTACCGCAATTGTTTAAGTATACCATGTCTTGTCTGTCCTGAACCGCGCAGGATATTCTACTTACCTCTTTAAAAAGTGAAAGTAATTTGTAAGATTAATTATTTTCGCTGAACTGTACCATCTTATTATAGTTTAATTTAATTACTTAAAGACACGCACATACACTTCCGAGAAATACTGGCAGAGGATCATAATTCTGCCAAAACCAGTTTACGCTGATCTCTCGTTATACCGAAAGCCTATACAATGCGAAATCAGCTTATACTGGTGTTGTAAAGCTTGATGTGTAGCCGTGTGTACGTTCTCTACAGAATAATCTGGTGGGAGAAACCAAACCATAACAAATTTTAGAAAAAATACGTGTAAAACTAGTACTGATTAAAACCAACAATTGCGCTCTGATACGTGTTATTAGATTTTGACACCACGACTAACTCACAATCAACTTTTTTAACGGTGCTCCACTGTAGAATCGCCGTGTGGAGTCCGGATTAAGAATATAGCACACCTCCATCTTTTTCCGTGGATGTCGTAAAAGGTGACTCAGGGGCTCTTAAGGAGAGGAGCACTTAGAGGAATAGCCAGCAGCGTCCGTTCTGTGGAACAGTCGCCATACTGCGCTCACCAACCCACGTGCCTAGCGTGGTAAGTACTACGGAATTCCGGAGACGGCAAGTAACCGGTCATCTATGGGGAGACCTTTGTTCAGCAGTGGAGGTGTATGGCTCTGTAGGATGCATCTGGACCTGCATCGTGGTTACAGACAAAAATCCCAACTGCTCAAACACCCAGGCCCGAAACAACTAACTCTGTTTAATTTGTATGATCTGTAGATTTTGATGGCACGGTTGGTGCAGTGGCTGATACAGTCGACTGGTGCGCTCCGGGTCGTGGGTTCGATTCCCGCACGGAACAAATATTTGTATGATCTGCAGGTAGTTGTTCCGGGTCTGTGTGTATTGTATGTGGAATTCGTGTCTGTAAACGCATCCACGACACAGGAGAAAACCTAGTGTGGGGCAAAGTTTACATTAAAAAAAAATGTTCCGTGTGAGGATCGAACCCGCGATACATAGCGCAGAAAGCTTGGTGACTCCACCAACCGTGCCATCATACATACGTCAGATATAAGTCAACAATAGCTAAAATGGGGATATTGCTCCACATTGCGCATCTAATTGCTCCATCGCCAATAATATACGAGCCATTATAGCTCTAAAAATTGCCAGTGTAATAGCGTCTTTAATAGAGACTACTTTAGTATATAAACCTATTAGACAATCAGGTACACATTCAAGCGATTATCATAACTTAACCTAGATTAGTATTCAAACACCTACCGCACGTTTGAAAGGAAAATATAATTATCAATAATTATTGAGATTATACGAGACATTGTAATGTATAATAAATTATAATCAACATTCTGAATTTGAAATCAATATGTAATTTATTTAATGTCTGACCTTGGTTTGACTATTAATTATATTTAACAATTCACGAGTATGGCATTCAAATTGCAAATTATGTGTTTTTTATAATCGTCCTGCAATTATATGTCTAATTATGGAAGTGTGCTAATTAGTTAAATAATTAGTATGTGGGAAGTTGTTTGCAATTAAAGGTTTTTAATCTCAACACGTAAATGTTTATGTGATGCAATTACCTATAATTAATGATTGGTAAAATAATTTCTGCAGACATGTATAATTGCTAATGAGATTCGAGCTCGACATTCTTATAGAATTTTCGGTCGATAACACCGTGACGTCATAAAGCTAAGAAGATTATTTACAAGTTGCTCCTCCGATGCTATGCTTGGTATTTCTATAAGAAATCGAATCAGCAATGAGGAGATCTGTAGAAGAAATGAACTTGCTGTCATACCTGAAAGGATTAGTAAGCTGATGTGGCAATGGGTGGGGCACATAGCTCGTAGAACTGATGGCCGATGAGCTAAAAAGATGCTTAAGTTGAGACTGCGCACCGGTAAATGCAGCGTGGGACAGCGAGATGGACAGATGACCTGGTTAAGGTCGCTGGGAATCATTAGATGCAGGTGGTATATAACCAATCGTTGTGGACATCTATGGTCCAGACTTTTGTTCATCAGTGCACGTCCCTTGGCTGATGTGATGACGATGACGATCCTCTGATTGGTATACAGGTTTACAATGGTCGATGTGGTCCCACTTTAACATCCATCGATTTATTTGGTTACAAAAAGTATGTTTTGTATTGTGATTAATTTTATAAATAGACGTCAATGTACACCATTTTGAACGTATGATTTGTAGTCTTAATACCAGTACGATCAAAGACTTGAAAAATATGTGTTATATTACTTTAGTCAGGCGGATAAGCGAACAGTCTCTGCGGTCGATACAAAAATTACCGCAAGCCTAAAATATATTTGAAGTTGAATTCGGTGAAAATACATATTAAATCATTAAATTTTACAGGAAATGTCATCTAAAAGCTATTTTTATGCAACGCAATGACGAGACCTACAAGTTATTCGCTCGGTAGTAAGCACCAAGCCTACCCGTAGCAATTGAAATACTACCCGGGATTTGCCCTGCGTAGCACTACAGTCCACACTGCGCTCGACACCTCGAATAATTAGTTGATTAGTCACTTATGCCCAGTAATATCACTAGCTACAGTGCCCTTCTAACCTGAACACAGTAATGTCTAAAGTTTGAACAGTTCTGCTTGGTGGCGAATATCTAGCGTTGCAGTAGTCCCGACCTTTTTTTATTAGTCCCCAGTGGAAATTCATCATGAACTTCCTCCACCCCGAGGTAGGGCCAAGGGGCATGCTGGACTCCTATTGGCTAAAACCACTGGAGCGGTCATCTTCGGCACCGAAGGCGGGCTCCAGATCCTCGTATGATCACATTAGAGCCACTCATTGGTGCAACATTTTGAGGGGATGACATGTGGTGCCGGCTCAGAATGCCACCACCCCATCTCCTCCCGTGGGTGTCGTAAAAGTCGACTAAGGGATTGGCCGGAGGATGGGCAGCAGCGTCCTTCGAGTACATTAACAACTCGACTGCGATCGCCAACCCGTCTGCCAAGCGTGGCCATTATGGCAAAAACCCCCCAATGAGCAACACACCCATATCGGTCGTTGTGGTGATCTTTGGGGGAGGCCTGTGTTCAGCAGTGGACTTCATTCGGCCGAAATGATGATGATGATGATGATGACTGTAAAGCGGCCACCCAGTCTAGCGGAGGGAAGGCGACTGTAAAAAGGTCGCTCCCCCTTCTCGGGGAGGATAGTAATGGATCCCTCCAAGCCTCGCTGTACGCTGTGCTGCGCATACGGCGGCACTCACCACGTGCGGGCCACCGTCTTCCCGGGGGTACTCGGAATGAGCACGCAGAGTCCCTAATATACGCACCCGCGACCCCCGAGGCCCATGTAGCGACGGCAGCGGCTCAGGCATGTTGGACTTGTGGTGTGCGCCGTGTGTGTGTGTTGGGCGCCGTGCCGTGGCGGTTGTTACCCTGATGCTGTCTCGTTCTTCTCCGTTCGGTATCGGCCCTCTTCCGATCCCGCTCTGCAGTCTCCTTCTGGAGCATGACGCTCTCGCAGAAGGAGATCACTGCACTCCAATTTTCATGATCTGCCAACATAGCCGACACAACACTTGGTGCCTGCCTAACCAGACTTGCAACAACCCTACCACCAGTAAAACTGTAAATTAAACAAAAATCATATTGTGTGCATTAAAATGATATTGATAATTCTGTCAAAACTTTCGAATCCTTCAAATCAATGTTTATTGAGAATTTTAATTAACTAATCAAATATTTCAGCTTTAAATTAATTAAGGAGTATCACCGATTTTACACACGATTTATTTTAATGACATGATGAATATTAATTATTATATACATAATGAAAACTGTCGGATTTAAGTTATGGTTTTTATATAAAACCTAAACAACAAAATTACTAAAAGCCAGTTTACACCTCACGTAATTATTGTTTGTACGGCGCGAGGTTACAATTTGTATCATACATCGTTGGACTTCCGATTCCGTAGCCCGCAATTCTTTCCCCTGTTCCGTATTGTGCCGTCAAAGAATAGTATCACTACATCTCATCTCGTGAGTGTCGTAAAAGGCGACTAAGGGAATTAGCCGGAGAATAGGGAGCAGTGTCCTTCCGGCACGTTTACTTACAACACAACTGCGATCGCCAACCCACATGCCAAGCGTAGCGATTATAGCAAATCCCAATGAGCATATAACACAAGCCTTTAACACAATTCTTTCCTACTCCTCCATTTTCTTTTCTGATTAAATTCATTGCGGGTTCCAAGACAGTTCTTCATTTCTCTGGGACACACCGACCTTCATTGGTCGGTGTTCTTTTCAGTGGTCGCCATTGTAGATACTGGATTACAGGAGTTGCAGTGGTTGGGAAAGTGTGGCGGGGTTGCCCAAAAAAAAAAAGCCTAGATCGGTCGCTGTGGAAGTTTTTTCACCTGAAATTATGATGATGAAGACCCCTCGGGGAAACCAGCTTTTCTAAGCATAATTGTATGTTAGTGCAGGTGGATAATAATACCCATTCGATCTAATATAGTCTTTGGCAAAATATCCTCCGTTCAGAGCAGGGATTGAATGATTGCGTTTTTTTTTTGCCACATTAAGCCATGCATCATTATGATTGGTCTAAATGCCCCTGTAAGAGCTTCTGTAGGAATTGTAGTGCCGGCCGGCCGGTGCCGAAGATATACCTATAGTGTGGTGTAAAGGTACATTGTAGAATTTGTTGTTTCTTTGTTCGCTTGTCCTATTTGTGCGTTTTTCCAATATTTTAACTACAACTGCTGTATTCTTCTGGTGCAAGGAATAAATTCATTTCCTTTCTTTATTTTTTATGTAAGTCTTTACGACACCTCAGATACAAGCCACTAACTAACCACAATAAAGGAGAAAAACCAAGAACGAGAAGCATATTAGGTAAAATCTAAAAGAGTTCGCGAGCATCAGACGGCTTACATTATTGTAGAGTATCAATATTACAACTTAAAACATAATTATACCATATCAAGCTACCAGTTAAGAATCTGCGATCACATTCTATAACACCAGCGTGTTTGTGCGTATAATGTTTAACACGCGTTTTAATTATGCTTATTAACAATTAAAGGCAATACACGAATGTAGGTCAAGTCGGTTAAAAGGAATAAATCAAGCACTCAGTATGATCTCATGAATTACCATGGAGATTTTATGTGGCTCTTATAGGTTTGAAATAAGGTTGACTTTTGTCTGTGGATGGGTCAAGTTAGGTTAGCGATTGAGCTAGGCCAGTATCATTATATTTTATATTTGAGATCATTAAATCTTTACATTGTGAGAATACATGATTGATATAAGTAGGTGTTATTGATATCCTTATGAGGATTTGCCTCGTTAACAGAGCATTTAGATCTATGGATGATTGTAACTGGAGAAGTCAGCTAGAGTTTAATGACTGTACGTCTATCTTCAATATGTTGCCTTAAAAATTGAATATGTAGTTAATTGATAGCACGGTTGCCGCGGCTAAGCGTTTTCTGCGCACCGGGTCACTGGTTCCATCCCGCGCAGAACTAATATTTGTATGGTAAGAGTTGTTGTTCTAAGTCGGGGTGATTGTGCATGAGAGACATCGTTAAAACATTAAGTGATATCATAAATGCAAAATTGAATTATAGATACGATCGATCTATGTACTAAAAAGTGTTGCAACCTTGCCATAAAAATAAATATAGGATAGTTTCCGGGTAGATCAATCAGGGCCACATGCCACAGATAGAAAATGTGTGTGTTATGTACGCGCGTTAGACTTCTCGGGGGTAGAAACTAAAAACATATAATTATGCCTATACTATAAGTAAGAAAAACGATAAAATGATCGAAGAAAGATATGAACAAAGGCCTCCCCTTAAATTTTCACTATTTTGTCGTAATTTGGGGGGGGCGTTGCCAATACTCACCACGCTTGTCAGGCGGGGTGGTGAACGCAGTATGGCCGCTGTTCCGCAGAAGGGACACTGCTGCCCATCCCTCCGGTTTAGTATCCCTCAGTGGCCTTTCACGACATCCACGGGAGGAGATAGAGTAGTGCTATATTCTTAATCCAGACACCACACCACACGGACCGGAAAAAATCATACACGAATCAAAACGAAGTTGATAATGCAATAATTTTTTTATTGTTAGTTTGAGTCATATATATTTTAAATCAATTATTAGTCAGTAGAATAAATATGCACTTTATATTATCTTCGTCGGCCAACTTCATACTGCCAGAACTTATGACAGACAGTAAGCGCGCGCAACTCTCAATTTTACTCTCAATAAACGCGCCAAAAGAAATTTAGCTTCAAAAAGAAAGTAAAAGCGTTTATTTAACACAAACTGAGACGCAGTATAATGACATAGTATTGACCATAGTACAATGTGTCGTTTACCGTTAAATCAAATGATTGTCTAGCTCAGCCTGTGCCAGAATGTTGATGCCTACTGCACGCAGGCCTACCCATGGACAAAAGACTATGCCCTCGTGATCACCGCTGGTTGAAGTCTGTAGAACCATCAGTAGTCACCAGTCAACGAAGGGGTATTTCGAATTATTAAGTTGTGAATAATACAAAATGTTTTGTTTTAATAGCATTGATGTGGCAGATACCTACACCTACCTAAATAATTAAAATTACCGACTAAAATTTATTTAGTTTTATAGGTGTTTAGCTTATTATTGTAAATATCGTAAATGTTCACATCAGGTAAATCCCCTGACGTGTTAATCATTAAATTGTATGGAATCGTGACTAATTATAGAAGTGTTATATTATTACGGAACAAAAAGACATTTCTGTTTATATCAGGTTCTTTAGAGAAGATGACAGTGGCAAAGGCCAACTAATGGAATCATCAATGCATTGTAAGGAAATAACATTTTAGATCACGCGACTGTTCGATATCGTATCATCAACTTGTGTACAGTGCGGCCGCCTAGAGAATTCGTTCCTGACATCTGTTAATTGGTCTAGTTTATGTCATAGTAAAGATTTAAGTTAGTGCTAAACTATTTAATTTATTATGTGTTGACGTTAATGCATTAAAAACATACGATATAGAAAAGAGAAGAAAAGAAAAATCATTTATTTTTGCACCACTAACGACACACACAACTTAAATTAGCACAATATTTTTAAAATTCACAAAAGCGACCTAAGTTCCATAAACTGGCAACATAAAATTAGTTTTAGGTATATGGCCAAAGGACTCAGAATCCAGGCCAAAAACAATAAATCATTTTTTTTACATATAATTACAAAACAGAGAAACAACATTACCAGTTTATAGCTAAACTTTAAGATTATTTAATTATAAACTTTGTGCGTCGTGTCCGTGCAAAAAAAGGTTGTCACTCAGCAAAATATTGTGTCGTTGAATAAATCCATCGACAACAGCGCTGGTTTTCAGGGACAAATTTCACCTTTAATATAAAATTTCATCGGAGTCTATATGAGAACTCTACCATACAAGTCTACATGTTCGTGTGCGGCTTGCGGGGGGGATGTGGGCGGGGATATCTTGAGCACCCATACGTTATGATCTGACATTGAATGTTTGAAATCTGATAAAGTTTTTTTTAGGACTAGTTCGCGATTCTGTGATAAGGATTGTATAACTTGCGTCAAACTTATAGTTCCCACTGAAGTTGCTTGAGTCTGCGCAATGCGTGTTTTTTTTTGTCAGTGCGACGCTACGACGCTCCAGGGTACCTATTAATCAGTGTACGAAATAAATATGAGTACTTGCTCTATTATTGTTATTTTACTCCCTCATACAACCACTATGTGTTTAAACAAATAATAAAATAAACAAAATAATGTCTAAAAAAAAATTTGTTTAGCTGTTAAAAATCAACTATCAAAAACATTTATTAAGTCATCATATTAGCTTCAAAACGTCCATTGCGGAACAAAGGCCTCCCCATCGTTTTCCACAATTGTGTAATTGTTTTGCAGACGATTTGACCACGCTTAGCAGACGGGTGGGGTAGGCGCAGTATAGTTACTGACCATTTTTTTATTTATTTTTTATTGTTCCGGTGGAAATCCATCATATACTTCCTCCGCCCCGGGAAAGGACGGAGGGGTATGCTAGACTCCTACCGGCTAAAACCACCGGATTGGTCATCTTCGGCTCCGTAAGGAGGCTCTAGGAACTCAAAAGATCTCCATCTAGAGCCAACCCACAGAAGAGACGCTGCTCCCCATGCCTCTGGTTAAGAGCCCCTTAGTCGCCTTTTACGATATCCTGGGAGGAGATGGAGTGGTGCTATATTCTTAATCCGGACACTGCACGGAATGTTAATTAAGTACTAGATCACAATTAACATCACATAAACTCTTCAAGTATTTCGTATCGTCTAATAATATAATATCTTACCTAAGGTGTTCCGATCAATAATTTTTCCATAATTAATCCATAACCGAAGGCTCAGACGTATGCAACTCATGCTATGTTAATACTAGAATACCACTAACTAGATTGAATTATTTATTTTAAATACGAGTATGACCAATGGACTACGCCGTCAGTTTTCGAGGGGAAATTATTGATAATCTAGTCTATTTTCCGCACAGCTGTGGTATGAAGAATTTGGTTTGATTTTCAAGAGGAGTTTCAAAATATTCCCCAAGGTAGGGCGCAACTGAACGCGGTGATCATCAAGTGTCAAATCTATGCATACCTATTTAGTATGAAGTGTTTTGCAAATTACAGTGCCTTAAAATGGCTTCGAATGCAGATTTAGAGCAGCTTCTTGATTGTGACTTTTAAAATTTTATGAATATAAATAGAACGGAATTTATTCAGTTCGTACAAAATCAAAATAATTTATCCATATCAGTTTGCTAGCACCAGGAGTAAATAACACAAAGAAGATTATGTTCTTATTGGGCTCAGTGGAAATTCTTCATGAACTACCTCCGCTCCATGCCGGACTCCTACCGGCTAAAACCATTGGGGCGGTCATCTTCGGCACCTAAGGGTCCTCCAGGTCATTGTATGATCACACTAGAGCCGCCCATAGGTGCCACGCCTATAGGCACATCCCTGAAAGGGCGACTGTAAAGCGGTCACACCCCAGGGAATACAAAGTATCATTTTTTTTATTGGGCCCAGCGGAAATACATCTTGTACTTCCTCCGCCCGAGGGAAGGGCACCGAAGGCAGGCTCCAGGAACTCTCTCTCTATTACTGGCAGAGAGAGATCTTGTCCGATCTGGTCGACCAGGATCTGCCGCTCGGCAGCCCACGCAGAGCACTCCTCGAGCGTGTGCTGTGCGATAAACTGGTCGCTTCAACAGTACTTGCTACCTGATACTTACTAGTAGTTTCAATTACTGGCAAGTTACATAGAACTACTTTTTGTATAGGACAATATTATAATACTGTCATTCTAGACACATTGAGAACTTTAAAACAGGTATTAGGTTAGGAAATAACTCTCGTGGCATGTTTTATTGTTCATTCCACTTTGAATAATGTAATACTGTCAAAAATTTAATATATTATCTGGATCTGGATATTATCTGTGTTATGGCTTTTGTCCAAACGTGGTTACAAAAATGGAGAAACAAGTAATTAGTCGGTTTTGTACTCCAGTTATATTTAATCACAATCACTTTGGTAAAGGTCAAAATATGTAAATCAGATTAAATTTCTTGAATTGTTAATTTATTGGTCATAAAATTTAAGTGTATAACTGAATATTTTCTAAACAATTAATTTGTCTACATGGCCGCAAATTACACCGATACTCAATAAAAATAAAAACTGTTTGATATAATTATATCACACGACATCAATTGTGACGACAATATGTAAACAAAAAAATAATAATATGACACTCACTCGAAATATTATGCGGTGATTATATGGCGCAGAACTACAATCATAGACCAACCAACAAAAAACAAAATAAGTACCTACCCTCTGCCTAACTAACCTACTTTTCGTAACAATTCATAATTATAAAGCACACGATAAGTTTTTAATAAACGTTTTGAAAAAATGCTTAATTGGTGAAATCGACTAAAGTAACATGTTAACAATCAATTCTAACTAACTATTATGTTGAAAACTAATCGGACGGCTATAAAGAACTCGATAAAATTACAAAAGAAATCTATAAAATGATTAAAATTTCTAATCGTGCCAATTAGGTGAATTTATGGTTTCACTTATAACAACCGCGGCAGTTTACGGGTTACAAGTTTATAAGAGCACTCTGGAAGTGCGTGAGGAATTACGTTTTTGTAATTATTTTTACAATGTAACGTCATAAACGTGGAAGAAATTGCAGAGCTGAGACAAGACTGCGTCTCGATAAATGTTCAATGAACGTAAACAAACAATAACGATTGAAACTAATAGCGCGTTATTTGCACATGAAAGGCCCTATTTATGTTATTTTCTCATGAGCGTACTACCATCAGGTTGCACTTCTATTAGTTAGCACATTAAGGCTTAACGCGAACGGGTGACTTTTGTCACCGTGACAATTTCGTCACTCTTATCAAGTCCGTGGGTATGTATGGAGGTGCGCCCACGTTATGTCGTGACTTGACGTGACATTTCCATACATCCATAGAGTGACGAAATTGTCACGGTGACGAAATTGTCACGGTGACTAAAGTCACCCGTGCGCGCTAGCTCTAACAGCCCTAAAAATGTAGATTGTTTTATTTGTTATACCTTAGTATATGGTTAGTATTAAGTTAATAAAACGATTCCCTAACAAATAGTTTTACTGTTCATAAATAATGGATTTATTAAATTATTTATACATTCTTAAACGTGAGTAAAACATTTTAAAATATTCTAATAATAAGAACTAATCGGGAAAGATGAAGCTTTAATTATTGCTTGCAAAATGGCGTTTAGTAAAAAATAATTCGAATTTGAATTCGTAATTCTATACGATTCGAATTTAGAATTAGCGAGTGCAACGCGACCGTGCGCACATAAGTGTCCCCACACACGTACCCACACAAAGCGCCGTACACACCCCAATGCTCATAATTTGCTGACAAGAAAACAAAAAAGGAAAAAAGCTCGGCACCCGTTCTAATTAGGTCGTCGAGTGAGAACAGGGCGTTCGTCAGCACAATAATAATTAACACTGGCTGTAATGAAGCGTACCATAAAAACTAATTGGAGACCCTACGATGGTTCTGTCGCGAGGGTGAGAGAGAACCTATTCACTATGATTTTCGATAGGTTCTACTTTAGTTGGTATCGCTCTATTCATTCTTAGCACGAAAATATAATCATAATCAAATCCAACGATAATTTATTATCTACATCATACCTACAAAGTACTTTTAATCAACTTGAATCAAATCAATTAATAACTTGGTTGACAAAGTAACTTTAATTAGAATCTTCATAATGTATTTTGCATAAATTATTAAGTGCTAATTGTTACTTACATAAAGAACAATAATAATTATTCAAAAATGCATTAACAAAATGTAAATGACAACAAAATAATGATGAGAACGTAATCATTACTAGCAATACCTAACCATTCCATTTTTAAATCCTCACTGTATTCAAAAACATTAAATTAGCGCTTAGTCACGATGAAAAAAAACATCAGCATGTAATCGATCAAAGCTAATGCAGTAAACATTCAGCCAACGAGTATTTTAAATCGAAAAGCTGACGCGAACTGCCGTCTATCAGCTAGTTGAAAAGGGAAATCAGTCAATAATGCACTAATTTCCCCTCCTTAATGGCGTAGTCCGGCCCTCTACTCAGACACTATTACGACACAGCAAGTTAGTGTTTAATGTAATAACTTGGTACACACTCGGAACGTTTTCATGTAAAGACTTTAAAGTTTTACGACTTTCAAGGCTCGTTACGGATTCTTCTTTTTGACAGTACATACTTCTGTAGATAATTATTTTAAGTGATAATTTGCTGTAAGCGATGGCAGATATTTTTTATAAGAAGAATGTTATTTTCTTATAATTTTAAACGCATAATATTTATTTTTGTATTAGCCTGGTTCGATTTGTGATTAAATATAATTACGTAGCTAGCAGTAATAAATATCCGCCTATTTATTTTAATTAAAAAATATAGCTCTATCGTACTTCCGCAAGCTAGCATTCGAATCGATAGATACCCATACCATATAATGCGCAATTAATGAGTTTAGTTTTTGACGACTACACCCTATAGTAACCGATAACTTATTAGACTTACTTATTCTACAATTCTATTGTTTCGTTCTGTCATTCCTTGGTACATATTAATTAGACTTAAAATTACAGGTCTTCAACCCTAACAAATAAGTCACAACAAAAGACAATTTAAATGACAGGGAAATTGTTACGCATCGCATAAGCAAATAGTGATGTGCAATAGATACTTTAAAAAGTAATTCGACTTGTCAAAGTAGGTATCTATCTATGGTCATTTTTCATTTGTCTTTAGCGGACATATCTGTATACATATCACATTATTGAACAAGCTGTCAAAACGTCTTACGTTGTGCGATACGCCATAATTACAGCTTTACGATAAATACTCAGCTAATAGCAGGAATAGGGGAGAAAGTTGAATAGGGAAATTGCTAATGACACTGCTGGTAAAATCGGGATTCGTGCTTGTCTAGAATTAGTAATTACTATGAGTGATCAGTATCAATTGAAGCGTTATTGATAATGTTCTATTGTAATTTAATACAATAGAACATTATCAAGCAAGCAAATAATTGATTTGCATCTGCCAGCATTAAAATTTTTGAGAAAACAAGAAAAGCAGTGATCGAGTTTTATCTTTTGAGAATTGGGCGTCTTTTTTGTGTACCAACTGGCCCCCAAAGTTTTTCAAAACATACATGCTACAGGATTCAAATACGGTCCATGAGGCACCCTGTTTTACAGTAAAAAGTAAACTTCTCTTGACGAGAAATATACCTATACCTGGGTATCTATTCATATAAATTAAATTGAAGTGTCTGTTTGTAATGTCTAAATAACAGTTTTTTACTAAATCCATATGAAAGTATATACAGTACACACAACAAAAAATCAATTTTTAATTTTTTTGTCTGTCTGTCTGTTTGTTCTCGCCGAATTATTCTCCGAGACTTTCACTGGCAGATAGCTGATGTTATAAGGAATAACTAAGGCTACTTTTATTTTAGAAAAATAATTAGGGTACCGCGCAATAAAATTAAAATCCAAAATATTCAATCTATATACTCTATGTCAAGTGACTATGCCGAAGTACTCTAAATAAATTGTACATAATCCAATTTCTTTTCAATTATACGGCGAGTGAAACCGCGGATCATAGCTAGTATATCAATATGAGAGTATACATAAAAGTCTATAGTATGTCCGTGAACACCGACTTTTCTTCACAACTATCCACGGACCTCCACTCGCGGTTATAGTGGTTGATAGTCAAAGTCAAATTGTTTTTATTCATGTAGACCATTTCCTGGCACTTACGAATAGTCAGAATTTAAATAGTTGCACGGTTCCAAGTCGTTGATCCTATGGAGAAGTACCGGCAAGAAACTCCATGGATATACTCTTTTGAAATAATATTTGAAAGTATTACAGTCGTCAATATAATCGTAAAAACTATGTGAGGATAATGCATGCCAATGTGTGGGATAAATACACACATATTTATGCACAATGATAATCAATTGCGTTACAAATAGATTACTGTAACAGTTATAATAAAAGATAATAAAAGAGTTTGGCAGCGGTGTCTGTGTGTTGACAATAAAAGAGTTTGGTAGCAGTATCTGTTAGTGTGAGTGGGTGGTAAAAATCTCGTTGGTTTTTCATACGAAGTCTGAAATGTTTAAGGATGTTTAGAATAGACTCATTAACTATGCAGTGAAGTGGTGGATGACATAGATATAGAAAATGACGGAATGTTCTAGAAATATTTAGAACTTTAGAGAAACTTGTCGAATTTTCCAGAAGAACCAAAGTTTGTTTTGTTAAAAGATTTTTGTTACAAAAATCATTGGATGGCAACGTTCGGAACTCTTGGTTCATCTTACCAAAGCAAAGGCGGGTAAAACAGCTAGTATATGTGATATTACAATTAGTTCACAATAAGTGCAGCCATGATAATTACCCCTCAGTATAAAATTTTACTTATCACATTCTAATCGCGGTGTTTTAGGCGCCTTACATACAGCGGACTAATACCTACATAAGTGGAAAGCCCAATTATTTCCCCATTAGAACTTTTACTCGAAAGAAATTGCCTATTTGGATTATTAAAAAGTAAGGTTCGGTAACGATACTGAATTTTGTAGCGGTTATTTCAACTGCAATACTTAGTTATCTTACCAATTGATATTTTAGTTTTAATATACTAGGTTAGAAAAACTTTGACTCTTCAACGTTCATACATTCAATAAGCTATCAAAGTACCTACTTATGTTGATAATAATAAGAGACCGGATTATATGCAAATTAAATTAGTACCTACAATAGTTCGAAATATGCAACAAAATCGCAGAAATGTGCCAAAATATGCAAAATCAAATTTAAACAAAAACTCTCACAAATAAATGCTTTCTTAAATAAAAATATTTGCAAACATTAATTTAAAACAAATTACTCTATTCACTACATTTTCAACGAGATATCTTCAGTTTTGTTCTTCATAACTTTAATAACAAGTACTTTTCCAAATGTTCAATAACAAGATTACTCCGATTATTATACTACAAAAATAACAAAATGTACCTGCTGTATTAAATCATGTATGTATATTTTCGAATTTTATAGTAATATGTACGATCAATATAGATTATACGTAAAGTATGCAATACCCTGAAAAAATTGCCTAAATATCCAAACGCATACAAATACATATGAAAATGGATATAATCTGGTCTTTAGTAATGAGCTATCCATATTAATAATACATTAACGGACCCACTGCTCGGGAAAGGCCTCTTCTCATACAGAGAAGAACCGAGCATGGATCACCACGCTTGCTCATGGCGTGTCGGTGATTTTAGACCGTTGGATCCAAGATTTGTCACGATATTTTCCTTCACCGTTAATTAAAATCAGTGACGAGAAAATAACTTAGGAACATGGAAATAGTCACACAGGTACGTTATTTTTGTTTTTGTTACAACTGAACAAAGTCCACTGCTGGACACAGGCCTCCCCAAAGATCGCCTCAGTGACCGGTCTGGGTGTGTTGCTGCTCATTGAGGGATTTGCCAAAATCGCTACGCTTGGCAGGCGGGTTGGCGATAGCGGTTGAGTTGTAAATGTACTGGAAGGACTTTGTTGTATTGTATTGTTCCTAAATCCCTTGATTTGGTTCTTAAATGACGTGTGGTACCGGCTAACCGCCGGCATCCCGTAGGTGTCGTAAAAGTAAAAGGCGACTATGGGATTAGCTGGAGGATGGGCGGCGGCGTCCTTCGAGTATATTAACAACTCAACTGCGGTCGCCAAGCGTGGCGATTATGGCAAAACCCCCCAATGAGCACACAACACACCCAGACCGGTCGTTGTGGTGATCTTTGCTGGAGGCTTGTGATCAGCACTTGCCTTCATTCAGCGGAAATGATGACTATAATACCACTCAATTTGTATAAAGAACAGTCCAGTCTCACGTTCAGATACCCCAATGACATTCCCTGTAATATTCCTAACATTATGCGTCACTATCAAAACATATAGAAAGAAACACAAGCGCCAATTAAAGCCTCAGTTCGCAATTAAAATAATGGGTGTCACACCTATAAGACAATTAGTACGTAGGAAATAAATTCTATGTTTTGGCCGCAGTACGCCGTGCTTAATTAGGGCTAATCAAAAAAACTTAATACACCATAATGGCACGTAATAGCTGTTTTAACGTGGTCTCCTGATACGTTGATAATTATTATGTATGCTTATTATACAAGGTTTGTTGTGTCATGGTACTTTCTTTGCTCACATCGTTAAGCTAAGGTAAGTTACGTTGTTTTTCGTTTAGTTTGAACTGGTAAAATAAATACAGCGACGATTAAGACGCAATATGGCAGTAAGTTAGCCCGTTAATTTTTTTTAATGACTATGCCATGTATTTGACACGCACTGCACTGTCTTTTCATATTTTGTTTGTATGTAAAGAAAAATCTGGCCACATTTTTATAGATAATTCTGGACAAACTAGCACACGGGTCATATAAAAGTAAGCAAGCACCACCACCCATGTAATCCGCGACACCAGAGGGGTCGCTGGTGCTGCGCCGACCTTTATACAGAGGCGTGCAGTAGTTTTTTGAAAGTCCCCATATCATATGTGATCTGAAAAACCGCTGAGGGAGCTGGTTCTACATTTTCGTACGGGGCAAAAAATTATGAATAACTCGTAAAGTGCTAGACCGCCAGCCATCAAAGTGGGGAGTATGTAATTTTGACTTGATACCTACCTCAAGTGCGATTGTGGAAAGCAGATTTTCTCTTCCCAAGTATATATTAAAAGCAAGTAAAGGTTAACCGGCAACAGCCTGAAACTGCTAATCGAGAGGTCAATTGAACTCTACCTATTACACAAGTGCTGTGAAACCACTCCTTTTTTTTAACATGGTCAGATCCTCTTGGACTTCTTCCGCCTTGGGAAGGGCGGATGGGCATGCCGGGCTCAAACCGACTAAAACCCCAAGGTGTCCTTCTTCTTACCTCGAGCTGGGGGTGAGCTACGTACGCTTACGGTACGTTTTATCTACATTAGACCGCGTCCCTGGCAGGTGGACCCACTCCTAGCAAAAAATATTTAGGTTAGTCGTTAAAGAGGTTAACACGAGTAATGTTATTGCAAGACAGCAACAACGATAAAAACTAAGGTTATGTCATGTTGTTTTATTCGACTCTTCATCCCTGTTAGCTACCATCGCAGCAGGATACACAAGTTGCTTGCTGTGCCCACCTGCCGAACTGAAGCCCGTCCCTGTCTTGTTATATTCCATAATGTATTTTCCATTCCATTTCAAAACAATGTGCAAAATATTCCAAAAAAAGCCACCTACGCTTTCCGCACTGAAAGATCTCCTAGATTCCTATATAATATAGGTACAAATATGTTTGAGGGGATGGACGAATCATCATTTCGGCCGAATGAAGTCCAGTGCTGGACACAGGCCTCCCCCAAAGATGTCCACAGCGACCGATATGGATGTGTTGTGGGCTCATTGGGGGGTTTTGCCATAATCGCTACGCTTGGCAAACGGGTTGGCGATCGCAGTTGGAGTTGTTAATGTACACGGAGGACGCTGCTGCCCATCCTCCAGCTAATCCCTTAGTCGACTTTTACGACACCCATGGGAGGAGATGGGGTGGTGGCATTCTGAGCCGGCACCACACGGACGAATATATTGTCCGAATGTTTGTGGTTGTGTGAGAGAGATGTATGACTGATTATATACGCTGTTAATTGTGTTTGTAAACTAAATTGCGATTGAATTTATTTTAGACTAGCTGGGACCCGCGGTTTCACCTGCGTTTCATTTAAAATACATTTAGAGTACTTCGACATAGGCACTTGACATAGAATATATATATATTGAATTTCAAGGGTTTTATTTTTAAAAGTAGCCTAAGTTATTCGTTGTAACATCACCTATCTGCCAGTGAAAGTCCCGTCAAAATCGGTCCAGTCGTTTCGGAGATTACCCGGAGATTACAAACAGACAGACAGACAGACAGACAAACAAAATTAAAATGCATTTTTTGTTATATGTTCCGGATAAACTTTCACATGCATTTAGTAAAAAGCTGTTATTTTGACATTACAAACAGACACTTCAATTTTATTTATTTGTAAAGAGTATAGATATAATAAATTGGAGTTTATTTGTATGCAATTCTTGATTATTACCTTGACACTATGAAGAAATTAGTGGGAAAGAGGAAGCTTAAGGGAATTAACGACAAAAAAATTGTAAACATGAAATTTCTTTGAAGTTTTAACGTACCTAATTCAAATATTAAAAACGGGAGAATAATAAATAAAACTAATAAATAAAAATATGTGGTATTTCAATTTGAAAGAAAAGGAAACAACGCGTCTCATTGGCTGGGCAGCTCGTATTGTGAGTGAGCGAGGCAGAGTATTACAGCATAGGTATTATACCTTTTCTATTCGTGTGGTTTCCGGATTAAGAATATAGCACCACTCCATCTTCTCCCGTGGATGTCGTAAAAGGCGACTAAGGGAATCTAAACCAGAGGGATGGGGTGCAGCGTCCTTTCTGTGAAGCGGTAGCCATGCTGCGCTCACCAACCCGCCTGCCAAGCGTGGTGAGTATTGGCAAGTGCCCCCCAAAATAATAACGCAGTTGTGGAATCTGTGGGGGAGGCCTTTGTTCAGCAGTGGACGTATAAATTGCCGATATGAATCTCTAGAAGCTATATTATCTATATTTCCTATCTTTTCTATACTTTCTGTTTGTTTTATCTTTTCTTTATTATATCGGCCATACACCACACGGATCTTTACTAGTTCAAAAAGACTAAATGTTTTGATTTCCACGTAGGTATTAATATAATCATTAGGTATATATATATTGGTCAGTGGCTGTTCTAGTCAAAAAAAACGGCCAGTAGCATTCTATATAGCATTTATAGCTAGTGCAGCGATCACCTAAATCTAAAATACACATACGTGTTTACATTCCCATAAAAATAGTGTGTGCTCACATTATTAAAATATTTAAAGTAACTACACGATAATAACGCCGTAACTTAGTTCGTGTAAACAACGCTGTATTACTTACTTATATCTTTTTTTAACACAAACGCTCGAGTAATAATTGAGTAAAAGAATTGTTGCCAAGTTTATTATTCGCCGTGTTTAAGTAGTGATTTTAATCTTGCCACCCTTGCTGAAGTTTCCTTTTTCCAACTATTGTCTACTTCCTTGTAAAAATCATGTCTTATACTAATAGATCCGAAAAAAATACCCTTTTATTTAAATACACATATTTCTGACCTTCTTCGGTATATAGCGTGTTGTATTTACCAATATAGTACTTTCTTCTTATTGTGTATATTTCATATATTTATTATATTTATGAACGATATCCTATATTCTTATGGTTTTTTTTTTAAACGTTTCCCCACACTAGGATTTCTCCTGTGTCGTGGGTGCGTTTACAAACACAAATTCCACACACAATACACCCAGACCCGGAACAACTACCTGCAAATCGTACAAATATTTGTTCACTGCTGGACACAGCCTCCCCCAAAGATCACCACAATGACCGATATGGGTATGTTGTGTGCTCATTGGGGGGTCTTGCCATAATCGCCACGCTTGGCACACGGGTTGGCGATCGCAGTTGAATTATTAATGTACTCGAAGGACGCTGCTGCCCATCCTCCGGTTAATCCCTTAGTCGACTTTTACGACACCCATGGGATGAAATGGGGTAGTGGCATTCTGAGCCGGCACCACACGGCAGTATTATAGGTATACGGTTGTATATATGTCCATATTATTTAAGTAATTTATGGAATAAGTATATACCTATTCGTATTAATATAATTGTCTAGATACGCTATTTGATTATATTAACCTTTGTCTTTTTTAATCGTTTTCTTTTCTATCCAAAGGTTGTCTGTAAAAATCGTTAATAGCGATAACCGCCGCCGCCGAATTACTGTTAATAGAATTTATTCCTAGTAGTTGTTTTTAAAATGGTTTACAATGGAACATTAAAATAAACATAAATAATAAGCACACTAACACTAATTAGTTTACACTGCAATCGACGCGATCAAACTCGACTAAAAAGAGATGCACTTAATTATATCGCGGTCTTGCTCTTTCATTGAACATCAAAGTTCATTGCACACCCTCTGAGCTTAAAAAAGAGTTTAATTTGCTTACCAACGACTTGCTATATCGTATAACTAGACTGGCAATTACGGCTAATGATAATAGCCTTTATTACTTATGTCCATTAAGTTAGGTTGGTGTATTGTGAACATTACTGACTACTTGCTTCAAAAGACTTTGTGTTTGTTAAGTTTCATCATTTTATTTTTATTTTGCGCTAGCTTTGCGGTAGGTAACTATTGTTTAGCTAGGCAGTGTTTATACTCACTGATCGGTGAGGTTAAGCAACGCTCGGCGCGGTCAGTCTGTGGACTGGTGACCGCATAGTGATATTTTAGCTGAGCGTCTCCATGCTTCTAAGGGCATCGTCGGTCTCGGTTGTTGTATTTAGACAGCAGTCCTTAAGCCAAGAGTTTTTCAAGCCACTCAAAGGCCTCCACCTTTGAGTGGCTTGAAAAACTCTGACACGAGGTTGGCCACGAAACGTACGATACTAAGAAGAACAAGCCAATGTAAATATGAAACCAACTGCACATTTTAATAAGACCGCTATCCGTTTACCGTGTTTACAATCGTCCCATTTGTTTACTCCAAATGACAGACATTAATGTCTTAGGTTTTCGCGATTCTTAGACATTATAATAAAACAATTTAAACGGATTCTATCTCGTATATTTAAGATTTTTGTTTTTCCTAACATTTCGAATACTTTGCAGCATTCGTGGTTGCAGGATGACTAAGGTGACAGGCATCGTTACAGATTTTTAAAAGTTATTTTATTTTATCTTATAACTGAACATTATAAATATTTAATGATTACGCGTAAGACGTATTTCCGAACCGCACAACGTTGCAGCGTGCAGTATGAGACATTACAGTCAATAACTCTGAACAAACCTAGAGTAACAAATTAGTCCGGGTGGCAAGGGGGTTCAACATTCGACGCTATTTACCATACGCGGTCCTTTTTTTTTTTTTTGTTGGGCTTCTCGCATACATTGCTGGGAAATGTGGTTGCTTAACCGGTCATATGCTGGCGAAGCCAAAAGATGCCTCCAGCCAGGCTTAAATTAAATATTAAAAACTAAGCAACTTTCGCTAAGGGCGCCCCCTGCGGGACACGGACCTCGGCTTAGGGCGTTGCTGTGGATATCAAGCTATTGTTTTGGGGACAGCTGGATCGGTATTATTGAAATTGTATTAGGGGACATTTAAAGCTACAGGCTCGGCACGGGCCGGCGCGAGCAAGAGACGGGAGGGAGAAGTGCTAACTTGAACGGGAAGGTGACGCAGCGATAGGCCTCCGCGACGTCGGTGAGGCGGGCATCCTCGGCGGCGAGGGCGGTACAACGGTCGGGTGTTTAGTGAACGAGACAACGCGAGTCTCTTCATGTGATCTAACGTGATTTCATCGTCTGGATCGACCAGAACGTGCCTCGGGCGACGTACTCTACTGATACGGGAGGGTTCGTAGTCGGCGGCTGATACCACAAGGGGATTTGGGTGGGACAGGGCAGAATCGAGATAGCGTTTAGACGCTTGTTTCATAAATTGCCTGATGGTCGGCAAGTTAAAGTCGAAATGGAGTTGGTCGTTTCGCTCGTGTACAGAGGCGCTCCGGTGGCCTTGCGCATGAAACGGGTTTGGAGGGTTTCGAATCTACGGAGTGGGCTTGATTCAGCGTGTGCGAACACTGGGCTGGCATAGGTCATGATGGGTCGAATGCATGTGGTGTAAATTCTCACCTTATTTCTAAGGGATAATTTACTACGAGCGTTCAGAATATAGTGAAGGCGACCGAGTGCCGTGTGGTGCCGGCTCAGAATACCACCACCCCATCTCCTCCCATGGGTGTCGTAAATGTCGACTAAGGGATAAGCTGGAGGATGGGCAGCGTCCTTTGATTTCATTAACAACTCAACTGCGATCGCCAACCCGTCTGCCAAGCGTGGCGATTATGGCAAAACCCCCCAATGAGCCTACAACACACACCCATATCGGTCGTTTTCGTGATCTTTGGGGGAGGCTTGTGTCCAGCAGTGGACTTCATTCGGCCGAAAATGACCGAGCACAAAGGCAGCGCGGGCACGCACCATCTTTGTGTGAGGAATGAAGGTCAGTTTTTTGTCTAGGGTGACTCCAAGATACTTGGCGTGCGGTTCCCAAGGAACAGATTGGCCCAGCATCGAGATCTCCCTGAAGTGTGGGTGGTCGTCGCCTAATTTGCAAAATAGGACGGCTTTACTTTTGATAGGGTTAACTTCGATCCGCCATTTCCTAAACCATTTACCGTAGGCGTTGGCTGTGGTTTGGAGGATCTTAGTTATACTATCGGAAAAGTAACCAGAGTAGAAAATGGCCGTGTCGTCGGCGAAGAGTGCTAATTGGGTCGTATTAGCAGGTCTTTTGGGGAGGTCACTGGTGTACAGTGTGAACAGCAGTGGGGCTAGCACGGATCCTTGTGGGACTCCGGCTCTAATGGGGTGGAGGGAAGAGAGAGCGCCCGTGATTCAATATCGGAAACTGCGATTTGACAAGAAGTCTCGTATGATGAGAACGAGACGGTCAGGCACTCCGAGTTGATACAACTTATCATACGCGGACCAAATATTTTCGTGGTTTTATTTTGTCCTATTTTTACGCCATTTTCTGTAGCCCCACCGGGCGACCGACCCACGGGTAGATGCTTCATTTTTTTAAATCAGTAAATTACATATTTGAAAGTAACTACGGCACTGACTGTATGAATATAGCACCACAATATCTCTTCCTATGGATGCTGTAAAGGGCAACTAAGGGACTCTAAATTAAAGGGATGGGCAGCAGCGTCCACTCTGTGGAACAGTACTTATACTGGGTTCACCAACCTGCCCGCCAAGTGTGGTGGTGGCAAACAACACAATTGGCCCAGTGAAAATTTTTCATGAACTTCCTTCGCCCCGGGGAAGGGCGAAGGGGTATGCCGGACTCCTACCGGCTAAAACCACTGGAGCCATCATCTTCAGCACCTAAGGGAGGCTCCAGGTCCTCGTATGATCACACTAGAGCCACCCACTGTTGCCACGCCTATAGGCACATCTCGGAGAGGGTGACTGTAAAGCAGTTACCCCCCACGTGTCCCACGGCAACGCGTGACCACATGCGTGCTACCTTAATGGGTTTACGCGAATATCGATAAAATCGAACCGCATTAGTTTTCAAAATATAAATGCAATTGTAGATAACATTCAAAACCAATTAATTATATTTAAAGGAAAATGTATAACAAGATCAACTAACGCAATTCCAATGAACAACTTGTATGTATTCAAAGTCAAAGTCAAAAGTTTTTATTAATCTAAACCATTTGCTGGCACTTACGAATAGTCTGAATTTAAATAGTTGCACAGTTACAAGTCGTTGGTCCTATGGAGAAGAACTGGCAACAATCTCTATGGATATATTATTTTAAAATATATGATGTATTACAGTCTTATTACTTAACACAGTATAATCGTAAAAAAAGCTATGTGAGGATAATGCATGCCAATGTGTGAGATAAATACCACATATTTATGCACAATGATATTAATTGCCTTACAATAAGAATGCTGTAGCAGTCAAGAGCTGACCAGTCCCGACAGAGGGCACCCGTTCACGGGCATAACGCATGCATCAGCTCAACCATGATGCAGAAAATTTAACCACCCTACACACAACGCTACCCTCAACAAGAAATTTTAGCGAGCATGACAGTAATAATTATTATTTTTAATAATAATTATTAATTGCATTCGACTATTTAAAACATGCACTCCTGTAATTTCTTTTGTTTCAACATTACAAAGGCATCATAATTACGAACGTGCTTTAATTGCGTCGTCAATCAGAATTTTAAGAGAACACAACAATAGTAAAATGTAAAATTTAAATTTAGATGGTTATGACTGTCGGAACAATCGAGTGCTAGTCGAGTGCTCACGCGCCGCACCGTGGGGGTTGATTCAATATCGGTGTCCCTGTGACGTCACTTAAGTGTTGTAAATCTGAGGGTTACCGAGTATTGTGTGAAAGAATAAACACTGGGCATAATCGACTGTCAATAATTTGTTTCATCACAACCAACTGATTTTGGACTGTACTTGACGCCATTGCGCTATCGTTACATGGTTGATGTCTCACCCTTACGTATGAAGCTTTTTGCTTCCACGTTTTTCGTGCGTACTGCTAAGCAGTGGAACGCATTGCCATGTTACCCAACCGTTATGACCTGGGGATCTTCATGTCACGAGTGACCTGAGGGCCAATTCTCGTAATTATTTGACACTATGACTGAAACTTGACCGAACTGAGATTAAATTATGAATTGACCGAAAAAATGGTATTCTGCTACTCTTAAAGTTTAGTCGTATTTCAGTATAATCTCGGTCTAGTCTCATTTCGATAACAATTTTGACGTTTATTTAATGAAAATTTTGTACATGTGACAGTTCGAAATGTTAGCAGAATACCGTTTTGAATTCGATCAACTTTCGATTCATTTTCGATCTCATCACAGTGTAAGTTCACGTTTGACGTTGTTTGTTAGTTTAGGAGAATTTGAGACATTTTTGACACTGAGACTAGATCGGAATTATATTTTGAACATTTTTAAATTACGAGAATTGGCTCTCAGGTTTCGTCTAGGCAGTGCACGCTTGCCTCGTCGACCGCATCGTTGCCTAAAATCAGGTGAGGTAGTGGCCAAACGCTAGCCTACACAAAATATATCAAAAAACTTCATAGGTTTAAACGCCATTAGTGTCGAATTTTCCATTGTCTGTTGTTATCATTTCATCACTTTTATGTATAAGTTGATAGATCTTTTACTGCAAATGGCTAGCTAGGTAGGTACAACCCCAGTGACAGATATTCACCGCGAAGTAGTGTTTAAACTTTAGACATTACTGTAATCCGGTTAGGAGGGCACTGTAGCTGGTGAAATTACTGGGCATAGTAGACAAAATAAACGATAACTCGAGATGACGAGGTCAGCGAGGACTGTAGTGGCACGCAGATCAAGTCCTGGGGTCGTACTATGAACTTTTAAAAAACCAGTTCGGTTTACGGGCTCAAACTGACAGCTTTTATTTCGTATTATGACATCCATAATTCTGACTGACTTTACGCTGGATAATTTGTCTATGGCTGGCTTGTAATTTTATATTGTACCGTTCAGTAATATGACTAAATACTTATCGACCAGTTAGGGTTTTATTTTTATTACATAGAGTATGCAAAAAATAATATATCGTTATTTATCCTGGGTAGCATAACAATTGTTCTAGGCAGGCATGACGTTTAGGCGAATGACTTGCTCCACACCACGATGTATATAAAAAAGTTCTAAAGAACTTCAGTAGGAACAAATCACAACAATCTATTGATCCCTTAGCCTATTTAAGAATATACCCCCAACATTTCACTACGCGGCTATAATTCTAAACATTATGGAAATTTCAACGCCCAAAAAATAAAACTAATTGAATTCATGAAATAAATTTCACATTACATACACACAATTGTACCGGATACGCTGATAGCTCTAAATATATCAATCTAGATAACATCGACTATACTAATCGACTTTGATAATAACATCACTTAGCCGAAAACTCAAAAAGGTACGTATGGACTAGGCAGAACGGTTTCGATCGTTCATCACATCTGTAATCCAGTTACAGAGCGATAAATGAAAGGTAATTGAAAGGAAATTACGCAATAAATGGAAGGTTATTATTGAATTTAATGTTAAATTAATCGTGAGCCCCCCTCCTAACCATCTGTCGTGTGTACCCCCCACTGAACAACCGTTTTATATTTTCGAGATGTACTCTCGATGTTACAATGAATTTGATTATTTTGTTATTGAGTGCTTTTATGTTTAATATAATGGTTTCGAGTGTTATGAAAGATTGTTAGGGATTAATTTGCCCATTATGCGATAAATTAATAAGTCACAATGCCCGGTATTCCTCTTTTTTCTACCTACGTACAAGGTAGGTTTTTTTTAAAGCAATTGATGATTCTTCGAAGAGATCCCATTTTACATTTTAGCCCTATCGGTAGTGCCGTGATGTACTCTAACGTATTGTTAGGTACTACATTATTATTCGTGTCAATTTAGCTTGAGTCGTTGTCACCAACAAACCCCTTATTGATTCTTAATAGATTTTTTAACGTTGTGAAGAATATAAATCTTTGTTATCTCTTCACATACAAATTTCTTCTAACTAAATTTCGATAATCGATACGTTAGGAAGTTCGGTAATCTAAGCATAATAATCGCCAAAAGTATAACAAACTTATTACTTTATTAAATAAGTTACCTAAAGTAGGGAGAGCATATGGCATCGGTCACTAAGCAAGCTAACAGCCATAAGGCTACCACGTTAGGAAAGCCTTTGTGGTCTTGACACCGAAAATGATGCTTCAGATCCATAAAACGTTAATAGAATGTTTACGTCAGTCTACTTTGTTAAGGATATTAAACTCCTGGAAAAGTTCCGGCGCAGCTTCACTAAAACACAACGATTACTAAAACGACGACCGTATGAGGAACGCTTGAAAGTATTGAAGCTCACAACTTTAAAGGATCGGCGGGGACCGTAGAGACCTAATTGAGACATACAAGATCTTTAATGGGCATTGCGATCTTCAGAATTACGCTAACATACTTACTCGTAACGACAACGTCCATCTTAGAGGCCACCACCTTAAGCTGTGTACCAGCTTTTCAAACAACAACCGTCACAAACACTTCCTTAGCAACCGGATTCAGAGCATGGAATAAACTCACAGAAGACACAGACTCAAACCAAAACATGAACCAGTTCAAAAAGCGTCTTGACAAATATATTCTCAACTGCAAAGAATAGAATCTAGTGGCGAATAGCAGGATACACGCACCTATCAGTGGTTTCAACTGCCTGCCTGATAATTTATAATAATAATTATTATTATTTATAAGAAGTCTAAAAAGTGCGGCACCAAAAACAAGCAAAGCATTTGACTAAATTATAACATAAACAATGTACAGTAGTCGAGTCAAGTCCAGTATTCGACACTGGACACCGTGTATTGGGCAGCTCGCGACACAAGAGAACGCGTCTGCATAATACATCGCTGTACGCTGTTGCTGTACGTTGGGCTTTAATTATATATCTGCTACAATTTCGCCTTTTTTCGAGTATTTTTCACATTTTCTCCCCCATACACCCCAGTTCACCCACTGCCGAACGGTCGCGGAAAAAACGGGTCATGCATGTGTGTGTTCCGTGACAGCGTATTGTTGCACTACAAACGACGCACAGACACACCGACAAAAGAAACTACAAACTCGCCACAATAAACAAGACAATTAACATTTCCCAAGTTATGAATAGAACAGTTGTCCTAATAAAAAAAACACTTTTAATTTTAATGCAATTAAGCTTGTAGAACACGGGCAGGAGAGGCCGATAAGCCGCGCTCAACTTTTCCTGTAACAGGCTGTTATTTCACGATTTAAAATCGGTTCTCAACCCGTTAATGACGCGAGGTACAAGTGCAGATCGGCGGCTCCGTTCGGCCGCGGACCAATCTATTTAATAACCCCCGCCGGTGACACCCCACCCGGTGGCCATCGCCAATTTTCGCCCCCTCGTCTCTCTCTGACCCCCTAGCACCCGCTCTGAAAAAAATCCGGAGCGTTTTAAAATTAATGAGTAAAAATCTACACACACACCCGAGCGGACAATGCGACGCGTGTGTGTGCCCTCGCCCGATAATGACCACGCTTTGCCGCCCAAATGAGAACGCCATACAATCACATGTTTCTTCCGCTGATAGAGGGTCGCGGCTCGCGTTTCCACGTTTGAACACATTTTCACACACCAGAGCTGACTTAAAAACCTTCAGCGCGAACGGTCACCCGTTTCAGACGAAATCCGTAATCGCCTAGCCTTTTCCATTAGGACCAACTATCCGAGAAAAAAATGGAGTACAAATTGAAATTTCGCCGGTTCGGGCGCTAATTCAGAGCGAAACGGCGCCGCGACGCGAAACGAACGCAGTTAGATAACATTTGTAGAGGCGAGGGGGGACGGGTGTCACCCCTACGCAACGCCGTTTTTATTTTGGCCGGCCCTTGCCCCCTTACCCCCTTCGTTCGTCCAACTTCATCTGAATAATTACTGATTTTTTCCGTGTACCGCTGATTATTCCGAATGTTACTTGTTGATGATAATTTTTTTTCAACTTTTTTCATTAGTCAGCGCCCGGTGGAGTTTTGATTGTGCTTTTAAGCTTTTTGTATTCAATTTGTTACCAATGTTTATTTGTTCCAATATAGAATGTATGAAATAAATTACGTTTAGTCTGTCCAATTCGAAATAAATGTACCATGTTTAGAGTTTGAAGCTCCTAGAAGACACGTCAATAAGATTAAAAATATAAACAATTGGGTATGCCTCATGGTTTTAGAGGACTTAAGATGACATCAGTTTTTAATTTCAGACTTGAAAGACAAAACACATTATTCCATTGGAAGAAAGCACATTCAGCGACACATAAAAAAACTTAACAAATTTTCCTTCTAAAGTACAGAATTGTTCTGCATGTTTTCAAATACACATACAAACAGTATTAACTGCTGATCTCATAATGACCGCTACAATGAGGTCTTTAATTTCAGAAACAGTGACTTAAGCCCATACTACATTATTCCACTCTAAGATGGCGATGATTTTGAACAGATAATTATAAAAAATGGACTAACAAATTTTCCTTCTGAGGTGCAGAATTGTGGGGCATATTTTAAAATGTACATACCTCCAGGAAGCCATATTGCTGCCTGTTCTCTTGACGTAGAACATAGCTATTTTAATTTTTTTATTGGACCCAGTGAAAATTCATCATTAACTTCCTCCGCCCCGGGGAAGAACCGAGGGGCATGCCGGACTGCTACCGGCTTAAACCACTGGGGTGGTCATCTTCGGGACCTAAGGGGGGAGCTCTAGGGTATGATCACACTAGACCAACCGTAGTACATACCTATTTCCCAAACCCCGGTATGGTTACTGCAACTGTCTATTCAACGCGATTAAATGAGTACCGTCACTCAGGTTAAAAAAATATATTTAATATACATAATAAAAAATAGGAAATGTCGCTTTGTCACTTTTACTGACTTGTTGACTCATAAGATACCAACCCCATGTTTAGCGGGCAACAGCTTTATATACTAAGAACAATCCAAGATACGTAGATACCCGTGTGGCGCGGACACCACCCATATTAAGAATATGGCACCACTATCTTCTCTGTAAATGCCGTAAAAGGTGACTTTAAACCAGGGGGACGGGCAGCAGCGTACTTTCTGTGGAAGAGTAGACATCCTGCCTTAGTCGTCCCGCCGCTTACCAACCCGCCTGCCAAGTGTGGTGAGGTTTTTTTATACAACTTGGTGACGAGACGAACAAGTCATTCGCCGGGTGGTAAGCGACATGCCTGCCCATAACAATTAGAATACTACCCAGGAATGGTCCTGCGAGGCATCACACTGCGCTCCTCACCTCGAGACGTAAAGTTATTTAGTCTCTTATGCCCAGTAATTTCACAAGCTACAGTGCCTTTCTAACTGGAGCACGGTAATGTCTAAAGTTTTAACACTACTGATTTAGCGAATATCTGGCACTGGGGTGATTGATCCCTACCTAGCAGTAAGAGATTTTTTTTTATGGGTGTCCAGTGGAAATTCTGCATGAACTTCCTTCACCCCGGAATAGGGTGAAGGGGTATACCGGACTCCTACCGGCTAAAACCACTGGAGCGGTCATCTTCGCCACCGAAGCTCCAGGTCCTCGTAAGATCACGCTAGAGCCACCCATGATTTCACGCCTTTAGGCACATCTCGGAGGGGATGACTGTAAGGCGGTCACCCCCTCTAGGGAGGGGAAGCGACTGTAAAAAGGCCGCCCCCCAGGCACTTCTCGGGGAGAATTGTAAAGGATTCCCCCGAAGCCTCGCTGTGCGCACGGCGGCACATGACCACATGCGCGCCACCGTCTTCCCGGGGGTCGCTTGGTATGAGCACGCAGACTCCCCAATCTACGTACTCACGACCCCCGAGTGCAATAAGATACCTACCACCAGTAAAACTTAAAAAAAATGCCTCAAAATGATTTGTTCAGTAGTCGTCCTTTGGCTGCATATCATCATATACGAGTATGATTTAGATTTGTGGATCGTTATGGTTAATTTGAAAAGGACTGAAAATCATGTTTAGTATAAATATATTAGATATTAATGTAAACAAGCAAACCGAAGCAATGCATCAACATTGAATAGGTACCAATCCAAACATCGAACGTTTATTCAAAAGTTGTTTTTTGTGCATTGGATTATTTTTATGTTTCCTTCAACTACAAAAAAAAGAGATTTCATTTTAGCCATTTGTTTTTTTATCATTATGTATTACGTCCTTTGGCTGATAACACCAAAGGACATCCAATGCTGGACAAAGGCCTCCCCCATAGATTTCCACAATTGAGTTGTGATTTTGGGGAGATAGAGTGGTGATATATTCTTAATATGAACAATACACGGAGATTAATATAGTAAAAATAAACAATCGACGTTAGTGGTTTACTGCTGTCTAATATAATTAGTAAGCTAGTAAAACATCAGCATAACAGCACTACAGTTTAAACTTTTTTAAATCTATGTGTGGTTAATCTTGCAAGTCATAACAGCGTACTACATAATATAATTAAGTAAAGTTCTACTAAAAGGTTTCATTTAGAAATCTAAATATATTTTGCTGAAATATGAGGCAATTTGGTTTTCTATTGTATTCTAAATATTGTTTCAAGAAATAACTAAAAACTTATAAATTAACCTTAACACTTCATTCTATCAAAATAAAATAAAACATTACAGCACACATTACAACATCAGTTATAAAAAGATCGTAAATCAATATAAATTCTGATCGAGTCCACTGAAAGCGAATTGCAAAAGACACGTGCAGAAAGCTCTAAAGAAATACGAAGAAAGAACTGATCGAAAACTTTAATTATCATGCTTATTCGACAAGTGACAAGTCGGACCGATGCCGATCGCTTTGGCAAGGATTTCGGTAGGACCACCCAACACCCCGCGGGGCCGCATTTTTTCCACCCGCCACCGAAGGGGTTGATTTTTTAAACTGATGACGCGCTTTCATTCCGCGCTGTGCAACTTGGCCGCGCGGCTGTATGTGTTACCGGCCGTTGATAAATAAATGAAAAATAAAAAAGTGAACGCTTTGTCGATAGTGCGCGGTGTTTCTTTTTCGCGAGCGTTATCTGTTCTCTATTTTCCCGTTCTAAATATAACTTTTATATAGAGTAAAGAAAAGTTTTTGGCGCGTTTGCATTTCCGTATGTGGATGGAATGTTTTGAATTTAGAACTACATATTTCCATCGGTCGTTTGAAGTTTGCCAAAGTTTGTCGAAAGTTTCGAAGAAAACCGCATTCGGGACTTTTTTTGAACATATTCCGTAGTGTACCTATATACTATTTTTTGACAAAGCCATGTTTATTTACTAGAACGTGATAGTGAAATTATTAGGCCTGGAGAGAATGACATTGTCCTTAGTGAGTACTTAATAACTACTAGTAATGCTTATAAATTAAGTTTTATAAATAATTGTCAGTATTTGTTACAATTCTAAAAAGTGTATCTACACTTTATATGATTAATTAATTTGTCATTTATGATAATAGTATATTTTTATCATATTGCTAAATACCTAATTACCAAATTAATGTAGAATTTCCACGAAATGAATATGTTCAATTCAATTCAATTCTTTATTGCATTCTAGAAGTAAATTATTAAAAAAATAGATGGTAAGTTTATATCTATCGACCAATTATGGACCCTGTTGGGCACGGCACAGTTAATTATGAAATATATTTAGAAATAAAGTTTATTTTATACCCTTCATTAAATTACCTTTAATGTTAAGACACATTTTGCAATATTTTTGTAATAAAACCATGTCGTAATTATAACATTTCACTTGATTAATTTCTAAGCGGTCGTTGGTCCTAATAATTTAAACTAAACGGTCTAAAAACTTTTTTTAATACTATCGTGTGAATATTTATGATAGAGTTGCAAATAACTGTGGCATGCTCCACCCGGGTATAGTTATTACAAATTAAAGATTCAAGGCGTTTCCTTACAGTTATATTTTGATAGGAGTTAATAATTAAAAGTCAAGTAGACTGACCTTATTTTGTACTTATAATAATTGCAATATAAATAGTTTATGACTATACGATACTGTACAATGTTTATAGTCGAATCGAATATAGAGGAGTTCCGTAATTAATATATTAATAGCTGTCAGTGTCAGACAGACAAAATATAATAAGTACCGGGTTTTAAGCTTATTTTTCGTGTGTTCTTATGGCCGATTTTTATTTATTGTTACTATATTCGTTTTGAAAAATATATTATGAAATTGTGATAAACTAACATAAGTCTATATATTTTAATACTATGTCAAAAATTTACTATACTAGCGTAAACTATAATAAGGTGTAGCTAGCGTATTATAAAAATCGAAAACGTTAAAATAACGTTTTCGTTTTTTTATACAATACACTAAGCAAACGCAATTATTAGCTATCGATCTACATACTAGTGAAATTACGGAGCATAAGAGACGACAAATTAATATCTCGAAGTGACGAGCGCAGTTCCTCACTGGGCTAGTCCTGGATAGTATTACAGTTTTAAATTGCGATAAACTAACATAAGGCGTAATATATTAATACTATGTCAAAAAATTACTATACTAGCGAAAGCAATAATAATATGTTCTAGCGTATTATAAAAATCAATAAGAAAGAAAGAAAGAAAAACGTTTATTCTTCAACGCACAGTCATCCAGAAATTGTAATTATTAATACAAACTTTAGAGGACGGAACAACACTCGTGACACACCACGCCAAGTACGCTAAAGACGTGTTAATGTTTTTTATACAATAGACAAAAGCAAGTGCAATATATTAGTTATCGATCTACATATTAGTAAAATTGATGGTATAAAAGACAACGAAACTGATGTCTTGAGGTGACGAGCGCAGTTTGGTGCCACACAGGGCTAATCCTGGGTAGTATAACTATTTTTATGGGCAAGCGTGATTACCACCAGGGAAATAACACAGAGTTGTATAAGAAAACATACTTTCTGGCCTATATAATAACAAAAGCCAGCATCATGAAATACATAGTTGTGTACCTTATGATAAGCCCAGCAAGTTGGATTTTCAGGAAATAGGCAGATTATGTTGGACTATACCCATTCGTTTACAATACAATACAACACAACACGCTTTATTGTACACCAGAACGAACAAAAAAAACAATACAGTAAATGTCATATAAAGACAGGTCTTATCACACTCGGCGATTCCTGCCAGACATCCTTGGAATTGGACAGATATGTAAATAAAATATAAAGGGGCGATTGATGTCTGTCATCAAAAATGAAAAGTTCAATAATTTAGTATACAAAACCTATTGTCTGACACACTTAAAATTATGTGCATCATAATACAATATTCTTAATCTTTACACCATATATTTACGTCCAATAAATCAAACGGTTGTGATGACGTAGAACTTAAGTTATACTACCTAATCTAGAACCTTTATTTTTATCATTCACATTAACAAATAGTAAGAAAATATACATGGCCAAATTATAATACGTAGAGATAAAAAAAATTGCTGCGAAGCCCTTGCATATTGAAACTTCGAACCTGAATATTAATCGGCAAATTGTGACAATCAATCAAAGCGTTTAAGGCAGCGATACTCAACCTTTAGCCCACCGACTATTCTGTGTGGTCTACTAGAGCTATTTTGCGAAGCAAAAGGGGTGAGAACATAAACTATACCCAATCGAAAAACCGTGGTGTTTGCGGCCCTGGTAATATGGCAAGCACATCGCAATTGCGAATGAAAATTGTTGAAATTATTTTATTCATAGGATAATCCTATTTTAATTAGGTACTGATACCACTGGGTCGGAGGAACGCAATTTGGGGAATCTGCATGCCCATGCTGAGCAACCTCCGGGGAGGGCGGCGCGCACGTGGTAACGTGTCGCTATCTGCGCAGCATAGAGGATGGCGAGGCTTCGGGGGATCCTTTAAAATTTCCCCTCGAAGTGTGCCTGGGGTGGCGCGCTATTATAGTCACCTCCTTACCGCCAAAGGGAGTGACCGCTTTACAGTTATCCCCTCTGATGTGCCTAAAGGTGTGGTACCAATGGACGGCATCAATGTAATTTTTCTTGAAAATCTGGAGCCTCCCTTTCTATGTCGAATATGACCATCCAAGCGGTTTTATCTGGTAAGAGTCCCGGTCTCTCCCAGTCCGAGTCTGATGATATCCCTCCGCTCTTTACCGGGCCGGCAGAATCCATCATGGATACAAGCTGAAGTGATATGTTAACACATACTTAACAGAATTGTGCAATATCTAACTACACTAATCCTTACATACTAATGCAACGATATTCATGCGACAACTATGAAATGATAATCTTTCACCCTGAACATTTTCCTCTTGTCACCAGGCGGAGTCAGACCGAGAGAGCGGCGCGAGCTCGCCGGAGGGGGGGTCGACGCGCGCGCAGCTTGCCGAGCAACGCACCCCCTCACCCCGCGTGCGCACTCCACACCAGCAGCCGCATTTGAATGGCTCCAGTGAGTTCGTACTACATTTTTTTTTTTAAATATTATATATTTATTTGTAATATCTGAAATATTGATTTCCTCCTCCAAGAGACCTCTTCAGTCAGAATCTAGCAATTACACGCTGATAATATGCCAACATACCTATTAACGCTCATCACTGGCTTACTGACTGAAAAATATACAAATGTTTGTGTATATTTCTTAGGTATATGTGTATTTTCCAAAAGTCAGTTAAAAGTAATAATATATAAAAATTGGTATGACATCTTCGGTGTCTCCAGTAGACATGGGTGTACCACAGGGTTCAATTCTGGGCACTTTTCTATTCCTAGCCAATATAAATGACCTCGGGATTATATGATGTCTGCATCATCTGATAATCTTATTTGCTGATGACGTTTTAAATTTAACTCGAACGCCAATTTCCTCTTTTTTCCTTTGATGTCAAGCAAAGGTCTAAAAGAATCTGTATGGAAATATCCTTGCCTGTAAGATAATGTAGATAAAGTAAGTGAAGTTCGAAGTGAGTTATTTTAATCATCCTCGTGTTTGGCATTTGTGACACCACGTTATAATAAAGTCATGGAGACGTATAAAACCAAACATAATCATTTCAATCGTGACTAAAATTACAGCTTCCTGTAAAATATTTCAGATAGTAGCTCAAAGGTTAATTCGCTTTAAAGACCACTGCCACCCAAAGATTATCTTAATCGATGATATCGATATCAATATAAAACTTACCATTACCATATATTTTTTAAAACATGTTAATGTTGCCTGTCTTAAAAGCACCGTTTCAATGTTGTAAGACATCTATAGTTGCGACCACACATTGCTAGCCATTGATGCTTCAAGTAAAAGAGGCCAAACTCAATAAAATTTTAAACAGCAATAGCTTCGAATTACAAAATTCATTGAGATAACATCGACGATCAATACATTCGAAGTAATGACGTCATAATATTTAATGTTTTAAACTTTATTGTTATGTGTATGATATATTTGCTCTGTGATATAAGATTGTTTGAATGAAGAAATTTTAAGAATGAAGAAGTTGTTATACCTACCTTTTACTAAATTGCTGTCAAAAAATTATACATTTGCAAATTTGGTATAAATTTCTAAAATTATCTGAAGCTTACCCATACATCACACTTTTGTTAACTAAATAGAAAGCAAACTTTTTAAAGGCCTTAAAGCAGTTACATGACTGCTTTCGCATTTTTCCTAAACAAGAGGCTCCTTCAAAACCACAAAACGCCGCTTGATTAATCCAAGTATGTTAATTCCATACAACTAAAACAATTTAATTATTAGAAATGGAAACGGGATATTTACCATGGTTTTTATTTATTATGAACTATATTTATTCTACTTCAACATAACATAATAATAGTGTCAGTGACCATGTCAGTTTAAAAACTAATACCATTTTGCTGTCCACAGTGGCGTCCATGTTCCAAAACCTGCAAAACCTTGCGAACATGCAACAGAACATGCCGCCGATGTCGCAACAGCTACAGCAACAGATGTCGCAGCAAATGTCGCAACTCGCCGCGAATCTTCAAGGCTTGACGTCTATGCCCGCCAACCCTGTCATCAATTCGCCTTTAAACTTGAGCGTTAGCGCACCTGGTAAGACAATATTCTTTCAATCCCATTCTATTCTCTCTTGTCTATTAGATCTATTTAGTTCCTTCCTCCTTACTGGTATATCATATCAAAGTTGCAGACTGCCTTATTATGAAGTTGATATAGTTTGTTTATTTGTTTAAGTGACACCAATTACTTTTTGGTGTTGGTTGTTTTTGTTTTATATTCACTTTACTTAGATTTGAAACTGTAAGTGCGAGGACCATGTGGATTATTAATTTATTTTGTTTAATTGACGTGATAGTTGTCTGGCAGTTTAGGTATTTCATGCTCACTCGAGTGTCCTGCTGATGGTGGCGTCGTGTATCGGGTCGCTTAGTTGCCCAACAATATGGTTGAGCCGAGCGACGCTGATGCATGCGTCATGCTCGTGAACGAGTGTTGTCTGTTGGGATTGGTCAGCTTAATGCTGCCATGACAATTTAATCATAATTTAACATAAATATCAGGCTTGTTTAGTGTGGACTTTTAAAGAAGTTTACTTTTTTCTGCTACATTGTCCTCACATTATTTATTTTGAGAACAATGTAACCAAAAATACTGTAACAATTATAATGATTTAAAAAGAATAACCATGGAGTTTCTTGTCCGTTCTTCTCCATAGGAAATCAACATCTTGGAACGCGGCAACTAAAGCCTTGACTATTAATAAGTGCCTGTATATGGTTTTACATGGATAAAAATATTTTTATCTTATCTTATCTAGGTTTTCTACTCTAAAATCATTTCTCAGATCGAACAAATTTAAGGGACCAATCGGTCACACCAAGTCAGAGTTCAGTGATTGTAGAAAAAAAACAAAGTTAGCTTAAGCAGAGTGGTAGTTTTAGGGATTTGTTGACTTCATTTTGGTATTCTTTATCATTTTTACGCGCTGAGAAGAGAATTTATATTACTTACAAAGTTTATTCTTACGACCAACGTTTATAAAATCTCTTATTAATCCCTAAAAAAGTGACATAAGTATGTGGGTTGTTAGATCGCATCTATAATTTTGTTAGTAGATAACTATTTATATATTCATCAGCAACTCTCCGATCGCCTAAGGGCTTTGTAGTAACCAGCCTACGTTACTGGACTGTTACCTGAAGTGATATAAATTAATTAAAGGAAACTAGAGGAGTTAGTTGGTGCCCTGTGGTGCCAGCTTCGAATAGTACCAACTCATTTCATCCCGTGAGTGTCGTAAAAGGCGAATGGGATTAACTGGAGGATGAGCAGCAGCGTCCTTCAAGTACTTTAACAACTCAACTGCGACCGCCAACCCTCCTGCCAAGCGTGGCAATTATGGCATAACCCCCAACAAACACATAACACATCCTGCCAGTCATTGTGGCGATCTTTGGCTTCTGTCCATTAGTGGACTTTATTCGGCTAAAATAAGTAAGTAGACAATAAGTTAAAAATGTCTATCAAGTTATTTGTAAAAACAGAAACTCCAAACAAACTAGAAACAGCTATCCACTATAACTTCAATACGACTCTGAAAGTTCATATTAAAGTGCTTTAGGTCTTCAGTTTTTCCAGTTTACGCAAAGTAGATTTCATTTTCGCATAATCATCGCATCAAGCTAAAACAAACATTCAAAACGCAGCTAAACTTCATTGACTGGGAAATATTTTAACAGCCGAAATACAGAAAAAGATTTTTCTATTTTAGCCAATATTATGCAGTTGGAAGCGTCACCTCCATATCCGAAGCAAAATTAACATTTATTAAAGAATAAAAATTTGAAAACGTTTGTTGCTTTTCAGTGGAGGGTAAGCCACTAATTAGAGTGAATTAAACAGATTGGGATAATCAGAAATACACGGTTCGCGCATTAAAACTCTTAACTTTGAAATCACGTGAGCCGTAATTAGGTGATTACCGAATCCAATCGATTTAATGAATTCAAGATAGCGGCTTCACTCGCCCGCCCATTAAAGCTATGCCGTAATGGACGAAAAAACCTATTTAAATAATGAGTATAATTACATATTTTTTTCACGAACGCACGGATATTACGACTGTTGCGGTATCATTAAGAGTTTTATTGTCTTAATAGAGCTAATTATACATTTTTTTCGGTTCTTAATTGATGCGCCGTAGGAAAGAACATTTATTACAAAATGTGAAATGTCATGGTTTAAATGAATACGTTATGTTAATGTTGAGTTTAACGGGCTTGTAAGGCATGCAGATAATATTTTAGATTTTCTGTAGAGCCGTTTTGTTCGCAGTGAATTAGTTTTGGTCGGTTGCGTATGGGTTTCGAGTAATTTTCTATCGTTAGTTTATCTTCGGTAAGGTGCAGTACGGACGCTTTGTAATTACAATATCATTTTATTGATTAATTAAGTAGAAAGTCCCCGTTCGATCCATGCATTGCACGATAGTTTCGTCACTCGCTGCCACCATGACCGATGTATTAACGTAACAGTGGTTTAGCTATCGATAATCACATGTTTTATTTACCAAGTCTAATTTTAATATTATAAGTTCATAAAAACAACATATTTTTATGAGTTTTACATGTTTATCGATTTAGTACAAATTGGCGTACGTATTAAAGTGCTTATAAAAACTTCGCGTCGAATTATCAACGCGCATTTTGCTTTGTCTTTTTTCTAAGATTACGTAGTAAAATATTCATTAATATTAATATTCCCCGATCATAATACGTGACCAAAGCTTGCAAAATGATACGGACATTTGTTAAATACATGTACATTAAAATAGAAAAAACTTAGGCGTTTGCAGAATAATTGCATTGCCTAGTTTTGGGTTTAAATATAGGGTTGCAACATGACGGGGTCGTAAAACCTCCAAAGCTGCACAAGGCCAAACTCACCATGCTTGTCAAACTAATTGTCAACCGCAGTATATTGAAATTCGCCTTTATAGAAGCTGGTGTTGCCTATTAATTATAGTATGTAGTTTGATATTAAGTAATATAATTTTATAAACTCTATTTCACATAATTTGTGATTTATTATGAAGTCAATTAAACATTATCTATAGTATGCTTTGTTTCTGTAACGTTTTCGATGTGCTGCCCTTAACTCAAAGGTAGACTGGTAGAGAATGGCTCTTGACATAAAATCCGCTTTATGTACCATCAATGCACATAGAAGTATGAATAAAATAAAAACTGTCAATTGATTCACAGACATGTTCTATGAACTTATGTAGTAATAAAATATCAGTGAAAAAATAATGTTTTTGAGCAACACCATATTCTCACTCCGCCACCAAACTTAATCAATTAATAATCTGATATTTTCGGAGCGATAGAGTTTCTTTTTACATACACGTAAGCTTTGATGGCCCGGGTGATCTTTCGGGGAATCTTAACAAAAATAAGCTAGTCATTAACTATACCCCGAAGTCAACAATACGTACGTTGCAATCCCAAAATGTGTTATATGATACCCTAGTCCATGCTACGTCTCGTAAGCGAAGATACATGAAAAATATTCGAACACCTATGTTCAAAACCAGGGTAAAACAAACCAATAAAAACATTATTTATGATACCCTAGTCCATGCTACGTCTCGTAAGCGAAGATACATGAAAAATATTCGAACACCTATGTTCAAAACCAGGGTAAAACAAACCAATAAAAACATTATTTTTAGACATTTGTTTCTTACAAATGACAATCAGATACTGAACATTAATATTTTATAATATCCTCTGCTGTAAGAGAACCCGATATTGAGTGAACCTCGCCTTTGTATGTCAACTTTTTGTTTTGTATTATTACTGTATATATGTTTGCAATAAGAATTAAGATTATTTGAAAAATCGCACACTTTCGCAATTTAATTTTAATTACATATAATGTTATAATAAAACACTTTTAGACGGATTCTATCGCGTATATTTTAGATTATTGTTTTTCCTGACGTTTCGAACACTGCAGGGTTCGTGGTCGCAGGATGACAAAGGTGACAGGCGTCGTTACAGATTTTAAAAAGTTATTTTATTTTATCTACCGTACAATACAACTATAATCAAAAAGAATGTGGCAAATGTATTAACGTGTTACGCATGCAAGGTGTATCACAACTCCGTTTTCCTTAATCTCTCAAACTTAATCAATACATAAACACCATAATTCTAGGAAGAAACAATCAATTTGCAGAAAACACCGCCGCCTCTCACAACTTCACTACGTATGCCCAAAACGAGCCATTATCCTCATTGGTCGGTTTCCTTTCTCATAGTTGTATCAGGATACCTAAAATATATAAAAAATATAATCTTCTCTCCTCTAGGTATGGGATCACCGAACCCCGTGTCTAACAACAATATGCTGCCGCCCGCGATGCCGTCCCCCATGCCGCAGCTCATCCTCGCCTCCGGACAGCTGGTCCAAGGCATCCAGGGGGCTCAGCTACTTATACCGACTTCACAAGGTAAGCAACCAGTATACTGTACCAATTAATCGCTTGGTGCTCTACATTACATACTGTACAAAAATCTGTTATATTTGAGGCTGAAATAAATAAAGTTAAAGAGAATAGTACTAAGTACATGCAAATATAAACAAAGTCATTTCATCATCGTAACATCCCGTAGACGTCCTCTGCTATGATGGAATGGTGGGCGCAGTGGTCAGCGATTGGCTTTCTCTACTATGGGTCACGGAATCTATTCCAGGACAGAACACATTTTTCTATGGCTTAAAGATAGTTGTTCTGGGTCTGGGTGTTTATGCATGTAAGATTTTAGTGTGTGAACTCTGCCCACGATATGGCAGAAACAAAAGTGTGGGCCAACGTCTTTAAAGAAAACAACCCACAATGCCTCCTCACTTATGTATATCCATGATCACATGACGGTTTACGGTCGGACGGTCATATACAGATTTATGATCATGGTATGTTGTTTTCAGCTCCCAGAAGTATGCTGCCATTTTGAGGTAATCCCTCAGTCGCCTATACGACACCCCATGAAGAGATAACATGGCTTACATTTTGGGTACCATTTGTTATTCAACGTATAACTACGTGCAAATTTAAAATGAACAAATATGTGGTAATAGTAAAGAGTAATTTATAAAAGCATGATTTTCCATGTGATGTCCAGATTAAGAGTATAGCACCGCTCGATCGCCTCCCGTGGATGCCGTTAAAGGTGAGTAAGGAACTCTAACCAGAGGGATGAACAACAGCGTCCCTGCTGTGGAACAGTAGCCATACAGCGTTCATCAACCCGCCTACCAAGCGGGGTGATTTTTAGAAAATTCCGTCCAAAATGATGACACAATTGCGCAAATCTTTGTGGGAGATCTTTGTTCAGCAATAGACGTCCTTTGGCTGATATGATGAGGATATTGATACTTAGGTAAAAAGCTGGGTGTCCAACTGTAGGTTTTAAATTTAACATATAAGACCGGTTAAATTTATTAGTGTCTTAAATAGAATATATAATTAATCAGTAATGTTAAAACTCCACTGTCTCTACACAGGCATAGCAACACAGACGATCCTCACTATACCAGTCAACCACGTCAACTCAAATGACCAGATGGTGAACCTCGCCCTTAACAACGGCCAAGTCGTCTCCACGTCTCTCGCCAACCTCCAAGCAATGGCCCAACCGCATCAGCTGCTAAACTCCAACCCCCAACAGTCAGCCAACATTCGGCCAAACATGTTGAACCCGACGCTGTCAAACGCTCTCTTAAATCCAGGATTGCCAAACTTCCTATCGAACGGTGCAGCCAATGCCCAAGAGTTGCTCCAAGCGTTGCAGCAACAGCCTCAAGGCAACCACAACCTTTTGCAGACAGTTCAGCAGAATAGTATGCCTCAGCAGATGCCAGGGAGGCGGTCGTCATCTCCTCGTCCAGATAGGCATTATAAAGAGAGAGAAAACTTTGCTGATAGATTCGGTGTAGTCTCTAGGGAGAGGAGTGAAAGAGAGAACGCTGGATCTGCTATGAACAGCATCAACAGGTGAGTTTTGTTTTTATATTTGACAATCGTTAATTCCGATGTCGATAGCTCTGTGTGGTGGCTAAGAATAGCACCACTCTATCTCATTCCGTGGGTGTGGTAAAAGGCGTCTATGGGATTACTCGGAGGATGTGCTCATCCTCCTTTGAGTATACTAATTACAACTCAACCCGCCTACCAAACGTGTGATTATAGCAAAACCCGAAATGAAACCCAGATTGGTCATTTTGGCACTTTCGGCTGAAATTATGATGATAATCCCGATGAACCTTTGGCATTTGTTTTAAAATAATTATGGTATTAAATATTATCATTATTTGTAATTTCTAAAATAATTATTTCACATATAATTTAGATATAAAATCTAGACATAAATTTATAGGAAAAACGACTCGTGGGTCGAGCATCAGTTCTGTGAAATATTAATTATATTCTACAACAATTGATTTTTATAATCAATTACATAATAATAATTGTCTAACTCTAACAGTGTTTGATGTGAAGCACCATTTTATGTATGTGTTAAGTTTGTAGGAAATCAACCCCTATCACACAGGAAATTAAGTTGATATGAAGTGCAGACTAATGTTTTAGCGTGGGTGCACCGACAAGTGTTCACAGTAATTATGTGACAATGAGTGTAATTACACTGTGACGCCAGCACGCGGATCTTGTGCGTGTGAGTGAATTACTAATCAACATTTCGTTGTGTTGGGGTGGGGAGTTTTTTCGAATCTAATTAGTGACGAATTTTCATTATTTTGATGGGTTCTGTCACAAAATTGGTTGTAAATTTGAGAATGGCGCGTTTATGGCTAGAATGCATCAGGGATGTCTCCTTTAAAAGTTTTTTTATTGTAAGCAGAAATTACCAGTTGTAACGGTCAATATCATCACTACTAATCGATGTTTATATTAGAGCGGCAGTTAAGACCGCAGTAGACTTACGGCTGAAATACTTCGATGATTCGATGTTATTCATAATCTTTAGATTTCGGATTACGCATACTTACGTCTGTTTTTTGTGTTAAATATGATCACTCACACAATGACACAACAACGGATGAATTTCAAAACCTTCAATCTATTAATTTCGACTGTTATTCATACTTAAAGTGTTTAGGTACCTATACGTTTGCGATTTTTAAATGTCATCATCATCATTTCGGCCGAATGAAGTCCACTGCTGGACACAGGCCTCCCCCAAAGATCACCACAACCACCGATATGGATGTGTTGTGAGCACATTGGGGGGTTTTGCCATAATCGCCACGCTTGGCAGGCGGGTTGGCGATCGCAGTTGAGTTGTTAATGTACTCGAAGGACGCTGCTGCCCATCCTCCTAATCTAATCCCTTAGTCGACTTTTACGACACCCATGGGAGGAAATGGGGTGGTGGCATTCTGAGCCGGCACCACACGGTTTTTAAATGTAGCTAAGCTAAAATGTAAAATAATTAATCGTCTTACTGCGTGACAGTGTCAGTCAGCGAGTTCGTGGGTGAGTTAGTCAGTGATAAACATAATATATAGATATATATCAATTTATTAAAATTTATGAAGCCAATGTAATTTGAACTATCGAAATTGTAAAGGCATGGAAATCCCGAGGTCCCGGATTTACGGACGGTTTATCTTCTTAAGTTGCGGATTCCCACTAACATTATAGCAATTTAACTTTTTAAATGTCATATGTACTTGTTAGTAAATCTAAGACACCGCTGACTTTAAAACGGCCAAGAAAAACATCGTGCAGAAACCTACATAGATCTTATGCACTAGTTCCGCCGTAGAACAAAGGCGGTAAAAAAAACAGGTGATTTTAATGAATGAATTTAAGAATACGAAATGAGTGTCATACTAAGGGCTAACATTACTAATAAATATGTAACATTTATCATCACCATTAATCTTCCACCATATATGACATTCGGTCAATCTAAATATACATTTATCTAAAGCTAGCTACCTAAGTTTTCGGCACTATTGAAAAACTAGTAAAGCTACGTGTTGGTACTTTTCCGTTAAAGTCTCACGTAGATATCAAATCACAAATAAATACAACCTGGAGTATGTAAGAAATGTTTACCAAAGTACATGCTAATAAAAAATTGAATATGGAATTATAACTGCGTATACCGCGCTACACTTCGGCCTACGAAAGCGTAGAGGCCCCATAACAAACATATTATCTAGTGTATTTATATGTTTGGTTCCCGGGAAAGAATAGACCAGCCCTCTCCACCCGTACGTGTCATAAAAGGCTACTAAGGCTTGATATCAGGAGGATGGGCAGCAGCATCCTGCTGTGTGCAAATAACAACATACTGCAATTACCATTCCGCCTGCCAAACGTGGCGATTATGCCGATATCCCCTATAAACGCTTATATTGCCGGCACGGTTGGCGTAGCCGCTAAGTGATTAGCTTTCTGCGCTACGTATCGCAGGTTCGATCCCTGCATGGAACAAATATTTATATCATGTCGTTGACGTTGCCTATAGACGTCGGCTACATGCCCTGTGTCGTGATTTTGGGGAAAATTTACCGGCACTCACCACGCTTGGCAGGCGGGTTGGTGAGTGCAGAATGGCAGTAATTCCACAGAAGGGACGCTGCTGTCGCTCTGGTTTAGTCTCTTACGGCCGAAATTAATAATCAACCCAATCCAAAATCTTTGGATATGTCTGTTTTTATGTTAAATGTGATCTTAACACAATCTGCAGAGGAGATGAAGTGGTGCTATATCTTTAATCCGGACATTACACGGTTGGATATTACAATATTTGTATGATCTGCAGGTAGATATATAGAAACATAACAATATTAATTTATATTAGTGTATATAGTCACACCTCAGACTGCCTCATAATTACTTCTATTACCATTTTCCATCCTAAGATTGCCTGGACGAGATCGCGGATAGCGATAAGGCCGCCTATTCTACTTTTACTTAAATGAAAACTTCTGTCACAATTTTTGGTGCACAATAAACGTATTAAAAAAAATGTTGTTTGTTCTTGTCTGGTCTGGGTGTTTGTACATGTGAGATTTATGTATGTAAACTGGACCCACAACACAGGAGAAATTATATGTGAATGTATGCGCATTTGCAATGAATAAAATGTTTCTTATTGCGTTTGGTTACTGGCCAACCTTGAATCGGAGTTGTTGAAACCGCACAAAAGCCTGCAACTTGGCTTAATATAATGATATTTAACAAATAGATGCGTCATACATGAACGTTATGACACTTTAGAACGGCGTAATTTTTGTATACCTACACTAGTACAGCTCTCAAACATGCGCAAAGGAACGGAGTCAAAATGAAAGCCACCATACCATACTGGTTGTTAGAAAGAGATCAACATACACCTTTAGTTACGTCAGGTAGCAGCTATCCGCATGCTCATTCGATGTCTTCCTGGCGCCGGCCGCCATTAGACCGCGTGATAAAACAAAATTCTGTAATTTTATTTACAGTTAGATTCTACGCATGGAATGACGTTTTTTTCTCACAGTTGTACTATAATTCGAGCATAAACCTTATATAAACACAAGAATGCATTTTTTCCGCAATATGTTGCAAGAATTACGTATAAGAATGACGTCTAGTTGCGACCAGCCGTGACACTGGTCGATGCGCGACTAAGTGAACTCCGGGCCATTACCTTGCTTTCATATGACCATCATAGAGGCAACGCATCTACACTATTATAAAAACATCTCAGGCTTAATGACTGTCTTCTTATTATTTATAATAAACCGTGACCGACGATTTTATGCGCCCTCCGAAGCACAGAAACGCTAAGTTCAAATACTACTATCTGGTCACCCATCCTTGGACTGACCGCACCGCGCGTTGCTATTATCGCCTATCGTTTACCGATCAGTGAGTGCAATTGACTATATGCGCAATAGACCTACTGAGGCTTTAGGTAAATCTACTGCTCGTCTAACACATGTGGCTTAAGGCAGTTTTCCAGATCGATACGTATCTTTAGATATTTACTTACCTCTTACGTGCAATCTCATTATAGGTATTCCCCGCTGCAAATGTATGAACTTTCCTTAACCGGCTCTGGCATAACGAAACGATGAATCAGCATTCAAATAAATCAATTATACTCGTTAATTAAAAACGGCTAATTGACATAATTTAGTAAGGGTATAAATACCTACTTTTAGAATCAAATAAACACCTTAATAATCATCGTTTCAGCCCAAAAATGTTCACTGTTGGACATAGGCCTCCTCCAAACCAATGAAAAGAAAGGGAAGAAAGCAAAAAAGGACGGCACAAATATCTGTGTTTTTATATAACAATAATACTTACAAACTAACATACATATTATGATAATGTATTGTGTTAGTATAAAGAAATTTAATTCTATGTTAGTAAAAACTTCACTTTGCACTACGTCACTGTGCGTTTTAATGGCACTTGTCCGCGGAAGCGACGGAACAACACGCCTTGCGGCCATAAGTCCTCTTCCATGACGAGGTGCAAATAGCACGTTGGTACTCGCACCACGAACGCCTTAAAGTTGACAAGTTGACGTTGCGGTGCGACTCCAGCAGCTGCCCTCTCGGCGTGTACTTAGTCTTTTGACGCTCGTACTCCACGATGTCCTTCGTCTTAGTGGTGTAGTGTGGGCGAGAGATATACACCGGAGGGTGCGGCTTCGCGGCACGTATTGTTATTTTGGACTCCGCCGGAGCCGTGCCGCAGCGGTTCTTGTTCGGTCGATGATGACGCTTCTTCCTTTGCACCATGACAAAGCCTTCATCATCAACCTGCTTCGGTGCCTTTTCAGGCATGGGCTTCTTGGTGGCGCTGGCGAGATTTCCTATGCATGGAGATTTATGGCTGTAAACTTTATGTTATGATTGTGTCTTATGCCTGGCTGTATTGGTCTGTCATGCTCACTAAAATGTCTTGCTAACGGTGGCGTTCGGTTCCCTACAATATGGTTGAGCTAAGCGAAGCTGATGCATGCGTCATGCTCGTGAACGGGTGCCGTCTGTTGGGACTGGTCAGCCGTTAACTGCCACGGCAAATTATTGTGGTATGTTTCATCTTTACACATTAACCTACATTTTTCTCTGTACATGTTTTACAATCGTGTGTACCTATACAATCAACATTGTAATCCCCAACTTTTTTTAAAAGAGTAATATGGAGTTTCTTGCCGGCTCTTCTCCATGAGATCAACTATTTGGAACCGTGCAACTTAAATTCTGACGTTTCAGAAGTACCAACATTTGGTTTATTTGAAATGAAAAACTTTGACTTTGACTTTGAAACCATACCCACAATACAGGATCTTAATGCATAACATCTCTATCAACAACAAACTCCGGAGTAGTCTGTATAGTGTTAGAACTCGCGGATATCCTACAAGAAACATTTAGTTATTAATGACATACATTACCGGTTAACAACTTAAGAGCGGATTAACAAGATAATAATCCAGATAGCTTGTAGTCCTATTAAGGTCGCCGACTTATTGCTATCTTAAGCATTAACTTAAATTTACAGATAAATAAAGACTTATAAGTAACATTATCTTGTTATGTCAGTGTCTCGGTGTTGTAATTTAAAAATGCATTTCTTAAAAATATATTAATTTCCGGGTCACATTAAGGCCTTCATAGAATAAGAATCAAAAGTTAAGTAGAAATCAAGCCTAGATCGCGTTAATGAAATATGAACCCTACATAATAGGTATAGCATTTATATTCACATCTTCATTTCGGCCGAATGAAATCCACTGCTGGACACAGGCCTCCCCCAAAGATCGCCACAACGACCGATATGGTGTGTTGTGTGCTCATTGGGGGGTCTTGCCATAATCGCCACGCTTGGCAGACGGGTTGGCGATCGCAGTTGAGTTGTTAATGTACTCGAAGGACGTTGCTGCCCATCCTCCGGTTAATCCCTTAGTCGACTTTTACGACACCCACGGGATGAAATGGGGTGGTGGCATTCTGAGCCGGCACCACACGGCATTCACATCTTAATAACTTATTTTCATTTTTCTTAAAACAATTTGTCTCTAAGAGATTTCCTGTATCGTGGGTACAGTTTACAGATAAATCTTATATGCACAAACACCCAGACACAAAACAACTATCTAATTATCGTACAAATATTTGTTACGTGCAGAAGCGAACCTACGACACGTAGCGTAGAAAGCAAATTCCTTAGCCAATGCGCCAGCCGTGCCGTCGTCTTTTGATGCAATCTCAACCCGAAGTTCTACTTAAGTTTTGATTCTCGTTCTGTAAGTACGATACTGCCTTTTTGCGGCGTCCACTGATAGACATATACTCAAACAATAATTATTATAGCTAATAATATTCTATTCTATACCATACATGTACTATTTAATTATACCTAATAGTAAATCATAAACAAAAGCAATTTATAACTGTTTTCTTGGAACATTATTATTTTAATTCCGCTGTCATTTAAACTCGATTCACATTTAATTAGTACGTATGTTAATTAATTTGATGACTAATGCCCCACGTGAGCCCATCACGCGAATATTATCGTTTTTAACACAAAAAGCGGTAAAACAGATGCTATCGTGCAGGGGTAATGTCCTTTATTACACGTAATTATGCACCAAGTGCACAAGTGATGATATGCTTGGGGAAATACATTCGACAACAAACAATTGTGCATTAAAAGTTTTATTGAATCCAAGGAATTATTTTATATCAGTCGCATTTAATAATCGGAAACAACTGTCTAATTGTTAAAGCGTTCACGTGAGATCGAATTGTTCTCGCTGAACTATTTTGTCGACTACTCCTGGTACAAGCACTATTGCCTAGTTCACTAGGCATGCTATTATATCAAATCAGCCAAAGAACGTCCACTGCTGAACAAAGGCCTCCCCATAGATTTGGTGCCATCATCTTAGCGGGAATTTGCCAGTACTCACCATGCTTGGCAGGCGGATTGGTGAGCGCAGTATGGCTACTATTCTACAAAAGAGACTCTGCTGCCCATGCATGCCCAAGTTTAGACTCCCTTAATCACTTTTTACGATATCCACGGGAGGAGATGGAGTGGTGCTATATTCAAAATCCGGACACTACATCGATAATGATAAATGCTATTAAGATATTCCGTGTGGTGGTTAAGAAAATAGCACCACTCCATCTCCTCCCGTGGATGTCCTAAAAGGCGACTCAGGGAATCTAAGCCAGAGGGATGGGCTGTAGTGTCCCTTCTGTGAATCGGTAGCCATACTGCGCTCACCAACCCGCCTGCCTAGCGTGGTGAGTATTGGCAAATACCCCCCAAAATGATGACACAGTTGTGAAAATCTATGGGGGAGGCCTTTGTTCAACAGTGGACGTATGAATGGCCGATATGATTAAGATAGAACGAGTTTTTCTGACCTTGGTATATTCTCCATCAACATAAATTTCCCACCAACTGAAATTTCATGCAACAGTCGGACTAGTATAATCTAATGAAGAAGTGAATGGTCGATATCCAGTCACAATTTAATTAACTAATACAAACTGCTATTACTGCAAAATACGTTCTAGAACTTGAAAATGGGGGTTATCATGATATCTATACAAATAAATAAAATTGAAGTGTCTGGTTGTAATGTCAAAATAACAGCTTTTTACTAAATGCATATGAAAGTATATACGGTAGCCATAACAAAAAAACCATTATTAAATTTTTTGTCTTTCTGTCTGTTTGTTCAGGGTAATCTCCGAAACGGCTGGTCCGATTTTGACGGGACTTTCACCGGCAGATAGCTGATTTTATACGGAATAACTTAGGCTACTTTAATTTTAGAAAAATAATTAGGTTTCAGCGCAAAAAAAAAACCTTGAAATCCAATATATATATATATTCTATGTCAAGTGTCTATGTCGAAGTACTCTAAATTTCTTTCACATATCAGCCCGTAAACGTCGTTTCAATGTTTTACTTGTTGTACAGATAACACAAAACTTCAATTGTTATTTCCATTATTACACAGAGTAGCGTAATAAGGAAAACTTAGGTACCCATCAGGCTATTATCTACTTTAATGAGCTATTTAATGTTAATTATATACAGGATGTAATGTAACTCGTCGTTACTGATATAATTACATAAATAATGCCATGTTCACGCACTTCTTATACAATTTTCTGGTGTTGGTAGTGCGGAAAACTAAAAAATATGGTTCGCGGGTGGGGTGCGTGACATTGCCCTGTTTTGGTAAGATTTTATTGTAATTTTGTGCTTGGTACTGTAACTTTCACAGAACTTTAAATATTATTTGTATCTAATAATTTGTTTACATTTTTCTATACTTTCGTGCGGTTAGTGGGCAACCTTGTGTCAGAGTTGTTCAAGCCGCCTAAAGGGCTCTGACTTGTCTTAACAACTACCGTCTAATGACAACAACCGGGACCGAACAATTTTACGTGCCCTCCGAAGCACGGAGACGCTCAGTTCAAACACCACTACGCGGTCACCCATCCACGAACTGACCCCGCCAAGCATTGCTTAACCTTGCAGATCGTATACCGTTCAGTGAGTGTAACTGGCTATGAGCGCCTCAAAGTATTAATTAATGCAATATTGGTTGCAGAGCAAGAAAAGTAATTCACAATTTTACACTAACTATTTGTTGCCAGTTTATTAATTCAACATTAATCATAATCGTACAAAATAGTAACAACAGTGGCGCTAGTAGTACAAAGAAGGTACAGATTAAATATATTTACAATATTCTAACAAACTTGGACTTAGATACGTTTACCAATAAGAACATTGATTCCTCTAGTCGTATAGTCAGTTTTCTCTCAAAATACATTAAAAAAAAATTGCGTTATAAAATTATGTCACTTATTTATGAACGTCGGTTGACGTGTGGTCGGTGCAGTGGCTAAGTGAGTGGCTTTCTGCGCTACGTGTTGCGGTTTCGATCTCCTACACGGAACAATTATTTGTATGATCTTACAAATATACACTCCAGACCATATCTAGTTGTTTCGGGCCTGGGTATTTCTGCATGTCTGTAGACTGTACCCACGTCACAGGAGAAATACTAGTGTGGATCATCGATTTTTAAGAAAGGTAAACTTTTAGGATACCTACGTATATCCTGTATCATATAATGTATTTTTACTTAATTAAAAACTTCAGTGACTATTTTATTCTATAAATAAATAAACCGTCCCGTAATATGCAAATGTAGGTAAAATATTATGTAGTTATTGTATAATTAATACACATATATATATATATATATATATAATAATTATGCTATGTGTTTTGTTTGCGATTGTGTGTATTGGGAATTGGAAAATCCGGTTTCGATGCCCTACTCAAGAACGGATACACTAATAATTTTAAAAAACATAGTTTAAAAAGAGTAACTATGGTGTTTCTTACCTTTTTGTTTTATTGGTGCCCAGTGGAAATTCTTCATGAACTTCCTTCGCCCCGGGGAAGAGCGAAGAGGTAAGAGCCTTAGGGCCTTAGCCGTAGGGCCTACCGGCTAAAACCACTGGAGCGGTCATCTTCGGCACCTATGGTAGGCTCGAGGTCCTCGTATGATCACACTAAAACCGCCCACTGGTACCACGCCTATAGACACATCTCTGAGAGGGTGACTGTAAAACGGTCACCCCCATGGGGGGGATTGTAAAGGACCCCCTCGGGGGGATTGTTAATGATCCCCTAAAGCGTCCCACGGCAGCGCGTGACCACATGCGTGCTACCGTCTTCTCTTGGGTCGCTCGGTGTGGGCACGGAGATTCCCCAATCTACGCACCCGTGAACCCAGAGGTCCTCCACCTTATAGTAACGGATGGGGGTTTCAGGCGTATAGGAATTAGGCGCCAGGGTGGTTGTTACCCCTACGCCGTCTCCTCCTTCGAGTGGGATCGGCACTCTCCCGATCCCGCTCTGTGGTCTCCTTCTGGAGCATGGCGCTCTCACAGTAGGAAACCACTGCATTCCAGTTTTCGAGCTCTGCCAACATAGCCGACACTACTGCTGGCAGAGAGAGATCTTGCCCGATCCGATCGACCAGGATCTGCCGCTCAGCGGCCCACGCTGGGCACGCCTCGAACGTGTGCTGTGCAATGTCCTGGTCGCTGTCACAATGGGAGTTTCTTACCTGTTCTCTTCGATAGGTAATCTACATATTGGGACGCAGCAAATAAATTATGACTATTACTCTAATGGTTCACACGAATAAAAACCTTTCTATCATTATCTTATCTAATTAGGCATCTTAGTTCATTAGTTATAAAAACTAATTACAAACATTAAACAAATGAGTTATACATCAAATGTCGCATAATTCGATTAGATTTATGATAAAAGAAACGGGAATATGAACAGTAAATAAATGTCTTGATTAGAAACAAGTAGAGCATTCTGGTCTGGCCCGGTCGGGCACACACACAGACACAGTGTTTACAGCAGTAATGTATAATTGCTTTTGCATTGCTGCGCGACGGAACAACCACTTTGGGCATTTGTCGGTTAATTTTAGATTTTCTTGCAGCTTCTTCAATGTATGCTTTACATTTAGATAGCGTTTAAAGGCACAAAGTGTAGCATAGTGTAACAATTTAAAAAAAAACTAAGCTTTGTATTGTTAAAAGAGTTTTCTAACACATGTCGTGGTGAAACTTTTATAACACATTGATGATTCTGTTAGAACTCACTAGCAAACTCACTTTTGAATAGCACTGCGTGTCTATTTTATAAGAACGCACCGTTGAGCTTATTTCAGCAGTACTATTCTATAAGAACTCACTAGCAAACTCACTTTTGTATAGCACTACCGCGTGGCTTTTCCAATAGGAACGCACCGTTGAGCTCATTTCATCAGTGCTATTCTTAAGAACTCACTAGCAAACTCACTTTTGAAAAGCTTTACTGCGTAGCTATTCTATAAGAACGCACTAGCAAACTCACTTATGAATCAGCAGTGATATCGCTAATTTCGTGTTGTTTTTACTACTTTTCATTACAGATACAGAAGTGAGTTTTTTAGATTGTTTTTCTGGGTATGTTTGCATGTGTGATGTATGTCTGCAAACTGTACTCCTAATGAGAAAACAAAAGAGAGCGCATCGTTTAAAACAAATGGCGGACTTACCTGCGAAAGTTCGTTGACACCAGATAATATTGCATAATGATCACAGACCTTTGAATCTTAAATATATAAAACTTCTGAATTAACATAGATGTTTAGTTAGTTGTATGAAGAGAAAATATATTCATTTATACTCTTAAGGCCGTTTTAAAAAAAATCATTACATTTTTATCTACCGATTTCTAATCGATCTGAAACGATCTAATAGAAAATTTACCAAACATTCGAAAGTTCGTTTCAGGGGACCGGTGACATTCAGCTAAAGCTCCTTTATAATTAGGTGGGGCATTAAGTATTCCGCCTATAATTACCGTGGCGCCCATGACGCGTCTAATCCAACAAGTAATGGTGATAAATATATCCTATACGGGATATCGGGCTGAATAAATTAGCGTTTAGTAGTTTACTATGTGTCGTGGAGGCCCAGAGGTTTACGGCCAGGCTTCTGAATCATTGCGGGTTCAAAACCTTTTTTTTATTGGTCGCCCAGTGGAAACTCATCATGAACTTCCTCCGCCCCGGGGAAGGGCGAAAAGGTATGACAGCTTGTCCTACCAGATAAAACCACTGAAACGGTAATTTTTGGCACCAGAGCGGGCTCACTATAGGCACATCTGGGAGGGAGTGACTGTAGCGGTCAGGGGCCGGGTTCAAAACCTAGCCCGTACCAGTGTAACTTTTTCAATGTCATATGTACTTGGATTAGCTAATAATTAAAGACATCACTAACTTTAGGTGAACGAAAACAACATCGAACCTGGATCGAATGAATGAATGAATAGTCTTAAATCACCAACACACTGAGTGCAGGTGTGATGACCTAATGCTCGTTCCTTCTCATACTACAGTGCCACCGCCGAGAGAATGCGTTCCTGGCAACTGGAAGTTAGACTGTTTTCTTTTACATAAAAAAAATGTAGCCCTAAACTATTAAATTTATTATAGGTTGATGATAAAGTATGAATTTTAATAAAATGTTGTATTACTAGTGCAACCTACAATACAACGCGTATATTATAGATATTTGGTTTTCCTGACGTTTCGAACACTTTGCAGGGTTCGTTGTCGCAGGATGACTAAGGTGACAGGTTCCCACCCAAAGATATTGGAAGAAAGTAGATATGCTATGTAGTTCAAAATGTATGCGAGCCTAGATCATCCAGTTTTCCCCCACAATTCTTCATAAAAATACACTAATGCACACAGTTCCAAGTTCTCATCCAATGAACTGAATAAACACAACATTATAATTGGCTACTCATACTAAACACACCCACGACTATGTAGGCAGCAATCATACCGAGCGTACGGACTGCAACACAGCAGCCGTACCACGCAACGCGTAAGTTTACTGGGAGTACCATTATCTGTTCTATTCACTGCGTTTGTTATTCATCGATTGCTAGTTAAAAGTGGTAGATAAGAAGCATTGTATACTGTACAAACATTATAATGTTGTTCTGCTCCATCAATCCAAATGTAATATAATAAAGAAAACAATTATATTTGCAAATACAAGAAAATTCTTTAACTTGCATATTAACTTACATATTGTAAGTTAAAGAATTTTCAAATTTTAAATGACTCCTTCATTGATAAAGTTATTATTTTCACTTAGGTTTTTGCATATTATCCTCGAACAACACGACACTATAACAAAGTTTCACTTACGCGATCGAATGTCAACTGATGTTATAAAACGGCCATTTTTTCCGAATGGCCCGGATTGTGCATGTCGCGGTGGCGCGGTTACGCCCCGGTACCACTTCTCCTTATTTCCTATTTCTATGTTCCCATCCGTTTGACGCTATAGGACTACATTCATTGTCACTCGGTTAACAACAACTGCTTACTACATATTATAATGCACTTTATTGTAATAATGCTCGTTCATAAAAGTATCATTTTAGTATATCGCGTTATATTAACCCGTAAAATGATACAATTTGACATCACTACAATAACTGTTATTATCGTGTACCGTATCTACGACGGTTATGCGTTTATGTGTATTGTGTGTGAGTTTGTGTGTGTGTAGTCAAAGACATTAAGTTAATGCCACCTCATAATTACTGGTCGTGAGCATTAATTCTCGCATCAATAATTAAGTTTAATTCCTCATTTCTGTTGGCCTACAATCTAGATAAATATTGTCTGCCGCTTGACGTCCATTAAAATTACATTAAAATTGTAAATCATTGTATAGATAGTCGGTTAATTAAGGGGTTTTATAATGTATCTAGTTCTCAAGGCTGTGCCATTTTACATTCATATTAAGTAGGTACTTACGTTATTAACGTATTTATCCGTATAGATTATGTTTAATAAATCTTAGAGCTTAGAATAGAATATTCTTCAATGTTTTCTGAAGTTCACGCGAATAGCATCCATTGAATTGAAATAGCTTACGAAAATATATCGCGTTTAATTCATTCATATTCGGAATATTCTATAATAAGAACAACAACTGTAGAAATAATTATAATTCTAAAAGCAGAAATTCCTAGATATTATGTAAACAGATTTATACGTATTAAATTAGTTACGTAAACGTAGCCCATACTTTGAATACATGAATATGTCAAACCGATTCGCAAAAATGGTTAAGTGCCCGTGAAAATCGTATATACAACCTGTGATGATCTACCCAACCATAGAGACGTGAACAGTTGAAAACCTAGTTTCATACAAAATTTTGTGAAAGATAAAGATAAAAAAGCTTTTATTCATTTAAACCATTTACGGGCGCTGATGAATATTCAGACTGTAGTTGCCACGTTCTAAGATGTAGTTATCTTATGGAGAAGAACAGGCAAGGAACTTCATGGTCACTCTTATTAAATCATAATATGCTTCGATCAACAATACTTCTAGATTAAGGGATCAAAAACAAGGGAACAAAAACACATCGCTCAAGTAGCCGCGATTGCATATACTTAGGGTCGATTTTTCAATCGTCAGATAAGACGTCTGATAACTACCTACCGAATAAGTTACAGTTATATGACTGTTTATCTTAAAAAAAAATCTATCTGTGGAATAATGCTATCTGTTTGTTTACCTGACGATTGAAACATCGGCCCTAACTCATATAAATTTCTTACTACTAAATATAGAAAAACTAATAACAATTTCAGTTGATTATTTTTAGTTTTTTATTTAATTATATAACAACTTATCGATAAAACAATATTCCTTTAGAAATCTTGGTGTTACGATAGTTATTTCAACAACTTTTGAACCCGCACTGCAACATTTTGAACATCCTTTTGTTGGCGATGATTGGACCATACTAATATCAAATAAGACCACAACATTATTTGTGCTCTTATTTTCCGGGCCGTTTTTGAAGCGTTCATCGGAAATCTAGTACAATTGTTGATTGAAGATAATATGTTACAATATTTATGAGCACATTGTTCTCGGAATTAAGGTTATGTGAGAACAATCCATGTGGTCTCCAGATTAAAAATAAAGCACCACTCCATCTCTTCTCGTGGATGTCGTAAAAGGCGACTAAGGGACTCTAAACCAGAGGGATGGGCAGCAGCGTCCCTTCTTTAGAACAGCAGCCATACTGCGCTCACCAACCCACCTGCCAAGCGTGGTGTGTACTGGTAAATTCCACCAAAAATGACGACACAACTGTTGGAATCTGTGGAAGAGCCCTTTGCTTTAGTAGTGGATGTATTATGGCTGATATGATGGAGGACAATGTAGGGGAAAATAGCCTGAAGCTGCAATATTTACTAGGATTATTGATTAATTTGTCATGGCAATGTTAGGCTGACCAATCCAAACAGACGGCACTCGTTCAAATGACGTATGCATCAGCATTGCCCAGCTCAACCAAGATATTATATGAAACCGGTACGCTCTAGTTCATCACTGCATCATAGATCGAATATAAACATGCGTTTTCACAATAATTTTAGCCACTTGTGTAGCCGTTGCCAATTTCTAGATACTATAAAAAACTAAATTAAAAGTAATAATTACTGTAATTTATTAATACCAGTGGCTTTAAATGTCATGTCCTTATTGACCTTTATTTGTGTCTTAAATTACAACTGTGGTCAGTAGGGTAAGCGAAGGGTTAGGTACTTTTATTGTTGTTGAACTAACTTCACGTAATTCGGTACATACGATTATAAATTAGGATATAATAATAATGTAAACCCTGAGATAAAACTAATTATATGGACATTGTTTTTTTAATTTTTAACTTGTTTGTGACGATACGAGCTAGTCATTCGCCTGGTGGATGGTGCCGGCTCAGAATACCACCACCCCATCTCCTCCCGTGGGTGTCGTAAAATTCGACTAAGGGATTAGCCGGAGGATGGGCAGCAGCGTCCTTCGAGTACATTAACAACTCAACTGCGATCGCCAACCCGCCTGCCAAGCGTGGTGATTATGGCAAAACCCCCCAATGAGCCCATAACACACCCATATCGGTCATTGTGGAGGGTTTGGGGGAGGCCTGTGTCCAGCAGTGGACTTCATTCGAATGATGATTCGCCTGGTGGAAAGCGTCACGCCTGGCCATACCAATTGTGATGATCGGGTCTATTCCCACGTGGCACCCAGCATGCCTGCCCATAACAATTGTAATGCTACCCAGGACTAGTCCCGCGAGACGTAAAGTTACTAATATTTCGAGCCCTAACCGCCGACTTACCGTAAGCGACAATTTCTTGAACTTGAAATTTGCATCGTAAGCTATGTGGCTTACGATAACAAAAGCAAATTCTAAGAATTGTCGCCTACGATAAGTTGGCGGTTAGGGCTCGATTTAGTCTCTTATGCCCAGTCATTTCACTAGCTACCACTGTAGCTAGTTAGCGCACTCCCTTCTAACCGGAACACAGTAATGTCTAAAGTATAAACACTACAGCTTAGTGGCGAATATCTGGCACTGCGGTGGTACCTACATTGACGGCCTCTTACAATAAGAGACCTACCACCAGTGACTGTAGGCTGACACAGTCGGCTGATGCGCTCCGGGGCACGGGTTCGATTCCCGCACGGAACAAATATTTGTATGATCTGCAGGTAGTTGTTTCGGGTCTGGGTGTATTGCGTGTGGAATTTATGTCTGTAAACGCACTCACGACACAGGAGAAAACCTAGTGCGGGGCAACGTTTTAAAAAAACTAAGAATGCTGGGAATAAGAGACTATATAACTAAATGTCTTTAGGTGACAAGCGCAGTATGATTCCACGCAGTCCTGGGCAGCATTACAATTATTATGGGCAGTCGTGGCGCTTGCCAGCAGGTGAACGACTTGCTCGTCTCGTCAGTATGTAGTATAAAAATGAATAATACCTAAATATTACACACTTTATTTCTTAACTTATAACATTAGGAAACTACTGCGGTTTTGCTAAAATCCTTTGCGTAAATATTAACAAATCAAAAATAATATGTTATAATTCGCAACAAATTAAACTACTTTACAAGTGTTCAAAGCAAACAGAGGTCGTTGCCGGACTTTAATTGACACTAAACTGCGAGACGACAGGATGGACTAGAGTCTCTATTATTTGTAAAACATTTTTGTGTTTCTACAAATTTACATCCAGCAATTAGTTTGCGTAACTTACAAACTACTCATGTTTTAACACTTCGCTGCCAAATAATTGCGAACATCGCTCCATTGAATACTTCATTGATGAACGTATTGTGTAATAGCGATACTCTCTAGACGTTGGCCCGCGGTAACCTTCATCGTAGAAGGGGCGTTATGAATGAAGAATGTAGCGGCTGTGAAATCGGTTTGGAATTTATTTCGGGAAAACGTTTATAAATTCATTTTTGTCTTATATTTTTTGCATAATTTATGTGAAGTTATGTTTAATACATAATTATGTTGTTTAATAACATATTTATTGAAATGTCAGAGAAAGGTTAGGTACGTAATCTGTACGGTCAGCGACGTAAGACACTCAATAATTTTTTTTCAAATCGCTTGCACCCTCGTTTTGCATCTTATCTACATTTTTTTCTTAATCAAGTCATTATTTAAATAGGTTGCTATTATCTAGTTATAAAAATGTTCACCAACGTTTCTAAAATATAACGATTTGAATTTTTTAAATTGTTTAGAGATTTATGTCGCTGACTGTACCACCAAAGTAAAGTTAATATTAAATAGTGATGATAAAAAATAACTTATTACATAACACACACACAAATTAGTAAAGGATACAAAATAGTAGTAAGCGCCTAGTGTATAGAGTATAATGGACGGCCTTATCACACTCGACAATTTCTTCCAAGCAACCTTTAATACGTCAACTCCACCGCATCGTGTGCTATTTTTTCTTTTAGTATCGGGTGGAATCTTTTTATCTGCATTTCTCTCTTTAACTTAACACATTCACAGCATTAAATATTTCATCGTTCTGTTTTTACTATGAAAGGAGATGCAATTTTTTTGTAATAAACGAATATATTATTCATGTATACAAACTATGCCAGCTAAGACAATATTTAACATCCATTGCTGCTAATAAAGCAATGAGGTTGAAAATGCGCCAATGACAAGCCCACAGATTAATAAACGTGCATAATATGCACGTTTTGTTTTCTGGAATACTTGTCACTAGGCTTGGCGGTATATGATGGTTACCTGACATTATTTCAGAACTGCTGTACTCCGGGGATAACCCCGTAATCTTTGACGGGCACTAACGAAATGTCGTATTGTGACGTCAGCCAAGACTGACGGCTTAGCACGCAATCACACAAAGTTGACTGTCAATATGTAATCAACAATCCGATTGATGACTTACGCTGCACCACTAACATAGAAGTGATTTTGTAAATTGAAATGAGACTTGTACAAGAAGAAAGATGACCTTTTCAACCAAATGTAAGACATTTGACAATAAAAATTCGATAAAGTAGTTTTAGTTCAACAATTAACCCGAAGTATTGTTAATGAGAACCCCCCAATAAGGACACAACTCCAACGCAAATGCGTGGAGTGTCCGTCATTGACGTCACACATCATCTGATCATAATTCCCCGTAAGCGTATATTTATACAATAATTATCGCCATAAACATGATTGAATCTCGCCAGCTACGCAATACAATTAAGTCTGACAATACGTACTTTCAATGTTGTTCCATTTTTGTCTAAAGACGATTTAAGTATATTAAAAAGCAATTATTGACCTTAAAACTCTTATTTATAATTGTACCTTTATACGGAGGTTGTTTCACTCATCCATATACATTGTAATATAATTCCATTTTTAAATAATTTACGGGTGGGTGTATTACTAAACAGGATAAACCGAAACTAATTACTAGATTATAATGATTTTCAGTTCGGTTTAACTTAAAAAGTGTAAGTTAAAGTTAAGTTACTAAAGTTCAATTTTGTTAGTATAAAGGGTATTTAATTTGACTATGGTTCGGTCACATGGCTTCATTAAGCTTGGGTATATTCTTATAATATTTAGATTGGTTGTTTAGGAAATTCATTGAATATACAATATAACTATCGGTAATCAATATTATACGGAAAACGCAGCGTGGAATCAAGGACATCCCGCGAGATTGGTAAACGACCTGTACTTCGAATCTATCGGGAAGGCCATGGTTCAGCAGTGGACGTCCTCCACCTAATAGATGATGATGATGAATCAATATTACAAAAGTATCATTCCTATCTCTTTCTTTTTCTCATTAGGTTTCATCACAATGTCGATAACTATCTTAGCAATATAAAGTTGTTAACTCATTTCGTGCTCCAGTTAAGGGTAAAACACGCGGTAAAGGTCACATACTAATAATAAAACAATAATATTGTGATTAAATTTGCAACCTTCGATAGTTATTTTAACAAGTTTGGATGTCGGAGTATCTGTGATAAATTTGAAGGAACAATGAATTATATAATTCTACGTGTGCGTAAGGGTGCCATGCTATTCATCCAATTTATTTGTCCAATGTATATTTGATCAAAGAAATGTGATGGTTTCATATTTTTTTTGTTTTTGATGTAATTTAATTTGATTTGAGGAGTTTGACATTTCAAAAGGTATGAAAGCAAAGTTTTGAGTATGATAGCAAGCAATTTCTTTATAAAACAAGGCCAAGGCATAAAATAATGAGTTTAGAATTGAAACCCGAGGTCCGTGTCCCGCAGGGGGCGCACTTGGTGCAAATTGCTAAGCATGTAATATTAATTTCAAGCTTCGGTAGAAACGAGCGGTAAACTACCACATCTATCAAATATGGCTGCCCAAAACTAAAAGAAATTGAATTGAATATGGCACTTGTTAAACATCACATCTTTTACATATATACAAATATCCAAATGTGTGTGGCATGACGCAGTCGTCAAACAACTTTGATCAAATCTTGGACATAGAAATTGGATGAGTGGCGTCTGTAATCGTTATCATTTCGGCCAAATAAAGTCCATTGCTGGACACAGGCTTCCCCCAAAGATCACCACAACGAAATCGCCACGCTTGGCAGGCGGGTTGGCGATCGCAGTCGAGATGTTAATGTACTCGAAGGACGTTGCTGTCCATCCTCCGGTTAATCCCATAGTCGCCTTTTACGACACCCACAGGATGAGAAGGGTTGGTGCAATTCGTAGCCGGCACCACACGGCAATACACACACTGTTATCGTTAAGAGAGATTTAAATATTAAGTCGTGACATTTCAGTATTCAGCCATTATGCATTACAAGAACGAGAATCAAAACTTAAGTAAAACTCGAGTTTAGATTGCGTTAATCAAATGTGAACCGTAATGTAATAAGATCCAGCACTCAATCCAGAATCCGTTCAATTGATGAAATCTCGATTCAAGTTCTACTTGAGTTTTGATTCTCAATCTGTAATACGGGCTTAAGGGTAGGCTCAAGAGGATGGGCATCACCATCCTCTCGTATTCTAATAATAACATACTGCGATCACCAAGCCGCCTGCAAAGCGTGGTGATCATAGCAATATCCCTATTGTAGTGATCACTGGGAGACGTACACTCAAAGATCTGCCACACAAGGGACATCAGCATAATAAACACGCTTGGCACGCAGAACTTTAATCGCAGAAGACCGTTACTCACCCTTCAGCTGTGGTTATAGCTGGAGATGGCAAGCAAAAGTTACTTACAAAAATATTTATTGTTTTCATACTGCAAAATTCTAAATGCTCACTCGCCGACTGGTCCTCACATTAAAACGAGTCAACGTAACACCGTATCAACTGCACACAATACAAGTGCATATGTGCGCGTTCGTTGCAACGGATGAGGCCCTAATTAGCCAGCAATTAGGGTAGAAGTACGTATTCCCGGTAGTGTCCTAGTAACCGGTAACTAGTAAGTTTTTTATTTTTTGTACCTTTCTACAATTAATAAATTAATGTTTGTGAATGGCAATACATTCTTGGTAATATTTTGTACAATTATAATGGTAACACTAACCAAAAAGTGTAATGGCATCGAAACTGTGCAACAACAAAAGTGTGCTATCCGAAAATATTAAGATAGTTCAAAGTTCAGTCACTGAACTACGCAACCACCACGTCATATTGGTTAGCTTACCGTGCTGCAGCGGATAACGATACGGTACGAGAATTAATTTACTAAAATATTTAAGTGAATTATCTAGCGATATAACCTATAAGTTCAGGTGAATCTAATTGAAAAGTAAATAATTTTGTATCTCACATCTATTGGTACTCACAAATCCCTACTTGACCTAGTGCCCGGCAAAATCGCAATTTTTTCTAACGGATACTGGTACACGCATCAACTCGGTAATACCCGTTGCACCAAAACCCGTTACTGTATCCTTATTGCCTTGAAATAGGTCTCATTTTCCCTTGAAACTGTAGTATACATTCTGCCGGATACTGGGACGATATTAACAGTTGCATCTAAACCCGTCATGGTTCTTATTGCCTTGGGTTAAGTCTTATTTTCCTTTGACTCAATAGATTGCAGTTAATAAATGCAACTTGTTTCTTTTGTATCCTCGTGGATTTGACTAGACAAGATTTCTATACTATTGAGAGCTATGATGAATATTAGAGGCTAGTGGTTATCAGGCAATCAATGGCTTATTTTAATATCTATTGAAAATGCGAATGATTGTATGTACAAATAAGGGACTATTTTTGTTGCTACTCAGCTATGTAATGGTTGAATGGATTTAGATCAAATTTAGTTCAGACAATATTCTCTGAACGAAATTTCATCAAACTCCTGTAGGTAATCTGTGTTTATAAAATATCATGACCCACAAGGGTGTAGCCACGGACGCAGTTATTAAATAAGAAATAATAGTTTCCTTCAACTGAACATTGTTAAGGATAATCCTCATCTTCTGACTCCCATCATCCTAGTTTGGGGGCCAAAATTTATTTATTTCATTATTTTAATCGTTGACGGAAAGAAACTGTAAATTTTTGCACTTGCTTGTGCTTTTATTTGCGCTCACGTTGCTCGAATATTTCTGTCCCATTTGCTTCCGTATTTATACTAAATGCACTTGTTCTTGTCATCTAGCTCGCCCGTCTATTTCTCTCTAATTTAAGCTCTTTATACGTTAGGGATTTAGTCAGTTACAAAAATGGAGGCAAGATTACGTATATGGACCCGGAAGGAAAAAATCCATGCCATGCGCCATGTTGGCCAATACTTAGTGATATGTTTAATAATTTTTTATTGGTACGAATACAGGGATTTGCAACAGACGTGACATTTTTAATTTCAGCTAATCATGACTGAGAAGCGGCAAGCTATATTAAACGCCATGGAGGCAGTCGAAAAGGGGGCCTCAATTTCTGCTGCTGCCAGGCAGTATGGTATACCACGATCAACGTTGGATGATAAAATACGTGGCCGTTATCCTGTTGAATGTTCCAAGGGACCGGCTACAGTTTTATCGAAAGAAGAAGAAGATCATTTAAAAAGATGGATTATTTTTATGGCACATAGTGGTTTTCCAGTAACTAAGGCGCAGTTATTGGACAGCGTGAGTTTACTTGTAAAAACGATGAAGCGAGATAACCCTTTTCAAAATGGCAGACCAGGTCGTCACTGGTTTGAAGCGTTCATAAAGCGACACCCCGAAGTAGGCCAACGAGTGGCCCAAAATTTGACGCAAACCCGTGCTTTAGTCCAAGAAAGCAATCTGAGAGCATGGTTTAAAGAAGTGGAAGATTACTTTCATAAGACACAACTCGAAGAAGCAGCTAAAGATCCACGAAGAATATTCAACTGTGATGAAAGCGCTTTCTTTTTATCACCAAAAGACAACCGAGTTTTAGCAAAACGTGGCGCAAAAAATGTTTATAACGTTATCCCCAGCAGTGAAAAAGAGTGCGTGACAGTCCTAATTACGGCAAATGCAGCAGGTGAATTGGCACCTCCAATGGTGTTGTTTAAACTAAAATCAATACCGCACAAAATTTCGAAAACTGCACCTAACTACTGGGGATTAGGATTTACACCAAAGGGTTGGATGACAGGAGAGTCATTTTATGAGTACATGGCAAATGTTTTCTTTCCATGGATAGAAAAAAGTGATATTCAATTGCCAATAATTTTTTTCTTAGATGGACATTGTTCACACACGACGCTGCCACTAAGCAATTTCTGTCGGGAAAAAAACATCCAACTGGTTGCTCTGTATCCAAATGCAACTCACCTGATTCAACCAATGGATGTGGCTGTTTTTAGGCCTTTAAAGAGTATTTGGAAAAAAGCAGTTTATGACTGGCGAAACGAAAACCAGTTTGTAAAACTCAGAAAAGAAAATTTCTGCCCGCTGCTATATAAATCTCTTAAGCAGCTGGACCCAAACTCTATCAAAAATGGATTTCGCAAATGCGGGTTGTCACCTTTTGATGCAAACAGCGTCGATTACAGCAAGTGTGTAACGAGTCACTCAAAAAAATCAGCTAAACAAGATGATGTTAACCAAATGCAATCAGATACCGTTGGCCATTTCAAATACTTTGAATCACAAATAAGTCCTGAAAACCTTGAAGCTTTTTACGGCAACAAGAGTCCAACATGGAAAGGGGATAGATCCTTAGAAGGATTATTCAGTGTCTGGAGGCAAATGTCTCAAAATAATTTACCTTCAAAAAGATTAAATAATGGCTCTGGGAATTCGACACAATCGTCCGCTCAAGAAACCTCTAATATCAAGGAACTTCCATCACCCGGGGATATTGGTAATTTTACAGGTCTGACTGACATCTTCGACTCAAATTTTCTGAAATCAAATGAGTTCAGTGATTTTATGAATGAAAATGAAAGCCATCAAGCAAATATGGGAAAGATAGAGGTGTATGAAAATTTGGAAGGGACGCTGACGAAAATCATGGACATGGAAATCCCAACCAATGAGTTTTCACTGACAAAGTCAGTCGAAGTAGAAAAAACTGGTCTTGAAGAAAACCCACAAAAAATACCCTATATATCAGGTCAAGTGATCCGGACAGTAGGCTCAAAACCTATATATTTGACCAAAAAAAATACAACAAACATTCCCATAGCATCAGCAGCATCTCTTCTTAATGCAGAAATAATGACAAGTCTTATTCAGACTCAGACAGATACTATGACACAGCCATCATTATCATCTCACCCGGACTCTGCTGCTGAATTAGTGCAGACACAGAAACACATTTTGTCAACCATGGCAGAAACATTTTACAGCACAGGACCTTGTCACATAACACCTCCAGGTAAAACATCTCCAATACTTTCAAAAAAAATCAAAGCGACATCGGTAACAGCTGATGATACAACTCCTGACTACACACAAAGCAATACATCCGAAAAAAATATGAAGTCACCACCACGTACACCCATAATAAAAGCGTTACCTGAAGATGCCAATCGTGACCAACCAAAAACTAAACATTATGGACATTTAGTTGTACCAACACCATTTAAAGACGCTTTATTTTGGCCAGAAACTCCTAGCAGTACCACAAAAAGTAAAGTTAAATTACCTAGCGTTATAACATCTGATAGGTGGCAAATTTTTGCACAGAAAAAGGAAGAAGCAAAGACAAAAAAAGAGAAGAATAAAGTAAAAGCAAAGGATAAAAAATCTAAAAAATCTCTAGTTAGAGGTGGTAACAAGATAGCTAAGAATAAATTAACAGATACTGGAGAAATGGACATCACAAATGAAGACTGGTTTTGTCGGTTATGCCAAAGAAGCACGAAATTAGACATGATACAATGTGTGACTTGCAATACCTGGTATCACACTATTTGTGCAGAAGTTTTGCCAAATGAAATAACGTTTCGTTGTATGTATTGTAACGTGACGTTTGATGAATAAGTGATGAAGAGCTTTGAGATTTATCTGTTTTTATCATTTAGTGTAGATTAATTATGATGCTTTGAAACTAGGTAACTCAATTCAAAATAATAAAAAAAAATCTATTTCTAACATTTTATAACTGTGACACTGTTATCTATTACTATATTTTTAACTTTTTAATAAATGTTCTCATTTTTACGTATATTACAATAAGAATTAATAGTATCGTCCATCCTGTCTTTTTCGAAGTGAAAACTTCTTTAGACCCGTTGTGATTTCAATACACACATTTTTTTATAAATATTGTGCTATAAGAATTTGCAAAAGATTCCACCTATTTGAAACTAAGAAGACCTATTAAATAAGTAAGGAACCTTGATCTAATTTTATCCAAATATGTTGTTAAATAAATAATTGCTCATTGCGCAAAATTAACAATTCATTAATGTGATCCAGATTTGTATTTTTTAATCTAAGACTTAGATACCTTTTTGATAAGTGTTACTCATAGTTATAGGTAGATTTTATCAAATAAATGTACCTGTTATTGTTATGATTATTTTATAACATTTTATAAACCAGTTTCTTTAAATCTTTTTTGATAAAATATATTGTTAGTTTTTTTAAGTAGATACATCTAGTTACATGTTTAAGCACTTCAAGGACTGAAGCTAGTTATATTCAACTAAAAAACAACGTCATTTCGTTTCTTATAAAATGTATTTTAGGTTCATCTGCAAGAGATTCCACATAAGTAGTTGAAACAAGTAATATCTAAGTATCTAAGTAAATAAGTAACCTTGATCTCATTTTATCCTTGCAAATGTTTGTTGCAATTTGCTCATTGTTTAATTTTAATTTTTATGTGTAGGTATTTATGCAGAATTTGGCGTTTTCCTGCTATATATACTGATTCATTTTAGTTTTGTGATATTTTTGATACCAAAGTTATAATGGATGGTTTTAAAGATAAAACCAAAATACACTTCCACAAATAGTTTCAGTAAGTGGTTTTCATAAGTAATGTGATTCATAATGATTAGTTAAATTATATGATTATAATTAATACCTATGTTTTGTCTGAAGTAATTTTCATTAAAAATATTTTTTTATATAGACCTTATTTTTTACTTCCCTATGTTTTAAAACACAGAAATATAATAATAACATTCCTGTGAACTTTAACATCAAGTAATAGAGTTCAAATTCGCGGTAAAAAATAATGGATTCCGGGACAATATAACGTTAACTAGTACAAATCTACCGAATACTGGTACATTTGGTCCTTTTTACAAAAAATAACTATTATTGTTTATTAACGTTTATATTAATAATTAAAAAAAAAAACACACGACAACTAGAATAAATTTTCTATCTAGTCACGTAAATTTTATTTTTCTAAGTCTACTAGTTTTAGCACAACACTCCTATAAAGTCAGTGAAGTTCAAAACTTCACGGATATTGGGTCGTTTACCTTACCGCTAATGCAGGCGCACTTAATGAAGCGCACACCTCATTTGTAGCCGCCGCACTCGTGTGAGACACTCACAAACACTATTGTTGCACAACACACAGGCTATAACGCGACTTTTTTTTTTAAAACGCTGCCCCACATGGATTTCTCCCGTGTTGTGAGTGCGTTTACAGACATGAATTTCACATACAGTACACCCAGACCCGGAACAACTAGCTGCAGATCATACAAATATTTGTTCTGTGCGGGAATCGAACCAACGACCTGGAGCGCAGCAGCCGACTGTATCAGCCACTGCACCAACCGTGCCGTTTTACAATGAAATCGTGCTTTTTGGTTGTATATGTTTATATTACTACCTGAGAATGAGCGTGTGCGTCCATAAGCGCAGTTATTTTCTTAATTTTTTGTATATTAACTAATGATAACTGACAGTATTCTATCATCATATACTATAAATAGCTTATAATCACCGGTAATGACATCATTGCTTATTGTTACACGTTACACCGACTTTTCTAGATTACTCATTCTTAGAAAAGATGAATGATATAATTTAGAACACTCATTCTTTGAAAACTCTTTTTGTAGTCTACCAAGTCATTCGCCCGCCCGCCCGTAACAATTTTTATACTACCCAGGACCAGTCCAGCACACACACAGCGCTTGTCACTTCGAGATATTAGTTACTTACGGTCGAGATTCAGCTTACAAATCCTTTCAGCTATGTCGGCAACTTTAGTTCTTCTACAGATGTCTTCATTTCTGATTCGGTCGTAGAGAAAAAACAAGTGACGTAGAGTTTTGAGAAAACCTCTATCTGCCAAAAGATGTATATACAGCTCAACAAAGATAGATTTCGCAATTATGTGTCGTCATTTTTGGGGAAAATTCTCCAGTACCCAAAACGCTTCGCAGGCGGCTTCCTGAGTGCAGTATGACACCTGTTCCATACCACTTGTTTAGATCTTTTTGGTTTTACCTTAATCGCATTTTACGACATCCACGGGATGAGATGGAGTGGTCTTTTAATCTTAATCCGAACACCACACGGACTATCCACATAAGACTTACTTGCCTTACATTATCGTGATTATTATTCATTATCATAAAATACTTAACGAATTACATCGCGTATATTATAAATTATTGTTTTTCCTTATGTTCAGAACGCTCCAATCCGTTAAAAAGTGTTTTCTTACAAACAACTAACTTAATTTATATGTCAAAAACTAAACTCAACATAATGTACATTCGGCTACATATCAAGCAGTGCAGTTCTAGTATAAGCTGACCTCTCATTGTACCGAAAGCCTATACAATTCGAGAACAGTTTATACTGGATATTTACAGCTTGATATGTAGGCATGTAGATAAAATTTTGGTATCACATTACAAGGAATATTCTCGCTGCATGCGCGCGGTAACATGCCCAAAATCATGGCAGAATTGCTACATTGAATGGCAATGCTGATCCTCGCTTTGATTTCATTCGTTTCTCATAATAAAGATCCTTTTATTAATTCTTAATTGTTTTAAACCATTCCTAATAGAAACAGCAGTTTTTTAACATCTCTCGTATTCTCTATTTGCGTATTCTAAGTTAACAATCCTCACTTTTGCCAATGTCCACCGTCTAGTTTACGTACGATCTCCAAGATCTTCAATAGACTTGTTAAACATACCTACATTTTCTAAATCTATATTAGAAAAAAGTAAACTACTATCTGTTCACAGCTTGAACACGACAAGATTTCTTTAAAATTTTAATGTAGCTAAGATAAAAATACCAACATCTAATTGACTTTATCCGACATTTGTCTAAGATTACCTTATAACTTACGTTGCGGTGCGGCTTCGCTACGGCAAATGCTAAAACGCACGACCGTATCGTCGTCACGGTGAGCGCCGTTTTGCGACCGGTTCTGAATCTTTTCGATACATTTCATTGTGATTTTATTCATTAAAACTATGAAATGATAAATAAATGAAAGATATTTTCGACCTAAAGCATTCAATCTGAACTGCCACACAACATAAAAACCTATTATATGATATGTGGTGTCTGCGATCAAAACAAATAAAAGAGGATACATGTTTGTCTTGTAATGATTATTCTAAGGCATCGGTAGCTGATTTGGACGCGTAACAGCTATAACCATTACTATTGTTAACCGTAATTTTAAGCCGCATAACAGTTGAATACTTCAATCGCCCTATAGCATGCATAAAAAATAATGAGTCATTATACTAATGTTACACAGGCTTGCGGCGTCGAACGGCGAGATAACGATCACTACGTCACACAACGCGAACGTCGGCCCTGCCAGCAGCGCCGGTAGCGCCGGATCCGGACCGATACCATCGCCCCACGCGCCTGTGAAGATGTCGCCGGGATCTGTGAAGTCACCATCGCAAGACGATAGTGACCTGCTTGCTGATTCACCAAGTGAGTTTTTACAGGTTTTTAGTACATTTAGGTAGTACTCGCTTACTATATTAATGAATCTAATATATAATACTTTGGAGCCGCGGGCAAAAGCTAGTATTATGTAATTTGGGTCTAAAGAAATTTACATAATACTAGCTTTTGCCCGCGGCTCCACACGCGTGGAATTTGGAAATCTACAACATGGATATTGTTCATACCGAAATACTAAATTCGCGATAAAAAAATGGGGGGTGGGGGTATATATAAGGGTCTAAAATACTTTACGATCTATCCTCCTACCAAATATACAAAAAAAAATTAAGTCGTTCGAGCCGTTTCGGAGGAGTGTGACCACACCATGACACTAGATATTTATATATTATATTAACCACCCATCACGCTTAACCTTGCAAAATAAAGTTCTACTTATTACAACTTCCTCAATAAATTATTAAACCAACTTAGCATTATAATTACTCACTAAAGCATTTTGGTAAACTCTCATTCGCTATTTCAGCAAAACAAAAGCAGAACCAACAGCAACTTAAATACTATTTTCGACACAACTTCTAACTCGATTCTACTTATCCATAAAAGTTGTACATTCTAAGCATGGATGGCAGCAGATGGAGCAATGGATCGTCCCTCTAGGACGATCCATTAGCTCGGCGAAGTCTAACAGTGTCCTAGGAGTTATTCTACCTAATACTATAAAGAGTTGTAGAGACTGCCCGTGCACTGTTTAGAAGTTCCGAGTTTCCGAGTGCGTTCGGTGACAGCCCAGTTAAATTGATTAGCTCGAAGTAGCCTTGCGTTCATTCGACGTTGGCGAGCGGCCACTCCGCGATCTTATCACGACACTGTTAAGTTAATTTGGTTGCGTTTCAAAAAAGGTTTGTTGAATTTAATTCTTAACTTGAACAAATCTAATTATTTGTTCAACGGAGCGTTTAAACATGATTCTTCTCAATAATGTTAGTTTTGATGTCAATTTAATACAGTTTTTAAACAAGTATTGAATTTCCGTTCAATAAAAATGTATTTCAAGCCTTTTAGTTTACAAGATTACACCGCTTACAGTTTTTATTCGTACCTCCTATTAATTAAAGATACGTAAAGTAATTATATATTCAATTTAACTGCATTACACCTGGTCGTATGTCGGGCTTACTTACCTACCAACGAAATGTGTTCGATAATTTACAAATAAGTAGGATAATAAAATCAACTTATACAGATAACATAGACTGGGTGGTCTATCCGAATACCACACATAAAATTGGTTAATCAATTGATATAGATTCATATAACACTCCGCTACCAATCAAGGAAGTTGTTTTCTAGGCAACAGATTAGACCCAACATCGACAATCGATTGTTATTTTCTATATTCCTACATTCTACCACAACACAACAAAACTTGTGAAAACAATGGATATTTTTAATCCAATAGCGTCCAGTACTAACTTCCCGTATACTCACAACCTAATTGAAACTAATTCTGCTATCCGCTCAAGCAGACGATGCCAATTTATTTAAGACGAAGTTATTTTTATTGGCCTATTTCATTCATTCTTAAAACGAAACTGTGCGATTTTTATTTCCACCGACTCGATATAGGTATGTATTTTGACCTATTCCAAGATAGATCTAAGCTAGACGAGGTATTTTTAGCGGTATGGCTCTACTTACTAAAATTCACGACCTCTCGTATGCTCTCACCTCTTCCACCTTTTTTCGTCTCATGTTGTAAGCCGAAAGTCTGCTAATTTTATATTGTTGATTTTAGTTTTACGTAATGTATTAATATTTTTGAAGCCGTTTAGAAATTGATTAGAAGGTTATGTAGAAAGCCACGAATTTGCAATTATCACTAATTATAGTATTTTTTGTAGAATATATGTCCTTCTCAATAAAAAACTTAACGGATATAAATAAAAAAGCCCTAATTTAAAAAATGAATCAATAAAATGAAAAGTCCTTTGATATAAGATACTTTATCTAAGAATGATGATCTTCAGAGGAAAAACTTTACCAAAAAGGTTATTCTTTATAATAGTTTGTCTTTAAAAACAGAATACAAATTAAGATTCTGATATCACAGCAACAGATGGCTCGTATTTTATTCAGTAGAATGAACCAAATTTTCTACAACCGACATTCGTTGTAGGCCGTCAGTCTGTCCGTAGGGAACTAACTCTATTTGGTACTAAAGAGTTTATACTTTTTACTGGTTGCTGGATTTTCACTTCCAATCTTGTTTACAGATTTAGTATTTTTATTGAGAATACTAAGAGATCGTTCACCAAAAAAAATAAGGCTATTTAGGCGTACCGTTCATATTAGTGCCGTTGTTCCAAGATTGTAACCAATGCGACTTATAAAATTCCTCTTAGACTTTTTTTTTCCTCTTAGGCTTGCTGATTTCATGTTATTCCTTCTAAACATATCTTTAATAGATTAGATCGATTAAAGCAATTATAAACATCATCTGATGCCCACGTACCGCGACCTACTCTGTTAATTGTTTCATAATGAGTCCATCGATTCCTTGCTATTTCTGAACGAGTCGATCCATTGCTAACAACTAATTGTTTGTTGTACTTGGCGATAACTGAAAGTGATATCCACAAAAAGAATGGTTGGAAGGTAAAACGCGAAACACCTGGCCGTTCTGAGAATAGGATTTTATCGTTTTAAAAATAATTGCGTATTACGTTGAAAGCGAATAATCTTGAAGTATTTATGCAAGTGTCTAAATTGTTGTTATATCGTGACCGTCACGGTTCAAACAAACATATGTGTAATTGAGGTTTTATGTGAGAAAAAGGACTGGAATTTATATTACCTATATTTGGCACATCATGCTATCTATACAAATAAATAAAATTGAAGTGTCTGTTTGTAATGTCAAAATAACAGCTTTTTACTAAATGCATATAAAAGTATATACGGTACATATAGCAAAAAAGCAATTTTTAAATTTTTTGTCTGTCTGTCTGTCTGTTTGTTCCGGGTAAACTCCTAAATGGCTGGACCGATTTCGACGGGACTTTCCCTGGCAGATAGCTGATATTATAAGGAATAACTTAGGCTACTTTTATTTTAGAAAAATAATTAGGGTTCGCGCAAAAAAATAAAACCCTATCCAATATATATATTTTATGTCACGTGTCTATGTCGAACTACGAGGGCGGCACTGAAAATTTCGGGAATCAAGGAAGTGACACAACATTACTATTTAAAAATGTATTTATTGCTTTTCGAAGTATTCTCCGCGAAATTTGACACATTTTTCCATACGATGGAACCAATCGTTGAAGCAACCATTCCATTCGGAAGTTGGGGTCTCCAAAATGGCCGTTTTGTAGGCGTCCACAGCTTCTTTAGGTGATGAAAATCTCTGTCCACGCAATTTATTCTTTATTTTAGGGAAAGTATAGAAATCATTAGGGCTTAGGTCGGGGCTGTACGGCGGATGGTCTAATAATTCTATGTTTTCTTGCTCTAAAAACTCTTTTGTTCTGTGCGCGGTGTGAGAACTCGCATTGTCGTGATGGAGGATGATGCGGCGGTTGCAGTTCTCTCTACGGAGTTCAGAAACGACCTGTGGCAAACAAATGCTAGCATACCATTCTGCATTAACCGTTCTTTGTCCCTCAAGAGGAATAGTCGTAACATGGCCGGTTTTGGAGACAAACGTGGCCACCATTTTTTTTGCAACACTCCGTGAACGAACAATTTTTGTTGGCTTTAACTCATTTTCGAACACCCAAACTCGTGACTGGTTTTTTGTTTCGGGTTCGTACGCATATATCCAGGATTCGTCACCTGATACGATGTTGTATACAGCATTTGAGGATCCTGCGTGGAATCTTTCGAGAGTTCTGACGCACCAAGTAACGCGAGCCGCTTTTTGCTCTTCACATAGCAAATGCGGTATCCATCGGGAAAACAACTTTTTTACACCTAATTGTTCATGCAAGATTATTTGTATTTGACTCATGCCAATGTCTAAAGTTGCCTGAATTTCGCGGTATGTCACATGTCGATCTTCCTCAATCAGCTTACGCACAGCATCAACGTTTTCTTGGGTGACTGCAGTTTTTGGACGACCTTGACGAGGATCATCACTGAGCTTGACACGTCCACGTTGAAATTCAGCAAACCAGCGATAAATTGTGGTTTTGGATGGAGCTTCATCACCAAATGCAGAAATCATCCGGTCAACACACTGTTTTTGTGTTAAACCACTTCGAAAGTCATAATAAATCATCGCTCTTGAATTTTCTCGAGTCAATTCCATTTTCTCAACGACTAAACAAGTTTGACAAAACCTTGTGACAAGACCGTGAATCTTTTTTTAAATAAATAAATGGTATTCGATTTGTAAAATCAAGGAGTTTTCAATTAAAAATATTTTAATATGACAGGAACAGTGGAAATATTCCATTCCCGATACTTTTAGTGCAGCCTATGTACTCTAAATTTCTTTTAAATTAAACGCGGGTGAAACCGCGGGCCTCAGCTAGTATAATATAAAAACGTGTGGTTCTCAGCAAAACATGGACGACCCCTCTTTCGGCATGGGTGTCGTAAAGGGCGACTAGGGAAAGTTGCTGCTGCCCATCCTCTTGATATTAATCAAGAGGATGGGCAGCAGCAACTTTCCGTGCTAATAACAATATACTGCGACCAATCCGCCTGCCTAGCATGGTGATTATAGCAATAGCCCTTAGAACCGTTCATTGTAGCGGTAATTAGGAGACCGATGTTCCGCAGTCTATAGATGGGTTACCGCATAGAGTTATTTAAACTGAGCATCTCCGTGCTTCGGAGGGTGCCTAAAATCGTCGTTCTCGGTTATTGTTATTAGACGGCAGTCGTTAAGCCAAGTAGACCTTTAGGTGGCTTGCACAACTCTGGCACAAGGTTTATTTATTTATTTATACTTAATGTACACTAGCATACAAAGGCGGTCTTAATGCCGTAGGCATTTTCTGCCAGACGACCAGATGATGCAGAGAACAATAAGGTAGATGCACCAAGAAAATATGAAAAAAAGGTTTAGATGCGAAGAATATTATATAAATATTATGCAAATACATAGACGTACATAAACATCACATGTATAAAATATATTTATATATACGAAATAATCACATACATACATATTATATAATAAATATACACAGATGAGAAAAAATAAATATAATCAGAGTTGAGATGAATCTGCTGACGTCGTTTTGAAAATGTATTTTCGTGATTTAGTTTTAAAGTTGTTCCGATTGTTAGCCATAAGGTTTATTTCTAACCACACGAAAATAATAAGAAGATTCGACGATAACGCGCCGATGAGATGAGAGATGAGCTATAAAATAAAGGATGCACCTGGAATTCAACTTAAGAAATGCCACGCGCCTATTACTTCGGAATCAGTGTCATCAGCAGACTGTGATTGTTCAACAGTACGCCGCTTTATATGCACTGGGGCTGCCTTTTACGAGAGTATAGGTGTAACAATTATTGTGCAGATATTGGTAAAAGATAAATTTTGATGGTTTCTTCAGTTTTAACGACGGCAGGGTTGGTGCAAGTGGCTGATACAGCGACTGCTGCGCTTCGAGTCGCGGGTTCGATTCCCGCAGGGAACAAATATTTGCATGATCTGCAGGTAGTTGTTCCGGGTCTGGGTGTATTGTGTGTGGAATTTGTGTCTGTAAACGTACCCACAACACAGGAGAAATCCTAGAGTATGGCAACGGTTTAAAAAAAAGACATTAAAATTTAAATGATGTCTGGAACAACACATTTACTTATATAATTATATTCTACGCTGAAATGTGTCATACATTAGTTTACTTGCCACTGGTAACCGATATGCCGGATATTCTGTCGCAAAGCAGTAAGTAGTCTTATAAACTTAAAACAATTAACATTACTGTTTTCCGGTTTGAAGAGCACGATAGCTAGTGAAACTACTGGGCATAAGAGACTAAATAACGAATGTCACGAGGTGAGGAGTGCAGTGTGGTGCCACACAGAACTAGTCCTGGGCAGCAATACGGACAATTGTTACGGGCAGGCATGACACCACCAGTTGATTGCTGTGTTAGTCACATCACTGAGATGTATAAAAAAAACAAAAGTTGTCAGAACTTTGCGTGATTTCAATTTTCGAACGTTATAGAATAGGTGACAATGCGGTGAGGAACTGTGTTTTGCAATGTGTAGTAAAGAGTATACAGTTACACCACCGTATTATTACGTAAGTCTCAAGGTATGACAATACATTCACGGGGCCAACGTAAACCTAAACACGCGAAATTAGGACCTAAACTTTAAGCGTAAGTACCCATTTAAAACAATAGCCTCGCAAATCCATCTGGCGCTTTTATAATATCAGATTTTTCGAATTCATATACTGTTTGAATGTGATACAACTGGTTAATTCCCTGAAGGATCGCTGGAATTTAATTCCTCGTTGATTAAAAGTTACATGAATTTCAGTAAAGTTAGGATATCGTTGTTATGTGCATATAAATACTTCCCTCAGTGAATATTGTATATTATGTGCATCACAGTTTATGATTTAAATATATTGTGATAATATACATAAATGACTAGCAAAACTCGGTTTAAAAGCTGATGTGCTGCAGCGCCATCTAGTGGGCGAGTTACAACAAAGTGGATAGTATAAAGACCTTTTCCATTAATCCATAGGTATATGTGGCAACTTTGATGGTGATCGGTATAACTGTAGTCGGTATAACTGTATAAGTCTATTAATCTAAAATAGATACACAAACATTCATTTAGTATTCGATATTTATTTTAAAACAATGAAACATAGTCGTCACAGCTTCACAATCACTTCACAAAATACTCCAAAATAAACAATACCCAACCTTAAACAATTTTCTAATTCACCGTTTTAAAAGTCGTATCGTCCTCGTACCGGGCTAACTAAAACACCGGGAGGTTCGTGCCCGGGGCCCCAGTTCTATTGATTACTATTTAATTCGTTGTTAGTGGATACAATTACTAAATTACTCAGTTCCTCTCCACTATGGTTCGCCACGCCAAACCGTCTGTATAAATCTATTGGGTATTTTCGGTTAACACGCGTTCGGGTTTCTCCAATACGTTGATTTGTCATTACTAAGGATTAAATCGTTGTTCAACGGACTGCTCTACTTTTTAAACTATTTTAGATTTAAGGCGGAGAGTATTCGCATCTAAAATAGGCTGATTAGATTATGTGCCTCGGTGCGACGTGTATTATGAGAAGGGTTTAAAATAAATTAAAGGAGCTTTTTTTTTCGTGAGTGACTTTATTTTATGTGGTCATTTTGGTGTTATGTCCGGAAAAGTTAATGACGCGTTGCCTAATCGTAGCATTGCATCTCAGTCTTCTTCAATATAAGTATTGGGATGAAGCATACACACATAAGCCTGTAAATGTCCACAACTGAACATGGGCCTACCAATAATCACTTTAATTAACAGTCATAGGGATATTGCCATAATCACCTCGCTTTTTTGACAGTAGCCACATCGAACAACATAATATCAATAATTGCCAAAGGACTTAGACTCCAGGCCAAAATAATAATAAAAAATAAAAAGCTATAAGTCCGTCCTTTTAAAAAAGGATAATAGTTTGCTGCCATAAAAATAAATAGTAGGTATGTGTTGTAACACATGTAATGTATATACGTGACCACCAAAATATATATTTACGCTCATCACTAACGCTCTGAAGGACTCACTGACCGACTCGTTGACGGTCTCACTGACTGACTCACTGACAGACTTTTTGTCATTGACGGACTCGCTGATTGACTCTGTCATTAGTTTACTTATTCAACGGGCGCCTTGGGCGCCTCTAAAGTCACAAGTTCAGACTAGTTATATTGCTATTGTTTTATATTAATACAGTAAAACCAATCAACAAGCTTAGCTTCCTGATTAGGAACCGCGTGGGCAACGGGTATGTGACGTATTATCTCCCCTCCTTAAAATTATACCATAATTTATTCACTAACATCATTAGTATGTTACTACGAGTATTGCTCTATGTGATATAACACCCCATTAGGTTTCTTGCTATTAATTAATAAATTGAAATGTGATGTCGCATGATGTGAAATGAAAACAAATAGCAATTTGCATTTATGGTAGGTATCTTAACCGTATGGTGTCCGGATTAAGAATATAGCAGGTATGGGCAGCATCGTCCCTGAGGAACAGCAGCTAGCTGCTTACCAACCCGCCTGCCAAGCGTAGTGAGTATTGGCAAATTCCAGATAATAAATGCCAAATTAAATTTTAAAAATTGGAGTATGTAGTCCACTTCGGTACTTCAAACTGCCATTAACAAAATGGATGGTAAGTTATCGAAATGTCACGTGATTTAACAATGATTATCGCAATGAAGTGGGTTGCAGCTGAATACAGCTGAATACCTGGTACAGCTACCTGACATAATGCTGAGCTGTTGGCCTTATTAGCACTTCTATTTCATTATTAGGTTTTTTTTTTTAAACGTTGCCCTACCCTAGTGTTTTTCCTGTGTGGTGGGTGCGTTTACACTTTACAGACACAAATTCCACACACAATACACCCATACCCGAAGCAACTACAGGTAGTTAGGCTGCAGGCAGCCTACCTTTTTCCTTATTAATGCCAATAAATAATTTCTAATACATTTTCAATGTGAATTATGGGCTTTCTTTCTTAAACCATTTACAATCCGTTTTAAATAGTCCAAATTTTAATAGTTAGATGTTGTCAACTTAATAATACCGTTATCGACTATGGATAGCGATATTTTTCACATCGGCGAACGTAGCGAACCACCCAGGCCCATCTATTACACTATCGGATGAAACAAAAGCCGAAGCTCACTTCCTATGCCACACTCAAACCGACCCTAAAGGGCACTCGGTTCTTGTAAATTATAAAGGAACGATTCCTAAAAGTACAACGGGTTATTAATTCATAATTACACATAATTCCCCGTAAATATAGTACTAATGACACTAAAATGTACAATACAAAGAGCCTCGACCAAAATAAAGGAAGTTCACGTCGGCATCAAAGAAACCGACTAACGACCGTGGCAGCCGGCGTACCGAACTAAATTAATTAATTAACTAATTAAAATCCATTACAAATAATTAACGTCGTCGATAAAATTGAACGCAATCGATAACGTAAGCGAAAACAAAGAGTTGGACCGACTCGTGGATAGACTCGGCACCGATAAATAAGTGAACTTTAAATTAATTGGCATTAGCAGAAAATGTGAGAGAAGGCGTTCCGTTTTATTTAGATTTTATTGAAATAATTGAAATAAATATTCCTTTTCATAGGAAAGAAACTCAAACCCAAATGAGTGTGAGCTTCGGATATATTAATTTCTGCAACTATTTCAATTCTGACAATTCGTAAGTGCTAGCAAATGGTTCACATGAATAAAAACAATTTGTCTTTGACTTTGCTGATAAGACTGTAATCCGTGTGGTGTCCGGTTTAAGAATATAGCACCACTCTATCTCGTCCCGTGGATGTCGTAAAAAGCGACTAAGGGACTCCAGTAGGATGGGCAGCAGCGTCCCTTCTGTGAAAAAGTAACTATACTGCGCTCACCAACCCGCCTGCCCAGCGTGGTGAGTACTGGCAAATTCTCCCTAAGATGACTACAGTTGTGGAAATTTATGGGGGAGGCCTCTGTTCAGCAATGGACGTCCTTTGGTTGACGTGATGAAGACTGTGATGTGGTTCCCGGCAATGAATAGATCACTCCTCTTCACCCACGCTTATCGTAAGAGGCTGCATAAGGGTGATATCAAAAGGATGGGTAGCAGCAGCATCCTCTCGTGTGCTAATACTACATACTGCGGTCACCAATCCGCTTCCCAACCATGATGTTTATTGCAATCTATAACCCTTAATTGCGAGGCTCAACTTTTTGACGCAAAGACCTTATAACACAATAGCTAAGTTTGAGTATGGTTTCTGTTATCTAGATCTCGGTTCTGATCGGAAGAAACATTAGAATGTCTTTACTAAGACCATTTAATGTAACTTGGAAAATACCAGTGATTACATATGGGACAAAGACGTAGTTACCTACTATGGGCCTCATAAGAAAGTTCAAGATCACTCAGCGAGCTACGGAGAGAGCTATGCTAGGTGTTTCTCAACGAGATCGAGTAATAAAAATGAGAAAATCCGTAAAAAAACTAAAGTTGCCGACATAGCTGAAAGGATTGGTAAACTGAAATGGCAATGGACGGGGCACATTGGTTGTAGAACTGATTGCCGTTGCGGCAAAAAGGTTCTCGAGTGGAGACCGCGCACCGGAAATCGCAGCGTGGGACGACCACCAACGAGCTGTGCAGACGACCTGGTGAAGCTCGCCGGATGTTGTTAAAAATCTAAGTTTCCTTATTCAGCAGTGGACGTCCTTTGGCTGATATGATGATGATGATATCAAGAGGATAGATATTAGACAACAGCATCCTCCCGTGTGGTAATAATAAACACACTACGATTACCAAGCCGCCTACCAAGCGTGGTGATTATGGTAATATAGGAGACATTGATGACCTCCTTGTAGTTATCATTGGGAGGCCCATCCTTAGCACCCTTTTAGCAGTAGACGTTTACGGGCTGATGTTTATGAATATCTAAGTAGTTATAAAAATAGTCACTGTATTTACCTTTTCCTTTTCAAAACAGATACAAATAGGCTGCGCTATCAGTCATTGCATTGCAGTTTTATTTTACTGCTCATATATTTTTCAAATTTTAATTTCAGCAACAATAATCTTGTACCATATTGCAAAAGTGAAATAAATAGACAAGCATAGCAAATTTTATCTTTCATATACCTTTCACTCGGGGGTTTTACCTGTTGATTCTGCTAACGTACCGTTAACTGACGTGATCTGTATGAAGGGACACTGATACTGGGGAGTAAGTCGGTATATTTAATTTAAATTACTTAATTTCTTTAGGTTGCTTATGAAAGTTTACATGATATCGATTTTTATAATTATGTAGAGCTATTTTTATAGCGTCCTTAGCAAAAAAACTTAACGCATTCGTTAAATATTTTTTTTATGTTTCATTATTTTTTCGAATCTTTTATTTGTAGACATAAAATCATGATATCATTACATCATAAACAATAATTGTGTAAGAATTAGGAAAAAAGATCATTTACAGTGTTAACAATATATTAGTTCTAGATTTAAAATATATTAGTAATAATGTAAGTGGTTAGTAAATAAAATAATTTTAAATGTAGACCAAGTTAATGTCCATTTAATTACAATACAAACCATACGTAAGTTATAAAATGGCCCATTAATTAATACGGAATTCCTAAAAATTACATTGTCATGTAATTTAATTGAGCATTTTTCTTACGCATTGCTCGTAGGTAATGTACTTTGTAGACGCGACAGGAAAGGGGTAATAAAGTCCCATTACAGTACAGGGCTTGAAGGTAAAAAAAAAACTAAATTTCGAATAACCAATATATTTATTTAATTATCAGGCTACACTTAATATTAGATCTTTTCGAAATGGGATTTTAATAACAGGACAAGTAAATGAAAAGTCCTCCATGATATTGAAGAAAAGCTTAAACTTGCCGAACAACGCTTAAATTATTTAAGGCAACTTGTTCAAAAGTGCTTACAACCGTTACTTTAATAATACGCGTTAATTGTAATTGATAACGTATTCGATTCTACATCGTAATCGTAATATGAATCGAGACGATTCGGCGTCCATAATTTCAGCTATTACAGTGTGCTCACAAATTTGTAATTTGCGTGTCTCGATATGGTATTTTTACGATTTTACATCTTATGTCATTACCAGAGAGATACGCCATTGAAAAATTTATAAACTTGACACCTGCATATATACATGATACACCTAATCACTCGAAATCTTTAATTAAGAATAATGTAGCGTTGAATGTGAAATATTTGGAATAGCGGCCTGATTCGATTATTATCTATGACGAATTTTTCATTGTGGTGTCAGATCAGGTATTATATTCGCTGGATTTTAGCGCTTAAGACTTAGCCGATTTCTTTTATGATATTGAAATTTTAAAAGCTTTTATAAGACACATTCATCCACACATCGTTTTGATTGACTGGATGCGTTTTATGATTGATATAGTTAATTTTATTACATTCTTGTTTTTGTATTTATATCTATTGATTGATTTTTGATTTGCCGTGTGGTGCCGGCTCAGAATACCACCACTCTATCTCCTCCCGGGGGTGTCGTAAAAGTCGACTAAGGGATTAGCCGGAGGATGGGCAGCAGCGTCCTTCGAGTATATTAAAAACTCAACTGCGATCGCCATCCCGTCTGCCAAGCGTGGCGATTATGGCAATACCCCCAATGAGCCCACAACACACCCATGTCGGTCGTTATGGTGCTCTTTGTGGGAGGCCTGTGTCCAGCAGTGGACTTCATTCGGCCGAAATGATGATCTATTGATTCTCAATTTATGTAATTGACCATTCTATTCTATTATGAATTTCTGTGTAATTTAAAATAACTGACTCTGAGGTGTCGATACTAAGTACAACCACTGATTTATTTGTAATATTATATTCAACGAAACAGGCCAAATTTTTGTGTTCTTCAAATTTGCATATAGTTAGCATGAGAGCTCCACATTAACAGCCTAAGCAAACGCAAATCTGATATTAACGGATCATTTTCGTTAGGAAACGATTACCCCACAGTGTTTCGATAAGCGAAATTTGGTAAGCAATAAAATAAATAGCTGTTGAATAAATCAAGGCTTGATCTAGCTTTTAGTTAGATAAAGGGATTACTTTAAATGTTGTGTATAATTATATCGTTACACAATTTTTGGCATTTGCTATAATCTTAATCTCAAGTAATAAGGTATCTTTGACAAAGAAACCCACACCAAAGTATACTTTGCTTGAAAAAAATTGAAGGAATCTACTTAGAGTCGTAATTCACAGTCATGCCTGTACTTTACCAACAAGCATTTATGACTTATGGCCGAAATTAATAATGGATCTAATCTAAAATCCACAGACTATTAATTACAGATCATGTTTAAAATCTTATATCTAAAGATTTTGGATAAGATCGATTATTAATTTCGGTCGTTAAAGTGTAGCCGATTTTCTATAATCAAATATTTGTATTGTAACATCTGCATACTTTTGTAGATGTCAATCTTACTTAGATTGCTCCCGATTAACTAGCTAACGACAGATCACTTGTCTCTGTTGTCAATACATTCGCCTCAAACAAACATAACAGCGCTTCATTTGAATATATACTGTAACCAGTTGCAGAATTAGAACATCTTAGAGCTAGCTATGTATATATTTTTTTTTTTAAGTTGCCTAGGTCTAGCCTGTGTCGTGGATTCGTTTACAGACATGAATTCCACATACAATACACCCAGACCCGGAACAACTACCTGCAGATCATACAAATATTTGTTCCGTGCGGGAATCAAACCCACGACCCGGAGCGGAGCAGTCGACTGTATCAGCCACTACACCAACCGTTATAGTTATGCGATTCATTTGCTGCACAGAAAATTTAAGCATAATCTTGAGGAATATCGATTCCTAATATTTCCATCAGAATTAACGGTGTAACTTCCAAGCAGTAGCTGATGCTACGTAAGCTCGATGCGTTTTTACTAAGATACTTTTGTGATTGTGATGTGATTACCGAATTCGGTTTAAAATGAATTGTATCGATATGCGCTGTGTGGTGCCGGCTACGAATAGCACCAACTCATCCCATCCCTTAGGTGTCGTAAAAGGCGAAACGGGATTAGCCGGAGGATGGGCAGCAGCGTCCTTACTGCGATCGCTAACCCGCCTGCCAAGCGTGGCGATTAAGGCAAAACCCCCCAATGAGCACAACACGCCCATATCGGTTGCTGTGGTGATCGTTGGGGGAGGCCTGTATCCAGCAGTGGACTTTATTTGGCCGAAATGATGATGATCGATATCAGTGCTACACTTATATCTATTGTAAACACTATCATTTTTTCTTCTGTTACAAGAATATTCTCGATATCAATATCAAACCTAAAGTAAGGACTGAAACTGAGTGATGACACCGCATTGAGTTCCGCTGACACTTAAGGGATAACATGCGTGAAATACGTAAGTAAGTAAGCATTGGGTCACGAGATAATAACACAGCAAATTACCGTGTCGTGTGACGAAGAATAAAACATATTATATTTAGACAAAGGCCACTGTTGTTGGTCATAAAAGTAACTGCGATAACGACCCTGCATGAAAGCCACCAGCCTATTACTCGAATAGAAAGTAGCAAGTAAAACACTTAAACGCCATAACAAATTTGAAAAAAGAAAAGCAGCAATACATACATGTAACTCAGGTCATACAGACATACGCAGTGACACGCAAACTTTAAATGCTTCTAATTAATTTATTACATGTATTAAACAATTAAGCGTGCGGTATCTTGATGTATTGTTATCGAATTTAGGACGCCATAGTTACGGACGACTCTTTGCCCAATTGACTTATCTTTGAAAGCTAATTAATGGGTGTGCTCATCACGCGATGTGCTCGAATTGGACATAGAAAACAGACGTCATTTCGTTATTACTTTTCCATTTTATAAAAAGGATAAATATCATTGTTGATAAGCCATGCCAATTGACGAGATAGACGTGATAATTTTAATAAAACACGGAAGAGTCGAGAAGCGCTGAAATAATTATCAAGTCGTCTATGTACACGTGATTAAATCCACAGACCAAACTTCAGGACTCTCAACAGTGCATTCAAATATTTAAAAAATTACAAACAATTATTGCCCTAGCTGGAGGTCTCTTTTGGCTTCGCCAGAAATGACCGGTTAAGCAACCACATTTCCCAGAAATGTATGTGAGAAGCCCAACAAAAAATAAAAAAAATTCAATTATTGAAAACGGAATACCGTGAAAGGTTTACGCCGAATTCTTTGATCAACAACTAAATCCCGTGTTTTAAAAATACCAATTTTTCATAGTAGCAGCCCGCTATCGTCTACTGCTGTACATTCGGTTCTTCATAGTCGTTTGTCATGGGACAAAAAAAGCTGGAGAAGGCAACTGCCATAATTTTTATAATGAACAAGTATTCGGATGAAGCATTACCAAATCACCATCAAGTAGTATTAATTTCGTTGATTTATTATGTTCCTAAAACATAAACACATTCGTTTTCTTCAGAAAAACAATCACAACATCGGATATGAATTATATTACATTAACAAGCTCCCCTAAAAATCAGTCTATAAACTTATTACGTGCGGTAATAAGATTCCCGGAACAACACTATGTTCACGTACATAACAAAACGAAATTAGAAATCGTCTGAGTTACGAAAACCGGTAAATGGTGAAACGATTGCCAATTTACCAACCCTACCCTGTCTTAATTGACGCAGACTACTCCTTAAACTAACGGGGGTAGATAGCGAAAGTAATTTGTCATCGGTTAGCTAAGCATGGGGGGGGGGGCACTCGCGGGCCAACCTCCGCGGAGGTAGCACGTCTCCACACTAATGACATCCCGCATAATTAGGAACCGCCACCATCTACTAATTACATAAATTGCCCACTAAACTTGGCTATAATTTTGCTTCGCGTTTAAACGGGGTAACTGCTTGAGAGTTGGTACAGACTGGTTGAAATTATTACAATGTGATATACATACAGATTTGTAAACATTATCTATGTATGTACAATCCAGTTTAATCCGATGTCAAACTGGTCGCTTAGTGCTAGTTGTAGATACACTAAACATACTAGTGAAGTGACAAATTATGACACTACCTGTAGCATCGGAAAGACACGCTAGCGCTGAGCCACGTATTTCGCGGAATGAGTATTCTCGATTGACTCGAATCCAGAATTGAATAACACTCGCGAAGAAATACGGACAAAATAAACGTTTGCGACACAAGAATAGATTAAATTTATTATCATCACGACTTAAAACATATTAATCTAGCCCTTTACTTATGTTTCTTAAAATGTATAATAACCTACCAAATTCCATTAGAGAGGAAATAAAAATCCAATATATAACTGCTACTTCAAATTAAACTTATATTTAACTTATAAACCTATATCTTTATAATACACAGCCAATCAGTCGATTAAAATTTAATTAATTTTAATCTATCAAACTGCTACTTAGCCTTCTTCCTCTCTCCTAATTTGCTGTGCCCAGCAGGGTCCATAAAGATCGATTATACTTATATACCTTTGTAAAACATCACAGAATGCAATAAAGTACTGAGTGTTGAATTCCCATGCAGGTTTACGCGAGGTTTTCTATAGAATATAGTGAGTAGACGAGCGATTCATAAATAACTTAATCTCTTGAGTATGGTACAAGTTGTGGCAAGTGCCATCATCATATCATTGAAAGAACGTCCACTGCTGAACAAATTCCATAGAATGAAAGCCATAGGTTTCCACCACGACCGGTGACATGCCGTGTGTCGTCAATTTTGGGGAATTTGCCTGTACTCACCGTGTTGGCATGGCGTGTTGGTAAGCGCAGAATAGCTCCATATGCCCATATTATATTCTCTATTCAGTGCTAGTGCTTAGTATTTCTTTTACTGTTGCAGGGTAGGATTTTGTTCTCATTAACTAATGCGTAAATCTATGGCCCTCTATGGCCATTTACTTACAATAATATGGTCACAGGAAGTGATACCATGACACAAACGCCACAAAGCACCGAGTAATTATTCAGTAAAGATATAATTATTTCCCAGGATGGTCAAAACTCGCTATAAAAGTGTATCTTCAATCATTACAACAATATTTTTGCACAACAGATCAACCGACAATCAGCCAGTCATCTAGCAATATGGTGGATGGCATCAACTTGGATGACATCAAGGAATTCGCGAAGGCTTTCAAGCTGCGGCGGCTTGGCCTAGGCCTTACTCAGACCCAAGTTGGCCAGGCCTTGTCAGTCACAGAAGGACCCGCGTACAGCCAAAGTGCGATTTGCAGGTAAGGCTATAATAATTTTGATATTTATCGCCTTTTTACTTGTTAATGATATTATTTTATAGGTATTTTGCCGTTGGCTCGTACTGAGAGAATATGTTGTTGCTGGATTCAGTGCAAGTAGCAGTTAAGAACCGTAACATCTATAACATGTTTCAATAACGGTATCTTGGAAATATGTGTGGGCCTTCCGTTTTCCAGACGGCCTTGGATTTTTGAGATCAACAATGAAATCATCTTATTCCATAGTCGATAACAAGGTCCAGCCAATTACAGAATAAATAAATCGTCTTTCATTTAATTCACATTAACAAAGATGAACGCGTTAACAAACGTTTAAAATCAAAGAACGTACAGAAATGGAAATGACAAACCAAACCGTTAAATCCACTTTTAAAATTCTATACAACACTACCACAGCTTATGAATTAATGTTGTCACTTAATTGTTGTTGTTAATACAGTATTTAATTTGTCAAAGAAGGAGAAATATCATAAAGAATGGCCTGATGATATCTTACTTGTAACCGAGGGAGATAAAGTCGCACGCTTGTCAAAATAATGTGACCGTTAGCTGGAAACATCGCGGGGCTGACAAAAAAGGTTCAAGAATCGTTTTTATAAATGTCGTCACGCAGGCTGACGCTCAGTTATCATTCCAACTTTTTAATATCGTTAATTGAAGTGATTTGTAAAACAGCATGACTTCTTTCATTGCTTACAATTCGTTTAATTAATTACCATTCGGGTGGCTTCCGTTCCACTCACTGTGTCGTGGCTCACACAATTTTTTTCTTGACAAGGCGCGGGCGCGTGTTTCCTTCTTTTTATTTTATGACTACGCCTTGATCGTGGCTTAACATTTAACAGTAACGTAAACTTTTCAGGTTTCCTATCAATACTTAAAAACATCTTTAGTGCGCAACGTAACTCATTAATGCTGTTACGTTATCTTGAACACGTCTCTACCAGCGTTTTATATATAAGAAGAATATATAAGAAGTACACGATGCACCCAACCTGAATTTCACACTCCATAATATTATTCTTACGCATCAATATTTTTTAAGAATTAATAGCTGAAGTAACGCTTAATTCAAAATATAGAATTTTAAGCTTTCTTAATTGATCTTCCTATATCTTGCAATTACATCATATCGCATATTATAGGATTTTGTATTTTAAAACTGCTAAAACTATTTACAATTATAGGTTCAACGGCCGCCCAAAGCTGCAAATCATATTTTTTTCTTATATTACTATACTACGTAAATCGACAAATTAATCACGCTTCAACACAGCTTTACGCTCATAATGTTTAATTGAATCAAATCACTCGAAACAACGTTGCCCGTGAACAAATCGAATTTCGATGCAAAACGGAATGCGACCGGCACAAGCCGAAGGAAATTTCAATTCCAAGCCACCCCCTGACGACCTCCTTCGTATAATAAAATCATTAATCGTTACTTCTGTTCCAGTTAATTAATTATCTTGCCGTAATTACTTTTTTCGTGTAATTAAAAAGAGTAGAATTCTCCTGTCTTTGTTCTGTCGTGATTTCATTTCCCATTAATTTTTCTTTCGTCTCCCTCCAATTTGGTGTCGTGACGTCGCTACATGGTAGTTACCCCTTTCATTATACTGGACTTAATTAATTTGCATTTTAATTAAAACATATTATTATTTTTAGAAAAGAATTAATTTGGTATTCCTCGTTCCGCATCACTAAAGCTTTTGCTGCCGAGTTCATAATAAATAAAGTCAACATAATTATTTTTATCCACTTTCACAAACTCAAGGCGTTTAGCTGCTCAAATCTATTCAGACAGACTCCCATGGAAACATTTTAAAACTGGAAATGCAATGGTTTTTATTTCTCAAAAAAAGTTAAGACCGCGATTCACGCGAGGTCTATAACAACATTTCTTAAATCATAAAAATGCCACAATGTATGCGCCTTCTGCTTTGGAAACAATCAGGCGCATGGTCATTGCCACTTGGAACGATGTCAATAACAAAATATTGAATTAACCATTATACCGGGTCCGAGTGTATTACAATTTCATATGAAAAGCAATGCGTTGGGGATCTTGTACAAGCATAACATTAAAGTTAAGAAGCAATACATAAAATTACCATGTCCTTAACTGTGTAAAACTCGAATTATTCATCATAAAACCTGAATTTTCTTTCAAATAACAACCGATCAACAATGTCTATCTAAATATTTATCTCAGCGTCTAGGTTAAGATCAAATTAAAAACTTTGTTTAGTTCCATCATAGCGTGCGACTTTGTTCCTAATCTTTCTAGATTTGTTGAGATATAGTGATGTTGCTCCTATTTACTCGGCCGGAGTACCGTCACCGTCACTGGATACGACATATCTAACATATTATTTGTTACCGTCCCCAGTGCCCTGGCTTCGCAGATGCTAGCAGCTCAGCTGTCTTCACAACAACAAAACATGTATGTGTTTTGTTTTTATCCCTACACACAATATCTCCAAATTTATCTTCATAGATCCTACATCCATCTACTCTCAACTTGTATACTATACTCAAATCATTAAGAAACATTTTAAAATGGTGCTAAGATAATGGAGATAAATTTGTAGATACTTAACATACATTAAGTACACGCTTTGGCTCACTTGTATCACAGAGTCCACACGCAGAATGTCTTTAAATCAAAATGTTTCAACGCTGTTTAATGTAATCTTATCTCGATCGGCGATCCGTGCATACCTTTAGAATGTATGCCGTATATAATTATTTGTAATTACCAGTTTTGACGTTCTTTCTTTTCCTTTTCACACGTGTACGGTATTTGCATTCGGGTAATTACAGCTAAGGCGCCATACATCATACGGCCGACTTACATTTTGATGTTAAGACAAACGCACTACACTAATGTGCCGGCTACCAAACCATGTCGATTCGACACTATGAGTAATCGCTGTGAGAACTTTATCACTTTTATTATTTGTAACATCTCGATGAGTAATATCTAACTTTCCATCTAATATAGCATGATGTATTATTTTCATTACTCTTATTTTTATTAATATTCATTTTGCGCAATTCAAAGCCAGGGCATTGGCATACGTTACCTTTCGTTTCTAACTGAATTCGTTGTTTTATTGTTACTTTGTTCGGTATTAATCAAACTGATTACCTCGGCAGACCAAATTGCCTATTGTTTTTTTTCTTTGTCTAAAATCATTAACGCAATGTCAATGTCCTGTGTTCATGCCTCTGTTAATTTGGATCGGGTAAAGGGTTATATCGCGTTTTGTAAAAGGTGCTTCGCGTTAGATTTTCATTTGACCGGTGCTCGCATAGTCGAAATCTAACATTACATTTATGTTCGATACAGATTTGAGAAATTGGATATAACACCAAAAAGTGCGCAGAAAATCAAACCGGTGCTCGAACGTTGGATGAAGGAAGCCGAAGAGAGGTAAATATTTGTTTGAGTGAGTTATGTTCGTGGTTATGTGCTACACCGTGTTCGTGAAATATTTGGCCTATAATGCTTAGCAACGTTGTGAAAGACATTTCTCAAATCTGGACTAACTAATGCTTTTACGGGCTAGGCTTTGTGTTTATTTGGGTCGGCTATACGACTAACATCTAACACACACCATTACCCGAAGTCAGGAATAACTAGTTTCTTTAACTTTATCTGGAAATTATTTGTTCCTAATTCAGGTGCTTTTATATTGTATCATGCATGATTTCGTTTTATAAGGTGCGGTTGTATAGTATGGCGTATCTTGAATATATTTACATATTCTGTTTTTTTTTCTAGACGTTCTAGAGTCGTATTTTTAACAGACTATCGTTAGGAATCTTTCCAGATACCTATGTAATATGATTTCCGTTAAGGCATATCTCGCATATCATCACAATAACACGTTGTTCTTAATGTTGTTTCGTCTTTTACTTACACTTTTAGATCATCACCATTAGTGTTACTCGCTTAGCATGTACCAGATTGTTAGTATCGTGCATCGTAAATGAAGTACCCAGTTCCAAAAAGACTTCTTTCTTGGAACTTAACCCTTCAATTACCATAAATCCCTAAGAATCAAGACCAAAAATGTATGTTAGCGTGATTAGATTTCTACAGATTCCTGATAATAGTTGTAACTATCGTTTTGTAATTAATGTGAAAACTATAAGTGCAGTATTGTGTCTGAATAAAAAAGAGCTTACGTCGACTACAACTTCAATCTGTATGTATTTGTCATCTAAATCTAAAGCTTAGTATAAGTCCAATCCAAAATTATTATCAACTGATTTTGCTCAACTGCGGGGCTATTGAAATACTCGAAGTATTCAACGATTCTTAATTCTTAGCAAACTACTGCAATAGATACATTTATTTGAAGAATGTACGTACATAAACTGAAAGTAATTAAGGTTCCAGGCTCCATTATTTTACTACTTATTAACTTCCTACGTTAACTAATAGAAACTAAATATATTGGATAAGACAGTATTAACATAAAAAATTTTGCTCTCAATAATTTGATCGTTCATAAACCTTCATCCAGCACCGTATATTAAAAAACAAAAACCTTATCAAAAACAAGTAAACACTTAACCAATCAACGGACCCCTCTTTTCCATAACATTTCAAACAAAACCAGGTGTCACTTAAATCTTCAACGAGGCTATAATGATACCGTAAGATGTCCCAACAGGATCTATCGATTCGACATTTTGCATCATTAAAATGCATTATCTGGATGCAAGGCTACGGTTTATTTAACATTGCAAATGGGTACACTGAATTTGCAACTAGTCCCTCTTAGTGGTAATTTTTAACGACCGCCTCTGTTGGTGATAGTTCTTGAATTAATTCTGTTGTAACTTCGGGGATCTCATTAGTTTATTATTATAGTATATATAAGTGGAACTAGAGACGGGTATTTTTTAAACTTTAGAGACCTATTGACTTACAGAAAGATATTTTTATTAAAATAAATATGGTCACATTTGGAAAGGAAATAGTTTTGTTATAATGTTTGAGAAGAAAAAGATAAAGGTTCTAATTTAAGTATATGAGGTGGTAAATTTGAACAAATGGCAGTTGCTTCTTGTAATATAGTTTTTACTGATTTTCAGCCGCTTCTTCTTGGATTGGACGCAAACACTAGGACTAAACTTCAGTGCTTGATAAAATTTACATTATGTTAATTGACGAAAAGCCATCGAATGCATTAAACCATAGTGCTGGGACAAAAAATACTATTCATTTATGTAAGAGAATTCAAATAACATTGGCATCATGAAATCGGAGCGCGCTTATTGTTACCACCAGCCTTTCGATATTATTGACGATTGTATTTGTATCAAAATGAAAACCTACATATTTGCTTAATCAGCCCAGACGCGGTTATTTAGATCTATCTCAGGCACCGATACTTTGGTCTTCTTAACTTTGGGACTTGGAGAATTTTTTGTAAATCTGTTTTTAGGGTGTTGTTGTACCACATTTACTCACTTTGCTTAATGTGTCAACTGCGACAGAAGCGAATGATGAATAGAGGCAAGTGCTTCACTGCAAGAGCAAGCATCTCTAGGACACTTGCCCTTGTATTGAACCACATATTCAACAAAACTTCGTGCTGATATTTATTCAGCACTATCGTTATCTACACATGGTAATAGGAAATCGACTTGTAGCACAAAATTAGCCTTACTAAACGCTTGCTTTATCACCTTTCCTAAGCGCTTTGTGTTTAAATGGAACGCAAACGGGTTGGATTATAAGTTCTCACAGCAGTCCATACAAAATTCTGCCCAAATCGTTGTAATTACATTGAACAATTTCGATCATTACAGGTACGCAACCGGCCAGAATCATCTAACAGACTTTATAGGCATGGAGCCAAGCAAGAAACGGAAACGACGAACTTCATTCACACCTCAGGCTTTGGAACTACTCAACGCGCATTTTGAAAGAAACACACATCCCTCCGGTTAGTTTACAGAGTTTATTAAGAAAATTAGATCTCAGCGAACTGTGAAGAAAGCTAAGCTTGACGTTTCTCTACGAGATCGAATCAGAAATAAGAGGATCCGTAAAAGAACTAAAGTTGCCAATATAGGTAAAAGGATAAGTAGGCCTAAGTAGCAATGGCCGGGGCACATCACTCGTATAAATGATGGCTGATGTGGCAGAAAGGTTCTGTTAAGATTTTACAGAACGTTTCCTTTCTTCCCTTTGAAGTTCGAGTACAGATCTCACACTGGAAAACGCAGCGTCGGACGGCCTCTAACGAGATGGACAGATGACCTGGTAAAAGTAGCTAGGAGTCGCTGGATATGGGCTCATGTAACCGGTTGTTGTAAAAATCGGTGGAAGAGGCCTTAATTCAGCTGTGGTCGTCCTTTGACTGATAAGATGATGTAGATGATGACAGGTTTTACATATACACATATATATGTATGCAATCAAGCTGAAATCATATGTATACATATATATATATATATATATATATATATATATATATATATATGTATACATATGATTTCAGCTTAATGATAAAATTAAATTGTTAAGTTAGAATTACCTTGACGGCACGGTTGGTTCAGTGGCTGATACAGTCGGCTGCTGCGCACCGGGTCGCGGGTTCGATTCCCGCACGGCACAAATATTTGTATGATCTGCAGGTAGTTGTTTCGGGTCTGGGTATATTGTGTGTGGAATTTGTGTCTGTAAACGCACCCGCGACACAGGAGAAATCCAAGTGTGGAGCAAAGTTTTAAAAAAAAAAAAATTCAAAAATACCTTGCTTGTATATTAAAGCCTTTGATTAGTGAACCCATATGATATACATAAGATGGGGTCTTTTCCCGTACATGATTGACGTACGTTGCAACTAAAAGATTATTTCAAATAGATTAGTAGCATCATGACTATGTTTAAAAGGACAGAACAGCTATAATTTCATGTTAAACCCAATCATGGAAGAAAAAAATGTACTAAAAGTTAAGCTAACCTAACGTAAAGCGTTTTGACGCTGCTTACGTGCAGTTATTGGTGTAAAAGGTAATTGTCCTTACATTTGGTCACACCACTAGCTTAACGAGCCCTGATTTAGTACAGACTGAGCTCACAGCAACGTGAAATGTATCAATAAAAAATGTAGTGCAAAGAAATTATTCGAGCAGTTTGAAATCTAAGAACATTGTGGCGCACATTTGCTTAGGAATAAATTCTAAGAAATTAAAATAATGACCGTATAAAGAGACATTAGTTGTTTTATAAAGAAAATTGATATACATAGCGTCAATACAAGAAACAAAGAAGAACTTAAATTGCCAATGATCGGACTCCAAAATTTGTACCTAATTTGTATGGGTGCCAAAGCATGCTACAAAAATAAAATCCGAGTACTACACACAATGTTAGCATTAATAAATTTTTATTATTTATATAGCAGAAACTTTGTAATAAAGGTTTCTATGAAGTTAAATAATAATAATGGATATATGATGGATGAATAAATGAATGACAGAAATGGTTTTGGATCGAGCTGCCCCAACGTGGCATATACTCGTTATAAACATAATAATTCCATCGTTTTTTTTTATTAAACTAAACCTGGGCATTTTAGATATTTTTGTGACATTTTAATGAATAATTGTTTTTTTGTGGCATCTTATTGATTATTATTTATATATTGCACATTCATCTGACCATAATAAAATTTTGTCAACGCGAGTACTATGTATGTAGACTTCATATCTGTCTGGATGCTTTGGGTAAATTAACCGTGATGAAGTGTTGTGGAGTCGGATCGCTGAGCTCCTTAAAATAAGCTTGAGTTGAGCTTCTTAATTACTGATTCATGCTTACCGGCTGTCGGGACGGGTCTACTCAAGGCAACTCTGGAACTTTCTTCAAAAGTCCATTCTAGACGCTGTCCTATTCTTCTCACATAATAGATATTGTACCATAAAATATGTCTGGACTATAAAACAGAAACCTCTCGGTTTGTTTCGGCATTTCTACTAAGCGGTAGTCAGTATGAAATGCTGGCTTCATCTAGATTTATTAAAGAGTTAGTGTTTTTTATACCTTATTGCTAAAAAGCTACTAAGTTCTAAACTAGTACACTTGCCTATGTATATATTTTTAATCTAGTATTACTACCTAATATAGAAATTACATTTGTATGCAGATGACACCGCAAAATACAGGCCGCAACTTTGAATCGAGTGTGCTTACTTAAACCCAAAGGATCTTCTGGTGGTTGTTACTGAGTCCCTTAGTATCTGATCTTCAACATAAAATATACCATGATCATTACGTTTCATAAAACTATGGCATGTAGGTACCCGTGAAAGTTGACGTTCAGGATCCACACGTGTTGCATTGATTACAACTCTGCTCACGGAATGCACCAGCATTATAAACCGCATGCATTCTCTCAGATACTTGATATCGCTCTTGACGGAAATGTATCTTTTAAAACTCGCATACATCTACTTTCTAGCGTGATAGGAAACTTATACGGATGATATCGTGAATGCACAATTATTACCATAATTCGCTTAATATGTCTCGATAATTGCCAGTATGGTATCCATGTTTGGGGCGGAACTGGAATAATAATAAACCAAAACGAGTTCAAATAGCATTTATAAAAGTTAGGTTAAAAATATATTATTTATTTATTTCCGATAGCGGACATACTTGTTCTTTAACAAACTAGAACTTCTTAGCGTAAGACAACTATTCACTATTAGCGCCTCAGAGCAAGTACACAATACCATTAAGAACAGGCTTGACTATCGAAAAACTATATATGTTAAGTAACGATCACTTTTGACCATTGAGCAAGTAAGCAAAACACTTACAAAAGTTGACAAATCTACCTCTGGGAAGATACCCGAAACGAACTCGAAGGTTTTAAACACCAGCCATATTTTAAAGTACGGGCGAAAAATGTGGGGCAACGCTTGTAATAGCCATGTGAAGAAACGTCCATAGCCATTTTGAGTTGACTTGTCCTGGCAAAAAGCAAGCAAGAATAAGTCATTGTATAGCCCAACCCAATTTTAAGGAGCTTAACTAGCTGGATGCACCTTAATGCCATCAAATCTAGACATTCTGTGTAGGCTACACAAATACCCATATCCACCAATGAAGTCTGTAACTAGCCTACATAGTACTCGAATTTACAACTCTCATTTATCATCAAATTAATGTCATACAAATATAATTAATTACCTATTATAAAAATGTCATGAAAATTACAATGATATATTAAAATACTAGAAATAAAATCATTTAAATACCCAGAATCAAAGACAAGTAAAGAAAGACCATATACAGTTTTATTAGTATGAGTTTTTTAATACAAATGAATGAATTACAAATGTTAATTAATTAGGGCTAGTTTTACTTTATAACTGGAACTGACGATTTTTTTTATGGCAATTTAAATAAATAAATTAAATCTATCTCTCACTAACTGTCGGTAGAATTGCCTCACAGCAAAATCAATATATTATTTAAAAACATATTTAATTTGTGATTATATTTTATACGAGGCTATTAATATAAACGAGAAATGTGCCTAAAGTTGTGCCCTGCGGAATTCCCATCGTGACTATAATCCCCGTCAGTTCTTTTTCGTTAAACTTCACTCTCCGGATACTATTATCTGAATAAAAAATACCTTAATACTATGTTGATGCAGTGCACTGACCTGAAAAAAGCAATCGTATGCCTTTGATAAATCCCAACTGCGGTACGCATCATGTGAATCCTCCAAGACAACCGAGATACGTTCTAGAAGGTCAATATTAGTATCTGTTTTCGAGCATCAGTTTGTGAAACTGAATTTTTTTCTTTAACATACTTATTCATTTATTTTTATTTAAGTGTCTTTGCTGTAGTAAATTCTGGAAATATTTAATAATGATGGATGTTACAGTACAGAAATAGCTTTACAGTTTGTGGGTTCAGTGGGCCTAGCACCAATATTTTGACGTATAGTAACGTAAATGTATCGCTAATTTGAGTGAATTTGGAATTGAAAATACTTGAATCGCACATAGCTTTTATTTAAATTGAAGACTTTATTCATACCTATATATGATATGTCGATATGCCGTGTGGTGCCGGCTTTGCCGTGTGGTGCCGGCTTAGAATTGGCATTCTAAGCCGGCCACCCCATTTCGTCCCGTGGGTGTCGTAAAAGTCGAATAAGGGATTAACCGGAGAATGGGCAGCAGCGTCCTTCGAGTACATTAACAACTCAACTGCGATCGCCAACCCGTCTGCCAAGCGTGGCGATTATGGCAAGACCCTCCAATGAGCTCACAACACACCCATGTCGGTCGTTGTGGTGATCTTTGGGGGAGGCCTGTGTCCAGCAGTGGACTCCATTTGGCCGAAATGATATATGATACGAATTGAGTTTGTCGTATAAATTGAAATGAAAATGCTATAGGATAGTTGTATTTTCAATTCCAAACTCACTTACATTAGCGATACGTTTACGTTACTATACGTCAAAATGTTCGTGCTAAGCCCTCAGATGTGCTCCTCGATTTACGGCCGAAATTAATAATCAATCTAATCCAAAGTTTTTAGATTTGGAAATAAGGATTTGTCTGTTCTTTGTGTGTTAAATGTGATCCTAGTACAAGAACGGATGACTTTCAAAATCTTATATCTAAAGGTTTTGGATTAGATTAATTATTAATTTCAGCCGTTAAGCATCTTTTTATTAAATTGAAAATTCATGTATTTAAAATTATTAGATTATCGGTATTTAAGCTAGAAAAGCATTTTAAAAGTTCCTGTTACCATTGAGTAAACGCTATTAGCTGGAGTCTATTAGCCCGTCCTATTCATACATACATTATCATAATCATATCAGCCAAAGGATGTCCACTAACGAACAAAGGCCTCCCCTATATATTTCCACAACGACCGGTTACCACTCGCATCTAATGACTCTCAGCGACTTTCACTAGTTCGTCCATCCATCTCGTGGGAGGCCGTTTCTGCGTTTTCATGCGTTGAAAATCGCTGGTTTGTCATTCATACAATGAGACTGAGGAAACTCAAAATATAATACGCGTGCGCCCTTCGAGACACACATACACAACATATAATATTGTAATAGCTAATTGAAACATATGTTTTCCACGCCATCACTGATAACCAAAATTTTAATGCTACTGTAACTCTGGCGGCAGTATACAGCCCCGCTTAATTTGAATTTAATTTTTAAGTTTTAATACACACGCAATATCGATCTGTTGTTGATCATTCACCTTAGTATTAGTTAATATGGCAATAATGTTACAAACTAAATTACATTTCTTCTTATTCGTCGTAATCTTATCCCTAAGGATCCTTTAGCAAATCAAGTTTTAATTATCTAATTTCACATGCAGATCTAATTGAACCATAAATTTGACTAATTACAATGTTATAATTTTTCAGGCACAGAAATCACTGGTCTAGCACATCAACTCGGCTATGAGCGCGAGGTTATCAGAATATGGTTCTGCAACAAACGGCAGGCGCTTAAGAACACCGTCAGAATGATGTCCAAAGGCATGGTCTAAACACGACGAAAAAAGATATAACCCTTGGCTACATTATCTGTAGCATCCTGTACACATTGGCAATCGAACATATTTCATCGTCCATTAGTCCATTAAAAAGGTCCACCAGATTAGTGAAGAATCTAACAATGAACGCTGAAGTTAAAACTAATCCCATCGGCCATATGAGTATAGGATTCGTACGATGTTAAAAAAAGACAAGTTACGAGTTTAGTGATGGGGTGCGACAATGTTATCTATATCGATGGTTTCGCGATTTGCACGTAGATTCGTGATCTCGTTTCGATATTCAAATTGACTATAATTTGCATCGATAGTGTCTTATTTATGGAGGCGAATTTTCTTTTTGTTTAATGAAAAGTCTGGCCTTAACCGCAAATGTTTATGCGATTCCAGCCAATATAAAACATGAAAGTAGGTAAATAGTGTTAAGTGTAACGTAAATGTATAATAAAACAAATTTCGACTGAAATATTCGTCTCGATGTAGTTTACAATATGGATGGAATGTCGTAGCGATTACTGTAGGTGTTTTCTAGTACAAAGTAAAAAAATTGAATTGTCAACATCATTTTCACATTGCATTTCAATGCGTCCATTTTTTTGGAAAACTAATCTACATAATAAATGAATAATAACCACTAATGCTAATGTAATAGAAATTCACTCTATTCATAAAGGCGAAATTCAGAAAAAGGCAACTTTCGTTTTATATACGAAGAAAATAGTGTAGCTTCCAGGTTTTCATTTGTATAAAGATTGCATTTTGTAAATAAGTACAATATGTTTAATTTTCGTTAATAAAAATGTAATGTAGATGATACATTAATTTATTAAAAATACTCTTGAGTTGTTTCATTCTACTTAGCGAATGTTGCACCTTATAGATTAAGATTAATATGGAAGTAGTTAAAAATGTGTCGTCAATCTTAGTAACCTACTGAGAATTTTTTATTAATCTATAGTAGGTTTTTGTTGATAGATAGGTATAAAGCGATATATATAGAATAATTAAATATAGTGATCTAATATTGCCGTAAACTGTACATATTGTTTTCGTAATTTGATTTAATGAAATGTATTATTAGTTTTATGTATTAAGTATAATTTCATAGCTTTTAAAAAAAGTTTTATTGTAATTAGGCAGTATTCAAGTTGGATTTTGTGGCGATATTAACGATATAATTTCGATTTTCATCTAGCAGTTTGTTTTATTGGTACGATTCATATTCACCTTTACATAGAAAATACATTAACAGGGGGTCTTGATATTAAAATTAGATGATTTTGATGTGCATATTTCTCGTACGGTTACTGTTAAACTAATAAAATTGCCTCGCATTTGGAAATGTAGATTTTGAAGAGTATACTTATGATATGTAGATTTTCCAAAAATACTAAAATTTGACGTTATATATAATTATGTTCTAAGAGATAAACACTTACGAGAAATATGCCATAGTCAAATTTGTATATTAATCTCTTGATGAAACTCACGGTAACTTTTAGAAATTATAAAATACAATACTCGAAATTTATACTAGTAGTATACATACACATGATAATTAAACAATGTCAACATGGTTGTACAAAATTCACTTACTTGCAATTGGGATATTGTATTGTATCACCACGTCTACGGACACAGGTGCCTTATCGATATTTCGGATACAAAATTACAAACCGTGATAATTAATCATTTATTTTAAGATTTGATGATGGACTAGGTATATATTTGGATCCTTTTGAAAAATATAAGTACTTTGTATAATATCATTATACTTCCAAGGTACTACTAACCTCTCTCAAAATATCTCATACCTATGTAAATAATTTAGTTAGATAGTTTTCTACTAAAGACCTGCTGTTAACTGTATTACCAATAGTAATAAGGCTGTAATTATAATATTGTATGTTAATGACCAATGAAAACCAACTTGTGATCATTAATATTTGTACTGTTACCTACTACTTAACAAGAGTCGTTAAAAAAATAATATTATGAAAATTGAACATATTTTTCGGCTGTTGAAAAATTGTAAATACAATATTAAGGATAATAAAACTATTTGGATTAATATTTAGGAACAAAGGAAAAAATATTATCAAAATTTATATTTTCAAAAATATTACAAGTGCAAAAAATGTATTTAAAAAGGGACGTTTGGCCATAAACTGAAAAAAACACACATTCACGGAAAGAGTTTTTTTATCGACTTACACACACCACTACACAAGCCACAGTACGTAAGGTAAACAGTGACTTAAAAATTGTGCGATGCGGTATTGCACGTAATCTCTGTACTTATAATAAAAGGAGTCAGATTTCTCATTTATAAAACAATAGAAACATAAATCTCCCTTGTTATTGCAAGTTATTTCTTCATAAACGCTCTTTACACTTTTCTAGAAGACGACGACAATATTGTCATCTGTCATAAATCGTTAATGTTTACTATAGAATCTCTATTCTATTTATAACACATGAAAAATCTGATTCCCATCAAACATTAGCGTAATAGAACGAGCATAGAATGCTAAGTACAAATGATATTATTTAAAGATAACTCTGCTAGTCCCGTTAAAGATAAAATAAAAATATTACATGGCAATGTCGCGTTGCACCCTGGTTTTCATGATCCACATTTATCTTTAATAATAATAGTAATACAATTATAAAATCTACACATAACTTCAGCTGTAACACATATTCAAACCAAACTGTAACAGTATGTAATAGTGTATTAATTTTTCTTCCTATAATGGTACCGAACGAATGATTATGGCTGCTGGTTTATGAAGAGAAGCAGAATAAAGGCAGATAACTGTTTGATTGCTTGTTTTATTCATCCATAAAATACACCTGTATACATTCGTAGCCTAGCCTTATTAAAACTTATGGACACTAGTAAATCCGTATATAACTTGAATAAGTTTAGAAGTCGACGTGCAAGCACATTTTGTATTTTATCAATATGGAGAACTAGATTACCGCGTTGTATCCGGAATAAAAATATAAGACCACTTCATCTCCTCCCAAGGATGTCGTAAAAGGTGAATAAGGGTCTCTTAACCAGAGGGATGGGCAGTAACGTCTCTTTAGTGACAACCCGCCTGCCAAGCGTGGTGAGTACTGGCAAATTTCCCCTAAAGTGACAACACAATTATTGTGGAAATCTATGGGGGAGGTCTTTCTTCAGCAGTCTCAGTACGTAATAATAATTATTTTTAAAAAAACCATCAGCTAAACGACCGTTTTTAAGAATTAGCGCGTAGTCGTAGTATCTTCCTTAGAAAGGGTAAGAATCGAAGCCAATACAATGTTCTATGAACGAAATAAATAGATGAACAGAATACAATTTAGATTGGAAAGTAAAGCAACTATGGAGCTACTGTGAGGCTACTATTTCCTAAGGAAATAAAGCATTCTTTTTCAAAAGTAGTTTTACAAAGGATTTTGGTTTAGTACTGAAATAAGTAAAACACTGAATTACTATGAGGTGGTGCCAATAACTAATGTGTCGGGGTGACGAACCCATTGTGGTGCCAAGTAGGACTAGTCTTGGGTATCTTTAAAATTGTTATGGGGAGGCGTGACGATTAGGTGCGACCACCACCCCATCGAGATTCCCATGTTCTCGTCGTGGCCCACCACGCAATTCATGCCCCACCTTGCGTGTCTCAATGATCTTTGGGGCTAAGCCGGTAGAGTCACTCATGCCGGATAGGCCTAAAGGGAGAGACTACAATGGTTCTCTATGGTGTCAAGCACTTCGCAATCTATGCTTGGTCAAGTCTTCGTTTAATTTTCACCTGAGCTAGTGTTTGGATTTATCTTAAATGCGGTATAGGTTATGAAGACTCACCAATAAGATGGCAAAATTCTCATAATAACCAAAAAGATAAATCTGCAGTGATTTTGATTCCCATGGTGCCTCATCATTTCGGCCGAACGAAGTCCACTGCTGGACACAGGCCTCCCCCAAAGATCACCACAACGACCGATATGGCTGTGCTGTGGGCTCAATGGGGGGTTTTGCCATAATCGCCACGCTTGGTAGACGGGTTGGCGATCGCAGTTGAGTTGTTAATGTATTCGAAGGACGCTGCTGCCCATCCTCCGGCTAATCCCTTAGTCGACTTTTATGACACCCACGGGAGGAGATGGGGTGGTGGTATTCTAAATTAAATTTGTGCGCAGTTTTTCTTCTTATTCTCTTTGATTTATGGCTTCTGTTAGAGTATCTTCCACAATTTCGCCAATATCATGTATAAGGCAACGTTGTACGGTGTTCAGATTAATTAATCTTTAAATATTCACTAAAAAATCTCAACAATGAAAATAATTAATTCTACGTAAATATCTCGGCGACGTCGTACGGCTTTTCAGGCAATTTTTGTCTTCTTCTTCTTCTCTTAGATTGTGGCTTCTGTAGAGTATCTTCCACAATTTCGCCAATGTCAAGTGTACGGCAACGTTGTACAGTGTTTAGATTAATTAATCTTTACATATTCAATAAAATATTTCACAAATTTCAAAAAATATGTTCAATTGTTTTTTTCTCGCAATTTTTGTCTTGAGCGAGTCAAAATGTCAAATGTTTGAAAAGCCCGCCACAAACGGCGCGTTTTGTTAGTACAATATGATGATAGTAAAAATGCAAAATTTTGTACATAAATATAACGTACGTAACGTGTAAACGTACACGACTATTAGATAACATGTAAATTGCTAAATCATTAAAACAGCAAACTGAATAAGAAATTAAAATTATTGAATAAAATATAACTAAACGTAGAATGTAGTGATGTAACCTGTGCTTACAGCAATTTTATATTAGACAAAAATATTAAAACCATGTTCAAGATTTATTAAATATTAATGCTAAATACAACATATCTCATTTTATTAGAAATAAAGAAATTTAATGATTTAAACTTTACAACATAGTTAAAAGTTGATAGAGCTCAGACACTAGAACTAAGTTTTTTCTAAAACTGGATGGATTTAGCTGAGCCAGTGTCTATAAGTCACAATACATATAATCTATATAATTACCTGTTTAAAACTAGTGATAGGTCTCTTATTGCTCCCGGGAAGATGGCGGCGCGCATGTGGTCACATACCACCGTGTGCCCAGCACAGCGCACAGCGAGGCTTGGGGGATCCTTTACAATCCTCGCTGAGAAATCCCTGGGGGCAACCTTTTTACAGTCGCCTTCCCTCCGCAAGAGGGAGTGACCACTTAACAGTCAACCTCTCCGAGATGTGCCAAAAGGCGTGGCATCAATGGGTGCCTCTAGTGTGATCTTACGAGGACCTGGAGCCTCCCTTCAGTGCTGAAGATGACCGCTCCAGTGGTTTTAGCCGGTAGGAATCCGGTATGCCCCTTCGCCCTGCTCTGGGGTGAACAAAGTTCATGAAGAATTTTCACTGCGATCAATTAAAAGGTCCCTTATTGTTAAAAGAGTCCGGCTAGGTAGGTGGGTACAACCGCAGTGCCAGATATTGGCTGCCAAGCAGTAGTGTCTAAACTTCAAACATTACTGTTAGTTGTGTTAGGTGGGTTAGAAGTACACTGTAGCTAGTGAAATGAATGGGCGTAAGACTAAATAAATAATGTACTAAAGTGACGAGCACAGTATGGTGCCACGCAATACTAGTCCTGAGTAGCATTACACTTGTTATGGGCAGGCATGACGCTTATCACCAGTCAAGTAACTTATTCGTCTCGACATCAAGATGTAACAAAAAATGATAAGAGAAAACCAGAATTAGTAATGTTTTAGGTTTTTGCGATTATTATACCTTGAAATAAAACACTTTGAAACGGATTACATCGCGTATATTATTGATTTATGTTACGAATTCTTTGTAGGGTCTATAATTTAGGTACGCGATGTAATTCGTTTAAAGTATTTTATTATAATACTAGAATAATTGCATAATTTTGTGCTAGAAACATAGGTAGTGTGTATTTGTTGATATTGTTGCTTAGCTAACGAAATCTATTCGATTCCAAAAGTAACATTTAAACATAACTCTACAGGATAGCTCTCAGGAAATATTGTAATTGGAAGGGCTAGTAGTGTATTCTGAATGAAGCCTAAATAATATTCTAAAAGCATGTAAGTCAGCCTAAGTCAACGTACGAACTTGAGTTGTTAATATGCCTTGTTTGAACTTTCAAAATAGTATAAATAGTATTAGGATGTTTTTTCTATTAATTATTTTGGATGCCATATTCCAGTAACAGTCGTTAAAAATAAGTCTGTTGGAATACTTTACTGAAATATATGTTACAGTTAAAATGAGAAGGTATATGCTTTGTATTTGGACATTTTGGACTATTGGACATCACTATGTACCTGATACCAATATGGCGGAGTTTTCTTATCAGCGACACAGTGTATTTCTAAAGTAAATGACGAAAAAAGTAAATTTAAAAATATAAATTGATAAAAGAGTAACTATAATAAGAATGAAAAACCTGGACCTGTATATCATCCAGTTGTTACTTTAGCTGTGTATTGGTTATAAAAACAACCGTGCCCCAAAATACGGCATCGAACATCTGACAATAATAATAAACATGATAATGTGTGCAGAGCGTTCGGGACGAAAAATTGCGTAGAATATTACGTCACGGCGGCCTCATGTGTCGTGAATACCATCCGTGAATTGTGAAGATACACGTCGTAAAGGTCCACAATGATTCACGAGGTTAATTGAGGTTTTGCTTCGATAATACGTAATTGGTTCGTAAGCGTCGTTACGCGATAAATAGTGCAGTTTCGCCTTCGCCGGGCGTTGACTCGTCTCGTAGGAATCCGGTAGAAACGCTGGTGACTAATAGATGAGATGATCGAGAGTGTATCTAGACGGGCTTTTAGCAGTTCTAGTGGAACATACAACGTGCGCGCATCGGAGCTGGCGCGCGAACGTAAGCTCAACATCTTCAATGTCACTGTGCAGTTTTTGGATGACACCCAGCACACTTTTCAAATCGAGGTACTAGTTTATTAAATATCAAATTAATTTGTCATGTCTGATATCACTCCCTCGAAAATGTTCAGCTCAGTAAGCTACTGCACCTAATGTATGAAAAGGAATTGCGAGTCCGGTTCTTATTTAGCTTTTATTCAAATATTTCAAGGTGCTATGTTGTGACTACATCTTAATATTTTGTAAAAATATTGCTTGATCATAGAAAATGTAAGTAAATTATTTGTTATCAATTCATACTGGATACATTTGTGAAAAGTCTTGATGAACTTCTTTTTTTTTTCATTTATAATATTTCACCTAACAGTGGTTCTATGTTTAGTATGCAGAAGTTTAAGTAGTGATGTCAGAAATTTTACTTGTATAAACTTAAGGATCTAATTTTTATCAGGTAGAAAGGATGCTGCTGGCCATCCCTCTGGTTTAGATTCCCTTAGTCGCCTTTTACGACATCCACGGGATGGATGGAGATGGAGTGGTGCTATATTCTTAATCTGGACACCACTCGGATAAACGGCATACTATAATTACTAGTGTATAAATATTGCAAATATAATAAAATAGTTGTGGTGCTAGCTACGAACCGCCAACACATCTTACCCCTTGGGTGTCGTAAAAGGCGAATGGGATTAGCCAGAGGATGGGTAGCAGCGTCCTTCAAGTACATTAACAACTCAACTGCAATCACCAACTCACGCTTCCAAGCATGATGATAATGGCAAAACCCCCCCATGAGCACACAACACACCCATATCGGTTGTTGTAGTTATATTTGAGGGAGGCCTGTGTCCTGCAGTGGACTTTATTCAGCCAAAATGATGATGATGATGAAATATTGCAAAAAAATATGAGATCAACTTATTATGGAATAGCAATGATTAGCTACTGAAATTGTTCCATTTAGTTATTCCTAATGGGGAATAACATACCCAACTCTTATTTTTCATCACATCTGCTCAAGGAGTGATTCCATGATGATTAATAAAAAGAAAACTTATTATGGAGTGACTTCTGTGATGCATTTACCAACCCTTCATTTAACTTCTTGCAATGTTGTTGTCTTCTTGCCTTGTTATATCAACCAAGTCAAAATTGTAACAATATGCATAGCATCTTAAAAAAGCAACATGAACATTTACAAATTCCATGCTGTTTCTGTCTGTTGTGTGCATTAATAATGTTGGGAAATGTAGATGTATCTGGTATATAAAAATAACATTGTCTTTCTTTTCAGAAAAAAGCTAAAGGAAGTGTGCTGATAGAACAAGTTTATCAACATTTGGAATTAGTTGAAAAAGACTATTTTGGATTACAATTCACAGAGAATGGGTCACCTCCCAGTGCAACAAATACAGAAATAACAGTATGTATGATTACTACCTCATTGCTTATAATTTTTATATAATAAATATAATAATTAATAATTATATATCTAATAATTATATTTAATAATTAATATAATCATTGCCGTGTGGTGCCGGCTCAGAATGCCACCACCCCATCTCCTCCCATGGGTGTCGTAAAAGTCGACTAAGGGATTAGCCGGAGGATGGGCAGCAGCGTCCTTCGAGTACATTAACAACTCAACTGCGATCGCCAACCCGTCTGCCAAGCGTGGCGATTATGGCAAAACCCCCGCAATGAGCCCACAACACATCCATATCGGTGGTTGTGGTGATCTTTCGGGGAGGCCTGTGTCCAGCAGTGGACGTCATTCGGCCGAAATGAAGATGCATAATTATATAATACTAAATACATAAAATGCATAAATAAACAACAAGAATATATTCGAAAAAATAACTTTTTTACTGCATGTATTGAATAATTACTAAAATTTAGAGTGACAAGTAGTAGTAATCTTATTTTTTTTTATTATAATCTTTACCCCCCAATGAACCCACAACACATCCATATCGGTGGTTGTGGTGATCTTTGGGGAGGCCTGTGTCCAGCAGTGGACTTCATTCGGCCGAAATGATGAATGTTACCAGTCAGTAAAAGATACAAAATCAGTAGCGCTTAAAGGCATATTTTAGAGTACAACGGGCGGCTTCTTCGCACTCGGCAATTTCTTCCAGGCAACCTTAGGATGGAAAAAACTAAACTGTACAATATATGCAGCGGTAGATGGTGCACAAAGTAGATCATACATAACGATATAAGTAAATTAAGTTTAGAATTTTAAAAGCTGGCAGTGACGCCTTAATGTTACTGGTGATGCATTCCACAAATGAGTTGCTTGGATCGCGAAGGCTTAGTAGTCAAACAAAAATTGCAGAATGCATTGGTATTTTCAGCTTTAAATTTTTAATGACGTTAGTAATCGCATATTATATTATTTTCATTATTTCGGCCTAATAAAGTCCACTGCTGGACACAGGCCTCCCTCAAAGATCACCACAACAACTGATATTGGTGTGTTGTGTGCTCATCAGGGGATTTTGCCATAATCGCCACGCTCGGCAGGCGGGTTGGTGATCGCAGTTGTGTTGTTAATGTATTCGAAGGACGCTGCTGCCCATCCTCCGTCTAATCCTTTTAGTCGGTTTTTACGACACCCACGGGATGATGGGTTGGTGCTATTCGTAGCCGGCACCACACGTATATATATATATTAGCCAGCCAAGCGTGGTGTGTACTGGCAAATTACCATGGCGAAATACAAATGGCGATAAAATTGTGGAAATCTATGGGGCGGCCTTTGGTCAGCAGTGTACGTTCTTTGGTTGATATGATGGCGTACGGAGCCCGCGAAAGCGAAAGGCTTGTCAAATTTAGACGATGGTGGCGTTCAAAGGTTGAAACATTACCAAAAGAGGAAACTAATATAAATAAAGTTTATTTTCTTCCTCGGGTTATTTCAAACCACGGTAAAATAGTCACGCTATTCACGACGAAACGAAAAATTTGCTCCGCTCGTTATTGTTCTGATTATGCTCATTGTGTGTGTTATATGAAGTAATTATTGCTGATTGATCTCAGACTGCTATTGACAATGGCAATAAAGCATATATACAGTTTTACTGTAGTAGATACACCATTGTTCTGCTGTTCATAACTTTCACTAGATGTTTGACCGAGCTTTGCTCGGTATTTTTTTATTTTTAAATTGTGTTTTCTGGAAATTATATTTAAGTACGAATTACTAATAAAATAATGAAATATGAATAATATTTTTCGATCTTACCGATAGAATAATAAAAAATATGAACTGGTTATTTAAAGAAAAAAATCATGAGTGCAATTAGTTTAATCTTATATTAGAAACAAATACTTAATTTTTTACAGTTTATCAATCAATTACGTAAGTATATATATATAGTATTATTATTCGCCAATAGATGTCAGGAAGAGTCATATTTTTCAGTTGAGACTACTCAAATTTAAAGATATAAGATTAAGAAAACTGGAACTTCAATATTTTGAGTTTAGCGCCATCTATGCGGCAGTAGTGGTACCACTAAGCACTCCATTGTCTCAAAATTAGACTACATAGCTAACCTGATAAAAATTTTCTTAGAGTATGTAACAGATGCTACTTCTCCAAATTAATTTTTTGGACAAAGTATTTAATATTGAATGTCAGTGGTACCTAAACAAAATTATAATACTTCCATTATAATTAACTTTTATACTATAATGTGAAATAATACTTGACATTATAGTATAAAATGAACATGGTGTTATGCTCGATTATTAATATACCTGGATGACCGAGCTTTGCTCGGTATTTTCGTGTTACTTAACAACGCCATCTGCTGTTGTGTCGTTAAAGCAATTAGTTGCTCACAAAAAATAGTATTATTATTCGCCAATAGATGTCAGGAAGAGTCATATTTTTCAGTTGAGACTACTCAAACGCCTATAAAATGACATTTTCTAAAAATGATTCCTAGCTAGATCGATTTATCGCCCCCGAAACCCCCTATATACTAAATTTTATGAAAATCGTTGGAGCCGATTCCGAGATTCTAATTACAAGAATTGCTCATTTAAAGAGATAAGATTCATCTTGGCCTTGAAAATATAATTTCTAACTTACAGAAGTACGTAATTTATGTGATGTCTATATAATAAACATTGCGGTATAGTTACGGAAAATGTATTGGAATGATCCCGAGAAATCGAGGACCCCGCGAAAATAATAATCTCCCGTCTCGGGTTATTAGTATCAGTGTCCTACTAGCCTTTGTCTCAGGGATATGTATGTTACCGAGACTGATCAGCGAACAAAACAAGTACATCGCAAGCACACGATAATGAAACGTGCCCACGGTTCTTCAACAACAACCATACATCCTTGAATACAACGGTGAGAAACCAATTTGGTATTCAGTAAGACACGGTTGAAGTCATTTAACGATACTGGTGAGCCGTGACGGCGACTCTTAGCGAATAACAAATCATTTAACCAGACTGATGTATTTAGCAAAAACCAAACAAATTATATTAATTCCGTTAAGGCAGTCACAGATTTACCCTCCAGTAGTATTATTAGTATTTTTAGTTTGAAAATTGTTAACATATTTCTTTCCATCTTTCTTTTTATTTTATTTACTATTTTCACTCCATGTTTACACAATAGTGAAAATTTTATTGGCTTTATGTGTCACTGATATGTTACTTGGTGCATTGTTATATTGATGCTGTATGTTTTCCTATGAATAAATAAATACACACATACACATAATAACACTCCCACGCATGTTATAAAGTCGACTAAAGGCTAGACCATACATATAACTGTCGTCTGGAACACCTAGTAGACGAGACCTTTGTATACGTTTAATTGCTTCTAATTACTTCTCTATCCTGGCAGGTTTCTAAGACTAAAGTAACTTGAGTAGGTACATTAATTTAAAAAAGCTTCGTGCGTCATACATGTTATGAATGCAATTTACACATAATCCCCTGACGTTCCCACTCAAGGTACTTAGGTTTTTTTTACTTTTTAGTGTCATGCCGTGAGTCAGCTCTTTAGCATTCCAAGTATTTTATGATATCTTAAAGCTTAGCTGTCTAGACTGAGTAGCCGTCACAAAAAAATACCGACTTCAAAACCCCTACACGATATAAAAATATTAAAACTACTGAAAAGAAAAAATAATCTTTATGAAGTCGGGCGGGGCCAGGTATAAAATATAACTTCTCGTTGGTCTGCATGAACCATGGTTGAGTCCTCTCCGAGATGTGCCTATAGGCGTGGCTCCAGGGGGCGGCTCTAGTGTGATCATACGAGGACCTGGAGCCCCCTTAGGTGCCGAAGATGACCGCCCCAGTGATTTTAGCCGGTAGGAGTCTGGCATGCCCCTTCGTCCTTCCTCGGGACGGAGGAAGTTTGTGTAGAATTTCCACTGGGCCCAATATATAACAAAGATAGGTCAAGATACCACCGCAGTGTCAAACATTCTGTCGTCAAGCAGTAGTGTTTAAACGTTACTATGCTCCGGTTAGAAGGGCACTGTAGCTAGTGAAATTACTGGGCATAAGAGACTAAATAACTAATGTCTCGAGGTGCCGAATGCAGTGCGGTGCCGCGCAGGACTAGTCTTGGGTAGCATGACGATAGTTGTGGGCAGGCATGACGCTTACCACCAGGCGAATGACTTGCAAGTCTCGTCACCATGATATATATATATTTTATTTATAAATAATTAGTGTATATATTGGAATACATAGGTTTTAATTTTTTTTTTCGTGTAACAATTTTTTTTTCTAAAATAAAAGTAGCCTAAGTTATTCCTTATAACATCAGCTATCGGCCAGTGAAAGTCTTGTCTAAATCTGTTCAGTCGTTACGGTGATTAGCCGGTTTTTTTTTTTGTTAAAAAGTATCGTATATACATTCATATGCATTTAGTAAAAAGCTCTTATTTTTTTAACATTACAAACAAATACTTCAATTTTTTTTATTTGTATAGATAAAGAAATTTAATATGGACGTAACGTGTCTATGGTATAATATCATTGCTGGCACCTCAGAAAACTATCAAAGACCATCTGGTTAAGCCAGACACAAACTATTGATGGAATAGAACCCCCACCCGCTGAATTGATCAATTTACTCAACACCAGGACACGATCTGCCGTGGATGTTGTGAAAGTGAAGTCGTTTAGCTCAGAAGGAGACCACTGCCCTCATAGTTTTCATGCTCAGACTGCATAGCCACATTACTGCTGGCAGAGAAAGATCTTGCCCGGTCCGATCGACCAGGATCCGTCGCTCAGCAGTCCACGCAGAGCACTCCTTAAGGGTGAGCTACGCCATATCCTGGTTATCACAATGATGGCACTCGGCCGTGACCTCGAGTACTGTCCAATATCCGTAGTTATGCTCCGAAACGACCGTGTCCGATGAAAACCTGCACCAGGCATCCTTTGTAGCCTAGCTCACATGGATTCAAGGTGTGCGAAACGGATGTACCTACTTCGTAATTAGTGGGAGGTGGGCTCGAAATACAGGTTTTTTTATTACTATTTAATATTATTACCAGGAATGTTTAGCATGGTTACCTCATCATTCACAAGCTTATTGGTTAATTGGTTTTATCCGATTGAGGATATATGCAATAAGATATAGATAGCGAAAAAAACCGTAGGTACTCCAATCGTCTCCCCTCCCCCACCGATTAGTCTAAATGTACGAGAATACTTTGTTATCAATATGATCGTATCTACTACTTCGATATTACTGCTATTTTTGTTCATAGCATTTCAAGAAACAAGCGACATGATTTGTCAGGATTAGATGACCAAAGATAATTATAATTTACAGTGTAATCGATTATGATTGTATTTTATAAGCGGTTACTTAATTCATTGGAATTTATTATTAGACACACCTTGATTGATTCGCTCGTAACTAGAACTATATTATATTCCATGATAGATTTTGCAGTTTTTTCTTGTTTTACTAAATTAATCATCATCATCGTCTCAGCGAAAGGGACGTTCACTGATAAACAAAGGCCCAATGATATTAAAAGAAGTAGATATGTTACATGCGCGCCAAAAGTAAGAATCAAAACTCCCCCAATTGTAGCACCTCGCAATCAGTTCGCCCAAGACATGACAACGAGCACACACTGTCACAATCTGTATTGTTTTATTAATTGAGTAATAACAATGCCGTCGTGCGTATAGAAAATGCACAAACTATCAAGCAAAATACTTAAATAAAGAACAAGAGATGTCATACCACACGTGAATAACAAACCATATGAAATATTTTAATAAAAATACTATTCAAATTATCTATAGAATATTATTCTCGAACAAAACACAGGCCAAGCAAAGAAAAGAGACAACACATATATTCTATAACAGGTGCGACAAAGACATCAAGTACACGTGTTGTCATTTTAGATATCTATCTCTTTTACTCTCGTAGTTTTTGTATCTTCTTACAGCATAGGTGTGTAGTTTTATAGCTTTATACCTACATACAGCGAGACTGAGTTTTGCGCGCCATTTAATATGGACGTAACATATCTATGGTATAATTTCATTGCAAAGGCCATACATTTCCACAATTGTGGCGTCATTTGAGAAGCAGTTTGCCAGTATTCCTCATGCTAGGCGGTTTGGTGAGGGCAGTTATGGTACTGATACCCGAACTAGGCTAAGTTAATACCCTGTAATGTGCCAGTATAGCTACTGTTCCATAGAAGGGACGCTGCTGCCCATCCCTCCTTTTATGACATCTACGGCATGAGAACGAGTGGTGCTTTATTCTTAGTCCTACTACCACACTAATTGCACGGCTCGGTTGGCGCAGTGGCTAAGCGGTTGGCTGTCTGCGCTGCACGTCGTGGGTTCGATCCTCGCCTGGTATAAATATTTGTATGATCTACAGATTAGTATAGATAGTTGGTTTCGGGTCTGGTCTGGGTGTTTGTGTATGTGGAATTTGTAAACTGCACCCACTACAAAGTCCTAGAGTTTACCTTAAAAGTTGCCCACATAAAAAAACCATTTTATATTCCATCAATCCTTACTCCAAGACCGGTTATTATGGCAGTCTATAAAGGGGCTCTTGAAGGTAAACTTGGTTACAAAGACACATTTCTGATGGTCCGTAAAACCGTCAGTAGTCGGCAAATCGATTTAGAGTCGACGTAACACATTTCACAGGTACAGGTATGACTCGGTATTTGGTTTTTCGAGAATTTTACTTGTGACCATATTATTGACTACCAAATTCGAGAAAATACTAATATCTCCTGTAACGGCACACGTCATGTGCCAAAAATGGAATAGCAGTGTACCATTAGAGGATGTGCCCAAAAATTGAATAGAGTCCGAGGAATACAACGCTTACTCATTCTAAGGCTTGGTAGCTATGGTCATCTGTTGCTGCAAAAACGTTAACATCTGGATATATTCTCATTTTTGCTTCCCTCCGCACGATATTTGCAATTAACGTTGAACGCCATCAACCAATGTCACCCAATAGCACTAATAGTATGACGTGTTAGTGTTCTGTGTATTAGTTTAGATTTTATTCCTTAATAACAATTTCCGGTACATGTGTTGTACATTCTCCGATGATTGTGTTTCCAAAACGGTATTGCATCTCGAAGCATATGAATAGCGTTGACCTGTAAGAGACTTCTTTTTTATCGGGCCCAGTGGAAATTCTACATGAACTTCTTCCGCCCTTAGGAAGAACGAAGGGGCATACCGTCTCCTACCGGCTAAAACTAATGGAGCGGTCATCTTCGGCACCCAAGGCGGGCTCCAGGTCGTCGTATGATCACACTAGAGCCACTAACTGGTGCCACGTCTATAGGCACATCTCGGAGAGAGTGACTGTAAAGACGTCACCCCCCCGGGGGATTGTAAAAGATCCCTCGAACCGTCCCTATGCGCTGGGCTGTGCTGCGCACACGGCGGCGCGTGTCCACTTGTGCGCCACCCTCTTCTCGTGGTTCGTTCGGTGTGGACACGCAGATTCCCCAATCTACGCACCCGCAAACCCAGAGGCCCTACCTTATAGCGACGGCAGGGGGTTTCAGGCGTATACGGACAAGGCGCCAGGGCGGTTTATAACCCGGCGCCATCTCCTTCTTCGAGCAGGATCAGCCCTCTCCCGATCCCGCTCTGCGGTCTCCTTCTGGAATATGACGCTCTCACAGAAGGAGACCACTGCATTCCAGTTTTCATGCTCTGCCAACATAGCCTACTACTGCCGGCAGAGAGAACTTCCCGATCCGATCGACCAGGATCCGACGCTCGGCCGCCCGGCCGCCCACGCAGGGCACGCATCGCGCGTGTGCTGTGCGATATTCTAGTCGCTATCACAATGGTGGCATTGTGCCGTAGCCTCGCGTCCTATCCTGTGCAGGTTAGCGCCGAAACAACCGCGCCCGGTAAACACCTGCGTCAGGTGGTAGGTGACGCGCTCGCTCCTTCCGAGCCAGGCTCCAGAGAGCGGCAGGACGGCCTCGACGATGCGCTTGGTCGCGTACTGCTTCCGCAGGCGGTGACGCCACTTACCAAGTGCACGCCGCCGAGCTGGCCGCCTCAGCCTGTCGTAAGAGATTTATATCTGGACATGTGACCTGTTGATACGTTATTAACAAGCTCTTTTCGAGGAAACTTGTTTTTCAATTCAACGGCTGCGAGTTTGTTTCGCATATTTGTTTACGTTCATAAACCAGTTCTTGACTCCTTTAACTTGCACTGAAAATCTACGTATTTTTTTAAATTTCACTGAGATTATTCTGATCTGCAGAGATTAAAGTACAGGAAACTTTTTATAACGCGCGCAGAGCTGATTGGCTGAATGAAGTGTTCAGAGGGCCAATTCTCGTATTTACACTTTGAAAGTTAAACGACCTGAGATTAAATTATGAATTGACAAAAAAATATTTTGCTTCTCTCGTTAAGTTGTGTTAGATATCAGTATGATCTCAATCTAGTCTCATTGCATTCGTAATTTAGACTTATTTCATGATTATTTTAGTCATCAGGCCGATGTTTGGGAACCCTTAATGGATAGACTTAAGATCGCTACAACCACTCGTGTCAGATAACCACTAGCCAATTTCCCCATTCTTATTTTTCCTATTTTAAAGATGATAAATATGGACCCAAATAGGAACCACATTCTAAATGATTTGTTATTTCTTCCACAGCGTTGGCTCGACGGCACAAAATCAGTTAAGAAGCAAGTAGGCGCGAATGCCCAGTTTTGGTTAGCAGTCCGCTTCTACCCGCCCGAACCGTCCCGACTAGCTGAGGAGTACACGAGATACCTGCTGTGCCTTCAACTGAGGAAGTTGCTCCTTGATGGCAGAATGAACGCGCCGAAGAATACTGCCTTGTTACTAGCTTCTTTTACTGTGCAAGGTTTGTTGTTAACTTTGTACAAGACTAATTATAGTGGTGTGAATCAAATGGTTGACTTCGAACTCTTTCAGATTGCACCGCGATCACTGTTTCGAATTGTCAGTTCCATATAAAGTTTGCAGCGCTTTTGTGGCGTGGAAGCAGCGCTGCGCTGCCGGTGTTGTTCAAATCAGATTATTTTATAGCTGTCCCGCGCCTGTATTGAGTTCATACGTAATATACTGCTCAATATTTGTTGAGTATTATGCGAGACCACCGGTTACCAGTGATGACATATGGATGGATACATAAGAAAGCTCAAGGTCACTCAGCGAGCTATGGAGAGAGCTATGATTGGTATTTCTTTACGAGATCGAATCAGAAATGAGGAGATCCGTAGAAGAACTAAAGTTGCCGACATAACTGAAAGGATAAGTAAACTGATGTGGCAATGGGCAGGGCATATTGCTCGTAGAACTGATGGCTGTTAGGGCGAAAAGGTTCTTGAGTGGAGACCGCGCACCGGAAAACGTAGCGTGGGACGACCTGGTGAGGGTCGCTGGGAGTCGTTGGATGAGGGCGGCATGTAACCGGTCCCTGTGGAAATCTAAAGGGGAGGCCTTTGTTATCCTTTGGCTGATATGATGATGTTGATGCGAGACTCAAAGCACGCTTCGATCTGCTTTGATTATAATCACATCTAACGCTAAAGTGGGTCTACAAATTTTAGTTTTGGTGGACTGTCTGATTCACAGTCGAATCCGAAAAGATTTTGGAAATAAAACAATTGTAGTGCCCTTTGACACCGAGACATCCTAGTCGCCCAGCAAGAGGCGTTGTGACCTAATTTTACGTTACTGCTAGAAGAATAAAATATGTTTCATGTCGGGATTTACTGTCCCTTCTTCTTACTACTGTAATCTATATTCTTGCTAGCCTTTCTCCAGCTTTGTTGGGGTTGGTTTCCGGAGCGGCTACCAAGATGACTTCCATATTCAAATTACTTATACCATTATCCTCAGGTGTAAACCGGTTGTTAGAATTTCAGGCATTAGACTTCCCATAACAACCATCGTAAGTATTCGAATGACAGCCAGCATCGACAGCATAATGAGCTTTCCGACTTATGGACGGTCTTGATATGGAAAGAATTATCACCCATCCAAAGCCTAACCTTGCAGATCGAATGTTCTGCATCGTAGCATTTGCTGCCCATTCTGCTGAAATCTACATTGTATGATCGTCATATCAGAGGAACGACGTCCACTGCTGAACAAAAGCCTCCCCCATAGTTTTACATAATTACCAATTACTTGCATTTTACATTCTACAACTTCATATCAGTCAAAGGACTTCGTTACGTCGGTACGGTCGCCATTTTGGGGAGAATTTCCCAGTATTCACCACGCTTGGCAGGCGGGTTGGTGAGCGCAGAATGGCTGCTGTTTCACAGACGGGACGCTGCTGCCCGTCCCCCTGGTTTAGAGTCGGATGGACGGAGATGGAGTGGTGCTATATTCTTAATTCAGACACCACACATAATTCTTTACATTCTACATATAATATGCGTGCTGTGCGTGCGGGTCGTCGACGGCATCGGCTGTTTGCATGTCCTGTGCCGCGAACTCAACACGCGCGCAACGCGCCAACGTTGAGGGCGCTCTCTCTTTTAAATGCATTTGTCCACGAGTTCCAACATGTCGACATTTTCAATGATTATTTAGGTACTATTGAACTTTCTGTAAAATTATATTTAAGTCATAAATTAAGATAGTAAGCGTTTTGGCGTATGCTGTAAGAATACTATTATAACTGAATTGTCCTGATTATTTTCCTCAGTTAAATATAACCTTAAAGACCCAATAGAACTTCAATTAAATATACTGTTGTATGTTTATCGGTAAGGTGAAACCTCACACGTTTACCTGTACCTAAATGCATAGGTAATATGTTGTGTTGGTGAGCGCAGAATGGCAACTGTTCCACAGAAAGGACGCTGCTGCCTAACCCTCTGGTTTAGAGTCCCTTGGTCGCCTTTTACGACCTCCACGGGCACAGGCACTTTCATCATACTTAAATGCATAATTTGTTGTCTACACGTGTAAAATATAGCAGCCTTCATTATATTAGCCCATTAACGACCGCTACAAAGTACGGTTTGGCGGTCGGATTTGCGATCGCGGTATGTCCACATACATACAAAGTAGGACGCTGGTTCTTTTTATTCGTTTTTATTAAAAAAATTAGTTATCGCACACTATGGTTTCTCCTGTGTCGTGGGTGCGTTTACCGACACAAACTCCACACACAATACACGCAGACCCGGAACAACTACCTGCAGATCATACAAATATTGGTTCCGTGCGGGAATCGAACCCGTGACCCGGAGCGCAGCAGCCGAAAGTACCAGTCACTGCAGATTTTAAAAAAAAAAAAAAAACGACGTTGTCAATTGTCTTATCCAGTGTTGGTCTTTATTATGATTTGAGGGCCAATTCTCATAATTAAAAAATGTTCAAAGTATAGTTCCAATCTAGTCTCAGTGTCACAAATGTCTCAAATGGTATTCTCCTAAACTAACAAACAACATCAAACGTGAAGTTACACTGTGATGAATTCGAAAATGGATCGAAAGTTGATTGAAGTCAAAACGGTATTCTGCTAACATTTCGTACTGTCACATTTAATAAAATTGACATTAAATAAACGTCAAAATTTAAATTGAAATGATACTAGATCGAGATTAAACTGAAATCCAACTGAACTTTAAGAGTAGCAGAATACAATTTTTTTGGTCAATTCATAACTGAATCTCAGTTCCGTCAAGTTTCAGTCATAGTGTAAACTAGCTGGAACACGCGGTATCACCCGCGTTTAATTTAAAAGAAATTTAGAGTACTTGGACATAGACACTTGACATAGAATATATATATTGGATTTCAAGGGTTTTATTTTTTTTGCGCGGAACCCTAATTATTTTTCCAAAATAAAAGTAGCCTAAGTTATTCCTTGTAACATCAGCTATCTGCCAGTGAAAGTCCCGTCAAAATCGGTCCAGCCGTTTCGAAGATTACCCGGAACAAACAGACAGACAGACAGACAGACAAAAAAAATTAACATTGATTTTTTGTCATATGTACCGTATATACTTTCAAATGCATTTAGTAAAAAGCTGTTATTTTGACATTACAAACAGACACTTCAATTTTATTTATTTGTATAGATTAATTACGAGGATTGGCCCTCAGACCATTTACCATATAGGCTTAACCTATTCGTGGTCACGGAGGCTCCAAGGTCGTCATAAAAATGTATTTAGTGCGACTCAAGACGTACCTAACGCGTACTTGAGTTTGTTAGATCTTCCAAACTTCGTACATTCTAGATGTCAGCTCCACATCGGTCAGTTTTAGAGTTTACAAATACGTTTTCCTCATATCGTCTTGTTCATCATGGTCTTCCAATGCCCAGTATTGATGACTGAATTCAAAAACGTATTTCAATCCACTAAAACTATTCAGTATAAAGTATTCAGTGCAGAACAAGGAAAGAAAAAATGAAGTCCTATCATAAATGGAATAAACAGATCCTCAAGCATTGCAAAAATACTCTTAAAGACCAGGGTTAGCACAATTATATCCAGTGCTGTGGGAGGGGGTTGCCAGGTCCAAGATACAAAAATTTCTTTGTTAAAAATGAATGACGCTTCGGGCGCTCGGAATGTTAAAGGCGCAAATTTTATCACTATGTTTTCAATTTGCAGCGGAACTAGGAGACTACAACGTATCAGAGCATCCACCTACCTATCTGTCGGACTTGTGCCTGCTACCGAAGCAGAGTGCAGAAGACGAGCGTCGTATAAGAGAGCTTCACAAGCTACACAAAGGTCAGGCTCCCGCGGATGCCGAGGCCAACTTCTTGGAGCACGCCAAACGATTGGACTGCTACGGAGTTGAGTCGCATCCCGCAAAGGTATTGTCAATTTATTTGTTTTAAATGCAGGACCCTCGGATTTTTTCTGTATCATAGCGACAGTTTACAGACTTAAATCAAACAGAATAACTTATTAGCTCTTCCCCCCACACATCCCAAATTCGGCTATTTTAATTGCTCACTTGACTGTCGTGGATGGAAGACCAAGTTATAGTGCGAGTGTGAATGACATGCTCAACTTGTCACTAAACTGGCATTAAATAAACTGTGTTGCGTGCCGTGTGGTGCCGGCTCAGAATGCCACCACCCCATCTCCTCCCATGGGTGTCGTAAAAGTCGATTAAGGGATTAACCGGAGGATGGGCAGCAGCGCCCTTCGAGAACATTAACAACTCAACTGCGATCGCCAACCCGCCTGCCAAGCGTGGCGATTATGGCAAAACCCCCCAATGAGCCCACAACACATCCATATCGGTCGTTGTGGTGATCTTTGGGGGAGGCCTGTGTCCAGCAGTGGACTTCATTCGGCCGTAATGATGAAATAAACTGTACTGTTTCAATTTGCCTTATATATCAAGTATAATCCTCTTTGTATATGCGTTTGATATGAGAACCTCGTGAATATGTTGAATGTCTTATCAAAAGCAATGAACCATCGTATAAAGTAAGTAGGTACACAGATACCAATACCAGACACCGATGTGTCCAAATGACGAAATTAAATGTTGCATTATCGTATCAGCATGACTCAATTCCATTACAAACGAGGCATTTGCCTTTATTTTCCCTATGACATCCTAGATAATTTTAAATCCTGAATTAATTTACAATAATATTATCCATTATTATAAATTGTCACGAAATTAGCTTTGCACTCCAATGACAACAAACATTTGTGCCAGCGTTGCTTTGATAACATTTGTCCTGTGACCTAAATATAACCAGACGGATATTATTACTTCAATAAATATTATAGGCGAATGTATGTACATTTATTCGACTTTATATTAACTTTAAAGTTGTTGACTTTGTTGAAGATTACTTTTTCAAAAAAAAAAATAACATTAATTTAAACTTCTACTGGCGGAAAGTGTACTGATTCGGTAGAATAAAAAAACAGATAAGTGGGTTATTGTTTCATTGAAGTTTTAAATAAAATAAAAGGGTTACCAAGAAAGGCTGACGAGATAGCCCATTCTACGCCCGAAACGATACCTGTATTACTAGTACTGACAATACGGGTGCGTAATACGGAAACCGCTGCGTGGGAATCCATCTAGATGTACAGACGGCCTGGTGAAGGTCGCTGGGAATCGTTGGATGCGGGTAGTATGAAACTGACCATTGTAGAAATCTGTGGGGCTGGTTTTGTTCAGCAGACGACGTCCTTTGGCTGATATGATGATGAAGGTGCCAGTGCCCGTGGAGGTCGTAAAAGGCGACCAAGGGACTCTAAACCAGAGGGATGGGCAGCAGCGTCCTTTCTGTGGAACAGTTGCCATTCTGCGCTCACCAACATATTACCTATGCATTTAAGTACAGGTAAACCTGTGAGATTTCACCTTACCGATAAACATACAACAGTATATTTAATTGAAGTTCAATTGAGTGTTTATGGTTATATTTAATTAAGGAAAATAATGAGGACAATGTTATTAGCACGCATATATGTATGTAGAATGTGAAGTATTATGTGTGTATACAAGAATATAGCACAACTCCATCTCCTCCCGTCGATGCCGTAAAAGGCGACCGAGGGTCTCTGAACCAGAGCGATGGGCAGCAACCTCACTTCTGTCGAACAGCAGCCATTATGCACTCACCAACCCGCCTGGCAAGCGCGGTGAGTACTGGCAAATTCCCCCCAATATGATGAAACAGTTGTGGAAATCTATGGGGGAGGCCTTTGTTCTGTAGTGGCCGTTGTATGCCCGATATGATGATGATGATGATGATGATCATATATGCGCAGTTACACAACAATATTTTTCAAGAGTTTTAAATTGTTTTCCTATTATTTGAATACACTGTCTTAGAATAATCTTTGCTCCATTTACAGGATTACAACGGCAAAGACATATTTATTGGCGTCACGTCAATAGGTATTGTCGTGTTTCAAAACAACATCAGAGTGAACACGTTCTCTTGGAGTAAAATCGTGAAGATTTCCTTCAAGAAGAAACAGTTCTTCATTCAGTTGAAGAAGGAACCTGTAAGTGTATGATGAAAACTCTAGAAAGAATTTCAAGGTCAAACCAGCCCAAGATGGCCAATTTACCATCTTTGTGTAATGAGATTCTAGAAAGTCTCTATTATGCGAAAGGCAGAGTACTGGGTGTTATGGCGCTGCTTGGGAAAGGCATAAGTCCAGCAGTTAACTGCAATAGGCTGAGTTTATTAGTTGAAGCAACGACATTCTAGTTTTCAAAAAGTAAAGTCAAAATGTCAATGAAACCAATGCCAATCCATTCATTGGTGGTAGATCTTTTATTGTAAGAGGCCGAATAGGTAGGTTCCGCCCCAGTGCCAGATGTTCGCCGCTAAGCAGAAGTGTTCAAACTTTAGACATTACCGTGCTCCGGTGAGAAGGGCTTTCATCAATTTCACTACCTACGTAGTGAAATTACTGGGTCTCTTACCCAGTAATTTCTATATACTTAATACAATAAATGCTTTCCATTACTTCTGGGAGAGTTGCTTATCGGTAGAGTAAGCTATAATACCAATTTCTTTAAGCAACACATTGTACACACTGGTGTGAAGGTGAAAACCAAACTGAATACTAAAATATTAAAATTTTACATTTCCAAAATTTTTTCAGACTGGTCAGCCGTTCACTCCGCTGGCATTCAATTATTATTATTATATTCTTGTATTGTGTTCTATCTTTAAATTACATTTTCTCATTGTTTTACCGTCATATTTTGTATCAATCAATATTGTAATCTCAATTATTGCCGGCTCTTCTCCATAGCCTCAACTAATTAGAATCATGTAAGGATAATGCAAGAAAAAAAAGCGTGGCTATTATGGCAAGACCCCCCAATGAGCACACGCCCATATCGGTTACCGAAATGATGAAGGAAAATGTTGACGTTCCATAAGTGCCCATAATTCGTAATTAATAACTTTGACTATTGAAAGCATCTTTAAAGTTTGCTGAACGAGCTCATCCGTAAGCAATCTATAATTCTCCTTTCTTCCCCAGTCTGAGAGTTACGACACGGTGCTCGGCTTTAATATGAGATCAGGCAGAGCAGCCAAAGCGCTGTGGCGGTGCAGTGTGGAACGCCACGGCTTCTTCCGACTGCGGGCTCCTCGACGACGAGCGTTATTAGCTGCCTTAGGAGCGCTGGCTGGGTTAGCTGCTCCTACCGTGCCAAGAACTGAGACCATGGCGCTGGAAGACGCCAGACGATCGAGGTCGACGAATAGAAGTTTTGTTAGGTAAGTTTATTTCTCTAGTGTGATCATGCGAGGACCTGGAGCCTCCCTTGGGTGCCGAGGATCACCGCTCCCGTGGTTTTAGCCGGTAGGAGTCCGGCATGCCCCTTCGCCCTTCAAGGACGAAGGAAGTTCATGAAGAATTTTATTTGCACCCTGACTAACTACATACTGGTAGGAGTATTCAGAGACACTCTGACGTATAAGCTTTTTGCGTATATCTTTCTTGGTAGTCACACCTCGCTTGATATAAAATTCTTTTTCACAACGAGAGCTCTGGGTGTATTGTGTGCTGATTGTGAAGTGCTGCCATAATAGCTACGCTTGACAGGTGGGTTGGCGATCGCAGCCTAGTTGTAAGTGTACTCGAAGGACGCTGCTGTCCTCCGGTTTTATACCGTAGTCCTCATGTACACCCACGGGAAGGGATGGGGTGGTGTTATTCTTCGCCACCACCACACGGAAATAGGATGTAAGACTGCATATTTGACTAAAATCAATATTGTTTTACCCACAGACGCAACAGTTCCAAAACGCGCGAGCGCTCCGTGAGTTGTGCATCGCCGGGTGGTATGCGTGGCTCGCGGGTTACTGCTAATTCAGAGCCTCCGCCCCGCCCGGCCTGGACAGACGTCTCCAGACCGACTTCGGAGATACAGTGAGCATCTTTCTAGTTCTTTTCTAAGTTCATTTTGAATATATGTATGTAGTCATACTGCACCAAACTTTTTGCCCACTCCGAAAACTAAGTAAATGCCTCATCATCATCATATCAGCCAGAGGACGTCCACTACTGAACAAAGGCCTCCCCCTTAGATTTCCACAATTAGCGGTTACATGCCGCTCTCATCCAACGACTCCCAGCTACCTTCACCAGGTCGTCTGTCCACCTCGTTGGAGGTCGTCCCACGCTGCGTTTTCCGGTGCGCGGTCTCCATTCGAGAACCTTTCTGTCCCAACGGCCATCAGTTCTACGAGCAATGTGCCCCGCCCATTGCCACTTCAGTTTACTAATCCTTTCAGCTATGTCGACAACTTTAGTTCTTCTACAGATCTCATCATTTCTGATTCGACCTCGTAGAGAAATACCAAGCATACCTCTCTCCATAGCTTGCTGAGTGACCGTGAACTTTCTTATGAGGCCCATAGTGAGGGAACACTGAAATTTGTACCAATTTAATGTGATCAATTATTAAAACAATATAAGAAACAGTTTTATCATAAAAAAGGACTTGGACAAAGTAAATAGAATTGTACATTAAATGAAATTTGCCATTATCATGCTTGGCAGGCTGGTTGTTGAGCGCAGTACGGCTACTGTTCCATAGTAAATACGCTATTGTCCTTCCCTCTGGTTTAGTCCCTTAGTCACCTATTACGAAGAAATGAAGTGGTGCCTTAATCCGGACACTACAAGGAAATAAAACTTTTTAACAAAAAAAATACCGACTGCAAAATTCTATACGATATTAAAACCACTAAAAGAAAAAAATACTTTATTTATGAAGTCGGGTGAGGCCCATAAATATAATTCATTGGTTGGGGTTGGGGCATAGCTGGCCCCGCCCGACTTCATAATTTTATTTTCTTTTTATTAGTTTTAATATTGTATAGAATTTTGCAGTCGGCTTTTTTTTTGTTAAGAAGTTTTATTTCCTTGTGGTATATAAGTTTTATTTGTTTCTTTTTAGTGTAAATAAATTTAAGAACTTCTCTCAATTTGGTATCCGTATCTAACACTAAAAATAATTCTAAGAATCGAAACTATTAAGACATCCTCTAGGTAAGCGCAGTCAAATTAAACCTGTTTAAAAAACTACTCAATCAAATGTAACATAATTTATATGGGACCAATTCGAAAGCATTCTGGACCTATTAAAAAAAGAATAGCTCAAATCGGTCTACAAATCTCGGAGCAATCGGTGTACATACATAAAAAAAATACAAATTGAATTGAGAACTTCCTCCTTTTTCAAGTCGGTAAAAAACTAGACGTGCGTGGAATTATTACACATGGCATAACGAGTAAAGACCCTATTTTTGTCGTGGGGAAATCCTCGTGAACATCCGCCGCCTTTGGAGGGGCACAAGGGCATGCCGGTCTCTTATCGAATAAAACTCCACGGTGTTCCTTCCATTTACCTATGGCTGGGGGCATTATTCGCCGGGTAAACGAGTAAAGACCCTGAGTAGATACATAGTTAGAAGTTACTGCAATATTTTTGTCTCTAACAATAAATTAATAATTACAGCGAAGGCGACATCTTAGAACGCATTCTCCGCATCCCTCTCACGTACGTCGACGAATCAGAGTCCGGTTCGGACGGCGGTGAGTCGAACGAATGTAACGGGGGAGTGAGAGTACTTCTAGAGGCCGGCGCTGACGGCCTTTTCGGGTTCAACGTGCGGGGGGGCGGCGGGGCGGCCGTGTTAGTGTCGAGAGTCGCCAGTCGCACCAGACTGCAGTTGCAAGAAGGAGACCAGGTGACTTTTTGTTACTGCTGCTTAGAGAAATCATACTAATATTATAAATGTGAATGTAAGTTTGGTTTTTACGCTTTCACGCGAAAACTGCTTAACCGATCATCATGAAACTTTGTACACATATTCTTGGATGTATTAGAAGTAACATAGGATCCGTTTAATTGAAAAAAAAAGTTTCTATTGTAATGATCTCTGATACTTATTTAATGGCTTCAATGCGAGCGAAGCCGCGGGTAAAAGCTAGTATTTTATAAACGGATGTTCGAATATTGTCCATATCTATTTCCAACCAGATTTCTCCTCGGTTGCTTAAGTTTTAACTCGCTCCAAGCTAGACGAGCTGCGGACCAACTTGTTACAGTGAGCTAAATTATTAATGGAGATATTGACGCACCTACTTTACATGGGCAGCTGTGTCAATTATTGGTCGTAATTATAACTAGGCAAGAAGACATAATTTGTTAGCGATACTGCGTAGTCGCACGGTTACGCGATCAATGTCACCCATACCGCGTATGTAGAAGGCGCTCAATGCTCTCCTGGAAACCAATCCTGAACAGGATAGGTTTGCTGATGAGCGGAAGGTGATACTGTTGGAATATTTGAGGTATTGTCAGAAGACAGAGTGAAAGAGTCTTAATTGATGAAGTTATCTATGAAACTGACTTATTGTCATTCTGATTTTAATGAATGAATAAATAAATAAATAGAATGTAATGGAAGAGTGAGATCACGACTAGAGGCTACTGGTGTATGTTATTGCAAGCATCTGGCAAGGCAGGTACCACCCCAGCGCCAGATAATCGCCGCTAAGCAGTAGTGTTTAAACTTTAGATGTTACTGTACTCCGGTTAGAAGGGCACTGTAGCTAGTGAAATTACTGGGCATAAGACTAAATAACTTTACGTCTCGCGGTGATGAGCGCTGTGTGATGCCTCGCAAGACTAGTCCTGGGGTGCAATTCTCTAAGCTCAAACATCCATACATCCTTGAATACGGAATTTAAATAACGGTGATAACCCAATTTGGTATTCGCTAAGTCTGGTCCTCATGGCATACTTTCTGCAACGTGTCCTTGAATAGCTTCAATCATTTCTTAGCGAATACCGAATTGGTTTTTCACCGTTATTTCAATTCTGTATTCAAGGATGTATGGATGTTTGAGCTTAGAGAATTGCACTACCGGTTTTACATTCCAATTGGCATGGGCAGGTGTGAGGCTTACCACCAAGCGAATCAATTTCTTGTCTTATCACGATATTGTATTTTGTTTAAAACAGGCGGGCGCACTCATATCGTCTTGTTCAAATGATTAAACTCACTGACTTCACAGACTGAAAAACCCATAAAAGAATAATCTAATATAAACGAAAGATTTAATTACAGGTAATATCAATAAACGGCACGCACGTCGATGAACTGACTCACGACGAAGTCGTGCAACTGATCAGAAATACAAGAGGAGTGCTTACGTTGATAGTGAAGCCAAACGGTGAGTTTCTCGACGTTATAATTTGCGTTTTTAATCTAAAAGAATAAAAAATACAGCATGTGAGCTGCGCCTTGACAGATAAGTCGACGAATACGGCTTAGCGCTGTAGACATATTCATAATTATATATCTATATCTTATATTTAATTAAATATATATAAATTACGTGTCACGTTGTTTGTCCGCTATGAACTCCAAAACTACTGAACTGATTTTAATAAAATTTTGCACACTGTGTGCAGTTTTATCCAACTTAAAAGATAGAATGATATATTCATATCTCAATTTATAGTCGCAATATTATTTTATTGCGAATTATTTGTTTATTATCTGACAAAGAGTCATAATTATCTGTTAGTTCGATAAGATTCTAACAGATGGCGGTATAAGGTGATTAGTTGACTGGATTGATTGGACCCGGTATGTGTCACTGCAATCGGGTCTGCACGTACCCGCCCGTGAGAAGCCGGTGTGCGCAGCTAGTATGTATATGTATCTATTGCTGTATACACGGTATACTATTTGACTGACTGCAGTACGATGCAATTTCGCCAAAACAAAAAAGAACTTACTGGATTACTTGGCTCTAATCCTGTTATTGTCTGAGTTTGACACCCCCTTTTGATTTGTATTTCAGTGATGACCTATCTTATTGATTGTTATGAACTGATGTCTCTTTATTTTTTATACAACTCGTGTCTAAATGACTGTGACAAATAAATTACTTTTCTTTTTTTTCTCTTCTGAATTCAAACTTTATTTCCAGCTGTCTATGCACCTGAAGACCCCGGTCAAGAAGAGCCTGCAGCTTGCTTCGTGCCATTATTCTTTACAGGCCAGCCCAGGCCAGAGGGGGATGCTCTAGAACAATCCATGCTGCTGCTAGGTGACGGACTGGCCAGCGGAGCTGCGCTTAACCGGTACGAAGCGTTGCTCAGGAGACTGCCCGATGAACCCACCAACGTGTCCAAGCTGCCGCAAAACTTGAACAAGAATAGATACAGAGATATTGCGCCTTGTAAGTATTATTCAGAATATGATGCCGTGTGGTGCCGGCTCAGAATACCACCACCCCATCTCCTCCCGTGGGTGTCGTAAAAGGCGACTAAGGGGTTAGCCGGAGGATGGGCAGCAGTGTCCTTCGAGTACATTAACAACTTAACTGAGATCGCCAACCCGTCTGCCAAGCGTGACGATTATGGCAAAACCCCCAACGAGCCCACAACACACCAATATCGGTCATTGTGGTGATCTTTGGGGGAGGCCTGTGTCCAGCAGTGGACTTCATTCGGCCGAAATGATAATACCGTTATGTTTGATTCGTTAAAACTGCAAGAAGGAACTCCGACTCTGAAGAAGGAAATGTAATTTCTGCGTAGGAATTGGTGAGCACAGAGAGGCTGCTTTTCCACAAAAAATCCCCTGCTGTCCATCCCTCTGGTTAAGGCCCTTTGTCGTCTTTTACGACACCCACGGCTAGAGAGGGGGTGGTGCTATATTCTTAATCGGGACACCACACGAATAATATCTTCCTCACTTACAGATGATTCAACGCGAGTGATATTAAAGAACGGAGCAACGGGCGATTACATTAACGCGTCATATATCAACATGGAGATACCGAACTCTGATATGGTACTTACCTATATCGCAACGCAAGGTGCGTATGAAAGAATTTAGTCTGCCATATACAGGAAGATCCATTCTTTCTTTGGTTAGTGGTCAACCTTATGCCAGAGTTGCTCAAGTCGTCCCTAAGGTTCTGGCTTGATACGGAACAATAATTTCTTAAGTAATATAATACTTTTAAAAAACCATGTTCTTTAATAACAGTTTGGAGACATGAATCCCTCTAGCCTAGGTCACGGGTCTTTTGGCCGATACGAAAGAACCGCTTCTGACTCATTATTGTTGGCTGAAGACCCAAGGTTCAATGACTCGGGTCTTAAATAATAAGTGGTATTTCAGTATTTGCCCCTTAGAAATTCTATCTAAACCCAGCATACAGATGAATACATATAAACAGCCTTTATCGGTGCGAGGTTGTTTTTAGTTGCCCCAAAATACCATCAGAGTCATCGCTTGGTATCAGATCCTTCGCATTTATGTGAAACAACTAATATAAAATATATTTTCCCTAGGTCCACTCTCATCAACAGTAGGCGACTTCTGGCAGATGGTGTGGGAGTCAGAGAGCATCCTCATAGTCATGCTCACAGTTCTATCAGAGCGAGGCCGGGCTAAGTGCCACCAGTATTGGCCAAAAGTAGGCAACACGCCACTGAAAGCAACGAATGCGTTGACAATACATACGACCAGTGAACAGAACTTTGGGCATTATGTGAGGAGAGAGATGACTATAAAGGTAAGTTATTGTGTACAGAATTTTCATGCCATCCACACTGATCTACATCTCCTAATGGCTTCATAGTAATGAAAAAAATTCCTCGTCGAAAAGGAAGTGAGCCTTCGCGGGACGCCAACTGTGAAATATATTTTTATCGTTTCAGCAGAATAAAGTCCACTGCTGGACACAAGCCTCCCCCAATGGTCGCCACAACGACCGTTCTGGGTGTGTTATGTGCTCATTGGGAGGTTTTGCCATAATCGCCACGCTTGGCAGGCGGGTTGGCGATCGCAGTTGAGTTGTTAATATACTCGAAGGACGCTGCTGCCCATCCTCCGGTTAATCCCATAGTCGCCTTTTACGACACCCACGTGATAAGATGGGTTGATGCTATTCGTAGCCGGTAGCACACATTTTTATCGATAGAAGTGAAAATGAAAGTAGCACAAATATAGATACTTGTAAAGCGGTGACCATGTATGTAGTATAAAGGAAACGACGCCGTTACACCGCGCCGAGTCGAGGCGGAGAGGCAAAGAGATCCGACCAATCACGAAGCTGACCGAATGGCACGTCCGACGTGCCATAGGAGCCGTTCTTACCTACGATAGAGGCGCGTCATTGGATGTTTCACACTAAAATATTGTAAGTACTAGTTCCAATGTATATTTCTAAAACTTCTTCGTCTTATCACCAGGAGAACACGGGTGCGTGTCGAAACGTGACTCAGCTACAATACATAGCGTGGCCAGACCACGGTGTGCCGGAGGACGCAGAAGCATTCATCGACTTCACACAATTGTGCTCCGACCTGCGCAAACATCGAGCATGTGAGTGATTTGTTATTTTCAACCAAATCTTTTAGCCCACCCAGGACATTGTTAGATATTTTTTCATCGAGGTGAAAAATCCTTGATTTCCTCTGCCCTGTGGGGAAGGGCAAGTGGTGTGCCGAGTTCTTGCTGGCTAAAATCACACGGGCTGTTATCTTTGGCACCGAAAAGGTGCTCCAGGTGCTCCCGCCCCGCCTTGAGTCACATCTCAGAGGGGGGTGACTGTAAAGACCTGTTCCGTTCACATCTCGGGCAGATAGCAAAGGATCCCCCTTAAGCCTTGCTATACGCTGCCCGTCTCAAAAGCCTTCCTTGCGCTGGGAGCGTGGGCTTCGCTTGCGCATTCATCGCAACTCACGGATGGTATCGCCCCACACTCTGCCAGTCGCCCTACCTCTACTATAGGGTACGGTTGGTACAATAATATCTAAACTAGGTGTTATTGACGCCTCTAGAGTGTGACAATACTAACTCGCTTAATGTTAACCATTGTACTGATGGTGTGGACACAATATAACGGTATATGTTTTCGTTTTTCCAGTGATACCTACAGTAGTCGACCCCGATGAAGTTGAAGAGGAACGCGAATTAGATCCACCAATGATTGTGCACTGTTCAGCCGGCGTTGGGCGAACTGGAGCATTAATACTGTGCGAGGTGGCACTGGCGCTAATAGCTCGCCGGCAGCCGCTGTACCCGCTCGACCTCGTGCGGGCCATGCGCTCCATGCGGCCCATGTGCATACAAAACGCCGTGAGTATACCTATTTGTTACGGATCTAATACTGTGCGAGTGCCACTCACGTTAGGTACTCGCCGTCGCTAAACTAAGCTATCGCTGAAATATTCCTATCTTTCCCAGAGCCAGTACAAGTTCGTATGCGAAAGCATACAGACGGCGTACACGCAGGGTCTAGCGAAGCCATCTTCGGAGAGCGGATCTAACTGATAGTAACTCCTTTGCCAATTATTTGTACAGTCGCATGTAAGACCTCCAGACTGATCGTATTAAGATAGAGTATTCACGTATACGCCGAATCGGGAGCTATCTAGACTGATTTTTACTCTAAATCGACAATCGTGCTCGTTCATAGATCAAATGTCAGGATGATTTATAACTAAACGTGTTCTTCGCGCGAGTTAAGAATCCAGTGATATGAACACCAGTTATGCACAAATGTTACTGTTCAGTGATCGTAGCAGACAGACACATGGGACTAAGTATGAGCCGAAAAATCATGAACGTATTAATCTTGCGCATGCGCACGTTGAATATAAACGCAAACATACACATCTGTAACCACACGCACGTGTCGATTCGCGCCTTAAATGCTTTATCTAGACGAACTCTTAGTACTCATTTTACCGATTCGGTGTATGTGATGAATGTTGAACGAAATAACAGTGTGTTCATGGTTTCGAGTAGTATAACAACTTTTTACATGATATAGAATGCTGCATAGTCAGAACAATAAGATTTAATTGGTTAAAAGATACAAGCTAAGGAAATAGCGTCAAATAAAATGGGTCCGATCAAACTAACATTATAAGCATGATCATTATAATTTTTAATAGCAAATTGTTTAATAGCGCCGTTGTCAAAAGGTCTTCGCCGCGTATGATATCTGAATAATGTGTGAAATAAAAATAGTCTCCAAGTTTTTTGGCCGCTCTGAAGTGAGCTCAAAATCGAACTTACGCCTGTTGAGTAAAGTTGAGTGGACACACAAAAGTAACAAACATATCTGTTAGTTTATTAGACTTGTCGTTTATTACAACTTTATGCAATATGTCCTGCTGATACCTAATTTCGCGTTCTGCGCATTGGCTTGCGCTACGTTCAGAGCGGCCAGCAAGATTGGAGATGGATCTACTATAACTGGCTGCCGATTGATTCACCTTCAATACTCCACTGCGGCAAAGCACTGATCCCATTTATAATTTTAAAAAGTTTTCCTTAATTAGTATATATCCAAAACACTAACAGCTTACATACGCACTCGTTTCGTAGAATGACTGAGCGCAAGACGGGTACTCAGGGAAAAATAACGTACCACTCAATCATATGGTAGGCGCATGAGGCCATTGACCTGCTGTTTTAGATTGACTGTTTAGTGAAAACTTTAATAAAAATTAAGGTACAATTTTGTTTACTGATTCGGGGAGAGAATCGTGGACTGAGTCACCTCCTTAACGGTAACAGGGGATTAAATCGGCACCCAGCATACATACGATGACTGGTTTAATAAAAATTGGACTCTACATATATACTTACTTAACTGATACTCGACCAGCCATAGTTATACTTGTATCTTTTAACAACTCAGTGATTATTAATGATTTTATCTAATAACTTTATGCACTTGTATTTATTTTAGTGTAACATGACCAGTGGTTTGTATAATTGTTAATTTATAAATTTTATGATGTTATTCGGTTAATCGATTAGCAACTCGAATAATTAATCGATCCCACATATCACTGTTAACTTAGATAACATTATTTTACTGTTTATTATTTATTTTTAGACATAGACTTTCTTACGCTTGCTGTGATTTTTCACTACATATTAATATATAGATCTTAGTAGTCTGTGGTCTTGCCTTTCCAAACGAATTTAGTAGTTTATTATTTTATACGAGTTGTATATTGTGTATTCGTGTTTATATAAAGTTTGGCGACTGGTGCAGAAAGAAAGAAAGAAATAGTGCGTGCGTACTGTCAACTTGATAAGCTATAATGTCGACGTTACTAAACTTCCTTTTTGTATAAAGGGTTCCAAAAAAAAACTGGACTTTATTTCAAGGGGATAATCAGCAGGTTATAGGAATAGCGTTTATTAAAAAACTAGTTGTCCTTTTCTTTTTTTGCCATAATCAATATTCATAGTCCTTTATTGGTAACTAAGAAGTTACACATCAAATTGATAAATAAAAATACAAAATTAAAAAATTAAACAGTTAATCATTCATACATAATCCAATATTCTATATAGCATAGAAAATAAATTAAATCAGCATATTAAATACCAGAAAATTATCAATAATAAATTCATATTTTTTCACTTAGCTACTTTATTCATTCAAGATAATTGCAAAGAAGAAATTGCATATTACAACTTCTTATATTATTTTTTAACCTACTGATGCTCCCCTTAAAATAAGTACATATTTTTGTAGGACTCTATATAATAAAATGACTAACTAGCTGATACACGACGTGACTAATTACGAACTAATTAAAATCCTTTATGGGAACTGGATAACCCATTTAATATCATATGTCCTATTCTACAACATAATCTATCTCTACGCCAAAAGTCAGTAGAATCCGTTCAGCTGTTTGAGCCTGATGGAGCCCCAAACATACAAACTATCCCAGTGAAGTTACCCATTTTTGTAACCGACAGTGAGGTGCTCGCGCCCAGCTTACTGCCTCTCACGTGAGCTGAGTGTGACCTGTTAAAGATGCCTTTCCAATTCTCGACCAGGCCAGGCTTTGGAGTCTACAGCCACGTCACGTTGACCGGCGGGCTGATTAGCTAAAAACAGCAACAGCAGACGCGATAGCAGCTATCGCGCAGCGAAGGACCCACCGGTGGCAAAGCGTCAAAAAAATTGGTATTACGTAAGGCATCGCCCGCCAGTCGCTATTGTGGAAGATGCATAGTTACTAGCGCCAGTAGCCACCAGTGGAACTAGAAAGAATGAACGTTTTTAGTTCATTGATTGTCCGATAGAGGCGCGCCAGAGATCTTCGCCTGTTTAGTCGCTATCGGCAAATAGGTAATACCAAATTGACGTTTGACAGCGGCGTTGGAGCAATTTACGCCTGTTGCAAAGCGTCTGCGACTTAGGTAATCAGCCCGCCGGAGTATATATCGGCGAAAATGTAGCCAGTCGCCAACCAACACAAATATTTTATTGCTTCTTTTCCTGTGCCATTTGTAATATAGTCATAAGAGGAAATTGTACATTTTACTTTAGTAATATATTTCTGGAAAACCCACGTAATTTATGTTATTTTTGTATTTCACGAAAACCCAGTATACAGTAAATTTAATCACTACGATAATAGTGTTCTATTGATATGTTATAGGGACCCAAAATTACGATAACATTGTATTATGTATGATTAGGCATAATTGTAAGTTATATCTAAGGTTACGACGAACGAAGTCGCCGATAATACGTAATATTAATGAATGAAAGATGTATTCTGCGCCATATTGAAAATGTTTGTAACACGTAATGTAAGTCGTAGATATTCTTATTAATGATATTATTTATTTTATCCTGAAAAACTTAATGTGAAAATTAATGTCTCACCGTTCAAACTATGAGCTGTATGAAAAAACTGTAGTTTCGTATACTAAAGATTAGCTGGTTATCTTAGAATTTTAATTGAAATTAAATTAGAGTACGTATGGACCTGCGTTCGACCATCGCAACAGAGCTACGAACGCTCTAGTGTTCGGCGAGGAATTCCTAAGTACTCCCTAACTTTAACAATATCAGTTCTCTTTTCTGATTTGTGCCCTAATTTAATTTTTCATTTTCACATACCTGTTATTCGGAAAGCAATAACACCATAATATTTCCATTTTTCACAACTGTGTAATACAGAAAACATAGTTATTTGAATTTTTTTACACATGATTGAGTCGGAAATTTAATCAACAAAATACAGAAACAATTAAGGTTTCTTGAAATGTATTTTAAATGCATAATTGCGTTTAAAATAACTTTACGTTGTTTCAGTATAAAAAGACGTAAAATTATAATGTACTTTATAAGGAATTATTTACCTTCCACCGAACATATCAAGTTACTGTTACATATTAATTATTACTCTAATTAGTGGAGGATACAAGTCGTTAACTACTAGGTCACGCATTCAGATGTAAACTTGTCTAGACGCTATAACCCATTTATTGGTACATCAATCTCCCTGTTTTTGTTCGTAAGATGTTTCTACGATGGAAATGTACGTAATAAAAGTTAGTGGCCAGTAGCCCAGGAGTTGAAATTCGACCGTGACTTATAAAAAAAAAATGAATTGGTGTTAATGTGATTACACACATACATTTTAACTTTCCCTCCTACATATAAACTTATTATGCCAAATCTCATACACCTCCGTGCGCGCAGTTTTTTCTTCACGTATTAATATAAAGATGATTAAAGATAACCGTAAAGTATACGTTGAATTAACCGTAATTTTGTCATATGCGGTTACATGTTGGATTGTTTTCACGTATAAAGATTTCAGTGATACTTTATTTTATTAGTCTTTTATTAGTCATCCCTTTTTTTCCTCCTTGAAAATACTCGTGCATCGTCCAACGCCACTAGGGTCGCAGGATATAACCACCTGAGCGCCATCTTTGGCACCTAACGGGCGGCTTCTGTACACACATTTTGCTCTATGTCACCACTGCCTGATAGATAAAGCATTTTCAAATTGTGGAATAACTTCCGAGAGCTAATTCTCGTAAATAATTTACACTGTTGAATGAAAGTTGACCGAACTGAGATTATATGTTGTTGTTTGTTTAAGATAACACAATTTGTGACATTTTCGACATTGATACTCGATCGGAACTATATATTTGGACAGTTTTAATTACGAGAGTTGGCTCTATGGTCTACGTGCTACCTGCTTAGGTCACATGTGCTATCGAGAACCCCTTGATTATTGTTTTTATTTACTTACATCTCTATGTAAGGCTGCAGTTGCTTGCACTCAATGATCGGTAAAGGATGTGTGAGGTTAAGCAACACTCGGCACTGTCAGTATATCGGTGGTTAACCGCTTAGTGTTATTTGAATTGAGTGTCTAATTGCTTCGGAGGGCACGTACAATCTTCTGTCCCCGTTGTCATTAGATGGCAGTTGTTAAGCCAAATCGGAGCCCTTTGGGGGTGGCTTGAACAACTCTGACATAAGATAAGCCACTATCCAAAAGAAGAGCTTACTGCTATCAACTTTAACGCTTTATTTGCGTACTAGGACCGTTACAGACGGACGGCACTTAGTTGCACTGCTGTCTAGCCGTGGATTCCAATCTGGGCTCATCATTAAAGTGCCGTTACTTTTAATGCGCCCCAATCTAAGTCATCAGAATGTGTGGCCTGCACTACTGTGCCTCTAACGTTAAGTAAATAATGCCATATATACATAATTAGGAGCGTGGGTAGTCAAATCAGTACGTAAGATTAAGAATTTAATTATAATTATACGCGTATAATCCCATACAATTTACCATGCAGAGAATTAATAGCATTAACTAAACTCGGACAAGTTTCTTAACTGTTTTATATTTATGTTAATATATTACATGATTAATTGAAAGTTATGTAGAAGCTTAGGCAGCAAGCAACACCCCATATTTCGCAAAACATTATAAGCCACCGTTATTTTTTAACCGACTTCAAAACTGGTCGGAATCCTTTCGAGTTGGTCCCATATAAATTTCATTACTTTTGATTGAGTAGTTTTTCAATAAACAGGTTAATTTGACTGAGCTTATTAGTTTCGATTCGTCTCAGCTCAGAGAACCGATTTGAGGCATTTTTATTTTTAGTGTTAAGTACAGATACCAAATTGGGAAAATGTCTTACATTTATTAACACTATAAAGATACAAATTAAACTTTTTTGCAAAAAAAATACTGACTTTAAAAACCCTACACGATATAAAAATATTAAAACCACTGAAAAGGAAAATAAATATTATTTATGAAGTCGGGTATGTTCCAACCATGGTTCACGCAGACCAATGAGAAGTTTTATTTTATACCTGTTATTTAGTGAACATTCGAACACTGCATTTTTAACGAGTGTGCGACACAATTAGTGATGTTACGTAGCTTCGACTCCGAATGCGATATGTCTGAACCTCCGGTTCCGATACTATCAAAACGGACCCGCGGAGGTTTAACGGATCTTTAGGTGAACTGAGTTTAAGTTAATAGGATATGATGAATATAAAAGACCAAAGCACGAGTGACGAGATAATTTGCCAATGTAATCATTTTATTATTGTCGTTGGTTCTTACAAATCAATTTTTTTTTATTACACAATTTTACTCTCTTTTTTATTTTAGAAGTAAGTAAATATTGTTTTGTGGCCTCCGGTTCAGATTCACATCCGACTCAGATTCACCTCCGACTCAGATTCACCTCCGACTCAGATTCACCTCCGACTCAGATTCACCTCCGACTCAGATTTACCTCCGACTCTGCCTCCGATCCGACCCGACCCCCGTCTTCGATAAAGCCACCTCCGTAACATCCCTAGACACAATCAAGCATTTCAGTATATACGTGATTCTTGCTTATATAACTTTTGCATTGATACGCAATTTATTTATGTCAGATGTATTAACTTTGTATAAAAATAATATAAGTTTGCATTTTTAACATTATATGTGTGAAATTTAATCGTGCACGCTTTTTTTAACATAACCGCGTTTAAAAATCACTACCATAAATGTTTACTCAGTTGTGTAATTTACAAAAATATGCACGCATTGGGTAATCCCATTTTTAAAACTACGCTTTATGTAAACCTTTATATGTTAAATAATACATTAATTGTTTGAACCTAAATTATTGCAGTGTCTATGATCTTTACTTACTAACAAGCAGATAGTAAATTAAGACGAAATATATTTTGTTATGTTTATAATTATGTTCAAGTGATAATTTTGTTGGAAGGCTATTGAACGAGAAAATATGGGTTGTCAATCCTATGAATCTTATTTGAAGTCAATATTTATTAGTGTACTATTTTTGATCTAATGCGGGATGAAATATGGATGTCCATGTTCTGATATTTTGTAATCGTTTAACGAAACCACAGATATTATAAACTATTCAGAAACACAATGCTATAATACCGCCGAAACAGGTGTCCTGGAATTTTAATATACATAAGATTTAATATAAAATCAAGTTTTTATTATGATATATTAGTAATAGTTTTGTGTGAATGACTGATGTAGTTAATAAGTGTTGTAATGTTCAATTATTTTGTAGGAAGAGTGTCGGATCTAATATTGTACCCCAATGTAATGTTTTCTATCTTGTGATGTCTAAGAAGTGCTGTGCGTTTTATTTTATGTCAAATAAAAGTTTATTGGTTTAATTATAGCGTTTTATTTGTAAACGAAATAAATCACCGTTATTGAAAGCATAGGTAGTATAAGTACCCCTACTTATTTTAAACTATCTTCTATTTGTTTTGGTAATATGTAAACAAGTTTGTTTACATTTGCCTACTACCCATTTTTCAGTTTCGCCTCTATTGTAGTGTTATTGACTTCCAAACAAAGCTTTCGAATAGAGAACGATTGTTACGATTACACGTCAACCAAATTGTGCATATTTATTCCTTAGCCAACTATCAATATTTTTTTATTTGCATAAGGTTGGGAGCCAGATACATCGCGGCTAAAGTCAACAAACGGTGCCATAATAAATAATCCTGCCCCTAAAACAATAGGACCCGGGAGTGGGGTGCTGGACGTAGGCGTAGGCTTACGCCAACGTGATGCTGATGATGCTGGCATCATCATAGCCAAAGAGCGTCCACTGCTGAACAAAGGCCTCCCCGTAGATTTCCATAATATTGTGTCATCATCTAGACTTGCAGGCAGGTTATTGAGCACAGAATACACTGCTGATCCACAGAAGGGACCTGCCCATTCCTTTGGTTTAAAGGCCGTTAATCTCCTTTAACGACATCCACAGGGTGGAGTGGTGCTAGGTGCCAGCGGATATTTCTTGTGAAGACGGCGTCGGCGGATTCGCGCCCTGACGTCAAAAGGTCTTTGACGGGAGTCCATAGAGACTACTATGTCGTGGGGACCTCCAGTCTTGCGGCTTAGATCGAGTAATTGACGAATGGAATGCGCAGTCCTCTCCCCAGAAGGTGAATAGGAGAGGAGGAAGAGGGGAAGGTCCACCTGCCGAAGGTCGGTATCGGTACCCGCATCGACAGCGATAACGGTCACGGTGCCCGACGGCTCACCCAACACCAGGCTGAATGAGGTAATGATCGAGGCAAGAAAGAGCATAAAGCTCGCCGACATCAGTATTGGTCCGGACACCGTGACCATGAAGGATCAGCCAGCGGCAGAACTCAAGAGGAACGCCTTTCAGTCGTATAGGTGACACATCAAGATGGTATTTGATAACCGGGTCAAAAAAAGTACTATCGTACTGAATTTTCTTCACATTATGGCACTAACCCATGTTCTGAAGCGTAATATTCACACGTGGCCAGTAAGGATCTTAAACGCTGACTGAATTGCTTAGTAACGTCACATCATCCGCGTAACTTAAACTATTGACATAGACACTGCCTTTATTTATTAACCGACATGGGACTGCTAAGCGCTTCTTGTAATATATACAGGAAAAACAATTAAACCGTACGACGTTGCCGACATATTTTTTAGAATTTTTACATTTTTGTGAAATATGTTATGATTATTCATTATTCTAAACACTGTACGACGTTGCCTTATACCCGACATTGGCGAAATTGTGGAAGATACTCTACAGAAGCCATAATCTAAGAGAAGAAGAAGAAGAAGTAATATATACAAGTATACGAGGGCACCCTGCGCTCTAATTTAAATCTGCCCAACTGACATGATTGACCTATACCAAAATTAGAATATTTTTATTTATTAGAATATTTATTTATTTCTCACCACAATAATGATAAAGTATTATTATAATTATAAAAAAATATTGTGGGAGACTGGTGCCTGACCTAGGCTGAAGCCTGTATCTGAGGCCACCAAGCCTTCCACCCCAGAAGTCCAATTTTGCTCTTTCATAGACTGCCAAGCGAAATTTTTCCATTTTCTTGTTCTTCGTGTAGGTATCCGATTGTATCAAGTTGTTTCCTCTTGTTAAAATTCTCTTGATGAATACTCTCCAATACGTTGATATAACTCTATCAAAATTGCAAAAATGCCATAGCCTGTTCCTGCTATAGTCTCATAAAGGCATCATCTATAAAATATCTGGGCTTAATAGTGGACTAAAACCTCACATGGAATAAACACATAGCCGCCATGACAATTCGTGTTAGAAGAACGATCCATATATTCAAAATCCTGCGGAATATGTGTGACTACTAATAAAATAAAAAATAAAAAAGCCTTTTATTCTATGCATTTACAAAATCATTTTACAATATTGAATTTCAAATATTGACTATTGGCTACTACTGAATGTTTATTTTTCTATTTGTCAGTCAATATTATCGTATTGTATCTCTGTCTGGGGTATCAAAAACTACTATGTTATTTCTTCAGCTCAGCGAGTGGTACTAAAAGTAATGAGTTTCAGGAAATTTAGGTATCCTACTCATTTATTGTATAAAACCTCGTCCTTGCTCACAGTTAGGCAACTATATATTAAAAGTGCCATTTTTTACAACACTCCTAACTCACCACACTTTACAACAAGGCGGAGAAAAGATATAGTGTACCCAATTCCTAAACGCAAAACTGCGTTTGCTAGTAAATTTTTTGATCATCTTGAACCGCATTTATAAATTTTTTCTATCGAAAATCATCAATTTGCGCGATATGACTGTATACATGCAAAAAACCTTTAGATAAATATCTCATCGAAATGAACTATAACAATACAGAGAAGTTATTGGATATCATAAGTAGGTACACCTACAGAAATACACTTACACGCGCATCACTCAAATCAAAAAATCATTCTTCTTTTTTCTTTACTGCATAATTTATATTTAAAAAACTTTAATTGTAATAAAAAACAACGTATATTTATTTAGCCACGATTCTCTTTCATCACTTCAGCCGAATAACGTCCACTGCTGGCTGAACACAAGCCTCCCCCAAAGATCGCCACGAAGACCGCTCTGAGTGTATTGTGTAGGTACTCATTGTTTTGGTTTTGTCATAATCGCCACGCTTGCTTTTGTTTTCGCTTTACTGTCATAAAATCAACAGACTTTTTATATAGTGTTGATCACGCAAGCGATTTGATTGTACTGAACAAACTTGTTTTGGTAAGTATTAAAATTTTGCCAATACATTAAAAAAAATTACCCACATAAAAATTGTCTGTAGGTAATATGTATTTTTATAAGACTCAATGTTCTAACATTTTAACGGGTACCTATTGTGTGTGTTTGCGAACGAGGTTCGGCGCACGGAGGAGGCTCAAACAACCGCATATATGTCCAGGGTTTTATTTTTATATTCATGTAAGTAATACTGTTTTATTTTATAGATTATTTAAATCTTAGGTTTGTTGAGATTGGTATGTAAGGGTTGTTATTTTATGGAGCTAATAAACTTTATTATTATTATTGGTGACTTGACCATTTTTTAAATCGAACGATTTTCATACTAGTACTTACTTGAAAATGCTTTTAATATTATCATACTTCTAGTTATTAGGTTCTCGTTACATGTCAGGCATATGAAATGCCGTGCCTTTTTTTTATTATCCCGGTGGAAATACATCATGTACTTCCTCCATCCCGGGGAAGGGCGGAGGGGCATGCCGGACTCCTTTTTTTATTGATGTCCAGTGGAAATTCTACATGGAACTTCCTTAGTCCCGGGAAAGGGCGAAGGGGTATGCCCGACTCATACCGGCTAAAACCACTGGAGCGGTCATCTTCGGCACCGAAGGGGGGCTCCAGGTCCTCGTAAGATCACACTAGAGCCGCCCAGTCTGGATTTCGCATACGCAGAGCAATACGAGGAGCGAAATTCGGGCACCATCCGAAAAATCGGGTGGCCCGTCCACACGGCAGTCCAGGACACCACCGTTAATCCCTCTTAGTCTAGTCTCTCCCTTTGGGCCTATCCGGCATGAGTGACTCTACCGGCTTAGCCCCAAAGATCATCGAGACACGCAAGCCCCACCACGACGACAACGTGGGAATCTCGGTGGGGATGCGGCAGGCCGTGGGTCGTGTCATTCGGAGATATAGCATGAGCCCTCTACACCTTTTACACGTTCCTAATAAAAGCGCAGGTCATTATTGCATGTTTTCAACAACATGATGTAGGTAGATCCACGTTCGTGAAACTGCGGGCAAAGGCTAGTAACAAATATTGCTATATAGTTACGGATGGCCAAAGGACTTTTACACCAGGCTAAAATAATTTAAAAGAAATATAGTTACGGACAATTAATTTTAATGATCCCGCGAAAATAATAATCTTCCTTTTCGGGTTATTTGTTTCAGTTACTTACTAGCCTCTGTCTCAGGAATATGTATGTTACCGAGGCTAATCAGCGAACAAAACAAGTAGATAGATTGGTAAAACAGTCGATTCAGAGCAAATTAGCTGTGACAGACGGAAAGACACACAGACGCACGAGTGATTAAGGGTTCCGGCATTTCGTCGTTCGGACGTTTGGAACCCTAAAAAGGTGTATTTATGTCTTGTTATACCTAAAAACAATACGGAGTATAATCCAGACGCCTTGGTAATCTGCCAGAGTTTGGTTTTTAACACGTCCGTATTATCGAGGCTCTACTGTATACATTATGTTCATATTTATAGTAAGTGGTGGCTCATTTTGCTTCTGTTTTGTGTTAGTCTAATTTTAGATGAGAGTGAAAGATCGATATTAATGTGATCCCGCTCGATAAGTATGTCTCGTGTTAACTTTGAGTAGATGCGGCGATCACAAGTTTTTTTTTTGAAAATGAAATATCGAATGGTTTAGGAACCTGTTAATATTTTATTGTTTTTCAAAGTAGTAGTCTCCGTAGTTTGGTCTCCGTTTCTATCTAAGTACCGTAGCATGCGATGGAACCATTGACTGAAGCAGTGAGCCTACACTTTAGGGATCTCATCATCATCATTTCGGCCGATTAAAGTCCTCTGCTGGACACAGGCCTCCCTCAAAGATCCTCTCGCAACGAGAGGTTTGGGGGGTTTTGCCATAATCGCCACGCTTGGCAGGCGGGTTGGCGATCGCAGTTGAGTTGTTAAATGCATTCGAAGGACACTGCTGCCCATCCTCCGGCTTATCGCTTAGTTGCCTTTTACGACACCCACGGGATGAGATGGGTTGATGCTATTCGTAGCCGGCACCACACAACAATTTTAGGGATCTCCTCCACGTTATATTTTCGAACACAGCCACGGCATCTTGGGGGTTATGGACCCAAATTCCTCCGAGTTTATCTTTTACTTTGGGGAACAAATAACAGTCGCAAGGTGCCAGTTTGGGGCTATAAGGAGGAAGACTCACAAATTCCACGCCAACCAAATATTATTACGAATATTCGAATGTTCACCTCGCGGAGTGATTTGGAGCGTTGTCATGATGGAGGGAATCCTGCTTCTTAGACACAGCTGTCAAACATTTTCCAAGACAACCGATAGACAATGACTCCAGTTCCAGCAGAATCTAGCTTTCATCACCTGTGACGATGTCAAACAGAGCATTCGAGTCACCTCCGTTATACTTTTCAAGCATTTCGCGACACCAATCCAAATGACAGCCTTTTTGATCTTCTGTCATATTATGAGGTATCCGATATCTATCTGGTGTAAAGCTTTCTGACGCCTAAATGCTCGTGTAAGACTTTTTGCACTTGACTCATACCAATGCCTAAAGTTGCCCGGATCTGTTGATATGTCACTCTTTTATCAGCTTCTATCATTAGCCGCACAGCACTCACGTTATCTTTAATGGGAGTAGTAGAAGGACTTCCTTCGCGCAAATCAATCAGTGAGGTTGCTTGAACCAAGCTTAAACTCACGCTTCGTGAAACCAATCTAAGTCTATCATGACATAGTTTTTTGATTAAGACCGGAACGATATATGTAATAAATAATGGAGCGAAAATTTTCTGTAGTTAAATTAATTTCAATGCACGACAAGCACTTTTTAAATTGCCACCAAGTTGTAAAAACAAATGACATATATTATGAATTCAATGTATGTACGAGTACATCTACAGCTTCCCTGTCGCGGAGTGCCTCCCCCCGCGTTCCTTCCCGGTTAGCTCAACTAGGAGGCTCTCTCCACGGCAGCAAGTAAGTTCAGTTATTGTGATTCAATGAAACGTAGCATATATATTGTTATAATGGTATATTAATATTCACAACTTCAACACTTCATGCTGATGATTATATAAATTTTCAAATATAGCTGATATCACAATTTTAAGCTAGTTAAAAATAAGTAATTGGTATATTGCAGGAGACTATTGGTCAGAGCGACAGCTGTGTGTTGAACCACTAGCGTTCAGAATCGAATGTCTAATGATAACATTCAAAATATCAAGAGCGACTCTACGTCACAAATTCAAATTTTGATTTGAATAAAGAATGAATCATGAGGTGGACAGTGATGGAAATAAAAAGGTATGAAGTCATGAAAGAGGTTGATTGAAATGAAGATGAAGGATGACTTCGTCACAAGTTCTTTAGTCGAAAATTTAAATACATTTTTCATCGGCATCTTTTCTTACTGGCCAATACGAAAATAACTGAGTGACCCTCATAAATCTTTCTAATATGTACCTATCTATTATACAAGCGTCCATGTGTCCATGTGCCGGGACTCTTACCGGCCAAAACCACCTGGGCGTTGTCCTTCGGCAACAAACGAGGGCTCACGGTTCTCGAGAACGAACACAGCGGAGCTGGGGTGCAAATCTCTAAGCTAGAACATCCATACATCCTTGAATACAGAATTGAAATAATGGTGAAAAACGAGTTTGGTAATCGCTAAGTCTGGTCCTCATGGCTCACCGTCTGTAACGTGTCCTTGAATAGCTTCAATCATGTCTTAGCGTATACCAAATTGGTTTTATACCGTTATTTCGATTCTGTATTTAAGGATGTATGGATGTTTGAGCTTAAGGAATTGCACCCCGGCACATTGCAGCCAGGCATTTGGGCACATCTCGGAGGGCGGTCGGGTCTGGTTGCATTAATATAATTTTAAGAGCCTTAAAATATATAAGAAGGAGAACAATGAAATAAAAACTGGGTGATTTACTACTTTTTACTAGGTAATAAGCTTGAGGAAAAAAACTGCGTTATGCTTGAGTTGGCATTGGATACGCAAGCAAGACGCAGACTCAGCGGAGACACGGCACAGCACACTCATGAGCACTGTCATGCTTAGGTGGTGCAGCACCATAATCTCACAACAGTAACCGGAGGAACCTCTCATAGCCGGCCTTGATAAAAGCCATGGTCGACAGCGAGGGGCTTGATAGGCAGTCGCATCTTTCTACGAGGAGGTCATCTCACGGCAGGAGGTGGCGGAGCGGGTCCGGAAGCAAGACGCCCTGGCTGACCCGATTCGCCGCAGGACAGGCGGACAGACCGGCGCACATACCGGCCCAGGTGGCATAACACCCGTCTATTGCCGCCCTAACTGGAGCCAGCGGGCGGCCGATTCCGCATTACAGAAGTGCGGCGATGCATAGGACGCATCACCTTACACAGCAGGTAGGCCGAACACGGACCAATGGCTGATGGGCCGTGAAATTAGTATTTGCGGATTACTCGCGGTCCATCAAAATGGGGATACAGGTCACACGGCGGAGTTTTTAGCGGGTGCAATCCCACCACGCAGTTTCCCCGGACGGTGTGCTAAGGACGCGGATGGCGTTTTCTTCTCCCAAGAAAAAAAAAGTCGCATACAGTTTTATGAACGTTTCATCAAACCCATCTTTAGCCTTAGTAAATATTATCCTTTTCTCTCACTATCATTTGAACACAACTAATCCGTAAAATGTATTATTATATATTCTGTTTGTTATTTAATGTTTTATTAAAACCTCTTCAACCCGGATAAATAAAAGCTGTAACAAAAGTGGAGCGAGTGAATTTTTGCGGGAAATTAACTAAGAGCAGGCGGATTTTACGCTACACGTGCTACTTAGGAAACTCGATTGAAAATTCTCGATACGAAAGTACGACGTTCAATACCTATGTATTTAAAAAAAAATCTATAAATAGTAAACGTGCGATAATTTTGTATGTGGGTTTTACAGACGATAATTTGATGATTAAAAGGATTTCATTAACAGTACACAACACAGTACTAAAAACACAGTACAAAAATAAATAAAAACTTTTGTTACTTATGAAGTTGGCAACACGGTGACGTCCTCATGAGTCACAGTTGTTATGCGGGAGAATTTAAAGATCATCGAGGCAGGCTGTTTGGTGCTCTCAAACAGTACAGACCAGCACAACAAATATGTCTATTGTATATTTGGGCTTCGGCCGGCCAGGCATACCATCCCCCTGGCCGGAGGATCCTCCCTTTCATGTCTGTAAACGCACCCACGACACAGGAGAAAAAAAACAAATTGGATGTCAGTTTACGGTGATTGATTAGTATGGAATAATTAGTACACGTGCTCTCGAACGAATTCGAATTATTGTCGAAAGAAATCGTGTACCATGAAACCACTTTTTTTAAAAAATAAATAAACGTTGGCCCACCCTAGGTATTCTCCTACGTCGTGGGTGCGTTTACACACATGAATTCCACATACAATACACCCAGACCCAGAACAACTATCTGCAGATCATACAAATATTTGTTCCGTGCGGAAATCGAACCCACGACCCGGAGCGCAGCAGCCGACTGTATCTGCCACTGCACTGCACCTATAATTCATATTAATATAGGGAACCATCATGGTCCCTTAAAAAGCCCTGTGAAAAGTTTATTAATGTTGGAATACCGACGCCTCACACATTCACACTAGGTTAACATCAAACTATTACTCGTACTTTTTAAAACTAAAGGCGTAATAACGCTCGCCAACTCAACCGGATTGCTCGTTTCGTCACCAGGATGAATAAAAAGTAAAATGAAATTATTTATTAGAATTAGGTTTACTTTTATAAGTTTTTAGATTAGAATTAGATTAAGTAGAAATTAGATTATTAATAGATTTAATACTCTATTTTTTAAATTAATATAAGCACTAATCTCCATTATACCAGTTACCTTGTACAGAAGTCCGGCTTCTCCGCGCATGCGACCAACGTTACACATAAAACGTTGTGACCTCAACACAGTCAATGTTGACCTTGCATTGTTACCCTCATCGCGACCAAACAAGTAATTACTTAATAAAACCCCTAAATTTTAAAAGTAGGTACTTCGATGCTTTCCGCTTAATCTACCTAGAAAGGTTGAAACACGCATTATTTTTTTTTTGCTTGTTGATAATGATAACTGGATTCCAAGTCCTTTGGCGAGGTACTGTATTTTGCGTGAGTGTTGGAAGGGAAAATCAAAAATGTTTTACACTTTTGTGTTTAATATTAATGAGCGGTGTTCAGAAATAAATACCTTTACTTTCTTTCTTTTTGTTTCTTTCTATTTTATTAAAATAATTCAATGTTGAAAAATTTGACGATGTTAACGATAGTGACGTGTGGCATTAATTGTTATATGCATATGCGACTTCCCTAAAAACAAACGTTTTTTCTCCAATGTTTGTATTTTATAGTTGCAAAATGTTTCAACGTATAAAGAGCTCTCTTAAATACAGATTTTTAAAACAACGTATGAAAAAAAGCAAATAAAAGATATCAGCCCTAAGTTTCTTCAGCATTTCTTCTCAGAGGTTGTCATGTAGTGAAATGCCCTCCGTTGTTTCAATATGACGTGCAAAAATGTCTGTCAGGATCTAATTACTGAACAAACGATGAATTGAATCTGAGTACCTTTATTCTTTACCCTAAGTTTCTTTGATCATAATACATATATGCTGTGATAATTTTCCAAGTGGATTACTCGGGCCTTTGCAACCTTTGGGCTTTAGTTATTTTTTTATAAGCATTCTGATGGATTCCTTCAATGACTTTTCCTTATCTATTCAAACCCAATGGTTTGTACATCCTCATGAAGAAAATACGGAATTATATCGCTATACATATCAACTATAATACATAAAGGCTATTTCTCATAGGTATATACCTCGTTCCCTAACCACCGCAGTATGTTAGTAGACCTGTCTTAATATGCGGTCTTGAAAACTTTACAACAATAAAACTCTGGAATATATTAACAGTCGCTGCCACAATAGCTTTTCTTGGAAACAAACTCACTCTATATTTCCGTAGTTTCTACATATGAAAACAACGAAACCCATACACGGAATATGAAATTTTAGAGTAAGCGTAATAAGTTTAAAATAATAAGGAAAGAAACCTACTAAAAAACTTAACATAGGTACGTAATTTTGTTTTTGGAACTAAGTTCTTATACGCGGCTTACAGTAGAGTAAACTGGCAGAAATCATCACGTAAGGAAAAAGCGTTGTGCAGACGACCTTTCCCTCTGTTTCTCTTTCTCTCTGTCTCTTTCTATTATATACATTTGTATGTGTGTGTGTGCGTGTGATTATCGAGTGTCGAGCAGTAAGCATTGTGTGCGGTCGGCTGTATAACCTCAATTCTAAACACGTGTAAATATTATTTAAACTTATTTTTTGTTGTTGTTTTAATTCACACGGGATTTATATTGTGTCATTATTACAAGTAAGGAACTTGTTCCTGACGAGGGTCCCCCAACCGTACAATGTTTTATATCTATGTAATATTGCGAAATGATCCAAATATTGAAGTTAGATCTTTTTTACATTTTATTTTAACAAACGTTGACCCACACTGGGATTTCGCATGTGTCGTGGGTGCGTTTACAGATATAAATTCCACATACAATACACCCAGACCCGGAACAACTACCTGCAGACCATAAAAATACGTGTTCCGTGTGGGAATCGAACCCACGACCCGGAGCGCAGCAGCCGACTGTATTAGCCCATGCACCAACGAAAATTAAACAGACTTGTTCGGAGTTTGACAACTTAATATCGACATAATCGAGTATCTAACTAATTAGTACTTTAATCGAGTTTCGTAAGCGATAATCAAATGAGATTCTGTCCAAACGTAGAAGTCTAAGGTCGCCCGAGCGTAGTAACGTCAGTGTTACCGCGACTACCGGTAGGGCGGCCCGCCCAAACGTTACCGCCCAAAGTTTCTCGTAGTTCGTGTTCGTTACAAACGCTAAGTTAAAGATTGTTTATGTGTTTCTTTATTGCAAGTAACATCTGAAGTATTTTTCTCAAATTTAAAAACTAAAAGTGATGTGTTTTTTTTATTATTTACATAATAACATGATCGTAGTGTTGTTTTCCGTGTCTTTAATCTTAAAACCCAACTTATAATACCTCAAATTGACAACCTTTTTCGTTCAAATTAATGCCTTCGGAAAATAAAAGGAAAGGAAATTCGACAAAGTAGTTACACTCCTAACTATATTTTTGCTCAGCGTGGTATTTTATATATGCTTCAGTTGTTTTTATTACATAATTTTGTTTGTTTTAATCATGATGATTTTATTGGTTATTATTATTGGGGGTTAGGAAACATGCAAAAATCTTTCTGGTTGAATATAAGGTCTTTTTATTTGTAAAACGTTATCTTGGTAGATTCGTGCCGTATGTTTTTTTAAGAGTTTCACTTTAACTTTGAGCATTTTGATTTCCTATTATTCTGTTATATGCAGAGGGCATTCGATATTCTTATATTGTCAATACTGCGATGGGTCAGGCATTATAATATTACCACAAAAGAGACTTTTAATCGCCTTTTAATAAAGATCACAGCCGCCCATTGGTGCCATGCCTTTAGGCACATCTTGGAGGGGATGACTGTAAAGCGGTCGCCGCCCCCCAGGCACTTCTCGGGGAGGATTGTAAAGGATCCCCCCAAGTCTCGCTGTGCGCTCTGCTACGCACACGGTGGCATGTGACCACGTGTGCGCCACCGTCTTGTCGGGGGTCACTCGGTATGAGCACGCAGACTCCCCAATATGTGCGCCCGTGATCCCCGAGACCCCCACCATGAACTGATGGCAGGGGCTCAGGCGTGTTGTACCTGGGCACCGAGACGGTTGTTACCTCGGCGCCATCTAGTCCTTCTCCGTGCGGGATCAGCCCCCTCCCGATCCCGCTCTGCAGTCTCCTTTTGGAGCATGACGCTCTCACAGAAGGAGACAACTGCACTCCAATTTGCATGCTCTGCCAACATAGGCCTAGGACACGACTGCCGGCAGAGAGACATCTTGCCCGATCCGATCGACCAGGACACGCCGCTCGGCCGCCACGCAGGGCACTCCTCGAGCGTGTGCTGTGCGGTATCCTGGTCGCTTCCACAATGGTGGTACTGTGCCGTAACCTCGCGTCCTATTCCGTGCAGGTACGCACTGAAACAACCGTGACCGGTGAATACCTGCGTTAGACGGTAGGTGACCCGCTCGCTCCTTCTGAGCCAGGCTCCGAAGAGCGGCAGGATGGCCTCGACAACGCGCTTGGACGCGAACTGCAACCGTAGGCGATGTCGCCATATCTCGAGTAACAGGAGAAATCCTAGTGCGAAGTTTTTTTAAAAGAAAAGAAAAAACATATTTCCTTCTACAAAATAAATAACAAATTATTTATGTTCATCGTAGTAATAAGGAATGGTTACCACTAGTAGACGTAACCTGAACTCAAATTCAAATATTTATTAGCGTGCTAATTGAATCTTTACAGGATCTTGTATTAAAATACATAGTGCTGTAAACTAAGTTATCCGTGTAGGGTTTCACGAATAGGGCTACCCCTTCTCATCCCGTGGGTGTCGTAAGGCGACTAAGGTTGTTTGGCACCCGGTGCGTACCATTAAACACCTTGGGTTACCCGCAGGTGGCAGGTAAACTACCAAAACTATCATACCCATGGAGGGTTGGTGTTAGGCAGGCGGCCGACCGTAAAACTCTTTCGCCTAAACCTTTGCAATATTTCATATTGCACCGACCCCAAGTTACTTGGGACTAGGGCAGGAGTAAGTAGAGTACTTAAAACTAAGTAGCCTTTTAAGGCTTTTGCATATCCTATAGGTTATCATTCCAATTTTCATTATAGAATCGAACCCGCAGTCCCGAATAATTAAGCTATGCTATACTAGTGAAACCTACACGACGCTTAATCATAAATAACCGTTTTTAGAATGTTTGTATGTCTGTCTGTGTGTCAAAGTTTGTCTCGAATACGTTCCGAAACGACTCAACGGAATTCAATGAACATTTTAGGGATTAAAACAAGATTTTTTGCTGTAATTTTTATGTACCATTTTGATATCTTACAGGATTAAAAAATATGAATATAAATATAATTTACGCTTAGTGAAGCGGGCGGGCAACCGCTAGTATTTCTTATACTTAAATTTAATTTCATGGCACTTCTCCGCCATTTTGCCGGAGAACCTTTTCCTCAATAAACAACAAATTATGCCAGTTGTGTTCACAAGTTCAGCCGTTACCTATAACGATATGTATACATAGTTTTCGTCGTAATAATAAGTTAATGTTAAACGTGAACTTAATTGTTATGGTGCAGATATGTCACAATGGGCCGTGTAGTGCCGGCTAAGAATACCACCAGATGGGGATCTCATCCCGTGGGTGTCGTAAAAAGAACATACATTTGTACTACGAGTACATTTATGATTCAACTGCGATCGCCAAGCGTGGCGATTATGGCAAAATCCCCTAGTGAGCGCACAACACAAACCCATACCAATCGTTGTGGCAACCTTGGTGAAAGCTTCTATCCAGCAGTGGACGATTTTTGGCTGAAATTATGATCACGATGATCTATATGTACTTGATTTTCCAATCCCTCACTTGTCATACCTTTAATATTTTTGTTTATATATTTCTAGTGTTTGTGTAACTATTTGTTTCTTCACCATGTCGGTCCGAGTAGATGAACAGAGCATGGGGGCAATTCCATTACAGAGAGGTGTGAGACAGGGGGACGTAATTTCCCCGAAACTGTTCACCGCTGCAATGCAGGATGCCTTCAGGCTACTGGAGTGGAAAGAATTCGGCATTAACATCAATGGCGAGTATATCACACACCTTCGATTTGCTGACGACATCGAAGTAATGGCAGAATCGCTGCAAGAGCTCAGCACAGTGCTCGATGATCTCAACAGAGCTTCCCAACAGGTGGGCCTTAAAATGAACATGGGCAAGACAAAAGTCATGTCAAATGGCCATGTCGTGCCCAACCCAATATCCGTTGGGAGCTCTGTTCTCGAAGTTGTTGACGAGTATGTCTACCTGGGACAAACGGTCCAGTTGGGTAGGTCCAACTTCGAGAAAGAGGTCAATCGTCGAATCCGGCTCGGCTGGGCAGCGTTTGGGAAACTTCGCAACGTCTTTTCGTCAACAATACCGCAATGCCTCAAGACGAAAGTCTAGTGTGTGTTACCAGTGATGACATTTGAAACAGAGACGTGGTCACTCACAATGGGCCTCATATGAAAGCTCAAGGTCTCTCAGTGAGTTATGGAGAGAGCTATACTTGGTATTTGGTACGACATGGAAAAAAAAATGGGCGGGGTACATTGCTCGTCGAACTGATGGCTGTTGGGGCACAAAGAATCTCAAATGGACACCACGCACCGGAAATCGCAGCGTGGGACGACCTCTACGCTGCGAAGGGGGAGGCCTTTGTTCAGCAGTGGATCCTGTGGCTGATATGATGATGATGATTATTTGTTTCTTATTTCTCAAGTTTTTGAAGAGCTTCTGACTTTGTGACAAATTAGGTCAAAGCATTTTCTTCAATATCGCAATATATAAAGGTAGGTACTTGTACCACATTTGTAGTAAAGCTATCAACAATATTAGATTTGGCAGACAATGCGTGATATTGGTTACTATAGCGACCTCAACAGACGCTTTAATAGAGATCGCGCCACGAATTTTTGCGACTATCCGTATATTGTTCGACTTGATTGACATATTTCGATTCAGGTGTTTATTGTAAGACGTAGATAATATATTATTACTATATAATGTGAACATACGCTACGGCCATTATCATCTTCATTTTGTGAATGATAATGTTTCCATGTTTTGGGTAGCTCTCACAGCCGTAACCTGCGTGCTGCCGAAAAATTAGTTCTTCAAGTTTCTTCTCACCGCACAGGTTTTATTTCTAACTTCTTCGCTGTCTCAGCAATCACACACTGGAACGTGCTTCCTCTACACATAAAAAACCTACAAGTAAATTTTCATTCAAACGGAAAGTTCGGGAATACTACTTGAAATCGCAGCATTCCTAATCGTCACTTAAAAGCATCGATATAATAATTATTAGAATATAATTACGTATTATATGTAGTATATTTTAATTGATATATATAACATATGTGTGATGTGTTTTATCGTACTTTTAGTATCTGTATGTATCTTATAATTATCATTCTTGAAGTATTTGTTTTTTCTAATAGGGCTACGCCTCTTTCGATGCTTTTCTTTTTAACCCAAAGGTTGACTGGTAGAGAATGCCATATGACATTTAGTCCTTGAGTATCACAATTGTACATGAAAATATAAATAAATAAATAAATTATAAACTTGTGTGTCATTTTAATCATTATTTTAAATCGTTGACTATATTGTTGTAGTTTAGTTTGTTCAGTCTCTGGGTCCATAACAGCAGTATTCATTTAGCGTTCACCTAATTTTAAGTTAGTTAAGTTTAAGTTTGGATTATGAAATTATTAATTTAAAACAGAAGCATGAATCGTAAAACAATTGAAATCTTTCATAGATTTTTTATATTTCATTCGGATCGATAGAATCATATGTATAGCACGGCAGGAAATACTATGCCGGCAGGATTTAAAATTTGTTGTATTTTCTTCATGTAAATCTCACTGCTTCATACGCCAAGGACATTTCATTTTCATTTCACATTTCGTCAACTGATAAGTTTATAAGAGTTTCAATCAGTTGCGCGGTATGGTCCGTTGAATCTCCGATTTACACGGATTCGATAAGTTGTTTATTTATTTACTTATTTACTATGTAAATGTTGAAATTCCCAGCATTTTTTACATGTATTTTGTTAAAGTTGCTAGTAATACAAGATAGAAAAACTTCAATCCTTTCAAAGATAATATGGAAGGCTACCAGGATCGCCATTGAAATGCCCCTCCGGACAAATTCCCTCGACACCGACAACGAAATTTCGCGGTATTTACGGCAGCACGCGACCGCCATGTGCTATCGTTATCTCTTGGCTGGTAAAATAACCCATGTTGTGTTAGGAACCGGCTTGTATGATTGCAGAAGAATGAAGGTAAATATTAAATTTACAAATCCGGTTTTCACGAAAATGGTTACCAGCTTAAATAGATGAAAGGGCACAACAATCACATGCACTTAGAAAAAGGATAAAATCTGTCTTTGTGTTATAGCCGCTTAGAGTTTTAAGTATATTACCGTAGTTTCGCATAATACCAGCTCAAATGAGTAAAGTACGTATTGAATCAAACATATTTTTTATTTCGTCGTATTTGTTTATTCTCTATTTAATAAATCCACTAAAACTATTTTCGATAGAGAATAAGACTAAGAATAGACAAGTAATTTTGAAAAGGTTCCACTTAACACATCCTTGTTTACCATAGTCGTAGCCGTGTGGTGCCGGCTCAGAATACCACCACCCCATTTCCTTCCGTGGGTGCCATAAAAGTCGACTATGGGATTAGCCGGAGGATGGCCAGCAGCGTCCTTCGAGTACATTAACAACTCAACTGCGATCGCCAACCCGTCTGCCAAGCGTGGCGATTATGGCAAAACCCCCCAATGAGCCCACAACACATCCATATCGGTCGTTGTGGTGATCTTTGGGGGAGGCCTGTGTCCAGCAGTGGACTTCATTGGGCCGAAATGATGCTTACCATAGTTGCTTATACTGGTTGGTTGTTTCAAATTTTAACCAAAAGACCTACACTGAGTTCTAATGACATGATTTACATATCTAAATATCTATTTATGTCCGATCCAAGTTCAACCACCCCTAGTGTAAGGGGTACATATTATGAAGTTGAAACTGCCTTTGCTTGTATCCCTGTTGTATTACCAGTATGTTACTATGACGCATACGAGTACTTACAAGGATTGAAATGACTATTATACAGGTTGTTTGGGAGATGGGTGCAAGCCTCCCTTCAGGCTTGCCCACCCAGGCACCTTAGACCATTTAGAACATATTAAGCTAAACTTGTCTTAGACGAAGTCTGTCGCTGTTTATTTTTTGAAAATAGGTCTTTAACAATAAACCCCATTATTTTCAATTAATTGTTAATAGTGTCCAGTAAAAGTCGTTATTATTTTATATTTATGTAATGTGTAACATTTTTGTTACATACATTTATTGTTCATGTTCAAAATGTTGACCGCGGTTTCTAATTACAAACGCGGGCCCATCTCACTTCTGTTCGTCATTTTTAATTTTATTTCCTCCCGCATGACTTGAAAAGCAGTCTGGAATCTTCCTATTAATTCCTCTCTGAAGATAATAAGAAACATAAGCAAAGAGAACAGAGACATTCTCAAAATTTAGTTCTAAACTTCTTTTAATATCTAATATCATTGTTCTAAACATAAAATTTCAAAACATTTATTTCACAAGTTCCCTTTACAGAACAACCTTTTCAGGGTGAGTATAAATAATATCCTTTTAAAAAACCGTTTTTATTTAGTTGTCACATATAAATAAACTCGTTTTATATTGATGGATATTTTTTTCTGAACTGTAAAAATAAAACGCCTCTGCTTCCTTAAAAAAAAAATCAAAGGTCATTTAACAATACTGTTACGACGTGTAGAATAAAATGTAAAACGATTTAATAAAATAAAAATAAAATGTTTATACCCGATGTTTTCCGGTATCGCGTCGGGAAAACACCCGAAGGCAGAAGCAATCATGAAAGAAAAATTGTACGTCGTAAAATTAACGAAATATTAAATTCCTTCAAATTGTATAGAGGTACAATTTGTTTTAAGCTTTATTATTATTAGTACAAATATATGTTTTGGCAACTCCCCAATCCCGCGAAAGTATTTCCTTTACCTTAAGGAAACCTTTACCTTACGCGGTATCTTCTGGTTGGATTGGCTTTTTGAGTGTAATGTGTGTGCGGACAGGAAACATAATTAGAGCTTTGTTTTGTACTACCAAATATAAAAAAGGATTTGGTTTTTTTAGATTTTGTACTAACAAAATACACACTAAATCCTTTTTTTATAGTATGGCTAATACTAGAAGGTAATTTAACATAAAAGGAACTCTAGTGTGTTCACACACTGCGCGGGCAGGTGACCATAATAAAATCGCATCCAGTCTTCGCAAACTGAGACCGCGCTACCTTACACAAAATTAATATAATTTCTACTTGAGTTTTGATTCTCGATCAAAACTCAAGTAGAAATACGGGCCTTAAATTACACTTAAGAAAACATTTCCACACGTCTCCATTTTAGCATATTAGGTAAGCTGATTATAATAGAACAGTCATAAAAATGTAGGCAATCATTTTTATTATAAAATATTACTGCATTATTTCTCGAACCGACAGAAGTCTAAAATCTAAACTGTTTATGGAATGCGTTTGCTCGTAAAAAAACGGGTTTATGTTGTATATTTTATTCTCGACGAAAGAGGCAAGTAAACACTGGTGTAAGAAAATATATTTACTCTTCGGGCTTTTTTTGTATGTAGAGCTAATTTAAAATTATTAATAAATGCAGTTTTACGAAATAGTATTGCGTGTGAATTGAATGTAAATAATAATCATCATCATATCAGCCAAAGGATGTCCACTGCTGAACAAAGGCTTCCCCCATAGATTTCCACAACAATCGGTTATATGCCACCCGTATTCAGCGACTCCCAGCGACCTATACCAGGTCGTCTGTCCACCTCGTTGGAGGTCGTTCCACGCTGCGTTTTCCGGTGCGCGGTCTCCACTCGAGAACCTTTTTACCCCAACAGCCATCATTTCTACGAGCAATGTGCCCCCGCCTATTGCCACTTCAGTTTACTAATCCACTTATCGATGTCGGCAACTTTAGTTCTTCAAAGTCAAAGTTTTTTACTTCAAATAAACCAAATAGGGGCACTTATGAAACGTCAGAATCTAAGTAGCATCTGAAGAATCTGATTCGATATACATAATACTTCCCATCCCATTTCATCCTGTGGTCGTAAAAGGCGACTATGGGGTTAGCCGGAGGATGGGCGGCAGCGTTCTACGGGTAAATTAACTGCTCAACTGCGATGGCCAGCCCGCCTGACAAGCGTGGTGATTATGGCAAAACCCCCAATGAGTACAAAACGCACCCAGACCGGTTGTGTGGCGATCTTTGGAAGACGCCTGTGTCCAGTAGTGGACTTTATTGGGCTGAAATTAAGCAATATTTTTTTAACGGTTTACATACAACACCAGATAACTTTAAGAACCGGATTGCCGTTTGTAAATGTTGAGGACAAATAACCGTATAGCCGCGAGCGAGCCTGGCCGATCGATCTCCTTTGCAAAGACTTGGAAATGCAAATTAATGCAGCAGTAATAAACGGCTTGAAACCATGACGATTAGCGCTACGTAGAAAGAAAAGTAAAACTCAGGGCCCGATTTAGAGGTGTGAAAACCCTGGGTATTGGGACCAAATTAGTGGAGGCCCCTAATTACTTTTTAAAATAGGTACATATTTTTCTTCACGGGTGTTTCAATAATTAAATGTATTGCTAGAAAACGTATTTTTTTAACAAAGACATCATTAGTTTATTAGATATAGTTAAATGTTTCAAGTGAAAAATGACTTATGAAAGCGTGAGAACTACTCTTTCGTTTAGTTGTTTTTTAAAATATTATTTAATTATGCATAGATATTCAATATATAACACGGTATTCGTTAGAACTTTTCCTAGATATTTTGATTGTACGGTCTCGCTTGAGGTCCAGGGGTTGTAGCCCCGGTTGCCCTCTCCTGAATTCGGAACTCTTTCGTTTTTCAAATTTAGATTTGCTCAGATAATATATAACACGGTAATCGTTAGAATTTTTTTCTAGATAATTATACTGTAGTGTCTCTCTTGTGCTCTAGACGGAGATCTTTCGAGTTCCTGGAGCCTCCCTTCGGTGCCGACGATGATCACTCCGGTGGTTTTAGCCGGTGGGAGTCCGGCATGCCCCTTCGCCATTTCCCGGGGCGAAGGAAGTACATGAGGTATTTCCACCGGATCAATAAATAAAAAAATAAAAATAAAAGGGTCTCTCTTGTAACCCTTGTTGTCATCTCCTAAATTCAGCCGTGACAAAACAGCTGCTAAACGTCCTACGAGAGTCAAAAAATATTCAAGAGTTGAGACCGTACGACAACGATGCCCAGCTCGAGGATTTCCCCCATATCGTGGGTATGTTTACAGATACACAAATCTCCCATGTACAAACATATAGACGACGAACAGATATGACTGTGTTACATACAAATACAACAAATAAAACTTCGTACACAATGTTTTTCTTGCTCTCCTACTTTTTTCTGATTAATGACGTTGCGGTGTTAAAGGCACTTTAAATTTTAACTGTAGTTACCGACTTACACAACCAGTCGAAATTAATAATCAATCTAATCGAACACCATTAGATTGAGGAAAAAATGATCATGTTAACCTATCCAACTATTGAAATTGCAATTTTTCAAGTGATCAATCTTTGTGAGGAATTTAGATTATAGATTGACTTCTGTTCAAAAAATATCTTTTAGCGATTACTTCGATATGTAATTCTGTATAAACAATCTAAATCTTAATACTAGCAATATGGCGGATTTAGCTTCAAAATCTTCCTTTTTTATTTGATCGTAAAAGGCGACTATGGCATTAGCCGGAGGATGGGCAGCAGCGTCAGAGTACATTCATTACAACTCAACAGCGATCACCAACCCGCCTGCCAAGCGTGGCGATTATAGCAAAACTCCCCAACGCACCGCACAGTTTAAACCCAGAACGGTCGTTGTGGCGATTTTTGGGGTAAGCCCTTGTCCATCAAGTGACTTAAGCTTTCTTATGAGGCTCATAGTAAGCGACCACGTTTTCGTGCCATATCACTGCTAACAGTATGCTAACGATTCGGTGTTTATATAGCTTTAACATACCGCTCGTAATTATAATCTGAGCAATTCAATATCACTCTGTATACACGCGGATGACGCACAACATCGTAATTACCATCAATTTGACGTTTACTGCATCGTAAATAGAGAGAAATTGAAGCCGCAGTCAATAAAACAATAAATAAATCAATTAATTGCTCAATTAATCAAATATAGGAGAGGCGTTCGTATCAACATGGCTACGATATAAGCGATCGATTCGTAATTCGTAAGGTTAAGCCACACTTGCCACAGTTATACCTTGGATGGGTGACCATTCTTTACACATTAGGCAGTTATTAGGGTAGACACCAGCTCGAAAGTTTGATAATCAGTTAAAGATATCGGCATTCCTCAATAATAAGGTGAGGCGCTCATAGCTCTTAAGTGATCGGTAAACGCACGGCACGGTCAGTGTATGTATGGGTCAGTGTATGAAATATTTTTGTAGATGTTTTACATTATTGAGAAATATTTTATGAATATGTAAAGATTTATTCTGATCTGTCAAATCAAACATTCAGTGTGGTGTCCGGAATATAGCACCACTCCATCTCCTCCCGTGGAGGTCGTAAAAGGCGACTAAGGGACTCTAAACCAGCGGGATAGGCAGTAGCGTCCATTCTGTGGAACAGTAGCCATTCTGCGCTCACCAACCCACCTGCCAAGTGTGGTGAGTACTTGCAAATTCCTCCTAAAATGCCGATATAATTGTGGAAATCTGTGGGGGAGACATTTGTTCAGTAGTGAACGTTATATGACCGATATGATGATTAATCTGAACACCGTACAACGTTGCCTTAAACAAGACATTGGCAAAATTGTGGAAGATACTCTACAGAAGCCATAATCTAAGAGAAGAAGAAGAAGAATGTTCATGTCTATTTCCAGTAATGACATTATGGATGCCACTATTTTTGACGTATGTACTTTTTTTATTTTATGCACTTTAATTTTGTCTAATATATATTTAACTCACTGTTTGCCATATTGAAAAATTGAATTGAATTGAATATCTGTTGTCTCATTGTCTGTTACGTAAATAGTCAGGTATTTGTTATAGTATGGTATGGCAGATATGTATTAAGTGGATCTGATGCTTTGAATTTTCGCAAAGAATTCTGACGGCATGGTAGGTGCAGTGGCTTAGCAATTGGTTTGCTGCGCTACGTGTTGCGGATTCGATCCCCGCACGGAATAAATATTTGTATGATCTGCAGATATTCTTTCCGGGTCTGGGTGTTTGTGCATGTGCGATTTATGTCTGTAAACTGTCAAAAACTGCTTACATGGTCGTCATTTTAGAAGAAGTACTCACCACGCTTGGCAAGCGGGTTGGTGAGCGCAGAATAGCTGCCGCGCCACGAACGAGACGCTGCTGCCCATCCCTCTGGTTTAGAGTCCCTTGGTCGCCTTTTCTGAATAAATAAATAAAAAATAGTGGCTCACTCGTTATGTCTAGTAGCCTAGTTCGTATTTTAGTCGTTAGATTTTTTGTATAATAGTCGATCGATTAATTAATGCTCATTATTATTAAAAAACGGGCTTTTGGGGGTCTCTATGTTTGCAATGGATGTCTTTTTGTTGAAATAATTAATTATGATCGTAATGATGGTTGTTCTACGTAGATGCCAATCGAGCAGGCTCACCCGGCTGAAAAGTATTGTGAAAAGTATCTTGACCGTAGTATTAGGAACGGATTCCGTCTAATCAATTTTTATAATGAGTTGGATGAAAGCCTCTTTTCATTTAAATTTCAAACTTTTATGATAAAGATGTATCTAATTTCCAATTTGAAGGGAAAATAATTTATCGACATTCTTTTTCGCGACGCCATTTTTTTCCATTCCGATATTTTAGCTTACTTTTTACTCTTCATACAAATTACTTTGATATAAATAACATCAAACTCATCAAAACCTTCAAATAACCTTCTCTCATAAGTTATTTTCGTTTCAATATATACCTATATCGATTTAGTTATAAGTTTTATGTCAACAGTTATGTATGTTAATTATCTCCTCCCGTGGAGACTTAGGGACTATACCAGAGGGATGGACAGCAGCGTCCATTCTGTGGAACAGTAGCCATACTGCGGTCACTAACCCGCCTGCCAAGCGTGGTGAGTACTGGCACATTCCTCCCAAAATGTCGACACAATTGTGGAAATATATGGGGGAGGCCTTTGTTCATTTCAGCCGAATGAAGGGATTTTCCATAATCGCAACGCTTGGCAGACGGGTTGGCGATCGCAGTTGAGTTGTTAATGTACTCGAAGGACGCTGCTGCCCATCCTCCGGCTAATCCCTTAGTCGACTTTTACGACACCCACGGGAGGAGATGGCGTGGTGGTATTCTGAGCAGGCACCACACGGCAAGAATAATTATGCATATTGATTATTATATGACCTTGTTATTTCAGTCCACATCCCCAAATTTCTTTTTATTCAAGTCGCGTCAGTATTTTTATTTCTAGTACGGTAGATGTGGAGTAATTCATAATTATGGGAATTATTTTTCAAACGCTGAAAAAGAGGCACTTCGAGTAGTCATTTTCACTCGTTAAATGTTCATATATTCCTGCGGTTTAGAAAGATGTTACAACATATTTATATAGGTTTACGTGCCAGATATTTTGTATCGCCCACTCCAATGGCATTTTGTATATATTGCTATCCTTTTTTATTTTTATTTATGCCTGACTACAAAGTTTTGTAAAAACCGTATCTCACCGATATACATTCTCGTATTAAAAATGGCCATAGAGAATAGAGTTCAAACTTAGCCAAGACCAACGTAAGTTTGAGAGGGACTGTGTCTCTGAATACGAATTTTGAAGATGCGCTTAGCCACTACTTGGCTTAGAGCGTTCTTCGCCCGTCTTACGTTCATGTCTCTGAATCTCACCCTAAGCCTACTACCTCGGATTTGCACTACTTGGCTTAGCTTAGTTTACGTTAAGCTTAAGTAGTGTTTCGATCCTTAGTGAATACAATTATGAGCGAAGTAGTGGATTTTGACAGATGGAAGCGTAAGTTCACGCTTAGACTCGTTTCTGAATCTCACCCTCAGCGAAAGAGCAATTACCTTGCTTTCATGTGACCATCGTAGAGCGAGGGTAACACATCTACACTTATAACAACATCTTAGCTTCTATCTTCCCAAACGTCTATAAGGTCACATTAATTTAGAATTAAAGATAGTATATAGTTACGATATGATATGATATTTATATAGGATCCTACCAAAATAATGCAACTTTATTTTGAGGTATCAGTAGATTTCCGTGTGGGTCCGGATTAAGAATATAGCACTACTCCATCTCCTCCCGGGAATGTTGCAAAAGGCGATTAAGGGATCGTAAACCAGAGGGATGAGCAGCGGCGTCCCTTGTGGAACAGTAGCCATTCTGCGCCCACTAACCTGCCTACCAAGCACGGTAACACTGGCAAATTCCCCCCAAAATGACGGTTTTTGATATGAGGCTAATGAGCAGTAGACAGTTTTTCGAAACAACCAGGGACATGATTTGCGCATGACTTCGCGTAACCTAAACACGATTCATGTGTGCGTAAGCAGCGTATATTTACTTTGGAGTTCACACACAAGCGCATTAATATCGTGGTGTTAGTGAGCCAATTTCGTCACATCACGATTGTCATAATCAATTATTTTTCTAGAGCAGCGTTCACAAGTGCATACTACTGACATAGTAGTTAACGGGCCGCCCAGCGCATGCGATGCCATATCTGTCACCGTTCAATGGTGATGCATTGCATGTGCCGACTATCATGGATATTATTATTTTAAGGGTGAACTATTCAGTAATCTTCTGATATTCTGCATAATGTGTCGAAAATTCGTAGCAACTGCACATTCTTGGTAAATGTGTTAGCCCACCTCTCTAATCTCGAATTAAACACAGTTTCTTGTATACTAACTACTTTATCGCTTCTTTATGAATTACATACGTGGTGTCCGGATTAAGAATATACATGCACCACTCCATCTCCTCCCATGGATGTTGGAAAATGCGACTAAACGACTCTAAACCAGAGGCATGGGCAGCAGCGTGTATTCTGTGGAACAGCAGCCATTTTGCACTCACCAACCAAACTGCCAAGCGTGGTGAGTACTGGCAAATTTCCCTCAAAACGATGAGACACGGCATATAACCGCATGTCTATGAGGGAGGCCTTTGTTCAGTAGTGGACGTCTTTTGGCCGATATGATGATGATACATTCATCATATCGGCCACTTATCCCCCACAGATTTTCACAACTGTGTCATCATTCTGAGGGGTATTTGCCAATACTCACCACACTTGGCAGGCGGGTTGGTGAGCGCAGTATGGCTACCGTTTCACAGAAGGGACGCTGCTGCCCATCCCTCTGGTTTAGATTCCCTTAGTCGCCTTTTACAACATCCACGGGAGGAGATGGAGTGGTACTATATTCTTAATTCGGAAACCACACGGAAGATCATACATTATCGATGTCCATTTCAATAATAGTTGCATAATTCTACGTCGGTATACGTCAGATGTGAAATTTATCTGTCCAATATACAAATTTATCTATCGCTTCTATGATGCGGTAAACTGATGGTAAATGAATGCCATCAGAGCCGATTAGGAGGCTTACACAAAACAGTGCAGAAATTTCTAGGTAATATTTTCTAACTAATACCGAATAATGGGGAAAATTATATGTAAATACACGTTTCAGTTCTGCCAACGAATGAGCAGTTTTCATACTCACTGAGTCACTTTTCGTTTTAAACCGACCTACCGAAAATGAAGAGAGGTACTATATATAATAGGAAACAACGTCATTAATTAAATGGCGGCAAATGACTCTTGACGTCACGGTTGGTGCAGTGGCTGATACAGTCGACTGCTGCGCTCCGGGTCGCGGGTTCGATTCCCGCACGGAACAAATATGTGTATAAACTGTAGGTAGTTGTTCCGGGTCTGTGTGTATTGTGTGTAAGATTTGTGTATATAAACGCACCCACGACACAGGAGAAATCCTAGTGTGGGGCAACATTTTAAAAACAAAAAAAAATATGTACAAATCGTAAGATAATTTTATTAAAACTAATGTTATTTGTCACAAAACTAATAGAAAACAATTATGTATAGTATGAAAAAGTTGTATGACCTATCAATCATGCGAGAATAATCTGAAACAAAAATATTATAGATTAGTAATGCAGACATTGTGCATGCATGCACCGGAAAACACAGCGTGGGACAACGTCCAACGAGGTGGACAGACGACCTGGTGAAATTCGCTGGGAGCCTTTGCATGCGAGCGGCGTGTTCTACTCGTTGGGGAAACTATGGCGGAGGCCTTTGTTTAGCAGTGGACGTCCTTTGGCTGATATGATGATGATTAAAGCCTATAATTTAAAAAACCACGTCTGCGTTTTCACCGCTAGTATCCATAGTGAATGCATGTGTAGTATTACACAACACGAGTGACTAGTCCTTTTATTTTTTATTGGTATCCAGTGGAAATTCTACATGAACTTCCTCCGCCCCGGGGAAGGGCGAAGGGGTCTCCTACCGGCTAGGATTGTAAAGGATTCCCCCAAGCCTCGCTGCCCGCGCTGCGCACACGGTGTCACGTGACCAATTGCGCGCTACCGTCTACCCGAGGGTCGCTCGGTATGAGCACGCAGACTCCCCAATCTACGCGCTCACGACCCCCGAGGAGTGTCCGGTCCTACCAGTACCGACGCGCACTGAAGATGAGACTGTGCACTGTGCAGGAAGCTATAATGCAGCAGACAGACAGTACTTACCATGTTAGCCACAAACTTCTGGCAGCAACAGGAACTTGAATGAAGGATTAGCTGTCAGGAGCGCCTTGTTATCTCGGTTCTGAGTCTCCAGAATTCCTTCAAATTAGAAAGAAAGAAAGAAAGAAAGAAAATATTTTGATTTCGGTATCGCAAAACAAAATAAAGTATCAATTAAATAAGAAAATTAGAAAACAGTTGTACACGGTAAACATTGATTTCCGAAACCAAAAATGGACCCTATCTCAGCACATGCTACAACACAAAGTGTTGCAACGCTGATTTTCAGATACGACCGTAGAACCGTAGACTTTTACATAATTATTCCATTAAATTAATGTTATTTAAAATTAAATCTTAATTAATTTATAATTTAAATTAAATGTAACAGTATAAAATATAATGGGTAATTTTGATTATACATAACACAACACAAACTTTTTAATGTAGTTCTTATTTAATTTTAACATTTCTAATGTTTATCTTTAGAAATTTATTTTATCTTGATCTATAATCAAATAAAACATTCGGTGTGGTGTCCGGATTAAAAATATAGCACCACTCCATGTCCTCCTGTAGATGGCGACTAAGGAACTCTAAACCAGTGGAATGGGCAGCAGCGTCCCTTCTGTGGAACAGCAGCCATTCTGCGCTTACCAACCCGCCTACCAAGCATGGTGATTACTGGCAAATGCCCCCCAAAATAATGACACACTGCATGCAACCGGTCGTCTTTGGGGGTGGCTGTCAGCAGTCACTTTTGGCCGAGATGATGATGAAACAAATCACTTCAAAATGTGTAAATATGTTTTCCTTTCTTTTCTAATTTGTGTAAATACTGACCTGTCAATTATTTTGTCTGCAATTCTAATTAATGTATTAACCATTTGCATCAAAATCTGGTTCTTTCTACGTTCTAAGTCCAACTTAGACCTGCTGATTTCAATAAATGTTCGCCGGGCCGCCTCTTGACTTATAAAACCTCTAGGGTGGCGGCGTCGCTGATGTAAAATTGGTGATCTGCCTTCATTACTAATTGAAGGATGAGGTTGAGATATCTCCTCCTGTGGTACTTGTGACTGGTGATCCTCATCGACAGGTGGTAGTCGCTCTTCTTATGACTGGAGAACTACAATCACCTCACCACCACCAGGCAGAGATTTACCTGCTTCATTTTCACCAGCGCTTGAGCCCTGTGTTAACTAGAAAATAAATATTTACATTACACTCATACAGTTTATGAACGCATCTAAATATCTATGAATTGATTTTCATAATTAAATACTCACGGTTGGAGATGGGCCAACTCGAGTGCTAGGCAAGCCAGTGCCAAAGCCATCCCCAAGAAGATCTAAAAACTTTTTTTCGGTGTCATTTATTGGGGTAATATCCGAAGGTCCTCCCCCAGTACGGTTTTGCGACGCCCGTACTGCCGTGGCTCTTTAATCGGGCTTAAATTTGTAATCGACCCAATACTGTAAGAATATAAGGTTTAAGGTATTTCTGCATACATATAATTATTATATAAAAATGCTGACCATGGGCCTCTCCGATCCTTCAAAGCACTTTCTTCTTGGGAGTTAAGTGCCTCGGCGACGGTTTGCCACATCCACTTCGAGTACTCTCGGGCTTGGGATGTTTTATTTTAGCAAGCCGCCAACTGTCTGTGGAATTAAAAACGTCCCACAATGCCTCTAGCTGACCAAAAGTTAAGCAAAAAATATCATCCACTTACTTGTAATAAACAAAATTGTATTAATATGATTAAGTATCAAGTTCATCATATCGGCCATTTATACGTCCACTGCTAAACAAAGGCCTCCCCTTTCCACAACTGTGTCATCATTCTGGGGGGTATTTGCCAATACTCACCACGCTTTGCAGGCGGGCTGGTAAGCGCAGTATGCATACCGGTTCACAAAAGGGACGCTGCTGCCCATCCCTCTGGTTTAGTTCCCCTTAGTCACCTTTTACGACATCCACGGAAGGAGATTGAGTGGTGCTATATTCTTAATCCGGCCACCACACGGATGATGTATCACGTTACCCAATATTAAGTAAAAACTTTATCAAAAATGCATACCCCATGGTTAACAAACAACCAGTAAATAAATTTAACTGGATTTTCGAATAATTATAAGATTTACTTATTATAAATAATTCTTAGCTAAATAATTTACACAAGCACGATGACTTTGTACGAAGTCGGAAATAGAAGTGCGCAGTGCGAGTTACGTATGGTCTATAGAAGAGTCATGGGAAACGTTAACATACTTATGAAATTGGACTTAAACAGGGATAATACATTTTTCCAACTAATTACTTATTTAGACAAATGTAACTATTAAATTAAATATACAAAACTACGTACCTACTTAACAACAATCTATTTTTGTAGTGTAGTGCGTAAGTAAGTCGCGAAACGTAAACATAACAATGTTATTAAATATTTCAAACTAATTAATAGTTTTGTTCACACTTTATTTACTTACAAGGTTATGTGGATGAATTCCCCACTGAATTTCCAATGGATTCCCTTAGTTTGAAAACTGAATCTCGCGCAACCGTTCAGAAACGCAGAAAATTAAAACATTAACTAATTACGTAGCAAAATTAGTTCGCCGTGTAGCGCCGGCTCAGAATACCACCACCCCATCTCCTCCCGTGGGTGTCGTAAAAGTCGACTAAGGGATTAGCCGAAGGATGGGCAGCAGCGTCCTTCGAGTACATTAACAACTCAACTGCGATCGCCAACCCGCCTGCCAAGCATGGCGATTATGGCAAAACCCCCCAATGAGCCCATAACACACCCATATTGGTCATTATGGTGATCTTTGGGGGAGGCCTGTGTCCAGCAGCCGACATCATTCGGCCGAAATTATGTAGCAAAATATATTGTTTTAATATTTTCACATTACTGTTGTAGGTACATGATTAATAAATATGTATTATTTTTCTCGTAAACTATCTATATTATAAAAAAAATACAATCAAAAAATCTGTAACGGACTGTTAAATATTCAATCATGTCTTTGAACGTACAAAAATTAAAGCCAAGATAAATTATCCAGCGTAAAGTCAGGCATAACTACGCATGTACGAAATAAAACCAGCCACGAGAGATATAATTGCTGGAAAAAACAATTTAAAAAATAACTGTTGTATTTTAAAGTTAATTTTTCAGTAGTCATATATTTTATTTGTCACAAAGTCACTTTGCTGTAAAGTATTTTGATGAACTGAATTCAATCAATCAATCAACTTTAGTTTCATAATTTCAGCCGAATAAAATCAGTGGATTGCAGGACGAAAGCTTCTCCAAATACTGCCATAATTATCGGTATGGGTTTGTGTTGTGTGCTTTGCGGGTTTTTGCCATAGTTGCCACGCTTGGTAGATGGTTTGGCGATCTCAGTTGCATTATAAATGTATTAGTATAATATTTACTACTTAACAGAAGTGTATGCGACAACCCCTACAAAAAAAACACTACTTGAACGGAATGGTTGTGGCGGCGATGGGCCTTTGTGACGTTGGTGAAAGCTTATTACAAGTTATTTGAAACGATGTTATATTCTAAGCAGTTTTGGTCATCACTACTAAATTATTCATTCAAATAGTTATAAATAAATAAATAAGTACCACAACATAGTTTTAGACAGTTAGTATTGTTGTTTTTATCTGAAACTTAACAATTATACAGCAGTTACTCGTATGCGACTTGAATATCATTGACTTGCAAATTAAAATTATAAGAAACCCTTTGTCATGTCATATAAAGGAAGTTATAATCTAGCACAAGAAATTTTTAATTTATTATTTTTATAGGGTTTAATTAACTAAAAAAAGTCAATAGGTAGTTACTTTAGACCAGCCTCTCCAATCTTTATGAACTCCATAGTCTTGCGAGTTGAGGATTTCCGCAATCTCTCTCCACTTCCTTTGCGAGTACTCCTTAGCGACGTCCCTATTTTTATTTAAAAAATCCCATAGGATGTCTGCCTGCTTGCCAGAAACCCGGGAAACTCTTCGGCTGCAAGCGAATAACAAACCACTTAAAACCATATAAAATTGTTTAAAGTGCGGCCTCCGAGAAAATGCGTTCGTGATATCTGTTAATTGGTCTAGTTTATGTTATACAACATTTTATGTCACTGTTTGTAATACCAAAATAACAGTTTTTACTAAAACATATGGAAGTATACACGGTAAAACAATCTAACATTTTTTGTTTGTCGATCTGTTTGTTTGTTTCGGCTAATCTCCAAAACGGCTGGACAGATTTTATGAGGAATATCTTAGACTACTTTTATTTTAGAAAAAATAAGGATTCCGCAAAGAAAAATACCATTAAATCCATATATTCAACTGTCTATGCCAAAGTAGACCGATTTCTTTTAAATTAAACGGCGTGTAAAAGCGCGTAAAGCTAGTATAAAATTTGATTTTAATGTAATAACGTCAACACACAATAAACATAAATAGTTTAGCGCTAAATAATTTTTTTAAAATAACAGAAACTAGACCAATTAAACAGATGTCCGTATTCTCTCGTCGGGGGCACTGTACAATAATTATTGTTGATTTAGTTGCGTCACCTAAAACAACAATAGCACAATATTCCATTTTTTTGTCGCTAAATATCAATGTTTAACTTGCATACCTTGTTTCCATGTTGTGTGGCGCTCTGCAGAAAGTAGGCGCAGTTTATTATATACGTGGTTATCAGTCAAGAACAGGTTTAATAATGTTTTACAAAATAACATTTATGATGGTCTGTCACGTGTTCCCATTTAATAACAAAAAATATTGGGCCATTAAATCACACACACACAAACACATTAAATCTTTAATTTATGGGAGACACACATGGGGCAAGTGCCAGCCGTCAGTTAGGATAAAATATTGTAACAAATTCCTAGCGCACATTACAAGTGCTTCTTTATCGACCCTTCGAAATATTTATTAATTATATAAAATAAAATTATTTATAAAGATTTTAAGTATCAATTATGATTCAGAAGGACAAAATAATTTCTTAACTAATACTAAACCCGTGTGGTGCCGGCTACGAATAGCACCAACCCATCTCATGCCATGGGTGTCGTAAAAGGCGACCGCGATTAGCCAGAGGATGGGCAGCAGCGTCCTTCGAATACATTAACAACTCAACTGCGATCGCCAACCCGCCTGCCAAGCATGGCGATTATGGCAAAACCTCTCAATTAGCACACAACACACCGATGACAGTCGTTGTGGTGATCTTTGAGGGAGGCCTGTATCCAGCAGTGGACATTATTCGGGCGAAATGATAATAATAAAAATTAACTATTATAAACAATAAAAAAATACGATTTATTTTTCTTAAAAATCATTATTTATGACTAGGGTAAAAAAAAATCTCAGATATTTAATTTGTCTATTTGTTTATAAACAAATGACTTTTTTTTTACCAGTATTAATTACTGCCATTAATAGATGTAAAATAAGCAATAACAAAATATTACTGATAAAAAATTTACAACATTTTTTGTATATTATAAATTAATATTTTTTACTATAAAAAGAATATTTTATGCGGTTCATTATCTTTAGCGACAGTGCGACCATGTCGTAAGGCTGGGCGGAGCCCTATTTTCGGTGTTGAATTAAAATTATAATGGAAGCAGAGTTCCGGGAGTCGGGACTTTTTTATTGGAAATTTCCCCTTCCTTAAAGGTATTTTTTTTTATATTTCTTAAATATTAATAGTTTTGGAGTTATTAACAAAAATCTAAATACCTTTATATTTTCATTTTAATTTGTTAAAACTATCGCAATTTTTTTAAAATTCGCAAATGAGGCATATGACGTACTCTCCATATGTGTTATATAGAATAGGAGACAGAATAAAGCCCTGATGCACACCTTTTTAAAATTAAAAGGCTAAGAAGTTGTTGTTTCCACACTAGCATTCCTTGACTGTTACGCCATAGGTTTTCGAGTAAAGTAAACTCCCAATTCGATCAGAACCCTCCACAAACAATTCCAGTAGACGGAATCAAATGCCTTAGAGTAATCAACGAGGCACATAATGAGAGGAGTGTTGTACTCGCGCGTCTTTTGTACGAGCTGCTTCACGTTTAGGATCTACTCACTTGTGCCATTGACGAGATTTGTCAGTCCAGAAAGTGTCTGATACAATTATTAAGAATGTAGAGCAGAAAATTACTGGCGTGGAAATTAAGACTAGAGTTCTGTAGTTATCAAATTTTGTAAGTTGATCATTTTTATGAAATTGTAGTATAGCAGATATTGTCCAATCTTCGGGTCACATTGTATTTAGCCGGATGTTATTTAGAATGTTGTGTATTATGTCGGTACCTCCATGTCGAATAAGGCCTTCAGAATTTCCGCTGGCAGTTGATCTGGTCCAGGTGCTTTACGGATTCTAAGTGCATTTAAAGCGGCTATGCATTCAGAGTCAATAAATTCCTCTCTTCGCAATATATAACAATACTGATGACATAAAACGAAATATATGTACGATTGTAATACTCCTACTTTGTTAATAATAAAAGATGTATCAGGCCTCGAACTACTGAACAGAAATAAGTAGATAATCTTAACCCCTCGCGTGTCAATTGCACATATGACAGCTTATACCGATTCCTTAACGAAGTTATTATGTTTTGAGACTTAATAAATATTGATAACGTATCCCGAACGTGGGAAGGAAATTTACATCTTGGTTACATGTAAATTATATTCAATGAGTTTATGTATTTTTGTCCGTGTGGTGTCCGGATTAAGAATATAGCACCACTCCATCTCCTCCCGTGGATGTCGTAAAAGGCGACTAAGAGAATCTCAACCAGAAGGATGGGCAGCAGCGTCCCTTCTGTGAAACGGTAGCCATACTGCGCTCACCAACCCGCCTGCCAAGCGTGGTGAGTACTGGCAAATTCCCCCCAAAATGATGATACAGTTGTGGAAATCTATGGGGGAGGCCTTTGTTCAGCAGTGGACGTATAAATGGCCGATATGATGATGTATTTTTAGGCGTGATGTGCCTGCGGTATTACGTATAGGCGTAAATGTCGTAGAAAACGACTTAGGGCCAAAGCAAAGTTGGAGAGCTATGTACTCCTTCTGCGAGAACGCCATGCTCCAGAAGGAGGTCGCAGAGCGGGATCGGGAGAGGGCGGAGAAGGAGGACATGGAACCGGGGTAATCACCACTGGGGCGCCCGTGTCCAATACGCCAGAGCCCCCTGTCGACTTTATATGATGGGGGGCCTTAGGGCTCAAGTGCATGCCTATTGCGAAATTTGCGTGCTCATACCGAGCGACTCCTGGAAAGACGATGGTGTGCATGTGGGTACGTGCCGACATGTGCGCAGCACAGCGCATAACGAGGTTTCGGGGAAATCCTCTACAATCCCCCCGAGAGGTGCCTGAGGGGTGACCTCTTTACGGTCACCTTCCCTCCGCTTGAGGGGTTGAACGCTTTATAGTCATCTCCTCCAAGATGTACCTAAAGACGTGGTACCAATGGGTGGCTCTAGATGGAGATTATTCCAATTCCTGTGTCCTTCCTTCGATGCCGAAGACGACCACTCCGGTGGTTTTAGCCGGTAAGAGTCTGGCATACAATTCCACTCTTTCTTGGGGCGGAGGAGGTACATGACGTTTTTCCACCGGATCAATAAAAAAAGGTGTATTGCACTATGATTTCGGGACTTTTCGCTTTTTTTTTAATCAGACAATATTTTGACTAACCTCGACATTTCGGCCAAGTTACATGGACCGTGAAGGTCAGAACAGCGAAGGATGTAATACCATCCCAAACGGTTATATATTCATACCATATACAAGGTTGACTGCAGTTGTGATAGCTCCTATATTGGTCAGATAAATCGTACTATCGCAGAGAGAGTGAAGGAGCACATCACAGCGGTAAACCACCGAATCAAATCAACAAATCCGCCATAGCCGAAAATTTGCTCGAATCGGGACCAAACCTCTGGATTAAGCTACACGACCCGAAAATCCTCTCCACTGATCGTCATTTCTAGCCCAGAATTTTTCGTGAAGCGATTGAAACAAAAAAGTGTAAGAATTTCAATCGAGATGATGAATATAGGCTGTCCTCGTAGAATCCAGTCATCGAGAAGTGCGCGTGTCGCAATTTGTCCATATGTGCGTCCGCCGAAATGATCAGCATTGAGTGTCGTGATTCAGCATATCGTGTTTCGGACAGTTCCGTTACACGAGATCAACCGCGGGTAGATCTAAAAAACAACAAGTCGATGACACCCACATACTTCAGTCTTCTAGTGACCACGATCAATGCAACTTGGCCGGAACGTCGAGGTTAGTCAAAATGTTGTTTAGATTTATCTGTGCGCGAAATGTCCCGAAATCATAGTCTAAAATGAGTGAAATTCGCGATGGTTTAAAATATTATACAGAGTGTAAGTGACAACGAACTGAAAGCTTTGGGAAGAGGTTAGGCTTAAAATAAACACAGGCAAGCTATGTATCTCGGCAATAATGACAACACAAAAACGAAAAAGAAATACGTTACAGATTTTCAAACTTTTTGGGTTCCGAACGTCCGAAGAAAAAAACGGCGGAACCCTTATAAGATCACTCATGTGTCTGTCTGTCTGTCTGTCCGTCTGTCACAGCTAATTTGATCCGAATCTACTGGACCGATTAAGTTGGAATTGGGTACACGTATGGATTTCTGCGACCCAATCGATTACCACAACCCCATCTCCTCCCATGGGTATCGTAAAAGTTGGCTAAGGGATTAGCCGGAGGATGGGCAACAGCGTCCTTCGAGTACATTAACAACTTAACTGCGATCCCCAACCCGTCTGCCAAGCTTAGCGATTATGGCAAATCCCTCCAATAAGCCCACGACACACCCATATCGGTCGTTGTGGTAATCTTTGGGGGAGGCCTGCGTCCAGAAGTGGACTTCTTTCGGCCGAAATGATGATGATGATGAAACACGGACGTGTAACGTAAATTCATTTAATTCGGAATATGGGTGTCATTTTTGGGGAGCAATATAGAAAATTAAAGAATTGTTTTTTGCAACCTGTACCGTGTAACTTATATAGTATTAAAGTTATTTAAGAAAATAGACAAAAATTGGCCATTCCCCTCGCCCCTTATCTCAGAAACTACTAATCCTAAAATTTTGAAAACAATCCAGTTAATAGCTATTTACCTATAGATTACAGGAAATCCTATAAAAAGTATATGGTAATAAAATAACACGGTTAATCTTTCAATGTTGTGCGTGCAAAATTACATTTGCAGATGGAATGTATGGGAAAACATGTTTTTCAACTACAGTGTTAAGTTTGTTCTTGATAAGTTATTGGTACAAAACTGAATTCAACAACAGGCAATATATTCAGCAATTTCGGAACCCTCTCCATGCGAGTTCAACTCGCACTTGTCCGGTTTTAGCATGCAATCGAAAATGACTCCATTAAAACGCTACGTGTCTATTGTACTATGATATGTTATTATTTTGCTGCTGCGAGCAATGACCTCAATCGTGAACAAATAACAGCCGTTAAGTTTTTATTTACATTGCAGTTTTAGGTGAAAATAAACAGTTTATTGTGTTTTTATTGAAAACAGCGTCAGGATAGGCAAAATCAATAATTTTATACTGATATCAGTTAAATAAACTAGATTAAAATCCAAAATATCATAAAAAGACGGATGCTTAATTCTAGCACTGAGGGTTCCAGAATCATGTGCGTGTGTATGTGTGTGAGGTATCAGTTTTCGTTACGATGTCACTTACATCCGTTACATGACAATATACTTTCGTTTATGTTACTTGAGAACAAACTGACTGTCTGTCTTGACTGTTTAAGCTAATGTTCTAATCATCACAAAAAAGAGATTATTATTTTAGTAGAGGATCCGAATTAAAAACGACCTTCATCCATATGTTTAGTCGATGTTTTTTTTAAAATCAAATTTAGTATGTTGGATAAAATATCGCTAGTGGGTTGGCTAAGAAATCCTGGTCAGGCTATGATTAATTAAAAAATGAAACTTTTTATTTAATACATACGTGTGGTGCCGGCTAGGAATGCCACCACCCCATCTCATCCTGTGGGTGTCGTAAAAGGCGACTATGGGATTAGCCGAAGGCTGGGCAGCAGCGTCCTTCGAGTACAATTATAACAACTGCGATCGCCAACCCGTCTGTCAAGCGTGGCGATTATGGCAAAACCCCCCACTGAGCACATAATCTTTGGGGGAGGCTTCTGTCCAGCAGTGGATGTTTTTCGGCTGAAATGATGATGATGACATGAGTTTAACGAATAAATTTAATACCAATCGTAAGTGTGAAGCCTATAGAATACGCAAACAGGTTATCTATTTTTTCCTGGCCTAACAACTGGGTTGGCAGGTATGTTCATACTAGCTATTTTTACTTAATAGTTTATTAAATAAATCTTATAGCAAGATAAGCGCAGAAGAAGAATAAGAAATTATTTCATCGACTATACAGATGCTTGAAGGATGTTTTTACTTCGGATCTTAGACTATTTCTTTTTCATCTCTAGCTTTCACAATCTCAACCCAACCAGTTTTGTGCCTCTCTAAGTTAAAGAACCAATTTCAAAATGTTCCTCAAGCCAAGTGTTACTGTAATAATTGTTATTTTATCAGTGTTATAAAGTGAATATTAATAATAAATGTGGACAGTAGAATGTGGTCACGATGAGGGAATGGCATGCGGTGGTGTACTGCATCCTAATGTGGCTGTCGCCAACCGAAAACTTTCGCACTCAAGAGATGGGTTTATTACTTCCCAAGGTGATGCCGACGCTAAACCTTCAGACCCAGAAAATGGGATTCGTGACAGGAAAGAAAGTGATTCCGAACTCAATCTCGGGGTTCTTCGGACGGACGCAGACGGAAAATCCTAGGACAATGACGGTGACAACGGAACCTGCAGATGATGTTCAGTTTCTGGAAGACAGCACCAGTTCGGAGACCCTGCGCATGGCAAATGTGAGTACTTTACATCATCTGAATGTTGTGTGCATGAATAATTATATATTTGTACTGAAACTGAATTGAACGGTAATTTTATATGTATCTAGGCAAATTCTCTTCTTCGACTTCTACCGTCCTGGGGAAGGTGGAGGGGCGCGCCGGACTCCTACCGTTTAAAACCACCATGACATACCGACTTACTTATCGCCCGAGTTGCGGATTTAGCTCCCGCATTCGACGCTCCTATATCAATCTAAGCCTACAACAGAAAGCAAGCTAATATTATAGAAGTATTATAGATTTTGTTAAGCTACAAACATCAAGTGTCTTTCGGCAGTGCATCTATCTTGGGTCTCATGCTCGTAGCAACAGTTGTCAAAACGAGCGCAATTCTATTGTTATTTTTTATCTTAACCTTAATACTAGGAAAAAATCAAGCATAACATTATAAATATTTTTAGCAGATTTTTTGCCCATCTCGGCTACTATCAGAACCAATATTAAACCACCGAATGTAAACAAGAAAAAGCTTATACCTTAGCCCGTGTTGGGCCAGCTAAGAATAGCTTCACCCCATCTCATCCCATGGGTGTCGTAAAAGGTGACCATAGGATAACCCGGAGGACGGGCAGCAGCGTCCTTGGAGTACATTTATAACAACACAACTGCGATCACCAACTCACCTGCCAAGAGTGGCGATTATGGTAAAACCTCCTAATGAGAACAAACTTCATGCCCAGATCGGTCGTTGTGGAGGTCTTTGGGGAGGTCTATGTCCAGCAGTGGACGTTTTTCGGCCGAAAACCGAGAATAATACTACACTTATATAAACTGCACAACCTCCCTCGTTTTCCATGTCTATTGTCCAAATCGATCAGTGTATAGTTTTCATAGTTTCAATTTCGGAATCACGGCGATTAATGTTACGATATGAATATACCACAAACATTTTAGGAAAGGTGCCAATTGCTTTGATTGATGTGCATCACTGTTGCAACAAGCAATGCATTATGTTGGGTACATGTATCTAATCCCACGTTATTTAGACTAAACAGAACAGACCTATTTCTATTTCTTGTTGGAATCGAACAGCTATTCAGAAAATTTGCTCCTTGTAACTATTTAAAAGCATGACGAAACTTACGTTAAGAATCATGGCGAGTCCCACACTTACATTAATTTGTACAAAAAATCACAATTTTAGAGAAGTTGGAATGGCATTGTAATTGATCTTTGGTATTTAAAGAATAGCTTTAAGAAAATAAAATATTTTTAAAACATTGCAATAATTTTTTTTTGATGATTTCTAACTTTTAATTGGGCAAATTTCTGAACGCAATAACTTTGACAGTTGATTAATATGACATTTTCAGAAATTAGTTCAAATCTAATGATTTACTTAAGAATTTTCTTAGAAATTAGCTATACAAATAAATAAATTAATAAAATTGAAGTGTCTATTTGTAATGTCAAAAAAACAGATTTTTACTGAACGCCTATAACAAAAAAACAATATTAGACTTTTTGTCCATCTAACTGTCTGTCTGTTTGTTCTAGCTAATCTTCGAAACGGCTGTACCGAATCCGACGGGACTTTCACCGGCAGATAGCTAATGTTATAAGACGTAACTTAGGCTACATTTATGTTAGAAAAAGAATTACAGTTCCGCGAAAAGAATTAAAACCCATGAAATCCTAATATATAATTATACTCTATATGTCAACTGTCTATGCCGAAAACTGTCCAATTTCTTTTAAATTAAACGGTGGGTGAAACCGCGGGGTACAGCTAGTATTTTATATATTTTAAATGCTATTAGTTAGTAGGAACCAAGGATCAATAGTAAAACTATTCTAAATACTCCAAAATATTTTTTTGTGTAAATATCTTGCCATGATTCTTTAATAGTTAACTACAAAATGCGAAATTGATATTTTTTTATTTATTTAAAAACGTTGCCCCACACTAGGATTTCTTCTGTGTCGTGGGTGCGTTTACAAACACGAATTCCACATACAATACACCCAGACCCGGAACAACTACCTGCAGATCATACAACTATTTGTTCCGTGCGGGAATCGAACCCACGACCCCCGGCGCAGCAGTCGACTGTATCAGCCACTGCACCAACCGTGCCGACCGACATACATGTGATATAAAAGGCTTCGAAGCACACACAACCTACAGCAGCGATGGCTAAGTTTCCGTGGCATAGATCAATTATGTGGCACAGGGCCAATATATGGTTGGATATTATTTACATACGTTCTTAATACTTCATGTCTTCATGAGTTCATCACCATCATCATATCAGCCAAAGGATGTCCACTGCTGAACAAAGGCCTCCCCCATAGATTTCCATAATGACCGGTCACATGCTGCCGTCATCCAACGACTCCCAGCGACCTTTACCAGGTCGTCTGTCCACCTTGTTGGAGGTCGTCCCACGCTGCGTTCTCCGGTGGGCGGTCTCGACTCTCTCGGAGTTGGGAATCGAACCAACATACCTACGCCCGGTAGGAGACGTGCGGGGTTGAATTACTTACGCGTCATCAGCTGCGATCGGCGACACCGCGACAAGCGACGGACCGATGATCACTCGCGATTTCGGACACCACCGACGACGGACGACACTCAGTTACTAGCTTGTTTGGTCGGGAGCGTTTTTGATCATTGTTAGAGATAATAAATAGCGGATATACCGTCCTAATTGAATATACAGTACGCTTTTTATTTACGTCATATTAGGAACTGTAATAACTGAATATGGGTATGCGTATTGGTATAGGTACGGGAAGGAAAGTTCCTTCTAAAAATGTATTTATATAGAAGACAATACAATTCGCTTTTTCTACAATCGACATCCGGCATGACGGCAGCCCGAATTCATTCTCTTCTTTTATTTTCTCTGTCAAAATGTTCTCATATAATTATTTCAAATAATATTTTTTGTGGCTAGGATTTTTCTCCCAAAGAGTTCTACTATTCCCAGTGAAATTACTGGGAATAAGAGACTAAGCAACTAATTTCTCGAAGTGATTAGTGTGGTGCGACGCAGAACTAGTTCTCGCATTACAATTATTATGGATAGGAGTGACCACTAGGGGAATGAATTGCTCGACTCGTCAAAATTCAAAAATATATATTTGCCCACATAGATAGTTCTCCGGTGTAGAGGGTGTGGAGACATCTCATATGCACAAACCTTTTTCGGAACAAACATATATACCAACATACAAATCTTTAACTTTTCCCCTTACGATGTTCGAACCCGAAATCTAACAGCCATCCAAAAGAAATATACAAAGTTGGCTTGTTTTTTATTATTTCAGACCAAAAAGGTCCACTTCTGGACTCGAGCCTCTTCCAAAAAACGACCGGCACCCGACAGGTCGGTCTGGGTTTATTTTGTGTGTTTCATTGTTATAATCGCCACGCTTAGTAGGCGGGTTGGCGATCGCAGTTGAGTTGTAATTAATGAACTCGAAGGACGCTGCTGCCGACTAATCCCATAGTCCTTTTCCGACACCCACGGATTGAGATAGGGTGGTGCTATTCTTAGCCGGCACCACACAGCAAACGGTTTTCAGTTTGTTTTTGTCTGCTGGATTTCTGAAGTCTATAATTACGCATAATGAAAATTAACTTCTCAGGTTATCTGTGTGGTTTCAGAGGAGTTTCCTCCAGCGTAATCTTGGTTTGTGGAATCAGCAGCAATAGAGTTGTTTAAAAGGCGTGAAAGTAATTTTAAGAGAGTGGGCAACACACCTTTAGTAACCTCTGGTATTGCAAGCGTCCATAAATTAGGTTTTTTTTTTCTTTTTTTTTTTCTTTTTTTTTTTAAAAACGTTGCCCCACACTAGGATTTCGCCTGTGTCGTGGGTGCGTTTACAGACACAAATTCCACATACAATACACCCATACAGTTAAGTGTTTCCCACCTTTATGGTATATAATCAGACCGTGGGATGAATGGGGGCTGTCTTACGTAGGTAATTATTGGAGTATCCAAACAAAATATTACACATTAATAATGCTTTATAATATAAAATAGAAGGGATAACTGGCATGCAAGTCACCTAAGCGATCACCTACCCACCCATACGATCATCACCCACCTTTATGACAGACATACACTTTTCCTTGACGGCCCCCATGTTATATATCTGTAATATTTTTGGGGGTTAAGCTTCTGGTATTAATCACTCACATACGGAACGCGGAAATGTTGCTACTTCCCATCGATATTCTGTGACGGCATGGTACTTCCCCTGTCGAGCCAGCCCATTTACAATCTTTCACCGATGACTAAAGCTAGGCTCTTCCATGCATAAATACATAAATAACGCCTGCTATCGATATTATTTAAGTCACTCATCGATAATTATAATGACCCATCACTAAGACCCTAGTTATGTCTGCGAGCTTCTTGAGGCTTGGGAGCGTACAAAAAACTTAGTGATAGATGAATGTAACACATAAAATGATACTTGCTGACCCCGCTGTTTATTATTTGTTATAATATAACATTATAAGCAATTATGCCCTACAACCAGATTCTGGATACTTTGAGACAACGCCCGTGCTTCGACTTCCTAGTGAAGGCACCTCGAACTGTCTAAATTCAAAGGCAGAAAAACGGCCAATGTAGTGGGACTTTGGAGTGACCTATATCTAGCAATAAACTGCGATCCGCTCAGATGTTCAATGTGTGATTGATTGGGAAAAATATTGGATGAAGAAACAGTACTTATAAATCTCAAAAATTTATATTGCTACGCATACATACAACAACACATACAACCAGAATTATCATCATGTCAGCCACAGGACGTCCACTGGTGGACAAAGGTCTTCCCCGTGGAATTCTACGCCTGGTTACGTGCCACCCATAGATTTCCGTGCCGCATTCATTAACAACTAGGGTGTTCCTTATCCTTTTACCCTACTTTTTTTTGGCTTGGTGATATCCTCATGGACATCCTCCATCTTGAGAAGGGCGGAGGGGCATGCCGGATTCTTATCGACTCACATTGTCCTTCCACTTACCTCTGGCTGAGGGTGGGGTGAACGCCTTGTCAGCATTAGACCGCACCACCGGCAGATATCGGCCCGTAACTCTTTGACGGGCCCCATCTATGTGCGACCTGGCACATATCTTCAGAACCCTTTTACCTATGAAAACGTCATAAACGACATGATACACCAACGCAAAATGACAGGCAACAAAAAAACCATTTTACGCTTATTGGCCTATACACAAATACCTTTATCTTATCCGTTTCACTATCGAACGTCAGCCGTACTAGATGTACCGCATTATCAGCAGATTGGGCCCAAATTGATATCTATAACATATCGTAATAATTATTAAACAATTCGCTTATTTGAAACGTGCACTCGTACGTATTGCGTACCAAAAGATCAATATTTGTTTACGAATCAAAATAGTTTCTTTGTGTATTTTTGTGTGGTTACTCAGTTTAATGTGAAGTGTGGTTATATTAGTGTTCGTTAAAAAATGTGTTTAAAATGTGTGTTCGTTTTGGTTTCATTGTGTTGTGCTAACTCTCGTGGTCAATGGGACCACAGTATCTCAACGGGTTTTCCGAGAATTCCGGATCATACGGACATCCATCCTTCTTTCGGAATGCCCCACCCGTTCAGACCAAGGCCTAATTATGTAAGTCCAGAATGTTGTAAATATTTATTTATGGATGATTGCCAGAACGAGAAAGCAAGAAATAGCATGCACTATAAACAAACCGTCCGTGATGAGTGGGATCTAGGCATAGTAAGTAGTAATTTAGAGCTTGAATTGTTTTTGTTTTTTAATAGTGTTGATATTTTGGGTGCTACGTCAATCTTCGTAGCTAGGGCAACAATGTTAGGGAGCGCTCACGTGCTATTGCCGTGGTGGTTTGTTTTGTTCATCATTATGTATGTAGGCCTATGAGTGAGAATAGAATTGTCATAATATAGACATTATGATAACAGGTTCTTTATATCTATTTTCTATCGAAGGTATCGAACCTGCAAAATTGTACTTTTGGCTTTTAAGAGAAAACCGTGTGGTGTCGAGATTAAAAGTATAGCAACGAAATGGAGTGGCCATTGATAAAATGACGACCCTCCAAAAATTAAGATACAATTTTGGAAATATCTAAATGAAAAGCTTTTGTTCAACAGTGGACGTCCTGTGCTGGTATGATGGCGAGAAAATTATTCTTCCCTATTTCCAAACCTTTTTCACGCTTCACAAAATTTATAAAGATAAATATTTTTCGTTTTTGTTTAATGCATTAAAACACTGTAGTTAGTGAAAGTGGTGGGCTTTAGAGACTAAATAACTAATGTCTAATGTAAAGCCTAGTCCTGGATTGCATTACAATATGGTTATGGGCAGGCGTGACGGTAAGCAGCTGGTGAATGACTTGCGCGGCTAGTCACCGGCTTGTATGAAAATGGAGTAACATTAGATAATAATATAAAATAGACGTTTTTTGGCCGAGATTTATAAATCTTACTTTATCAACCATGTACTGCCGTTTTGCAAATACCTAATTATAGTAGCCCTCGCTCACACATGTAAGGATTTAGTATGTGGTGACACAACGTAAGATTACGGGAGTTTGAGTACATATGGTACCCTCGCTTTGCGGTCACGTCGAAAAACGGAGCGTCGAACTACACGCAACAAAAAGTGCATTATATGACACATCGGCACCAAATGGTGATGTGAAATGTATGGGAAATACATGTATGGGGACCATGGTATTGTGTCGGGGTCACCAGTATGGGGAAAGGTGTGGTGTTCCTACAAAATAAAGGAGGATACTACCAGGCGGGTAGTATGACTGGCGGGCCGAAGCCCAGTGGTTGATGTTGGGCGTCTGTACATATGCAGCGTTGTGCAAATACTTTACATGTGCGATTCAGGATTCTTTGACGTCATCGGAGAGTTGCAATTAATGTTCAAGTAGATGTCGCTGTAAGTTGCAGTTATATGGTGGTGATGTAGGTGTCGCTACACATGTTCCACAAACTGCCGCGGAACAGGGAGCCTCCCAGTTCGTGGATACGCGTTGGTGACGCGCGAATCGGGGTGGGCCGGTACATGAAGTACCTGGGGCTCACCCTGGACAGTCGTTGGGGCTTCGAGGAGCACTTCGAGCGTCTTGTCCCCCGGGTCGATAGTGGGTGCCTTGCACGGTCTACTGCCCAATCTCGGGGGACCGAGGGAAGAAGTTCGCTGCCTCTACGGGGGAGTCGTGCGGTCCGTGGCCCTCTATGGGGCGCCTGTTTGGTCATCTCGACTCTCGGGCGTCCAGCGCTGCAGAACCAAGATTCATGGTCTGCAGCGTAGAGCGGCTATACGGATCGCACGAGGATACCGAACGGTGTCCTTTGAGGCGGCAACTCTGTTGGCGCGCTTTCCGCCTTTTGATATCTTGGCGGAGATGGATGCGTGGGTGTATCACCAAACACGCTCCCTCCGCCAGTGCGGTGAAGGCGTGCCTTCAGGGGCGCTCGAAAGTTTGAGGCGTCAGGCTCGGCGGCGTGCACTCGAGCTGTGGCGCGAGCGGCTCATGCTGCCACAGTACGCGACAAAGCGCGTCGTTGAGGCTGTCTTGCCGCTCTTCGGAGCCTGGCTCCAAAGGAGCGAGCGCGTCACATTCCGCCTGACGCAGGTATTCACCGGACACGGTTGTTTCGGTGCGTACTTGCACAGGATAGGACGCGAGATCACGGCACAGTGCCACCACTGTGGAGACGATCAGGATACCGCACAGCACACGCTCGAAGAGTGCCCTGCGTGGACTGCCGAGCGGCGGATCCTGGTCGATCGGATCGGGCAAGATCTCTCCTTGCCAGCAGTAGTATCGGCTATGCTGGCAAAGCAGGAAAATTGGAGTGCTGTGGTCTCCTTCTGTAAGAGCGTAATGCTCCAGAAGGAGGTCGCAGAGCGGGATCGGGAGAGGGCCGGAAATCTGCGTGCTCATACCGAGCGACCCCTGGGAAGACAGCGGTGCGCATGTGGTCACGTACCGCTGTGTGCGCAGCACAGCGCATAGTGAGGCCTCGAGGGAACCTTTTACAATTCCCTCGAGAGATGCCTGGGGGGGTGGCCTCTTTACAGTCGCCTTCCCTCCACTAGAGGGGATGACCACTTTACAGTCATCCCATCCGAGATGTGCCTAAAGGCGTGGCGCCAATGGGTGGCTCTAGATGGAGATCTTTCGAGTTCCTGGAGCCTCCCTTCGGTGCCGACGATGATCACTCCGGTGGTTTTAGCCGGTAGGAGTCCGGCATGCCCCTTCGCCCTTTCCCGGGGCGAAGGAAGTACATGAGGTATTTCCACCGGATCAATAAAAAAAAAAAGGTGACGCTACACATGTGCCAATTTGAGCGCCTACTTAGCTTCCGCCTCTCCACGTGGTATCCAGAAACGTGATAACAGTGGTTAGTTTTATGTTCTGTTATCCCAAGTATGTTAGAGTCGGCTTCAACTATAGCCAAATGGTGATTATTATATCAAAACGACTAAATAGTACACAAACCTGTCTTGATACTTTAAAATAATTCACGTATTGAATATCATTTATATTATCAATATATCGCTGCTAATGTTTAGATAATATAAAAACAATTTATGACTGTCTGTCCGTCTCTTTGCGATAATAATAATTATCATAACAAACATGATTTATTTATTTTTATTTAGAAATGTATGCGCCAGACTATGATGTTCCTTCAATCTGGGGGCGTTCACAAAATCAAATACCACATACCACAAACGCCTGGACTTGAAAAAATCTCCGTAAGCCATATAAATATTTGTACCAGGCGGGGATCAAACCCGCCCCTTAGCGCAAAAAGCCAATAGCTACCGTGGCCGTTGATTAACAAAAAGCTAGGTTAAACACCACATCAATCATTTTAAAAGTACAAAGCATTATTCCAGCGACTCTTTGATGTGAACACGCATCCTATTTCCGTTCCAATTGTATTTTAGATTTCGTAGATATATTCCGTGTGGTGTCCGGATTAAGAACATAGCACCACTCCCTCTCCTCCCGTGGATGTCGTAAGAGGCGACTAAGGGACACTAAACCAGAGGGATGGGCAGCAGCGTACCTTCTGTGAAACGGTAGCCATACTGCGCTCACCAACCCGCCTGCCAAGCGTGGTGAGCATTGGCAAATACCCCCAAAATGACGACACAATTGTAGAAATCTTTGGGAGAGGCCTTTGTTCAGCAGTGGACATCCTTTGGCTGATAGGAAGTTGAAATGTCATGCTTTTGAGATACTTTTAGAAACAGAGGTTCTGATATTATCCATATCTACATATTTCCAACCAGATTTCTCCTCGGTTGCTAAAGTTTTAACTCACTTCAAGCCAGAGGAGCTGCGGACCAACTTGTTACTGCGTGCAAAATTATAAATGGAGATATTGACGCACCTACTTTATATGGGAAGCTGTGTCAATTATTCGTCGTAACTATAACCGGGCAAGAAGACATAACTTGATTGCGATACCGCATTCTCGGACGGTTGCGCGAGCAATGCCCGCGTACGTTGAAGACGCTCAGCGCACTCCTGGAAACCATTCCTGAACTGGATATGTTTGCTGATGAGTGGGAGGTGATATTGAGAGGTGAGAAGACAGAGTGAAAGTCTTAATTGATTATTCATCATTGGTATAATAATATACACAATTATACGCTGTAAAATGTTGTTTCTTGTTTAAAATCGCTAAATTAAACGACAAATATATGAAAAATTCGTTAAGGATACATAATCTCATTGTACTTTAAAATCATAATAAAATTTAAATTTCCAAGTAAAGTGTCACCCTCAGTGTAAAAAACATAAACTCGCTTTGCTGTGTTTTTTACACTAAAGGAGCGGTATTCACGTTCGGCTACTCATTGGCTTTCTTTGTAACGTGTCGCGGGTTTGATCCGCGCATGCAAAACAATATTTGTTTGTCGCACAGATTTTTAGGATCACTAGGATTTCTCCTGTGTCATGGGTGCGTTTACAGACACAAATTCCACATACAATACACCCAGACCCGGAACAACTACCTGCAGATCAATCAAATATTTGTGCCTGGATCCTTCAGAATTTTACCCAGATATAACACAACCAGATCCACGCAGTAGTGGTCTACTCACTCTCTAACATTATCCGCACACACATCAGTCCGTAAATGTCCACTGCAGAACATGACATTCACAATAATCATTATAATAAGCAGTCAAATATTGCCATAATCACCGCACTTGGCAGGCGGATTGGTGATCGCAGTATATTGTTATTAGCAGACGTAAGGATGCTGCTGCTGCAGGTCAATCGTCGAATCGGGAAACTTCGGTACGTGTTTTTATCAACAATACCGCAGTGCCTCAAGACGAAAGTCTTTAACCAGTATTTTGTTACCAGTGATGACATATGGAACAGAAACGTGGTCACTCACTGTGGGCCCCATAAGATAGCTCAAGCTCACTCACCGAGCTATGGAGAGAGCTATGCTTGGTATTTATCTACGAGATCAAATCAGAAATTAGGAGATCCGTAGAAGAACTAAACTGAAGAGGCAATGGGCGGGGCACATTGCTCGTAGAACTGATGGCCGTTAGGGCATAAAGGTTCTCGCATAGAGACTGCGCACCGGAAAACGCATCATGGGATGACCTCCAACGAAGTGGACAGACGACCTGGTGAAGGACGCTGGGCTTCGTTAGATGAGGGCTTTGTTAAGCAGTGGACTACCTTTGGCTGACACGATGAACGGTGCTGCTGCCTGTCCTATTGATATCAACCCTTAGTGGCTTTTTACGCTACCCATGGGGCGAGAAGGGTGGCTATTCTTTGCCAGGAACCACAGGAATATTACTCGTGGCCTCTTGATTAGAATCCGCAGCAATAGTTTGCCTTTCTTGTTCACAGACCTGTAGACAGTGCCTATGACTTTAGAATCATCAGCCCAGTCGAAAAATGTCCAAAGCTAGGCCTCCTCAAAGATTATGCAACGACTGGCTTCTGTTGTATGCTCATTAGGGGATTTCGCCATACCGCCACGCTTGGCCAGCGGATTAGTGATCGCAGTTGAGTTGTAATTAATGCACTCGAAGGACGCTGCATCTCAGCTTCCAGCTAATCCTATAATCGCCTTTTACCACGCGTATTTAGAATTTGGAATAAGGTTAAAATAATTTCCCTCATTGTTTTTGTGCCCACTCGTCTGAAAGACTAACATCCCTAAAGAAACAATCCCAATTTAAATGTATACAGTACGCACCAGTACGTTCCATCTCGTGCCAATATCGTAATCATGTTATTTTTAATAAAAACAAGACTTCAATCGTTTCTTGCACTGCGATCGCAAACCCAGCTGCCTAACGTGGCGATTATGACAGAACCTCCTAATCAGAACACAATACGCACCCAGACCGGTTGATGTGGTGATTTCTGTGGAGGCCTAGGTCCAGGGGTGCACCTGGGGGGGGACCTTTTTACAGTCACCTTCCCTCCGCTAGAGGGGGTGACCACTTTACAGTCATCCCTTCCAAGATGTGCCTAAAGGCGTGGCACCAATGGGCGGCTCTAGTGTGATCTGTGATCTTACGAGGACCTGGAGCCTCCCTTCGGTGCCGAAGATGACCGCTCCAGTGATTTTAGCCGGTAGGAGTCCGGCATACCCCTTCACCCTTCCCCGGGGTGAAGGAAGTTCCATGTAGAATTTCCACTGGACATCAATAAAAACAAAAAAAAACAAAAAAATCCAGGGGTGCAATTCGCTAAGCTCAAACATCCATACATCCTTGAATGCAGAATTGAAATAACGGTGAAAACCCAAGTTGGTATTTGCGTCTTTCGGCTGAAGGCTTTTTGCAAGAAGTTGTGTGAATGCGCAATTTTATAATTTCACAGACATAATAATGCTTTATACGCTCAATTTGTTGGCATGTGCTATGGCTAAATAGACTGATCTGTTTTAATTTAAGACTACTTGTTACTCTATTTTATGTGAAATAAAAATATTTAAGATTTGTATTTATTTGAAATGATGACTCCTTCGTCGGCGTTTTTTCAAATAAATTTTAATTAAGATTGATTATTAATTTCGGCCTCAAGTCAATAACAATATGGCGAGATTTTTGTTGTTGTTGTGAACAGAACAATGAACATGTGGTGCCAGCTACGAGTAACACCAACCCAGCTCATCCCATGGGTGTCGTTAAATGGAGTCGAGGATGGGCAGCATCATCCTTCGAGTACATTAACAACTCAACTGCAATCGCCAGCCCACCTGCTAAGAGAGTGGTAAATATGGCGAAGCCCCGACACACTCAGACTGGTCGTTGTGGCGATCTTTGGGGGAGGCCTGTGTGCAGTGGACTTTATTCGGCTGAAATGATAGTGTAACACTACCAGACCAGACATTTGATAATTTGTCATAAAGCTCGCCAAGAAGCTTATTTTAGTACTTGACGCATACCCGTAACATGTTTAAACAATGACCGATACTTATTTATCTATACCAATATTATAAAGCTGAAGAGTTTGTTTGTTTGAACGCGCTAATCTCTGAAACTATTAGTCCGATTTGAATAAATCTTTTTGCATTTGATAGCTCTATTTTTGAGGAAGGTTATGGGCTAACGTCAGAAAAAAGGTCGGGAAGAAAACTAAGTGAAAACAAAATAATAGCCTGGGTGAACGATGGGACGCGGTGGGTCGGGGTCGAGGGTAGCCGCCCGAAGATTACCGATAAGAGCCGAGCTGTTAATGCCTATGTCAAGAAAACCAGTATATACTAATACCACACAGAATATGACTAAACGTATTTTATATGCCGAAGTACTCTAAATTATTTATTAAGATTTCCTTTTAAATTGAACGGCCGGTGGAACCGTGGAGCTCAGCTGTTATATATGGTTAGTGTATTTATGTATTTATCCTAACGGGTAGTCAAAAGCAGGTGTTTGACTGTCGCGGAGTGCCTCCCTCCGTGTTTCCTTCCCGGTTAGCTCAACTAGCAGGCTCTCTCCACGGCAGCAAGTAACGGAGATCAGTTAACGAGATCACTCACACTTAACATACATATTGTTATAATGGTATATTGATATTCACAACTTCAATTAACACTTCATGATGATGTTTATATTTTTAAAATATAGGTTACTATCACAATTTAAGCTAGTTAAAAATAAGTAATTGTAATATTGCAAGCAGACTATTTCTCAGAGCGACAGCTGTGTGTCGAACCACTAGCGTTCAGAATCGAATGTGTAATGATGATCAAAATATGAACGATTCGACACCACAATACTAAATTCGAATTTAGATTTGAATAAAGAATGAATCATGAAGTGGACAGTGATGGATGTAGACGAAGGATGACTTCGTCACATGACTACTCGTAACTCCAGGATATAACCGATGGATATTCGCCACCAAACAGCCATCATATCAGCTAAAGGACGTCCAGTGCTGAACAAAGGCGGCCTTCATAGACTTCCACAATGACCGGTTACATACCGTATGTTGTCGCAGAATGGCTGCTGTCCCAGAAGGGACGCTGCTACCCATCTCTCTGCTTTAGAGTCCCTTAGTCGCCTTTACGACATCCACGGGCGGAGACAGAATGATGCTATGTCAAAGCCAAAGTCAAAAGTTTTTTATTCATGTAAACCATTTGCTGGCACTTACGAATAGTCAGAATTTAAATAGTTGCACGGTTCCAAGTCGTTGGTCCCATGGAGAAGAACCGGCAAGAAACTCCATGGATATACTATATAATCTAATTCCCTACACCACAACTGATAATTAATGCTGGCAAAATCGTTCGCCTTTTACTATATTACTGATAAAATCAATTCATTCGTCACGTAATACCGATTCATAATTATTACTGGAATATTCACATAATTATATTATGATAGAGATTCGTAGAAATTCGATTTGAAGCCACTACGGTAAAACCTGTAACGAAAAGTAATGTGTAATATTTCATTAGATATGCAGCGAGTGTTTTAATAAAACTGGGTCAAAATGACTGGACGGCGAACAAATGGCGACTCTATACGTTTTCGGTAAAATTCAATATCTACCAAATGAAAAATTAAGTTAAATAAAAGGTTGGCATGAAAATATATAAACGTCCCAAATTTTTACAAGTTCCTGAATGAATTAACTTGTCTTCTTAATTTCATTGCGTTCTTTCCTATTGAAACCGGCAATATTTGTGCTGAAGTACGGCAATGGATACTGAAAGGTCCTTTTAGACTGGTTTTCTTCGTTATGGCAGCCATGACCCATTTGCATAAAATTTCTTTGATAATTTCATTTTAACTGTAAACACTTCCTTTTACGTGGATTAAGTTGGTGTTTAATCAAAATTGAAAACAATTTCCCCGAAATTAATGTTTTGATATCTTAGTACTTACTTTCTTTATATGTACTCTTTATCATCTCTTACTGATTGTAAGAAGCAAGTGAAAGTGGCTATAGTGGCACCACTCCATCTTCTCCCTTGGATGTCGTAAAAGGCGACTAAGGGGATCTAAAACAGAAGGATGGGCAGCAGCGTCCCTTCTGTCAAATGGTATCCATACTGGGCTCACCAGCCCGCCTGCCAAGCGTGGTGAGTATTGGCAAATACCCCCCAGTATGATGACACAGTTGTGGAAATCTATGGGGGAGGCCTTTGTTCAGCAGTGGACATATAAATGGCCGATATGATACTACGTGTCGTTGGTTCGACTCGACACAAATATTTATATGACCTACAGATAGTTGTCTGGGTTGTTTGTACATGTGTGATATATACCTGTATACTGTATCCACAATACAGGAAAAATCATAGTGTTTATTCATGAAAATAAATACATAATTATCGTAGATAAACATATTGGTTCAAACATAGCAAGCATACAATCCCATCTATAAAAAGTAGCCTTTTCCCTGGGGATAATACGTGGCTGTAGGTATTTATATTATCAGCGATCAGCCATTTCCAACCAGAGTGCATGTTTAGTTTCCGATTACATTTTGGATTAAAATTCCCTAATCGCATAAGTGTTGAACCCATATCCCGTGTAAGCCTATCAAAAGACCGTATTCTTCCTTAAAAGAGTCTTTCGCAGAGAATATTGACTGTGAAGAGATACACAATAAAATAAAACTACATATTTTCATTTATTTATTTATACTTTGTACTTCTATGGTACACAAGGTGGACTTAATCTCATGAGGCATGTTCTACAAGTCAACCTTTGGGTTAAAGTAAGCACATCGAAAGAGGTACAGAAACAAAGCATACTATAGATAATGTTAATTGATTCATTAGTAATGTCTTAGGTTTTCGGGATTATTGCACATTATAATAAAACACTTTTAGGGTATATAAGATTGAATGTGATTGTCATAAATAGGGCAAAGAAAGCGTAATATAGCCGCCAGGATTAAAGAACACATTGCTGATGTCAAGAACAGACGCTCCACAAAGTCTACTAGGTGCGAATATGCTTTAAACAAATCACATCATTTTCTACGTTATGATCGACCTCAAGTCCCCGCGAAAGAGAATGGTGTACAAAGAATTTTTCGTGAGGCAATTGAAATTAATAAAACACCCTAATGTTAATAGAAAAGATGGTTGGCAGGGATCGCCAGTTTAGATCTGTTATTAAAATAATAAAGTTTCAGAATTCGCAATACACTGAAAAACATCTAAACACTGTGAGTGATTACTGCGGGCAACGCAACAATTTTACGGCAGATAAAATTAATAAGTTAAATTTTATAATCTGTAACGACGCCTGTCACCTTAGTCAACCTACGACCACGAATACTGCAAAGTGTTCGAAATGTTAGGAAAAACAAAAATCTATAATATACGCGATACTCAATACTCAATACTTTATTGCATTCCACGTTTTTACAAAGATAGTGGTGGTTTATGTATAGATTATTATGGACCCTGTCGGGCACAGCAAATTAGGAGAGAGGAAGAAGGCTAAGCAGCAGTTTGATAGACAAAAGCTAATAACATAAAAATAAAATATATATATACATAAAGCATGTACATAGGTATATTTATCCTGTAATTAATTTGTCTTCTAAATATTCTTTTGTTGTGTAGTAGCATTTAGTTAAAAGAAAAAGCTTAAATTTATTAATAAATATATTGGTTTTATGTTCCTCTCTAATTTAACATTGTTTTATTATAATATATATATTACATTGTTGCAGACATCTCTCTAAATGGTACAGTCTGCAACGGAAAGTATATCAATGTAATCTACTTATTTAAGTGTGTACACACGCGGTAGTTATTAAAATAATCCGATATTATAACACAATCCCTAGAATTGTCCGATAAGAATGTATACGTACGCGGAATATCTGAGATTATACGCAAATCACACGTCTCTTGGTACTTTGCGATAAACAACAGAGGTAGATAATGTTTTGCGTTTTTGAGGAGGTCACGATCATGATATCACTCAAAGGACGTCCACTGCTGAACAAAAGCTCCCCATAGATTACCACTATTATTCCCCCCGACCCCTGCTCGCCCGCGCCGAGACTTGTTAGTAAATCCCCTTTAAACCCCAAATAATATCGATCCGGTAGGCCCTTTGTGTTTGTTGTTATCCCAGTAACGCCCTAAGCCGAGATCCGTGTCCCGCAGGGGATGCCTTTAGGCGCAGTTACTTAGGCTGGGTTGCACCAAGTAACCATAACGATAACCAACGCCTCACCAGCCGTCAATCACTGGTTAAGCTAAATACGGGTTGCACCATTTTAACAATGGTCAAAATGACGTCACATTTAACGATAACAATAATCGCTCAACTTCGGGTGGTTAAGGGTTAAAGTTACGGTTATATTACGCTTTGTGTGTCAATTGTTATACAATTTTAACCTAGCTATACATTGTGTTATCAAACAAAATACTGTTCTCAATCTCTCTATTTGGAACTTCACTACTGTTGTATTATAAGTAGTAGGTACCTAAGTAAATATTAAATTATAATGAAAACGTGTTATTTTTAGAAGAAAGATTAGCTCACTTTGATATATAGGTATTGAAGTTTTGGAGCAAAATGGTATTGCAGTTTCCTCTTGACTTTTCTGTAGTCACTATACGTAATGTATTATCTTTGTTTTCACTGAGGAATTCGTTTGCCAAATGTTTTACAGCAGTAAAATAATGTTTACTTAAATACCACGCTTAAGTACCACCTTTAAAACTTTCAATGACGACTTTTGTTTGAATTTGTTAGCGTAATAAAAGCAAGCGTGTTGTCAGTCCCAAAAAAATTACCCATGTACATTTTTGGGAAATAAAACATCTTTTCACTTGTCACCCTTTTAACTTTTACTATTACATTTTGCTTGACGGTGCAACAGTAAGGCTGGGTTGCACCAAGTAACTATAACGATAACCAACGCCTCACCAGCCGTCAAATCACTGGTTAAGCTAAATACGGGTTGCACCATTTTAACAATGGTCGAAATGACGTCACATTTAACGATAACAATAACCGCTCAAATTCGGGTGGTTAAGGGTTATAGTTACGGTTATATTACGCTTTGTGTCAATTGCTATACAATTCTAACCTAGCTATACATTGTGTTATCAAACAAAATACTGATTTTAATCTCTCTATTGGGAAGTTCACTATTGTTGTATTATAAGAAGTAGGTACGTAAGTAATTATAAAGTTATAATGAAAACGTGTTATTTTTAGAAGAAAGATTAGCTCACTTTGTAGGTATTGAAGTTTTGGAGCAAATTGGTATTGCAGATTCCTCCTGACCTTCCCATATTTTCACTCTACGTAATCTTTGTTTTCACTGGGGATCTCGTTTGCCACATGTTTTACAGCAGTAAAATAATGTTACTTAAATACCACGCTAAAGTACCACCTTAAAAACTTACAATGACGACTTTTGTTAGAATTTGTTAGCTTAAGTAATAAAAGCAAGCATGTTGTCAGTCCCAAAAAAATTACCCATGTATTTATTTGGGAAATAAAACGTCTTTTCACTTGTCACCCTTTTAACTTCAACTATTACATTTTGCTTGACGGTGCAACAGTAAATAGTTTAATACTATGGTCATTGCTAATGTTATTGTTAAAATGAACTTTGACAGAAACTATAACGGAGCTTTTGGTGCAACGCACCCTTAATAGTTAAATTCTATGGTCGTATCATATCATATGGTCATTGTTAATGTTACTGTTAAAATTAACTTTGACAGAAACTATAACGTAGCCTTTGGTGCAACGCACCCTTAGTATATTGTTTTCAGCGTCCAGGGCTATGCAAGCTTCGTCAATTGTCCGGTAAAGCAACCAGATCTACATTGAAATGAATGCGAGAAACCCACTCATTCTTTGGACGGACGGATGTTTTCACATCAATTGCGGTAGAGGATAGGACTGTTGCATCAGATTGGTATGTTAGTCATTGTTTGCCGGTTGCTATGGAAAATGTTCGACAGCAGTGCCCAAGAAGCAGAATCCATCCATCACTACAACGCTCCAGCTCAGTCCGCCAGGCGGACAATCGAATATTTGGAAGGTGTGGAATTAGTACTTTACGACGAATTACGACTTTTATTTCTTCCCCAAAATAAAAGATAAATTCAGAGGAATTCGTTTAATGAACACCGAAGATGCCGTGGATACGTACGAAAAAAACGTGAAAGAGATCGCTAAAGAAGAGTGGGCTCACTGCTTCAGTCAATAGTTCCATCGCATGCGACGGTGCTTAGATAGAAACGGGGAATACATTGGAAAACCATAGTCAAAGTCAAAGATTTTTATTTCAAATAAACCAAATATTGGCACTTATGAAACGTCAGAAAACAATAGTCAAAGTCAAAGATTTTTATTTCAAATAGACCAAATATTGGCACTTATGAAACGTCAGAAAACAATAGTCAAAGTCAAAGATTTTTATTTCAAATAAACCAAATATTGGCACTTATGAAACGTCAGAAAACAATAGTCAAAGTCAAAGATTTTTATTTCAAATAAACCAAATATTGGCACTTATGAAACGTCAGAATTTAAGTTGCACGGTTCCAAATAGTTGATCTCATGGAGAAGAGCCGGCAAGAAACTCCATGGCTACTCTTTTAAAATAGTTGGGGATTACAATGTTGATTATAATGATTATATAGGTACACATAATTGTAAAACATATACAGAGAAAAATGTAGGTTAATGTGTAAAGATGAGACATACCACAATAATATTATAATAATGAATTTGCCGTGGCAGGTAACGGCTGACCAGTCCCAACAGACGGCACCCGTTCACGAGCATGACGCATGCATCCTACCATATTGTAGGGAACCGAACGACCCGATACACAACGCCACCGTTAGCAAGACATTTTAGTGAGCAGGAGAGACCAATACAGACAGGCAAAAGACACGATCAAAATAAGTACTAAACATATAACATACTGCATGGCTACATAATGCTCACACATTTACAGTTTTTTATGAATATTATAAGTTAATGTCACAAGAACAATGTTAATAATAATAGTCAATCAATGCCATAATATTAAATTGAAGTAAATAACATAAAAAATTATGAAATTTAAATAAGTCAACTCAAATATCAATATAAGTAATGAACATAAAAATTATCAAATATTAATAGTAGTAAATTACAATAATGAATAAAAAAATTTAACAGGTTCCTATAATCATCCCATTTTAAATTTTCTAAATCTATTAGTGAGACTCCCGTAAAGTTATTTAAATAACCCCAATAAAGCAAAATTAGTAACTACAAAAGTAAATTAGTTGAATCTCGATACTTTCATAGATATCTTTGTCGGCACGGTTTGTGCTAAGTGATTGGCTTTATGCACTACGGGGCGCAGGTTCGGACCCCGTACACACACACATACACATTAGCCTGTAAACGTTCATTCCTGAACATAAGCCTGAGCGTATAACAGAGGATATTGCCATAATCACCACACTTGGCACGCGGATTGGTAATCGCAGTATGTTGTTATTAGCACACGGGGGGATGCTGTTTCCTATCCTCTTATTATGTACCCTTAGTCGTCTTTTACGACACGTATATGTGAAGAGATTTAGTCTATCCTTTGCCGGTAACCACACGGAACCCCGTGCAGAACTAAGACGGTTTTATAAGTGTAGATGCGTTGCCCGCGCTCCACGATGGTCACATGAAAGCAAGGTAATTGCCCAGAGTTGACTTAGTCACACACCGACCAGAATCGTGACCCGACGTGAATCATAAGCGTAATTCAGCAACAATGCGAAAACATTATGCAATCCTGTGTTTATCGACGATGCACGAAGTATACTCGTACTGCTATTGTAAAAGATAAAGTCGTTTTATTTCATAAATAAATAAATACGTAACGTAAATCGATATTGTAAATAAAACATTGTAATTTGTTATATTTTTTATTACACGGTTTTAAAGTAGTCCGGCGCGCCGTTTTGTAGGGCAATAATGTTCGTGTATGCCCTTCTTTTAAATCCATCCAAAGGGTGTCTGTAAAAGATTGCTTTTAGCGATAAGACCGCCCATTGGGCCACGTTAATTATTGTAAATAATCCTTCCTATTATTTTGGTGTACAATAAATTTATATTCTATTCTACGCTATTCTTTGTTCTAACTGCAAGAGGCTGGCTAAGTAGGTACCAACGCAGTGCCAGTTATTCTGCAAAGCAGTAGTGTTTAAACTTTATTGTGCTCGGTTTTAAAGGTCACTACATCCAGTGAAATTACTGGTCAAATTACAGGACTAAGTAACTAACGTCTCGAGGTGACGAGGGCAGTGTGGTACCACGCAGGACTATTCCTGGGTAGCATTACAATTGTTATGCGCAGGCATGACGCTTACCACCAGGCGAATGACATGCTAATCTTAGCACTGAAAACTAGCTCTATGTTGCGGCTAGCGTTGCAACGCGGTGTTATGCTGAGTGTTGACCTATTTGTCACTATTGGGACGTGCATCGGCAAACTGTTATCTTTGTAATGATTATTTTGTATCTCTTTTTTTAATTTTATTCTACGATTAATCTTTTTGTTATGTGGTTTTCTATTGCAAGTTTGGTGTAGATTTTGGTGTAATTAGTATGAATGTACCGATGCGCGTTTTGTTGTGGTAATAAATCGCTTTTCTTTCTAATCTCGTCACGAATTTGTATTAAAAAAACACACACAGAACACTTTTCTCTATCTCTCATAGTTTCAGAATTGACCATTTATGGCATTTTTAGGCAGTTTACTGCATCTCAGCATTTTTTTAAACGTTGCCCCACACTAGGAATTCTCCTGTGTCGTGGGTGCGTTTACAGACATGAATTACACATACAATACACCCAGACCCGGAACAACTACCTACAGATCGTACAAATATTTGTTCCGTGCGGGAATCGAACCCACGACCCGGAGCGCTGCAGTCGACGGTATCAACCACTGCACCAACCGTGCCGTCATTTTCATCAAATTCAGTCTGAATAGTACCAATATTTGAACATGCAAAATATTTTGGCGCCAAACCGTTGGTGTGCTACTTTCGTCTAAACTATCAATCATAACAACGTGTAAACAATTTTTGTAACACTTTCGAATTAAAAATGTTATTTCGTAAATAACTAGACGTGTATTTGAAAGTCTTAAAGGCCCAGTTCACATGAATTCAGACTTAAGTTGAGTGCATTTATCATAGCAGCCAAAAGATGTGCACAGCTGAACAAAGGCCGACGACACAATTTCCGCAACTGTATCATTTTGAAGGGAATTTGCCAGTACTCACCACGCTTGGCAGGTGGGTTGTTGAGTGCAGAATAGCTTCTATTCCACAAAAGGGACGCTGCTGCCCATCCTTCTGGTTTAGAGTCCTTTAGTCGCCTTTTACGAAATCAAGCAAACAAAAAGCCACCCGCATGGACCTAACCGCTCCGAACTAACGAATGTGCGGTCCCCAAATCACAAGCGATGTGTGAAGTACTGCATACATTGTCTAATAAATAGGATAAGAAATAACTTAAAGAAGCCCTCAACTAGTACAAGTATCCACAACAACAAGTAAAAATATGAAATCATAATATTTTTATTGTTTTGTGTTCTCTGTCCCAATCATAAGGTATATATTAGATGAGGTCCTTCAGCCATGGAAGCCAGGAACCAAATAAATCATGCATAAATAGACTACTTCAACCAACGTTTTCACATAATTTCACAACGAAATTTCCAAACATTTGAACGTCAGTCATATCACTGGGTTGCGGAACAAATTCAAACGTGTTTATGAATAAGTTTCCGTTACTTTGACTCGTTTCAAATGTGGAAGAAACGGTTTTCGTGTGTAATATTATTATTTATTATCTTGTGACTAATATCTTTTTATCATTTGTGTAAATTGATTACAAATTTCCGTCCCATATGACACTTCATTGATAAGCAGCAATGTAATTTTTTAAGTGAATATGACTTATTTCTGTTGCTCTAAGTTAGACCAGACCACTCACTGATTCAAAGTCTATAGACGGGCTTTACGGGCACGTTTTAATCGTGAAATTAAAAATTTACAAGCCGAATGCATCCATCGATCGTTATTGCAAACATGTTTGTACAAAGATATTAATAACGTACAAGTTCCAAACATGAACCTTGTAAAATAACATTATTACTAGCTAACTAACTTACTAATGAACAGACATAACTATTATTGTACTATTAGACTAATTAAACATTAATAAACTTGCCATAATTTATCGCAACCGATATTTAATACAAGATAATATAAATTGTAAGTTAATGGATAATTATATTTTAGAATCTATCTTTATGATATGGTAGTAAAATTAATTTTACTAAATCTATTTTTATTCTATTTAGGTGCATAACTATGATTAGTTAGGTAGCAGATGTGGAAAATGTTGATTTTATTTTTTATTTTATTGTGCTTAATGTCCCATCTCATCCCATCACTTTTTTCAGTGTGTCTTTAACACGTCCGCAGTAGAATCTGAATCTTGAGCTCTTGAAACACAACTTGACTAACTAGGTACTAGTAACTAAAATAGTTATTTACGTATGTCGAGTCACTACATATAAGTGACCATAACGAAATAAGGGCTCATAGCCAATTGCGCCAAGAGTATTATGTTCCTTGACTTACACTCGGTGATCGGTGAGTTTAAGCATCCATTGGTAAAGTTAAGCAAAGCTCGGCGCGGTCAGTTTATGGATGGGTGATTGTCAAATCGTCGGTCCTGGTTATTGTCACTAGACGGCAGTCGTTCAGGCTAGTCGAAGGATGACCTTTGGTCAGCTTAAACAATTCTGACACAAGGTTGGCCACCAACCATACGAGAACAAAATACCATAGACACGAACCCAGACTGGAATGTAAATGGAGTTGAAGCACAGTCAAGGCACAGTGCCGAGTAGTTAATTTCGACTCGAGCATGAATCGACTGTAGTAAAAAAAGTCAATCACATTACAAGTAATTGGAGAATCAATACTGGAAACGCGAAATTGCGATAGAACGTAACATAAAATTTGTATTCCATATCCATTTTAAAAATAACATCGAAATGTTATTTTTAAAACAGCCGAGATTTGTTGTTTATCGTTACACAGAATTACGCGTCTTACATATCTAAGTTTGTAGCTATAATTTGTTTCAGCCAAAAAATAGTCTTAAATTAGTTTTGTTTACTTTATGAAACCATTCGCGTCCAATCTACAGCTTTACAACTTAAGTGGATGGGGTTTGTTAGTTTCATACACGAAAATTTTGTTATGTATTTTGTAGGATGACGAATATGTTTTTGCGAAACAGTTTGTTAATTGTCATTGTTGCGTTGCGTTGTTGTAGATACCAAGTAAAAGTGTATAAAATCATTTCTTAGAAATTACAATATAATAGTATTGTCTTAGGTTTTCGTGATTATTACACATTATAATAAAACAATTTTAAACGGATTAGATCGCGTATATTATAGATGTTTGTTTTTCCTGACGTTTCGAATACTTTGCAGCATTCGTGTTCGCAGGATGACTTTCCATGGATGACTTACAATATAATTTTAACAATTCATAAAAAATTGGCTGTAATAAACCATAAGCTTTAAAAATATTTAAACACAGCAAAATCAAAAGTATTCATTTTTGAAAATGTGTGTAAACGTTTTTGTACAATTATTACTTTGGCGCTGCATTTTGGTCGCCCAGTGGTCGGCATTCAACCGTAACTCATTTTTTTTTTACTTTCTGCACTCCTCCATATGCGTGTGCAAAGTAAAAAGAGTCATATACAAAACAGCTACTTTTCAGGAGAGCGGTTTCCGCACGGAGCAAATATTTGTATGATCTGCAGGTTCCGGGTCTGGGTGTATTGTATGTGAAATTCTTTATTCAAATAAATTAAAAAAAAGTAGTGGTTGTCGTGTTTGACGTGAAAAAAAAACGAATAAGGCGATATGTGAAAAATAGTTACTGCATTAATCAGAAAACCTCTAAATTGCGCAGTTTACTGTTTTAAAATTGTTCAATCTATGTCAAATCTCACAACGACGTCGTATCTAGCTGATGTCTGATAATGATTTTAAAGATCGTTTAAGATCCAATGCTATATTAATTTTGTCATACTTTTCATAAAGTTACGCGTACGCTGGACATGTAATTTATCCATATGGTGTCCGGCTTAAGAATATAGCACCATTCAATCTCCTACCATGGATGTCGTAAAAAGCGACTAAGGGACTCTAATCCAGAGGGATGGGCAGTAGCGCCTCTTTTGTGGAACCGTTGCCATATAGCGCTCATCAATCCGCTTGACAAGCGTGGTGAGTATTGGCAAATTTCCGCCAAAATGACACACGGTGTGTAACCCGCTTAAGGGTTATTCAGCAGCTGACGTCCTTAGGCTCAATAAATGAAAAATGCTTCAGGTTAATTGGTGACCGAGAGATCATTTTATCTAAGAGGTTCTTTGTGTCGTTCCGTCGTACACTTTTACATACTCGAATATTCGGCTCCACATCAAGCTATACAAAACCTGATCAGTTTGAGCGCACAGCACACAACACCATGCGGTGCTCTATCCATATGCAAGTTTATCTACGTTTACCGTGGTTATTGGTTGTGTGAACATTCCTTCCACATCAAAACCCCTCCGTGCCTCAGAGATCACGATAAGCCTCGGGCCCCGGTTGGACACGAATATTTATGGCAGATAGTTACGGGATCTGTTTGACACCTTGTAGTGATTACTACACAGGTCTTGTTGCACTTAGGACGGATTTCAGTGCTTTCGGTGTCTTTGCCATCCCTACTACTGGAGTCAGTTACATAGGAGCTCATAACATAGGACCCGAGAGTAAATGCATAAAGTAAAAAAAACCTTTTTCTACTCGTGGTGTTACGATATCTACGGGAAGACATAGAGTGGGCCATTTTACTAATCCGGAAACTTCAGGACCACTCTTCCTCCAGGCAGGGGGCGTTAAAAGCTCTATTATCGATGACTGCAGTATGTTGTTATAAGAAAGATGCTGCTGCCCAAGATGAGGTCGACATCATCCTTTAGTGGCGACTACGCAATGAAGTCAAGTCCACCGCTTTATGATCCCCACAGAAAGAATGAAGATGAGCTTTCTTATGTAGAAAACATAGCTGGTATGCTTTTCGAATAATTTATGTAGATCTTTAGGCACAGTGATTTCTTTTGTACACGTGGTTACAGTTTACATACAATCCTACGCAATGAAGTCAAGTCCACCGCTTTATGATCCCCACGGAAAGAAGGGGGATGAGCTTTCTTATGTCGAAAACATAGCTGGTATGCTTTTCGAATAATTTTATGTGGATCTTTAGGCACAGTGATTTCTTTTGTATACGTGGTTACAGCTTACATACAATCCTCACATGCACAAACACCCAGACCCGGGAGAACTTTATAAAAAAAAAAAAAAAAAAAAAACTTTATTTAAAACTTATTACAAAAGGAATACAGATAGTCGCAGTAATAATGGTTAAACCTTATATAAAGGTTTTATTAGTTACTAAATTAAAACTAGTGTATAACTAAAATATATTGATTACGGTTACAAAAATATTACTTACTTGGAATTATAATTACATGAAGCGACTTGCCCGAACTAGGTTATTGAAACCTGTGTTTCAGGCCATCACTTTACAACGCGGTATGAGACGTTAAATTAAATTAAAGTAAAACTAATATATTTATATATTTATAACTACTATTAGAATAAGCATTTAGGTACATAAACATAAACTAGAATATAAAAGTTAACGAAAATAAGTAATTATATTTTTACGAATATTACGAAGTTATATTATATTCATTCCAAAATTTCTAACATCTTTTCTACTAGCTATAAGCCATACAAATATAGGTTCCGTGTAGATATCCACGCTCTGTAGCGCAGATAGCGCCGTCGTATTATACGTTTGGTCCTTTCCCCCGAGTCTAATACCCCGGATAATAGGACCACTTTTACCTCTTTTTTTCTCAGATGCCTATAGTTCCTCTGTTTTTTATTGTTTTGAATACTTACGGTGTTTCGATTTGTCAATCGCCTGTCCGTCAATGTACCTGAGTGTCGGAAAATTTTGACAGTTAAATTAAAATGGAGCGCTAAAAGTAAAAGTTTATTATATGAAACGTCTTTGCTTACTAGTTTAATATGTTTTTCCTATTGAAGGTAGGTATAGATTTACTACTTATTTTCGAAAATTCTTGCTTCTGCTTCTTGCTTCACATATAAATGTAAAAAATTATGACTTCAGTGTAATTAAATGAAATATAGTTTTATTGAAAATAGGCAAAATATGTACTTTTTAACGACAAATATGATATGAGACAGCCCCGAAAAACGCCAATCTTTCACCGCTTCCTAGAGTTTAAGTTGGGATGAAGAAAAGCGCTACAAACTCCCCAGCAACGCAACGAGACAAACAAGATGAATAAAAACTTTATAATAGAAGTATAATTTATTTAAGCGCCACTGATTTAGTATGAATTTATGTAGTACACACGGCTACAGATCAAGCTACACAATACCAGTTTATCCTGATCTCTCATCATACTGAAAGCCTATACAACGCGAGATCAGCTTGTACTGGTTTTGTATAGCTTTATGTGTAGCCGTCGATTCCATCATCTCCTTACCATATCCGCTAAAGTACGTCCACTGTGAAACAAAGGCCTCCCCTACAGATTTCCACAATTGTGTCATCATTTTGGGGGAATGTGCCAGCACTAACCACGCTTGACAGGCCAGTTGGTAAGTGCAGTACGGTTATGGACGCTACTGCCCATCCCTCTGGTTTAGAGTCCCTTAGTCGCGTTTTACGATATGCACGGGAGGAGATAGAGTGTTTCCTATATTCTTAATCCAAACACCATACCATATGTAGATTTCAGTTATACAAAATCATTTAGTAGTAGTTTGTTTTCTGTATTTATAATATAATAATATTATTTTGCCGGTTCAGAATGCCCCCATCCCATCTCCTCCCATGGGTGTCGTAAAAATCGACTAAGGGATTAGCCGGAGGATGGGTAGCAGCGTCTTACGAGTACATTTATAACTCAACTGCGATCGCCAACCCGTCTGCAAAGCATGGCGATTATGGCAAAACCCCCCAATATGGATGTGTTGTGGGCAACACATCCATATCGGTCGTTGTGGTGATCTTTGGGGGAGGCCTGTGTCCAGCAGTGGACTTCATTCGGCCGAAATGATGAATAATTTTTTAAGTTCCTGATACAATTTAAATTATTTACTCCGTGGGTAAATAGATTAATTATTTAATTATAAAGTAAATATTTGGCCGTGTGGTGCCAGCTAAGAACACCACTACCCCATCTCATCATGTGGGTATCGTAAAAGGCGACTATGGGATTAGCCGGAGGATGGGCAGCAGCGTCCTACGTGTACATTTATAACTCAACTGCGATCGCCAACCCGTCTGCAAAGCGCGGCGGTTATGGCAGAACCCCCCAATGAGCACACAGCACAAACCCGTACCGATCGTTGTGGCAATCTTTGGTGGAGGCTTCTGTCCAGCAGTTGATGTTTTTCGGAAGATGGAAGATGACTCCGGTGGTTTGTTATTTATCTATCTATAATCTTTCGTTAACATACGAAACTTGTCATACGTCAACATATTTTAGGAAGCGCACTTTCAGCTGGTATACATAAGTTAAGCTAGTACTTTAATATCAATGTATTTGTTACAGGGTGATGATCCAGAACCGCCTGACCGGCGTTATCCGGTCCGGCACGCTGGTCTACCACGGAAGCTAGAGGTGTTTCCTCTGCCACAGGAGGACTCGGATCATGAGCTCAAATTCAACGTCTCCTGGATACCTTCTTTGGGTGAGAGTTTGTTCACTGTATTCTACTGCTAACGTTACAGTTGATCCTGACAGAGAGGCAGACCATGACCAAGTGGGGTACCGCCGCTACATTCTCTTGTGTTGTGTTTACTCTAAACCATACGGCCAATTCTCGTAATTTAAAAATGTTCAAAATATAGTTCCGATCTAGTCTCAATGTCACAACTGTCACAAATGGTATTCTCGTAAACCATCAAACAACGTCAAACGTGAACTTACACTGTGATGAGATCGAAAATGGATCGAAAGTTGATCTAAGTCAAAACGGTATTCTGCTAACATTTCGAACTGTCACATGTACTAAATGTCATTAATAAAGCATCAAAATTGAGATTGAAATGAGACTAGATCGAGATTATACTGAAATCCGACTGAACTTTAAGAGTAGCAGAAAACCATTTTTTCGGTCAATTCATAATTTAATCTCAGTTCGGTCACGTTTCAGTCTTAGTGTAAATTAATTACAAGAATTGGCCCTCGGGAGTGGATTGATATAAACAGGGGGCCTAAAAAGGCCGCTTTAGCAGAATCATAATATGAATCATATTAAATATCACTAAATGGTCCAGAAGGCCTAGAAAGACCGTATTAGGTTTTATTTATAAGGCATATTATTGATCTCAATACGATTCACATTACAAATCACAAAATGGTCACTTAATCATAACTGACTATTAACGTGACCATTTGGTGATTTCTAATGTAATTCATATTATGATTCACCTAAAGCGGCCTTTTTAGGCCCCCTGGTATGGTTTCAACTTTTCAAAACTTTCAAATAGTCAATTTTTAACTGACATATCAAAGATTTTTTGTTTTGTCTTTCGCGTGTTGCCAACCCCTGCTCTAAACAGATTACAGATTTTGCAAACGTGTCCGTTTTTGTTCGTGACCCTCTGCGCATTTGCAACTTATTTTTTATTTTTATTAATCGGGTCCGGCCTCGATCTCGCTTGTTGGAAATTGATAGATAATGACGTCTACGATGGATCGCAAACGCACCGAGAAGATAACGTTCACTTCATTAACTTAACTGTAAGATAACTAATTCGTACTTACTTCATGGTATGGCAAAATAAATGTAAAAAATTATGACTTCAGTGTAATTAAATGAAATATAGTTTTATTGAAAATAGGCAAAATATGTACTTTTTAACGACAAATATGATATGAGACAGCCCCGAAAAACGCCAATCTTTCACCGCTTCCTAGAGTTTAAGTTGGGATGAAGAAAAGCGCTACAAACTCCCCAGCAACGCAACGAGACAAACAAGATGAATAAAAACTTTATAATAGAAGTATAATTTATTTAAGCGCCACTGATTTAGTATGAATTTATGTAGTACACACGGCTACAGATCAAGCTACACAATACCAGTTTATCCTGATCTCTCATCATACTGAAAGCCTATACAACGCGAGATCAGCTTGTACTGGTTTTGTATAGCTTTATGTGTAGCCGTCGATTCCATCATCTCCTTACCATATCCGCTAAAGTACGTCCACTGTGAAACAAAGGCCTCCCCTACAGATTTCCACAATTGTGTCATCATTTTGGGGGAATGTGCCAGCACTAACCACGCTTGACAGGCCAGTTGGTAAGTGCAGTACGGTTATGGACGCTACTGCCCATCCCTCTGGTTTAGAGTCCCTTAGTCGCGTTTTACGATATGCACGGGAGGAGATAGAGTGTTTCCTATATTCTTAATCCAAACACCATACCATATGTAGATTTCAGTTATACAAAATCATTTAGTAGTAGTTTGTTTTCTGTATTTATAATATAATAATATTATTTTGCCGGTTCAGAATGCCCCCATCCCATCTCCTCCCATGGGTGTCGTAAAAATCGACTAAGGGATTAGCCGGAGGATGGGTAGCAGCGTCTTACGAGTACATTTATAACTCAACTGCGATCGCCAACCCGTCTGCAAAGCATGGCGATTATGGCAAAACCCCCCAATATGGATGTGTTGTGGGCAACACATCCATATCGGTCGTTGTGGTGATCTTTGGGGGAGGCCTGTGTCCAGCAGTGGACTTCATTCGGCCGAAATGTAATGTAAACCAACAAACAACGTCAAACGTGAACTTACACTGTGATGAGATCGAAAATGGATCGAAAGTTGATCTAAGTCAAAACGGTATTCTGCTAACATTTCGAACTGTCACATGTACTAAATGTCATTAATAAAGCATCAAAATTGAGATTGAAATGAGACTAGATCGAGATTATACTGAAATCCGACTGAACTTTAAGAGTAGCAGAAAACCATTTTTTCGGTCAATTCATAATTTAATCTCAGTTCGGTCACGTTTCAGTCTTAGTGTAAATTAATTACAAGAATTGGCCCTCGGGAGTGGATTGATATAAACAGGGGGCCTAAAAAGGCCGCTTTAGCAGAATCATAATATGAATCATATTAAATATCACTAAATGGTCCAGAAGGCCTAGAAAGACCGTATTAGGTTTTATTTATAAGGCATATTATTGATCTCAATACGATTCACATTACAAATCACAAAATGGTCACTTAATCATAACTGACTATTAACGTGACCATTTGGTGATTTCTAATGTAATTCATATTATGATTCACCTAAAGCGGCCTTTTTAGGCCCCCTGGTATGGTTTCAACTTTTCAAAACTTTCAAATAGTCAATTTTTAACTGACATATCAAAGATTTTTTGTTTTGTCTTTCGCGTGTTGCCAACCCCTGCTCTAAACAGATTACAGATTTTGCAAACGTGTCCGTTTTTGTTCGTGACCCTCTGCGCATTTGCAACTTATTTTTTATTTTTATTAATCGGGTCCGGCCTCGATCTCGCTTGTTGGAAATTGATAGATAATGACGTCTACGATGGATCGCAAACGCACCGAGAAGATAACGTTCACTTCATTAACTTAACTGTAAGATAACTAATTCGTACTTACTTCATGGTATGGCAAAATTCTAGTATAAGGTATCTTATACGTACAAAAGTATACACGGAGCGGGAATCTGCATCGTCCTGTACAAATGCGTGTTGGACATACTCGGTATTCACCACGCTTGGCAGGCGGGTTGGTGAACGCAGAATGGCTGCTGTTCCATAGAATAGTCGCTGCTGCCCATCCCTCTAGCTTAGAATCCTTTAGTTGCCTTTTACGACATCCACCGATAGATGCTATACCTATTCTTAATCCGGACACCACATGACTGCACTTATACTTAAAAAGGAATTGTTTGTCTTGAATAAATCTGGTGGCTTTAAAGGTTCACGTTTTTATGATACGAAAACAAGTTACCTTAAATTTCGTAATAAAGGGAAAAGAAAATTGTACCTTCGTAGTTTATCACAAACATCAGGTACCTTCGTAGTTTATCACAAACATCAGGTATCATAAACATCCGTGATGAAAATGGACCTCCTATAATAATGATCACTATAATGAGCGGTCATATAGAATATTGCCTTAATCACCTCGTATGGCAAGGGGATTGGTGATCACAGTATGTTGTTAGTAGCACACGGCAGGGTGCTGCTACCCATCCTCTTGATATCAACCCTCATTCGCCTTTTACGGTACACATTAGTAAAGTGGTAGTTCTATTCTTTGCCGAGACTAAAGGACTCTCGAATTTAGTAGGTTAAAATGTTGTATTAATATTGTATGTAATTGAAAACAATGTTTGTGTTAAATGTATATCGAAAAAATATCTGCTTAAGTTAGTCAACTCTTTTAGATATGCGTTGGAAGTGTTTTGACATACATATTTCCATTTCACTTCACGCGGGAAAATTTCATTCTACAGTTTGTTTGGAAATTTATATTATTATAGAATTATTATTATATTTAACAATGTCTGAATAACATTTGAAATGCGTCACATATCGGAGAAAGGTGGACTCGTATTTAGATAACAATCTGATTCTCAGAAATGCTATATCAACAAGAATAACAACAAAGATATAACTTATTTGTGAAAATTGCTACAATGTTTTGTCTGGTCGACGTTTTATTTTAATTTTGAGGTTGCCGCCGTGAGTATTGATAGTCTAGTGATTGAAAGCTTGCCTTCCATACAGGAGGGTTTGAGATCGATGCCGGCCTGCATTAACACAAGTTTTCGGATTCATATGCGGATCAAAAATTGATTATCAGTTGCATTATCGGTGAAGGAAAACATCCTGAGGAAAGCTTACCTGTGACTCCAAAATGTTCTCAATGGTCTGAGTAATCCACCAACCCGCACTAGGCCAGCGTGGTGGACTATGCTTAACCCTTCTTATCATTAGAAAATGCCCGTGCCCAGCAGTGGGACATAATGGGCTGATTATGTATGAGGTTGCCCGTGTCGTACGTTGTAAAGATCTGACCACCCATCGCCAGCCGAGGTGGTATCGTAAAATATACATACTTAAGTTATGAAGATGGGCAGAACCGTATTAATTTGTGCCTATAATATACTGCAATCAGTAATCTATCTTACATGCCAATATATTGCCTAAAACTGTTTAACTCTAGCGGTAATTGGGGATCGTCGATGCCGTTGAAATCATCATATCAGCGAAAGGGCGTCCATTGCGAAACAAATTTCCACAATTGTGTCTTAATTTTGGGGATATTTACCAGTACTCACCAGTCGGCATGGCGGTTGGTAAGGGCAGTATGGCAACTGTCGCACAGAGGCACGCCGCTGCCCACCCCAATGGCTTAGAGACCCTTAGTTGGCTTTTACTACATCGACGGGAGGAGACTAAGTGGTGCTATATTTTTCTTAATCCGGACACGACACGGTAAATTGAGAACACATCCTAAATAACATTGAGATGTAAATTCTAAAGACCATTGAAAAATACATCCTAAATACCATTAAAATATACGTCCCAAATACCGTTGCAGTATAAATTCTAAATATATTGAAATAGAAAAATTTACTACGAGAAAACCTTGATTTGATCGAAACCTGGGCAGTGCTGCAATCTCTGCAGCGGTGCCAGAATTTACTATCGGTACATTGAAGCGCTTATACAGAAACGCCACCATGTTGGTCCGAGTTCAGGAACAGAGCACGGGGGCAATTCCATTGCAGACAGGTGTGAGATAGGGGGTCGTCATTTCCCCGAAACTGTTCACCGCTGCAATGGAAGATGCCTTCAAACTACTGGAGTGGATAGGATTCGGCATTAATATCAATGGCGAGTATATCACTCACCTTCGATTTTCAGACGACATCTTAGTCATGGCAGAATCGCTCCAAGAGCTCAGCACAATGCTCGATGATCTCAACGATAGTTTCCCAACAGGTGGGCCTTTAAATGAACATGGGGAAGACGAAAATCATATCTCATGCCCATGTCATGCCATTCCAATATCCGTTGGCTCTATTCTCGAAGTTGTTGACGAGTATGTCTACCTGGGACAAACTGTCCAGTTAGGTAGGTAATAAATAATAAAGATAAAGATAAAGATGTCAATCGTCGAATCCGACTCGGCTGGGCAGCATTTGGAAAACTTTGCAACGTCTTTTCGTCAACAATGCCTTAAGACAACTTAAGTCTTCAACCAGTGTGTTACTAGTGATGACATAAAGGCATGGAGACCGCGCACCGGAAAGCACAGCGTGGGACGACCTCCAACGAGGTGGACAGACGAACCGGTGAAGGTAGCTGGGAGTCGTTGGATGAGAGTGGCATGTAACCGCTCATTGTGGAAATCAAAGGGGGAGGCCTTTGTTCAGCAGTCCTGTGGCTGATATGATGATGATATCGAAATGAACACCCAAATTACGATTAAAGTATCCATCGCAAATACCAATGACAATACCGATATAATATGTATGTATATATATTTAAGGACATGAAATATACAACTAAATACTGTTATAATAAGTAGGTACCCTTGTTTTCGTTGGCGTCAGTACGAAAATGCATTAACAACTCAAAACTATAATTAATTGGTACGTGCTCTCTTTCAACATCGACATTAATAGCATTAACTTCCGCTACAACTAGCTTTGTCTGTTTGTGTTACCGTTTCATCAATGTTTTGATCCATGACGCTATTGCTAGATAGTTGACGCGAAGTAGTAAACAATGGTTGGCGGACAAAAATAGGATTTATTCGTTATTTCTCGCCTACGGATTATTATCCAGAATATTTATAGAGGTAAAAACAAAAATAGGACGAGGAGGAGAAGGCCATAAATCTTAATATTAAAAAAGCATAAACAAACGCTTGCTTTCCCTGATAATTTTCGACCTTAACGATTTTATCACTTATTTATCAAATTGTATATTGGGTTGGCAAGAACGTAATTAACAATTTGGTTTCAAAAGCCTAGACGTTTAAATGTCATGTAATCATCATTTCGGCCGAATGAAGTCCACTGCTGGACACAGGCCTCCCCCAAAGATCACCACAACCACCGATATGGATGTGTTGTGGGCTCATTGGGGGGTCTTGCCATAATCGCCACGCTTGGCAGGCGTGTTGGCGATCGCAGTTGAGTTGTTAATGTACTCGAAGGACGCTGCTGCCCATCCTCCGGCTAATCCCTTAGTCGACTTTTACGACACCCATGGGAGGAGATGGGGTGGTGGCATTCTGAGCCGGCACCACACGGTGTAATGTCGGCTAAGAATAGCACCACCCCATCTCATCCCGTGGGTGTCATAAAACGATGGTATTAGCCGGAGGATGTACAACTGCACCCTGAACTCATAACACAAACTCAGACCTGTCGTTGTGGCTATCTTTGAAAAGACATTCTATCTATCTATATCTTTGATAGAACATTCTTGAACATATCATGACGGTACATAAAGGGTATACAATTCAGCGATAAACTAGTAGCGACCGTAAAACTAGAAAATCATGGCTGCAAAGTTGCAAGCATAACGGTTTTTTATCGGAACATTTCGGCGAGTGTGCACTGGAATTGCATGATTTAATTCCCTCAAGTTCATTCCATCATCGGACAACTAGACGAACGGCATTGTGCAATCGTTACATGGTGGATGTTCCACCCATACGTACGAAGCGTTTTGCTTCCACATTTTTCGTGCGTACTACAAAGGACTGGAACTTATTGCCAGAGTCTGTGTTTCCCGACCGTTATAATCTGGTAATCTTCAAGTCACGAGTGAACAGGTTTCTTCTAGGCAAGCGTGCACCATCGTCGACCGCATCGATGCCTCACATCAGGTGAGATGGTGCTCAAACGCAAGGTTATTCATTTTTTTTTATCGTTTGATGATGGTGCATGGCGGGCAGCCGTTAACATCAACGCTGCATTCGGTCTACGCGCCATCTGCCAAGTTTTTTTTATGATGGGCTTCTCGCATACATCTCGAGAGAGATGTGGATGCTTAACCGGACAATGGCGAAGTGCAATTGCCTCCAGCCTGGCTTTTATTTACAAACTAAGTAACTGCATCTAAGGGTATCCCCTTTTTTTTTTATAGATGTCCAGTGGAAATTCTACATGGAACTTCCTTCACGCCGGGGAAGGGCGAAGGGGTATGCCGGACTCCTACCGGCTAAAACCACTGGAGCGGTCATCTTCGGCACCGAAGGGGGGCTCCAGGTCCTCGTAAGATCACACTAGAGCCGCCCATTGGTGCCACGCCTTTAGGCATATCTCGGAAGGGATGACTGTAAAGCGGTCACCCCCTCTAGTGGAGGGAAGGCGACTGTAAAAAGGTCGCCCTCCCCAGGCACTTCTCGGGGAAGGGTATCCCCTGCGAGACACGCACCTCCGCTTAGGGCGTTTCTGGAGTAACAATAATTCACAAACGGGACTACTAGATCTGTGCGACCGTAGTGGCCGCCCGTTTGAGTTCGATAGCGACATTTCACATTTCATCTTAATTCAATGACAAGAGAAACTATTTCTTGACACCTACTTTCTAAAATAAAGATCATTTTATTTCATTTCATTGATTAAACGCGTGCGCCTGTAAGTATGTTCAACCATTATGAAGGGAATCCAGCTAATCGACACATTGGACACCCTTCGGATGTTCATTGAGAGATATCTGTATTTATATTATCATTATCATATCAGTCAAAGGACATCCACTGCTGAACAAAGGGCACCCTGATAGATTTCCCCAAGTGTGTCATTATTTAGGGGGAATTTGCTAATACTCACCACGCTTGGCAGGAAGATTGGTGCTGCCTTATCCCTGTGGTTTAGTCTCTCTTAGTCGCGTTTTACGACATCCGGGGACATTGTATCAATGCCTATTAATATTAAAAAACGGCGATGACAGCAAAGGCTGTCATCACTTGGCCTACGGTCCTATAAACATATTAACATAGATAGTCTATACCTAAGTAAATTTAGGTGTAAACATACACATATCTACATCATCAGCCCATTACTGTTCCACTGCGGGACACGGGCCTTTTCTCACGCTTAGAAAGATGGTGCTTTAGTCCACCACGCTGGCCTAGTGCGGGTTGGTGGACTACACACACGATTGAGAACATATTCGAGCCCTCTCAGGTGTGCAGGCTCCCCACAATATTTTCCTTCGCGGTTAACCCAAGTGATAATCAAATTCTGATCCGCACGTGAATCCGAAAGTGAGTGGTGCGGGCCGGGATCGAACTCAGTCCTTTTTTTATCCTGGGGAAACCCTCATGGACTTTTTCAGGGCGGAGGGGCATGCCGGAATCTTACCGGCAAAAACCCCACGGTGTCCTTCCACGTACCTCTGGCTGGAGGTGTGGTGGTCGCTGTACCAGCATTTGACCAAACCGCCGGCAGGTATCGGCCCGTTACTGTTTGACGGGCCCCGTCTTTGTGCGACCTGATCGGCCGCACATACCTTCAGAGAGGCGCGCGCAGAACACACGCGTCGTCGTTTTAGGCCTGTTTCTGTTCGCAGGCCGCTTCTCATGGTGGCCGGAGATCCTTCAGTACCCTCCGCTGGCGCCCGCGCACTGTGCATTTTCTGCGACGTGGATAAGAGCTGTCCTGCAGCGCCTGCGCCCAGTGCTTTGCTTTGGGGATCAGAGATAATCTCTTCCCGTACCCGCTCTGTCGCCTCCTTTGCTTGCATCACGTCCTCCGAAAAGGAGGCGACGGAATCCCAGCTCTCTCACTCCGGATGATGGACTGAACTACGGCTGGAAGCGAGAGGTCACCCTCTTCGACGGCCGCGACGAGATTGCGGCGCTGCGTTGCCCAAGCTGGGGACTCCTCCAACGTGAGCTGCGCCGTATCCTCCGGGATCGAACTCTGACCATGTTGTATGAAAGACAAGCATTCAACAACTAGGCTATTATTGTTATATTTTATATATAGGTGTACTCTAAGTACATTGAAATCTATCATCGGAACATATTAATTACATGTTGCTGATGCTTTTTCTAAGCAGAAGTCGGCTTAAACATCACTCTCATTCAGTTTCTTGTGTTCATCATTCATCGCTGACGAACGATGCGTAGGGCTGTCGATTTAGAAAAAATATAATGTTTGATGGAAAATAGACTGTCTGTTTACAAGTGTACTGTACAACTGTAGCATATAATAACAAACTTAGAACTGAGCAGATTTTTTTAAAATGCCACTTTCAGACTTAGGTTTATCCTGTATACTATATACACAAGCACCCAGACCCTGAACTATTTCTCGACCATATAAATATTTGTTCTGTGCAGTGATACAATATATACATACAAACCCACAATACACGCCCAGAATGCCAAGCCATGCGACGTGCGGTAATCTATCATCATCATCATCATATCAGCTGAAGGACATCCATTGCTGATCAAAGATTTCTACTATGATTATAATTAACACTGGCAACCGGTCGTTTGTTTGAGTTCTCATTGGGGGGAATGTAAATATACCATTATATCCCAACATACATTAAATACTTATACTAGTATATTTTAATAAGTTTAAAGTTATTTTCTTACCCATAGGCAATTAGGCAATTTAATTGCTTATTATCAAGTGACTGAGGTCAGTTACAACAGTCCCATAGGCACAAATCTGCGTGCTCATACCGACCGAGCCCCGGGAAGACAGCGGTGCGCATGTGGTCACGTACCGCTGTGTGCGCAGCACAGCGCATAGTGAGGCCTCGGGGGAATCTTTTACAATCCCCTCGAGAGATGCCTGGGGGGGGTGGCCTCTTTACAGTCGCCTTCCCTCCACTAGAGGGGATGACCGCTTTACAGTCATCCCCTCCGAGATGTGCCTAAAGGCGTGGCGCCAATGGGTGGCTCTAGATGGAGATCTTTCGAGTTCCTGGAGCCTCCCTTCGGTGGCGACGATGATCACTCCGGTGGTTTTAGCCGGTAGGAGTCCGGCATGCCCCTTCGCCCGTTCCCGGGGCGAAGAAAGTACATGAGGTATTTCCACCGGATCAATAAAAAAAAAGAAAAAAACGCTACGGCACACAAATACCTGCTGGCAGCTGGCTAGCTGCAGATAAGATCCTGAGACACTGCTTTACAAGACTGCGACTTTCGGAGATTACCTTCGGTGCCAATTATCGTAGTTCGCGTCGTTAATCTGATGAAGTTTCAACTCCATCGAGGACCATCGTCTACTAGTCAATTATCGGTGCCCTCCCCTCCATCCAGGGTATCATACGCAATGTCCTAGGTACTCGAAGCGGTTTTGGAGTCCGAGTTGAAAGCTCTCGGGGTTTAAGATATGAGCACTAGAGGGCCGGAACGTAGACTTCATCAGGCGAGACCTCCCAACTTTAAGATTAATATTCCACGTGCCTCTTCCTCTCTTCAATGATCACCACCGGTTTTCACCCTATGGATCACAGAGACATCATTGAATATTTGTCTTTTATTGGTTATGATGAAGTCAATCTCATTCCTGGTGGAACCATCGGGACTCTTTCAGATCCATTTCCTATGCGGCTTTTGGAAAAAGGAGTTCGTCAAGAAGAGTCCCTCCTTTTACAAAAAGTCAGCCATCCTCTATCCCCTGAGGTTCCGTAGCCCATATCGAAATTGCCCCACTCTCAACTCACCATTGCATTGAATGCCCAGCTCTGCGTTGGAGTCCCCTATCATTACAGTGAATGGTGTCGACGAGGTATATATGGCCCTACTTACGTCCTCATACATACTCTCTACGTGATGGAGTGGTGCTATATTATTAACCGAAAAACAAACGGAATAAAAATTGTTACTACGGTGAATACATGCCCCCTATTTAAAAAAATATTTACTCTGAATGGCTTGCAATTGAAATTGAATTACAATATGTTTCTTCGCAATATGTTGGTTCACAAAAAACAATAAACAAATCAAATTGTACTTCTAATATCCAAACAGAAATGATGAAGTAAAATGAGTTAACTAAATCCTAGAGGTATATAAAATAAAATCAATTAAATTGTTATTTATACTATTTTTAAAATTATGGTTGCTTAGTTTCCTATAGTTATATCTTATGTTGGAAACACGCATAGGTATCAAATAAGACTCTTTATGCCAATTATTAGCTGGATAACCATAATCATATTTTATCTTATAATCCTTACGAACCTTTCGTTTTGTATAGAAATGATTAGTTGTATGACCATATTTATGTTTACTTATTGAACTCCGAAATCCATTCCTACTTCTATTGATATTCGTTATTATACTACTATCCTTGTAGTCCGTGGAATTATTTGAGATCATTATTCTTTTCGGTTTTGATTCTAATTTCGTATTGGATTGCTTGGCTTTCAATTGAGGATGTTGACTGGACAACTGGACTAATCGCACAAATATAGTAAATTTTTTATATATTGTTAGGCAAATTATTAACATGATGGTTCTCTTGTTTGAGCGTATTTGTGACGCACGCAATATTTTGTATCGCTGTTCTATTTAATAAATTACTCACATTCATCATTTCGGCCGAATGAAGTCCACTACTGGACACAGGTCTCCCCCAAAGACGGGTTAGCGATCGCAGTTGAGTTATTTGTTATTTTACAATTAATAACTAATTAACCACCAAGTTTACCCTTGCCTTGCTTTTACATGCACTATAATATTTAATTTTTATTTTGAGAAAATATTATCTGCATATAAATGTTATGTAAACCTCAAGACCAAGAATTTACCTGGAGTCGCTTAGTCGGTTTTGTAATCAGTAATGCCGGTGAATACGGTCAAGTGTACGAACTGTAATGTTGTTATTTCGGAAGTCCTTGCTTTCATTCGAAATAGACATGATGTGGTGGATAACGAGAGTCTTATAAGGATTTGTGCATCAGCCTTTTCGGAGGAGGAGATAGATGAAGCAAAGAAGTTGTTGTTTATATCAACTAAAACTAGCCAGAAATTAGTGTCAAGACGTAAAAATAAGAAATTAAAAGACCTTGAAGACATGATTTCTGTATTTAAGACCATGGATCCTGAACAAATACCAGTATTTGTGGCATATGACTTACATAAATTACCCCCAATATGTTTTGACCACGTAGACGTCACAAAATTATTAATGGATATATTGGTGCTGCGAGCTGAAGTTACGGATATTAAAAATAATTATGTGACGCAGACCCAGTTTGATGAAATGAAACTAAATATAAAAAAATATCCGAATCCGTCAATTAATTCAAACATCAATATGAAGAGAGGAGGGTATATTTTGGAAGATGATTTGTCCGACATAACAGAACTACCGCCAAGTGCTGCTGGTGCACTCGCATCACCAAGTTCCAGTTATTCGGGGGATCGTTGGGACAGTGCGAGTGAAGCGGCAATATATAATTCACTCGCTCAATCCCATACCGTAGACGAGAACAAAACGCATAGAAGACCTGTTCCGCTCGCATCACCGAATGCTGCCGTGCGAGATCAGGATCAAATAGCGCACGTAGATAAGAGTGATAAACAGCTGACAATGGCGGATATTGTTAAAAATGGGCAGTGGAAAACAAATAAGCAAGATAATGAATGGACTTTGGTCGAAAAGACAAAACCGAAGAAACGCTTTCCTGGTATGATGGGAAAAGCAGCCTCTAATTCAACAGGCAGATTCAGGGCGGCTGATATGAAAATACCTCTTTTTATATCATATGTGAATAAGGAGGCAACGGAATCTGACATTTGTGAATATATAAAAGCTAAAGTGAACGAAGTTGTAAACCTGCAGAAAATTAATATGAAGACCGAAAGGTCTTATAATGCATTTAAGTTATTTGTACCTAAGCATAAAATAGATCAGTTTTTGGACGACAACTTATGGCCCGAAGGCATTTCGTTCAGACGTTTTATTTATTTTAAGAAGGGAAGAGACACTACGATATTCGATAAAAATACAAAAACATAAAGTAATGGATGCACATATTTAGAATGTAACCCTAACAACTTTTAATTGTAAAAACGTCATGCGGTCAGCCGATTGCGTACGTAGATTATGAACTGTTGCTGACCTTATGCTTGTTTGCGATGTTAATTGTATAACTGTAACTCAAACTTAAATTTTCTTATTGTATTTGTATTATTTCATATGGGTGTACTTGCCTGAAATAAATATTTATTATTATTATTATTATTTATAATGTCCTCGAAGGACGCTGCTGCTCATCCTCCGGCTGATCCCTTAGTCGACTTTTACGACACCCACGGGAGGAAATGGGGTGGTAATATTCTGAGCCGGCACCACACGGCCTCGGCCCATATTGATTGATTGATTAATTCTTTTAATATTTAATTGTTGTAAAAGTTAACAAGAGTTTTATTTTTCACTAGAAAGTCTTGTCCTAATATCACAGTATATGACCCTGATCCAATGATAAATGGAACTGATGATTCTGTGATGACACATTATTGGGATTCAGACATTTCCTGAGGACTGGAGGTCTCTGTTGAATAAATTAAATTTATCTCCTTCGCCGGCTGTTCCGTGAGGTTAGAGCACGTTAATAGCTAAATATCGTCGTCAATCGATCGTCTCTTATTTTGGCTTTGTCTGGCAGAAATCGAAGTCTATGACAAAATTTCAATATGTTCTTTATACATATCATTTTATTCTTTATACGATATTTACGAAATTTTCTGTGTGATCAATGGTGGCATCAAATTATTTACATTATCATTTCGGCCGAATGAAGTCCACTGCTGAACACAGGCCTCCCGCAAAGATCACCACAACGACCGATATGGGTGTGTTGTGGGCTCATTGGGGGGTTTAGCCATAATCGCCACGCTTGGCAGACGGGTTGGCGATCGCAGTTGAGTTGTTAATGTACTCGAAGGACGCTGATGCCCATCCTCCGGCTAATCCCTTAGTCGACTTTTACGACACCCACGGGAGGAGATGGGGTGGTGGTATTCTGAGCCGGTACCACACGGCGTTGAACCGGCACCATACGGCGTATTTACATACTTCTCACATATTACCGGAAATTTGCATTTTCGCTATAAATTGATTTGAACAATAGTAACGCTGGCCCACGAAGACATCCTCCCAATATTATTGTTAGACTGGATTCATTGTACTTATTTAATGCAGTTACAATCCGAAATTGTCTTAAGATATCATCAAAAGACGTCCTATATAGGCCCGAGAAAAACTCAATTTCCTGTTTTTGCGCCAATACGTAATTAGCACTTATATATAAAATTTATTGAATTCACTTATCTTTAGATTCTTCAATGTGATTACTCAATTCTCCAGCAGCCCTGGATTTTATCCTCGATATATTTTAGCCTCCTCCAAATGTATGAGATCGGGATACGTGTAGATGATAGAGCTGGTACCAAGATCAATTAAAATATATACTTTTTAATGAATAATGACGAATGGGCGACATATAACTGATGGACGTTGAGACACAAGGATTCTCGAGTAGAAAACGCGCTCTTTAAAACGCTGAAGGCCTCCAACGAGATGGACAGACGACCTGGTGAACGTCGTTGGGAGTATTCGGATGCGGGCGGCATATAATAGGTCATTGTGGAAATTTATGGGGGAGGCTTATGTTCAGCAGTGGACGTCCTTCAGCTGATATGATGATGGTGGAATATAATAAATATATGAATATCCATGTATTGTCCGGTTTATTAATAAAGCTTATAGCTCCATCTCCTCCGGTGGATGTCGTAAAAGGCGACAAGAGACTTAAAACCAGAGATATCGACAGCAGCCTCCTTTCTGTGGAACAGCAGCCAAACTGACGAGCGGTCATCAATGAGAGAATCCTTTGTTCAGCAGTGGATATCTGTTGGCTTTATGATGATAATAGTTATAAAATCCCCCTTTATAAATTTTCACAGGCTTGTGCAAATTATCATTTCATCGATCAAAACTCTGAATTCAAATTCATTCGATCCTTAATTAACGATCCGCCCCCACTTCGGTCAGTTTATATACATAGCTTATCTTTATTTAGAATAGTTTAACTATCTAATAGAGAAAGGTTTTCTCCAAAAAGCTCTGTAGTTACCGAGATTAACACACGTATGAACAAGATACAAAATAGTTCCGTCAAAATCAACACAATTCACTCATATTCGATTTTGTTTTCAAATCATGAAAGAGACAAACTATTAACGATACCGAAATAATCGTTGTTAACAGGAGGGCCAGCAAGGGACTATTCCCTGGAGGTGCGCAGTGTGACAGATACCATCGACTGCATGACGCCGATGTGCTATGAATACAACATTCCTGGGGTGAGTTTTTACTTATAAGTTTATATAAGTTTATATGACGTCAGGGACCGAGATAAACAGGACATATTAAAAAAAAAAATTGAGGTAAATAGATAGTAGGTATCCCATCAACACGATGGCGCAGTTTAAATGGCCCCTAAAACGATCTATTGCTACTGTCAATGTTTACATCATATATCTCAATAATTATTTCTGTATAGAAACCGCGATTGTTACAGTAAGAAAAGCCGTATCTCAGTTTGAAATCATAATATTTATGAGCGATGCGACCTTTTTGGACCCAGGTGAAATTCTCCATAAATTTCCTCCACCCTGGGGAAGGACGAAGGTATTATGCTGACTCCTACCGGCTAAAACCACTGGGGCATTTTCGGTACCTAAGGGGGGCTCCAGGTCCTCGTATGATCACACTAGAGCCACCCACTGGTGCCACGCCTGTAGGCACATCTCTGAGAGGGTGACTGTAAAGCGGTCATCCCCCGGGGGGATTGTAAATGATCCCCCGAAGCGTCCTTGTGCACTGTGCTATGCGCACACGGAAAGGGGAATCCTTCGCCCTTCTCCAGGGTGGTGGAAGTTCATGAAGAATTTCTACTGGGCCCAATAAATAAAGGGGGTAGCTATAGTAAAAACAGTGCTCTAAAAATTTGATACGGCCACAGTTCACTTTGTGTCTTATAAAGGTTATTCGTGATGTACATAATATGTATAGCAACTACCCGCCAGCTTAATTAATACCTTTCCCTTTTCCGAAACAACCTATACACTTGTACTTACTGGACCGAAATTAAAGCACCGTCCTATATAGGCCGTCTCAGTGACTCATCTGTTATTCAGGGTATTAATGGGCGACAGTGATGGCTTACCATATCGTGGCCCGGTGATGCTCGTTGGCCTTAATATTACGCTTGTGTTCAAATAAATAAAATTGAAGTGTCTGTTTGTAATTTCAACATATCAGCTTTTTATTAAATGCATATGAAAGTTAACAAAAAATCATTTTTTTTATTTTTTGTCTGTCTGTCTGTCTGTTTGTTCCCGCTAATCTCCGAAACGGCTGGACCAATTTTGACGGGATTTTCACCGGCAGATAGCTGATGTTATAAGGAATAACTAAGGCTACTTTTACTTTAGAAATAATTAGGGTTTCGCGCAAAACAAAAAACCTTGAAATCCAACATATATATATTCTATGTCAAGTGTCTATGTCAAAGTACTCTAAATTTCTATTAAATTAAATTAAACGCAGGTGCAGGTTCCCAGCTAGTTCATAATAAAAACTGATATCGAGCTTAGGGATGTAAAAATCTGTCTTTAGTAGAAACTACCACTATCCGGTTATTGGGACCGGCTGTTAGTATCTTGAGTGTCCGTGAAAAAACACAAAAATAATATAAAAGTAACCTATCCGTCTTTAAATTATAAAGTATTATTATCATAATTCCGCATTAAACCAGCTGCGATCTAGATCTAGATCGAAGTAAAAGATGTGATTTGATTAGTCTCTAATGGATAAATCCATCAAAACCATTTTCAACAAGTAATTTAATAGGATTACCCATAATAAAAATAGTAATCTGTGGTGCCTTGCATGGTTTAGGTATTGGTCAGTCAGTCAGTTTCTTTCTATCGTTCTTTCTATAGCCATACACTGAGTACTAACAACACGATCAACGTGATGTCCGATAGCTAGAGGGCTCGCACTTGGGCTTACCGGGTTTATGAATACCGCTAACTGTGGCCTGTTTCCACATGTGTGGAAAGAGGTTGTTGTTTAATGCCGCATTGAAGATGACGGTCATTAAGATGATAAGACGGTCGGGGAAGAGTTAAATAACCTTGTTGGTGATACCATCAGAGCCGGGGGCTTTGCGAGGGTGAATGTTCTTTACAAGATTTCTGACCTCGTCTGCCGTGACTGGAGGGAGGGGGTCGTCAGGGTCCTCGGCAGGTGGAATAGTGGCTCTACGTTCGACTTCAGCGTCAATATCGTTGAAATCAGGTACCTTTGAATAATAAAACCTAGAAGGAAAGTCGACACACACAACTTCTAACCATTTGAACAGTGACGGACATGACATTTCCCAATCAATAAGCGCGCTTGCGACCCCCAAGGAGATTACAAGAACCTAGCTAATCGAACAAACCAATGATAATCCACGATTTTTTATCGTGGGGAAATCTTCTTGGACTTCCTCCTCCTTTGGAATGGCGGAAGGGCCGGACTCAAACTGGCTAAAATTCCCACGGTGTCCTTCCTCTTACCTCTAGCCGGGAGTGAGGAGTACGCTTTGTCTGCATTAGACCGCGCCCCCAGCAGGTTTCGGCCCGTCAATTTGACAGGCCCCTTCTCTGTACAACCTTGCTGGCCGCATCTATCCTACTGAGAGGCGCGCGCGGAACACACTCGCCGCCATCTTGGGTCTTAGGATTAGAGGTGGTCTCCTCCCGTCCCCCAAAAACTTAATTAACTATAAGTGAAGCATGTAGAACAGTAGTAGTAAGTGTAGTAAGACTACCTTTAAAGCGGAAGTAAAGATACGCTGCATACGCACATATGATTTATTTTTAGGTTAAGCGCTTGCGATAGCAAATTCAAATTCAAATTAATTTATTTCACATAAATAGGGTACATAATATGGTCTTAATCTATAACATTGATCAGCCTATTTCGTCTTAGGTAGACATGTGAAATTTCGGTCAGAAATAACAATAAAAATATAAAATCACAAGATCTTTTATCAATTAAATAATAATATTATACTTAATTATAGATTACCTATTTATGTCAGATCAATGTCAAATATTAAACAGTATTAAACTACAACTAATGATTATTAAATAAATCGCCTATTGTATAATATGTCTTTTCCAGTAGCCATACCTTTAATTTATTTTTAAAATTATTGACTGGAAGGACTTTGATGGTCTCTGGTATTTCATTATAGACTTTAACACACATGGAATACGAACTTTTTTGAAAAAGGGTTGTTGTCTGTGTTTTACCGATAACTAATCTGTCACCCTTTCTTGTATTCCTAGGAAATATTTCTTTTGCCGTGACAAAGAGATCTTTATGTGTTTTTACAAATACACTTATCTCAAATATATACATGCAAGGCAAAGTGAGAATTTTGAGGCTTTTAAAAATTGCAGCTATGCTATTAATTCAGCAGCTAGCAGTCTACAAAAGACTATGTTTAGCGGCCAAATACTGAAACGCCACTCAATATTTAAGACTCTCGCCTATTTGAGACACCCGTTTTTGGTAGGGCATCTCAAATAGTTGAAAAACGTAAGAGCGCAGTGAGCATTTCTGTATTCGGCCGTGTAGGTATTATTCCAAGTCAGAACTAATTTGTGTAAAACCCTACAGGAGGCAACATGGTGGTTGATCCCCGCATTCTCCAACCACGTGGCAGAGACATGCGCAGTTCGTCCAGGTTGCGCGTACACGGTGAAGCTCATCGCGAACCCCTGGGACGGACACACCTCCGCTAACATACATGTGGAATTGGATGGTAAGAATGGTCAGAACTTACTATTAAAAAAAACGGACAAGTACGAGTTGAACTCGAGTGGAGAGAGTTCCGTACGATGAATATGTTATCTACCATGTTTTTTTTTTAATCTGGTCCAAATTTGTTTGTCGTAACTAAAAAAAGTAGATTGCTGCTTAAATTGTCTGTTGCTGAATTCGGTCTTGTACCAATAATTTATCCCAAGAACAAACTTAACATTGTAGTTGAAAACATGTTCTCCCATACATTCCAACTGCAAACGTAAGTTTGTACGCATAATATGGAAATATTTGCCGTATTATTTTAAGACTTCATATAGGTTTTCCTGTTATCTATAAGTAAAGATCTATTTTCCAAAAAAAAAAAAATAAGATTGGCTCTGTCGTTTCGGAGATAAGGGGAGCAGAATGTTCAAATTTCGTCTATTTTCTTAAATAACTTCAAAACTGTACATTTAAAAGTCATTAAATAAATCATTAAACAAGCCCTTCCATTACAAATGTTACACGGTACAGTCTGCAAAACTTTACTCTTCAATTTTCTAAATCGTCCCCCAAAAGTGACCTCCATATTCAAAATTCATTTATTTACTTTACACCGTGTTTGGGCCGCATAAATCGGCTCAGTAAACTCGGGGAAAATTGGCTGCTACAGACGGACAGACACACGAGTAATTATATAAGGGTTCTGCCGTTTTTTCCTTCCGTCGTTCGGAACCCTAAAACACGTCTTAAAGCCCTGCTACATACAGCTTCGTTATATAATATCTATACTTGACCATGGTTATTTTTAGTAAAACCATATTTTCAGTTCTAGTATTAATGCCATGAATATCACTGTTCTTAGAGAAAAGATTAATATTATTTTTAAAATAAATTAGTATTATATTTATTTATCTAAATTTAACCTTTAGTGAATACTCTCATTTCTCGAATAGAATCTCTTCTGCAACACGAATATAGTTTTCATATCAGCAGTATTTCCCTACAGCAAAATGCGGTATGATATCATGCTGTGAAAGTAATTAATACTAATCTGACTGTTTCTTCATTAGGCAACTGATGTATTTCAAGACTGCATAGGCTGCAGAGGTCAGTCTATTTAACAATTTCTGTGTGTGAGGCCCACTGCAGCTTTGATCTACATAGGCTGCACTAAAAGTATCGGGAATGGAATATTTCCACTGTTCCTGTCATATTAAAATCTTTTTAATTGAAAACTCCTTGGTTTTACAAATCGAATACCATTTATTTATTTAAAAAAAGATTCACGGTCTTGTCACAAGGTTTTGTCAAACTTGTTTAGTCGTTGAGAAAATGGAATTGACTCGAGAAAATTCAAGAGCGATGATTTATTATGACTTTTGAAGTGGTTTAACACAAAAACAGTGTGTTGACCGGATGATTTCTGCATTTGGTGATGAAGCCCCATCCAAAACCACAATTTATCGCTGGTTTGCTGAATTTCAACGTGGACGTGTCAAGCTCAGTGATGATCCTCGTCAAGGTCGTCCAAAAACTGCAGTCACCCAAGAAAACGTTGATGCTGTGCGTAAGCTGATTGAGGAAGATCGACATGTGACATACCGCGAAATTCAGGCAACTTTAGACATTGGCATGAGTCAAATACAAATAATCTTGCATGAACAATTAGGTGTAAAAAAGTTGTTTTCCCGATGGATACCGCATTTGCTATGTGAAGAGCAAGAAGCGGCCCGCGTTACTTGGTGCGTCAGAACTCACAAAAGATTCCACGCAGGATCCTCAAATGCTGTATACAACATCGTATCAGGTGACGAATCCTGGATATATGCGTACGAACCCGAAACAAAAAACCAGTCACGAGTTTGGGTGTTCGAAAATGAGTTAAAGCCAACAAAAATTGTTCGTTCACGGAGTGTTGCAAAAAAAATGGTGGCCACGTTTGTCTCCAAAACCGGCCATGTTACGACTATTCCTCTTGAGGGACAAAGAACGGTTAATGCAGAATGGTATGCTAGCATTTGTTTGCCACAGGTCGTTTCTGAACTCCGTAGAGAGAACTGCAACCGCCGCATCATCCTCCATCACGACAATGCGAGTTCTCACACCGCGCACAGAACAAAAGAAAGAAAGAAAGAAAGAAAGAAAGAATTTTTTTTATTTGACAGCAAAGTGAGACATCACAAACGGTAATAAAACTTAATATAAAACTAAAAAAAAACACGATAAAAATTTGGATAGGGTTATAAACAAGACAGAAAAAAAAAAACAATATTAGGCTAGAGTTTGTTGTGTGCCCCACAGTTGCGCCAAACAGGTAACCAGTTCAGCATTTGCCAGACAAGAGCCTGGCGCTGGTTTTCAACTGGACCCTTCGGTGATTCGGTGATTCACGGGTGTAAAAACAGTATATAACATAAATATTGCATATTATACCTTCTAATAAATCAACAAATATATATACAAATAAGAACTACACAAAGCGCAAAAAATAAATAATAAAATCGAATATATTTAACAATAATTTCATAATTGGCATTTAAATAATCTAATGAGTAGGTAACCGAGACCGCCCATCACTAAATAAAAAATAATCTTATGATCTGTCAGTGCTCATGGCGTTTATGGTGGTAATGGCAATACGCGACAAACGGCGGCGCGACGCGGCGCTCACTGTAAGCGTCTCCGTCTTAAAAACATAATAGTTAAATAAATAGATAAATGAAGAAGAAAAAATTACAACTTTAGTGTCAGTGTGGTTAAACGAAAATTTTTAAATTTAAAAAGGTGGACCCACCCCAATCACAACCGGAAGTGGTAGATAAATAATAAGAAGCGGAGAAAACGAAAGAAAAAAAATCCTAATTCACAATTAAGCACAAAAAAGAGGTAAGTCAATCTTCCGATTCACCTTTTACCGAATAAAACGGGAACTATTCATTATATGTATACGTAAGGTTAATAGAATTAGCTTTTTTTTTTATACCCACGTTTTTGTTTCAGTATAATCAAATTCTGGTTTGTAACACATGGTGCAAATGTAGCAGTGGCTGAAGCAAGAGGAGTTGAGGAGTATTTAGTCACTAGTGGCCCATACCTAGAAGATAGATGACGAGTGGAACAGTTAAACAGCGAGAGTAACTCGGCTTTGAAAGGTAGCCACACGATTAAAGAACGTACTCGCACAAACACAAACGCGGCATACTCCCGCACCTCAGTCTTAGATTGAGGTGTTTTTAGTTTAAAAAAGAGTTTTTAGAGCAAGAAAACATAGAATTATTAGACCATCCGCCGTACAGCCCCGACCTAAGCCCTAATGATTTCTATACTTTCCCTAAAATAAAGAATAAATTGCGTGGACAGAGATTTTCATCACCTAAAGTAGCTGTGGACGCCTACAAAACGGCCATTTTGGAGACCCCAACTTCCGAATGGAATGGTTGCTGCAATGATTGGTTCCATCGTATGGAAAAATGTGTCAAATTTCGCGGAGAATACTTCGAAAAGCAATAAATACATTTTTAAATAGTAATGTTGTGTCACTTCCTTGATTCCCGAAATTTTCAGTGCCGCCCTCGTAAAGTTATGCCCAAAAACAAAGTGTCATCCACAAGGTCGAACTATTCGTCATTTATTAATACACTGGTTTTCACCTGTGTCACATTAGGTGTTGTAATTGTTGTAAATATAACACATTTAGTTTTCTCTTCGTTTAGAAGTTTTTTGCATTTAGATATTGTAGGCGCTACTTTATGCGACAGTCACATAGTCTACAACTGGCATGGAAAGTAGTGAGGGAAGGAGCCGTAGACGTAGTGCGGTTACGCTACTCATCATGCCGCCCGTCAAGCTATTAGTCATGCTCGCCGCTTCTTTTTTAGTCTGTTTTTTGTGCGCGAGTCAAAGGACTGGCAATATGAGCATGAGTAGCCGGCCTAATATTCACATGCTTACGTACGCACTCGCAACCCACATTGAGCACTCGTATTGCAAGCGTGTGGCAGTTTTTAGGTTAGCAGTCATGCCGCACGGATATGTCATGCCTGCATAGGATTCATAATCCATCGAATTTTTTATTTTTTTACATTACGAACAAAAAAGGGCCGAGCATTGAGCCCTGTAAAACTCCAATTGCGACGACGGATCCCGGCTATCTATTTCTATTAATTTCGATTTTCTGTACCCTAATATTTAAGTGGGAAATAAGATGATCCATGTTTCATAATGAGCCCAATCAAATGCCAACGAAGATAACTAGAGTATCCTCCCAAGCGTTATAGATTATGTCCCATCAGTTCAATATATGACATCAGTTGTGGGACGACCCTTTGTGAAACCAAACTGTTTCTGATGCAGTAGTTAATTTTTATTACTAAATCAAACCATTTATTGCAACCATATTTAAATAAAAGCATGATCATTTTAACCTTTTATTTAAATTTGAATCATATTAGATTTTTTATAATTCATTGAAAAGTATCCTATCCTATTCCATGGAATGTCTCTAGTCATGACTAGAGACTACTTCTATGGCAAGTTTTATTAGAATCCATTCAAACTTTTGAACGTGATGAAGGTTCAAGTATTCAAACACAAACTTTCACATTTATAATAGTAGGAAGATGCCTAAAATCATTAATAATTATCTTTGGCAACTTATATTCATATAAGTTGCCAAATATACTTTAGTCTTATAGCAACTATATCAATAGTTAAAGATATTGCAGTTCTATAAGTGTTTAGATCGCGTTTTTACTTATTTTTATCAATAACAAATCATTACCTCGAAACCTACGTTACGAGTTTTGCAAATCTACTACATTTAGAATTCATATTAAGTCATAAATAATTTAATAGTGGAACTATCTTCATAGATCAACATTACCATATAGACTTTATAAGATGAAGACACATAAACATATAATATTTATATAAGATTATTATGAAAACAATTCAAACCCAAGCCTACACTATGAAAGCAACTGACGAAGTGTGGGCGAAATATAAACAGTCTGATTTGATGATATTTGTTTTGATGACGTGGACTTCACATCAAGTCTATTACAGTATCACTTATCATTGAAAATCTGGCAGTATGTATTCATTAGTTTAGATGAGTTTAGAGGGTTTTGACGACTGCTATCAATTGAAAAGAAATCTGTTAAAAGAAACAAACAGTATTATCAGCACCCTCAGTCATGAGGTTCATAATCTTTGGGAAGTGACTTCCATCAGACGATAGGGTTCTTGCGGTTATGCTGTTGCATGTAGCGCATCATTAAGTGGATCTTCTTCTTCTTTAAATGGTTTTCTCTTATCTGGCCAGTCCATCAGTTCTGCCGTTGATCTTTTCAGTTAACATGACTTTATTTTTTCAGCATCGATTGAGGATCTATTTTTATTATTTTATTTATATATTTCACTAGGCAGGAGCCTAGGCAGGTGTCAACTAGCCACATCCTTTTGTTCCTCTCTTATTCGTCCAATGTTGCAGACTTCGGATTGGAGAACGACAAGTCATTAGTTCGAACACCACTTCTCGCACTATTGACGTAAACTGACTTTTAGCTGTTTTTTTTATTGGGACAAGCCCGCCACACATTCCCAACCACTGCAACTCCTGTAATCCAGGATCTAAAATGGCGACCACCGAAAAGAACACCGACCAATGAAGGTCGGTGTGTCCCAGAGAAATGAAGAACTGTCTTGGAACCCGCAACGAAATTAATCAGAAAAGAAAATGGAGGAGTAGGAAAGAATATACGACTCAGAAGAAGCGAGCGCGTCACCTACCGCCTGACGCAGGTGCTCACCGGGTACGGTTGTTTCGGCGCGTACCTGCACAGGATAGGACGCGAGGCCATGGCACAATGCCACCACTGTGATAGCGACCAGGACACCGCACAGCACATGCTCGAGGCGTGCCCTGCGTGGGACGCCGAGCGGCGGATCCTGGTCGATCGGATCGGGCAAGATCTCTCTCTGCCAGCAGTAGTGTCGGCTATGTTGGCAGAGCACGAAAATTGGAATGCAGTGGTCTCCTTCTGTGAGAGTGTCATGCTCCAGAAGGAGACCGCAGAGCGGGATCGGGAGAGGGCCGATCCCGATCCCGCTCTGCGCTCGTCATTCAGACTCTTTTTATAACCGTAATTTCACCAGAATGTCTAAATGTAGCGTCTATGTACACTAAATATGATTGACCTAGTAATATATGTTGTGATGGTCCGGAGGATTACGGACTCGCTTCTTAAGCCTTAGGATATGGGTTCAAAACCTGGCGTGTATCAATGTGACTTTTTCAGTGTTACATGTACTTTGTTAGTCTGAGAAGCTACTGACTTCAGTGGTGAAAGAAAACATTGCGAGAAGATCTAATGGCCTGGAATCAGCAATTCGCAGGGAGCAAGCGTAACCACGCTGATCACCATCAATGCTCGTTCCTTCTCTGTATAAAAAGGCCTTTATCTTTCAACGGGACAGTTACAGGCTGCTACTACTACAGGCTACTTGTAGAGCGTAGGTACTGTGTCCTACGTCATGTAGACAATAGTCCAAAAAGTCACAACCCATCGATCACGAGCCAACCCTACAACAAAACACATTCAAGTCGGAAATAGAATGTTCTCACCTTTCTAGTTTCAGAACTGTATCTTACAGAGTTACCCCAAGGAAGTGTACTTGGTCTGCTATTGTTTTTAATTTACTTTAATGGCTTCTCTAACACAAAGACATACCCAATGATATCCTTTGCTGGCGATAGTGTAGTCATTTTTCATTCTTCAAAATCGGACTCGTTTGAATCAGATATTAATGATATTGTTTTATCGGTTATTGAATGGCCGGAAACGAATAATTTGGAAATCAATGTAGGAAAAACAGTCATCGTGACATTTGGATACAGAATCAATAACTGACATGAAACACACAGATTGGTAAAGCATAAAAGTATTACGTATTATGTTTAAGCTCCATATTTACTTAATTAAACTGTAAATAAAGCAGCAGTACTTACCGCTCATTATGGACCAGTTGTTGCCTCAACACTTAAATATGGCTTTATATTTTTGGGTAATGCATTACCTCAAAACATAATTTCCAGTAGGAATTCCAGGGCTCGATTCAAAAAAGCGTAAGTATTTGCGATGTATTCAAAAATCTATAATAAATTACCCAGATACATATGTCGGACTGAAGGTGTAGATGATAATCACAGAAGCAATTTCTTAATGGTAAGATACATAAGTAATTATTTAGTAGACGATTTTATTAATTATAAAACCTACTGTCGACACTTATGTAATTTAATTGTTATTAACGCATATTTGTCTCTAACCGTGTCTTTTATTTAAGTTTTTTTATTTTTCCATTTTTAACTTTTTCCATACATATATATTACATTTTTAAATCTGATATAATAAACAAATTATATACATTTAAAAATATAAAACATAGTGACCAACCGGCATCGGGCACAGGGTCCAAGCTGCCGGTGGTTAGGGCTCCAGAGAAAGGAACTTCCTCACAATGCATGCCGTATTGACGATAACTGCTGTCTGCATCAAGCCCGTGATCCGGCCACATAACGACAGCCTCTCTAGTTTTATTATTATTGTGTACATAATTCTAATTTATCTACCATATTATAAATGGTGGACATAGCTGATTCAATGTTTATTATACCGTCTGATTCTGTACTATACTTATGTACACAAATATAGACATGATTTGAGGCTATGTTAACGTTAAAATAAAAACATTTTAATAAGCTGCAAACTAAATAAAATATAGACATCATTATTATATGTAGAATTCTGTACGATACCTCAATATTTTATATACTACAAGCTTCCTATAAGTATATATATATAGATTGCCCAACTGAATGAATCATAAAAGCGATCTTGTAATTTTTGAAACAATCGTGTGCATACAAACTTAAACAGGATACAGAGAAGCTTCGCTTTGAAGTCTGTTATAAAAGAGAAAAAGAGTCGCGTTTAGCCTAATGAAGAATATTTTTCAATATTCGATATATGTATAGATATATACCTAAAAAGAGAACCATATACTGAAAACATAATCAAAACGATAGTCAAGAATGTTCAAATCGATATGAGGGTATAGATATACCTAGGCATGAAATTAAATATATTTAACCTTTTGTTTCAAACAAACGTCTTAAAAACACGTGATTTGTAAATTTGATTACGTAGGTTTAGATGTAGCACTATTTGTGTAAATCCCAATGTTTGGTGAAACATGCCGCCGATAATTCTTGGGTAAAAAGGTCTTAAAATAGAAAAAGGTAAACAGTATGCTCTTTAGTTCATTTATTGCAACACTGATACAATGCATGTACAAGAGTTACTGACTTAAGGCACGCATCACACAGGTGCTGCGCAATATATCTATTTCTATATTTTAATTCATTCGACTGAGTATATTGACATTTACTTGTTGTCAAAATGTCGACACTTTTAAATAGGGCTGTACCACGTACTAAATTTTAATCGATTATACAAATAAAAATAAGTTAGTCTAGATGAATTACTTTAAATGTAGACTAACTTATTTCTATGCTGAAATTATTATTACGCCCTACGTGTCCAATACAATAACATTTGTAGGGCCCTGTGGAGGCTTCCACGCTTCTGTAGTGCATCAGGTATGTTTGCTGAAGCACACACAGACGACTTTTACGCGATGATGCGTAAAAACTCCAGCTCCCTGATGTACTGTGGTGGAGGTGTCAATGGGATCCTGAAAATGATATCGAAAATGTTAAGTGCCCCGTTCAACATCACTGGGCTAACATGTATAAAAGTCAATTGCTTATGAGCGCAATTAAGTTTTTAGTTTTTCATTTTTTAGGTTTTATAAAATTTGTAATGTTGTATTGTCTTAGGTTTTCGCGATTATTACACATTATAATAAAACAATTTTAAACGGATTAAATCGCGTGTATTATTGATTTTTGTTTTTCCTGACGTTTCGAACACTTTGCAGGGTTCGTGGTCGCAGGATGACTAAGGTGACAAGCGTCGTTACAGATTTAAAAAGTTATTTTATCTACCGTACAAAACTAATCAAAAATTGTTTCGATGCACGCAGTAATCACTCACAGTGTCTTGATGTTTTTTAGTTTGGTGTGTTGTTTGGGATTTTATTAATTTAATAACCGGATTCCAAACAGGTGGTACCTGCCAACCATCTTCTCTATTAAAATTAGGATGTTTTTTAATTTCAATAGCCTCTCGAAACATTCTTGGTACATAACGGTTCTCTTTCGCGAGGACTTGAGGATGATCAAATCGAAGAAAATGGTTGGGTTTGCCTAAGGCATGTTCACACACTGCGGACTTTGTGATGCGTCTATGCTTGACGTCAGCTATGTGTTCTTTAATTCTGGTGGCTATACTACGCTTTGTTTGCCCTATGTATGACAACCCACAATCACAGTCAATCTTGTAGACCCCTGCATCTTGTAGAGGAATGTGACACTTCACGGGTTTGAGAAGTTGGCTTATCTTTTTATGTGGCTTGAAATAGGTTTTAATAGAAGCACGCTTCAAGATGTGACCAATTCTGTCCGTGACTCCCTTGATGAATGGTAAGACTGCAGGTCTCCGATCAACCGTGGTGGGTTTCGGGCGGCTTCTGCGACGGGGATGTGGCGCTCTTAAATTGTTATTTCGAAGAACCTGCTTCACATGGTTAAGCTCCAAGGCTGGCAAGGGAGCTTAACCATTAAGCAGCATTCTCTAGAACTTTATCAGAATTCTCATAAATGTTATTCTTTCATTATTAAAAACAAAGAAAAGACGTCCACTGCTTAACAAAGTCGACCATAAACGACAGTTTACATGCTGTGTGTGTCATATTGCGGGACTTTTAGCAGTAGTCACCCGCTTGGCAGGCGGGTTGGTGAGCGCAGAATGGCTGCTATTACACAGTAAGGAATAGAATATTATTTATTGTACACCATTCTAAAAACAACTACTATCATTCTATGAACAGTGATTGTACTTATATTGATTTGAATTTTCAATTTGAATTTTTTTAAATACGTTGCCCCACACTCGTATTTCTCCTGTGTCGTGGTTGCGTTTACAGACATAAATACCATATTGTAGAGGACCGAACGATCCGATATACAACGCCACCGCTAGCAAGATATTTTAGTGAGCATGACAAACCGAATACAGTCAGACAAAAGACAATCAATTTAAATAATAAAAATAACATTGATGGCTACATGATGCTCACACATTAACAGTTTTGTATAAATATTATAATTTAATGTTAAACGAAAAATATTAACAATAACTAATGTTCAATTAATGCTATAATATTAAATATAAGTAAATAACATAAGAAGTATGAATTTTTAAATTACTCAACTCAAATGTCAAGTTATTAAATACCATAAAAAATGTAAATTCAACTGAGTCAAGTCAAATTATTAATTATAAGTAAATAACATTAAAAATACAATTTTAAATGACTTTTTACCCTTGTGTGTATCTAGAATAGCTATTATATTCTATTAGCTAATAAGCATCATATAAACTTTATGTTTTTATTTGTGGAAGAGAAAAATAAATACAACAAGGTATTTTATTTATATTTATATCATCGCTATATCACTCTTGTGTGTAAGAGCCTTTATTTAAATAGCGCTGTACTTTTCGGCTGATGTTTCTTGGAAAATGAAGATCCTATCGAAAATTATTTTAGAACTTATGTAACTCTAATTAGATCATGTTAGTTTTTATATGCGTATTGATCAACTAAAACCGAAATAAACTGTACCTAGTCAATTAAATAGTCTTCATTATCGACTGGAGCGATATAAACAGATAATCTCAAAATATCTTCAAAGTTACAGCATTTTGTATAAACGAATATTCGTAACCAACCATTTTGTTTCAGAGTGCGTTGCAGGAGTATGCTCATGCGCACACTCGCCGCGCCTCCCCGCGCCTTCAGTCACCTCTCAGACAGTCACTATTCAGGGGGAGATGTTCGCCAACATTAGCTGGACTCTACCGAAACCGACATTCCCCCAGAGGCTGCCCTCTGCTAAGCTGAACAAGCAGAGCTATATTGTCAGGTCAGTATAGAGGACACCATGCAGGTCAAGTATTTCAACATTAGATGACCGTAACACGTGTTACTGCCGTGTACACCACGAAATCGAAATAATCTTCAACAAATAAGCTTTTGTCACTACTCCTGTAATCTTCATTGTACAGTAGAGATATAACGTACAAAATAATAAATTTCACATCATGAAAAATCACGTTCACAATTTTTTAACAACAACAGCATCCTACAAACATTCTCGGGATCATAATTATAATCTGTATAACGAAGCTACGCATACAATTTACCTTATGTACTCGTTTGAGTGTGTCTGTGAGGGCGAAAGTAATTATAGACGCACGTAGAAACAGCGTTTAGTTTACGCGTTTGCGACAGCGGACCGCAAGGCACTATTCTTCTTAGTAGCGTTCGACCGAAACACGATTTTCAGCCGAAACCGTAACCGAATACTCGGCTCCTCTTCTAGTTTGGGCTGTAACCGAAACCGAAACTTATGTAAGTAAAGTAAGATCAAGATCAAAATAATTTATTCAATTAAATAAATCATTTACTAAGGAATAATCGAAACTGTAGAACGTGACACGTTCCAATAATTATTTAGATTTTCTATGATGGTGAAGCTCATAAGTATCCATTTCTATGTGAATCACCATTTTAGTTAAGATACAATTTAGTTACATTTTCATAATCCCTTAAATATAATTATTCCCCTCTTTGTAACATATTATTCAATTATATTAAATAAAATACTTCAGATTTTTGGAATGCCCATTGCAATAGGGTCAAAATGATTAAAAAGTAGTCCATAAAACTATATCTGATATCAATTTTAGTCTTTAGTTATGTATCACAATCAACTAAATAGTCATTACAAAAAGTATTTGTTACTAAAAGTTATAGTAAAGTTGTATGCTATCCTCCAAAAACAATCGCCGTGTACTGCTGGCTTTGCCGTGGGGTACCGGCTAAGAATACAACCACCCCATTTCATCCCTTGGGTATCGTAAAAGGCAACTATGGGAATAGCAGGACGATGGGGAGCAGCGTCCGTCGAGTACATTAATTACAACTCAATTCCGATCGCTAACCCGTCTGCCAAGCGTTGCGATTATGGCAAAACCCCCCAATGAGCCAACAACACACCCATATCGGTCGTTGTGGTGATCTTTGCGGGAGGCCTGTGTCCAGCAGTGGACTTCATTTGGTCGAAATGATGATGAAATAATGACGTCCTGCATCTTCCACAGTCTTGGCAAGCAAATGGTGTCGGACGCGCATCCAGCCCCATGGTTCGCAAACACTATAACCCGTCGCGTGGATGCCGACGGCTTAGTGGCCACCGGAGATACTTCCCGTTGGTTGCTCTTGCCAGTGAGCGAGCGAAGCGTCGAACGGAGCGGATCGCCAAGAGAGAAGCGGCCAAAGAATTTAGTCCCAGAGGTGAAGCTTCTAGCAAGAGTCAACTTAGTTGATGATAGAGGATGTCTAGGACCTGCGGGAAATGCTACTGCTTTTGGTGAGTGTGTTTACTTATCGGTATGTATGTAGCGTTTGCTACACAGTCTGCGAGTTTCAATTTACCTGTACCATTGATTTTTAAATAAATATTTGTTTACAGATCCGGTGGTGACATCAAACAGTAAATTTTCGTTCGGGACTTATGTGAGTGTACTTAAACAACAACAACAACACAACAACAACTTCTGTTTAGCAAGAGATAACCCTTATTAGGGATTTGACTAATAACCAAGGCACCTACTTAAACCAGGTGTTTAATGAGCAAAATAACATTCAAATCAATGTTATTATACCATAGATATGTTACGTCCATATTAAATGGCGCGCAAAACTCAGTCTCGTTGTATGTAGGTATTAAGCTATTAAACTACACACCTATGCTGTAAGAAAAAAGATACAAAAACTACGAGAATAAAAGAGATAGCTACCTAATATGACAACACGTGTACTCTATGTCTTTGTCGCACCTGTGATAGTATATATGTGTTGTCTCTTTTCTTTGCTTGGCCTGTGTTTTGTTTGAGAATAATATTCCATAGATAATTTGAATAGTATTTTTTTAAATATTTCATATAGTTTGTTACTCACGTGTGGTATGAGATCCCTTGTTCTTTATTTATATTTGCTTCATAGTTTTTTCATTTTCTATATGCACGGCGGCCTTGTTATTACTTAATTAATAAAACAGTACAGATTCTAACAGCGTGTGCGTAACAGTGTGTGTGTGCGTGTGTGCTATCCTGTCTTGGGCGAATTGATTGCGAGGTGCTACAATTGGGGGGATTATGGTAGATCTTTTGGCGCGCATGTAACATATCTACTTGTTTTAATATATAATATCATTGATTCAAATGATGATCAAATTCACCTGCTTATCGTCACCTTAAAGCCAAACGTCCACTGCTGAATATAAGTCTCCTTAGAGACCGCTATTAGGTACAGCGGTTAAAGATTGTGAGGAATAAGCTATCAAACCTAAAATATACGTAACAATTGTGTTAAAAACCCTGTCCGTGAAGGTGACATTCAGTATTATTATTTATCCATATTTATGTAATGCTTTTTTTAAATGAAGACCATATTGATAAAATCAAGAATCTAGAAGCTTAAAAATACGACACATACGCGGAAAATCATTGGAAAATACTGAATAATACAATGAAAATCGAAAACTTACCAAACAAATAGTGGATTTTTTGTTTTGATTATATTATATGGTCGATATAGAAATACTTTCAATGTTTCGAGGAAAAATTAACAAAAGCCGTACGTATTGTGACTGTGACCGCAATGCTCTCCATCTATACAAATAAATAAAATTGAAGTGTCTGTTTGTAATGTCAAAATACCAGCTTTTTACTAAATGCATATGAAAGTATGTACGTTGCATATAACAAAAACACTATGTTTAATTTTTTTGTCTGTCTGTCTGTTTGTTCCGGGTAATCTCGGAAACGTCTGGACCGATTTTGACGGGACCTTCACTGGCAGATATCTGATGTTATAAGGAATAACTTAGGCTACTTTTATTTTAGAAAAATAATTAGGGTTCCGCGTAAAAAAATAAAACCCTTGAAATCCAATATATATATTCTATGTCAAGTGTCTATGTCGAAGTACTCTAAATGTCTTTTAAATTAAACGCGGGTGAAACCGCGGATAATTGAAAAAAGAAACCCCGGAGTTTAAATTAATTACAACAGACATACTGGCCAAGGGATGGGTCCTCACGATTGGCAACTAGTTGACCCATCCAATGAAGTAATCTTCCCTAATGTAGTTTAATTTCTCCAGGCGATCTTGGCAGCGTTAGGCGGCGCCTGGGTAATGGGCGCAGTATTCGCTCTAAGCGCGCGTGTCGTCAAACGCGTGTTGAAGTCGTTCCGGCCCGCGCCCGTGTCCGCTCCGCTCGAGCCACTGTGTCGTCGCCCTGCGTGGTTCCCGCTGCAGCTGCGTACGTGAGTAATAGATCATAGGTTTATTTGTTTTAAACAAACAATAACGCGTTTTTTCTATCTTCTTTTTTTAATCTCTTTATTTTGTGGCTTTTGAGACGACATTATAGTTTGTTTATAGGGACGTTCTTAAATACATGTAAAAACTTTTCCATTTTTTTTTTGGTATCAGTATTTAACACTAATAATAAGAATTACTCAAATCGGCTCTCTGATCTGAGAGGAATCGAAACTATTAAGACATCATCTAGATAAGCGTAGTAAAATTAACTTGTTTATTGAAGCTGTTTAATAAACTACTAAATCAATTGTAATTAAATTTATATGCATTCTGCACCAGTTACAAAATGAATTGTTCAAATCAGTCAATCAATATCGGAGTAATCGGTATACATACATGAAAAAAAATACGCATCTAATTGAGAACCTCCTCCTTTTTGAAGTCGATTAAAAACAGAAGATGATTGTGATGATTGCTGGTATATCGATTCGTTATCGATATTTAACCATATTTATATCCCACTCATTTTTATTTTATTCTCCCTAAACACAAAAGATGCAATGTAATATCAAAAACCACGGTGAAATGGGTTTATATGCTTCATAGTTATCAAACATATTTATGACTTCTTTATATTGTTTTGTGATGCGAGAGGATGAACCAAGCGCAAATTATTTGTTAGTACATCTTTTTTATTCTAAAGAAGCGGTAAAATGACTTATATAATTAGGTAAGTAAGTATTTAGCACGTAGTAAATATTTCTTAGGCGCCTTTCATATATGTATCGGTTTTCATGGCATATGTATTTTATGAAAAGACATTGTATTCGTTATTAATGCCAATTAACTAAAGGCACTGAAGTCATATATTATGTGTATTAACAACTCTATTACACATACACAGTAACTAAGTAACAAGCGCCTTGTATAATATTAATAGCAACTCGCATTGTATCCAAGTTGTTTCAACACTGCTCACAGGCGTTCACTACGAGCGTGCCCATTATTTTAACTTAAATACGATCTTAAAACATTTAATCTCAACCATAATATAGAGTTTATCAACATAACAATTTAACAATGGGTTACAAAGATTTTGTAGCTCTGTTGGGGCGAATATTGGGAATGACTTACGGCCGAAATTAATAATCAATCTAATCCAAAATCTTCAGATGTAAGATTTTGAAATTTACCCGATATTGTGTTACAATCAATTTAATAAAAAATAGACATATCTGTAATCTGAACTCCAAAGTTTTGCTATTAGATTGAATATTAATTTCGGCATATGTGACGTTGTATTCAGTAAGACCAAACTTCGGGTGACCCTATTTTTAACTTCCGAAGGAAACAGAGTTTTTTTTTCTTTATTTGTTTAGAGGCTTTTGGCCATAACATAACCATGTCAGCCCCATCGTAATCCATACACAGAGTAACATCCTTAAGCTATTAAATACAAAATACACTTTGTTAGGTAAAGAGTTGCAAACGAACTTATAAATTTTACAAGCCTCAAAACTACATGGCTTGGACTTGAACTTGAAGTGTAATGTGTGTGTCTGTCTGTGGCATCGTAGCTCCCAAACGGATAAACCGATTTAGACTTAAGTTTTTTTTTGTTTGACGATCGAGATTGTTGGTAGTTATGATTCAAGAAAACCTGTTCAAAGTTTTTAGATCATCAACTCTTCTTTTGTTGATGAAGGGATGTGAGCATCCATAGGTCTGATCGATTCGAAATTTGGTATCCTGATACTTCAATGATATTTCAAGAACACGGTAACGTTACCGTTTAACGTGAAAACAAACTTTTTAGTGGTATTTTAGGTGTCGGAGGTATTTAAATTTAAATTTTGTATTTTATGTTGTGTAAGTTCTGAGTACGATAACGTCTTGCTTGGAAGTGGCGGGTGTACCGGTTCGCCAATCAAATGCTCAATAGGTACATGGATCGAGATTGTAAGTACTCAAGTACCTAATCAAAACAAACAAAACTAATTTATAAGTTTGGTACAACGAACAGCTGTCAGAATTGTGAAACGGAATTAATGGGGTTTTGTTGAATCGAAATAACAGAGTACGACGGTAGTGTGTGTACGGATATTACTACGCCCACTCAGTTGACGGTGAGTTTGATTTGAGGAAAATTAAAGAAAAATACGGGAGTCATATTTGTGTATTGAAATATATTTTATACACCCCATTGACGAGACGAGCCTGTCATTCGCCTGGTGGTAAGCTAAACGTATTGCTGCCCAGGGCTAGTACTGTAGTGCAATTCTCGAAGCGCAAACATCCATACATCATTGAATACAGAATTGAAAGAATGGTGAAAAACCAGTTTGGTATTCGCTAAGACTCGTCCTCATGGCTCACCGTCTGCAACGTGTCCTCGAATAGCTTCAATCGTATCTTAGCGCATACCAAATTGGTTTTTCAGCGTTATTTCAATTCTGTATTCAAGGATATATGGATGTTTGAGCTTCGAGAATTGCACTACAGGGTGGCAACACTGTGGGCTCGTCACCTCGACACATCAGTTATTTAGTCTTAGCTCTTAAGCCCAGTAATTTTACTAGCTACAGTTAGTTCCCTTTACCTCGGAACACAGTTAACGTTTAAAGTTAAACACTAATGTTTGGCAGCAGAATATTTGGCACTGAGGCTTTATTTTTTTATGAGTCATCCGGAGAAATACCTTATCTTCGTCCTCCACCTCGGGAAAGGGTAGGGTATGCCAGTCTCCTACCGGCCAAAACCACCGAAGCAGTCATCTTCGGCACCGAAGGGGGGCAGGAACTTGCAAACATCACTCTAGAGCTCCAGAGCTCTAGAGTCCTTTCGGAGGGAATTATTGTAAAGTGGTCATCCCCTCTAGCGGAGAGGAGGCGACTGTTAAGAGGCCACCCTCCAGGCACTGCTTAGGGGGGATTGTAAATGATCCACCACTGTTTTTTCGGGGGTGGCTTCCCCAGTCCACGCGAACCCCGAGGACTGCGGTGGTAGCTACCTAATCTGACTGTTGTAGATTGATACCTACCAGCAGATATCATTTAAATGGCTTTGTTTTAAACGAATGACCACTCAACCACCCGATCCCATTCCGCGAGTTTCATAATCGTTAAAGCAACTACACATTTTTACTATTCTTATTCAGGGGATATTCAGAGGATGACCCTCAAACGAATGACTTTAGAATAACCGATACTGTAGATATTACTGATACTCTAGATATTACTGAGCGTCATTTACACTTCACTAGTCTGTAGGTCACGCACTCTTTGTTTTTTAATTTATATCAATACTTTGAACGCATAGGTACTGTATTATATATTATTTATAAATAATAATTACCAGTTACGGAGGTCCTGCTACATAAAGCTACGCGAAGCGCTAGTGTCTAGTGCTCTAGATTTGGGGATTTGTCTTCTTATTTTTTACGCTACATTTTAAGATCTATGCGACGAAGTTGTTTGTTACTAACGGAAAATAATGGTGATATTATATTACCTAATATAAAATCTAATTATGGTACATTTACATTCTCGGCATTCGCTGCAATCAATAATCATTTCCCATTCACAACATCGAACATGACAGTAATATCACCGACGTTCTCTGTAAAGACTTGACAGCTATTTTATTAGCTTCCGGTCGTCGGGATCGGAGATGATCCTCGTTGTGTCGCTATCACAGTTATATGATTGACATCAAAAGAAAAATCATTTCATACAATTTACTCGCAATAACATTATAAAAAGAATACCAATAAACATAATATTGTGATCGCAAATATTTCAATGATTCAAACCGTTACAAACTTTAGTGATTCCAGGGCTGAGTTGTTATAAGCCTAAGGCGTCCGTTGAAATGCAAAAGAATGAATTGTCTTACAGCGTGCCAGAGTCAGTGAGTCTGTGAAACGGTGATAAGCGTAAATATAGGTACAGTTTTCACAAAATCGGGCAATACCCTAAAATACAAGACTTAATCATCTTCGCCATAATCACAGCCAAAAAATATCACTAGCCTCCCCTATAGCCTTAGCCATAGCCGACCGGTTACATACCGTGTGTTTTCGTTTTGAGGGGAATTTGCCAGTACTCACCACGCTTGGCAAGTGGGCTGGAAAGCACAGAATAGCTACTATGCCACAAAATGATGCCCATGCCCTCTGGTATAGTCCCTTAGTCGCCTTTTAGACATCCACTGGAGGAGATGAATGCTATATTCTTAATCGGGACACCACACAGATTCAAAAGTTCGGGTTCAATTAACAAAAAACATTTAAAAATGGTATGATTGAAAACTGACGAAGTAATGTTGCGCGGAATATTCTTTCTTATAGATTCGATTGAACTGTGCGGTTGTATGTTCGTTTCGAAGGTACATGAAATTAAATGGCATTTTTCCAGAATTTTGCCACCCCTAAGGCGTTACTAGTGGCAGAGCATAGGTCACTCAAAGTGCAGGAGCTAGGGCATGATGGGCAGGACAGTAGATGGGATATTGTCTGGGGGACAATGCCACATCTACATCCCGCCGCGGTTGGTTTTATCGATATAACCCCAATTGCTCATGTTGGACCTCAACTGCCCACTTGGGTCCGAAGTCGGTTTAGCGACTTCCATGTTGTATGTCATTACTCATTATCTCGTTGTATTACATTAAATAAACGATAAAAGTTATTATTTCACTCTACCACCTACGACTCACATTCCTCTATCCTCAGATTACATTTTTGGAAATCCCTAAACTTAATAGATAAACCACAAAATGCGATTCGCCATCTCATCTTGCAACAGTGTCTTAGGACTTAGCCAGCATACATATTTCATTCCTGCTACAAAGTTCGTGTACTTTCCTTCCTTATGACCGCCATTATTATTCCGAACGGTCTCCAGTGAGTCACTCTTACGTAAACCGGTAAGAGATTTCGCGAAATCTTTTACTATTTGATGCTTTTTGAATACAAACTATGGTTTGTCTAGACAGGTGAATGGTAGGTTTGTGTAATATTTCGGGAATTGGATGCTTTGTTGAATATAATGGAGTTATGAAATATATTCTTGTGATGTAGTAGTGCTTCTTTGAAAGTAGTGTGGATTGTTTCTGGGCGATCAGGCCACGTAAGACGTAGGTAGGCAGGTTGGTTTTGTTCCTTCTTAAATTGCGTTTACCTAGTTTTGATTAGTAATGTCTTAGATTTTTGCGATTATAACTCATTATAATAAAACACTTTAAAACGGATTACATCGCGTAGGTATATTAATATATTTTTTTCCTGACGTTTCGAACACTTCGCAGCCTTCGTGGTCACAGGATGGTAAATCTATAATATACGCGATGTCATCATTTCGGCCGAATGAAGTCCACTGCTGGACACAGGCCTCCCCCAAAGATCACCACAACGACCAATATCGGTGTGCTGTGGGCACATTGGGGGGTTTTGCCATAATCGTCACGCTTGGCAGGCGGGTTGGCGATCACAGTTGAGTTGTTAATATACTCGAAGGACGCTGCTGCCCATCCCCGGCTAATCCCTTAGTCGACTTTTACGACACCCACGGGATGAAATGGGGTGGTGGCATTCTGAGCCGGCACCACACGGGTAAATGGTATGGTGTCATGTAAATGATGTATCTGTGTACATGATGTGGTGTGATTCCATTTGGTCCTCCAGACATTATGTTCTTAAAGGCGAACAAGGGCCTAAGCCTAACCCCGTTAGTCGCCTTTTACGACCCTAATATCAATATATAATTAAATAACGACGCGGTTGGTGCAGTAGTTGATACAGTCGACTGCTGCGCTCCGGGTCGTGGGTTCGATTCCCGCACGGAACAAATATTTGTACGATCTGCAGGTAGTTGTTCCGGGTCTGGGTGTATTGTGTGTGGAATTCATGTCTGTAAACGCACCCACGACACATGAGAAATTCTAGTATGGGGCAAGGTTATAAAAAAAAAAAAAAAATAGAAATAATATAAAGGGTAGGCAGCGCCATCCTGCCGTGTGCTAATAACAACAAACTGCGATCACTATTCCGCCGGCCAAGTTTGGTGATTATGGCAATATGACCGCTCAATGTGATGATAATTGGGTGGCAATATTCAGCTATGTATTTTAATAGACTGATGTGTGTGACGGTACACACCGTAATTGGATGGTTGTTGTTAGAAAGCTGTAACTGCAAGATTAACGTCTTACGACAGTCGTCTGCAACATACATCGCAATGAACCCGTGGGTTCTCTAACTCCTGGCTTAGACGTAGGCTCCGTACGTTTCTGCTGCAGTCCGTCCAGCTGTTACTTCTGCAGATTTACAATAGAGTTAAGAAAATATTGGGTCTATAGATATATACAGGTTGGCCAGTAAATAGCACAACATACTGCAGGGGGTGAGAGCTTGGGTCAATACCTACCAAAAAAACGCAATATATGTTCAGCAAAATCTTACGGATTTACAGTAGTACAAAAATTTCCGAAATATCGAAAAATCTCTACCTTGACACAGATTTTTAAGCATCTCGTAATGAAAAATTCCTTTTCTAGTTTTTTTTACCTCGAATTATTTGTGAATAGTTACTTTACTCATTGATAAGTCTTTATTCTATTAAAAACTAAAATGTTTTCAAGAAATACAATTTTTATTTAAATTTTCACAGTATAATTTTCTTATCGAAAATTTTGTACTACTGTAAATCCGTAAGATTTTGCTGAACATATATTATGTTTTTTTGGTAGTTATTGACCCAAGCTCTCACCCCCTGCAGTATGTCGTGCTATTTACTGGATACCCTGTATAAGAGTCAAGTAAAGTCTGTCTTCTCAGAAACGCGAATTTTTATTGAAATTCTTATCGGATAAAACCACGTGGGGGTCGTCTACGGCACCAAAGACGCGTCCCGGGATTCAAGAAGCTCAGCCAGGATGAACGGTCAAGAGGCATAGCTATGTAAAATGTGACTGGTTTTCAATAAAGGAATTTACTTATTATTTTTATTATTGGAACGAAGTTCCTTACGGCAGGCTTGGAGGGGATAGGGATTTTGCTGCGCGACCGAACTGAAAAAAATGTGATAGTAAAACCGTAAGAAAAAATCCGTGGAAAAAAGTGCGTGGAATAAAACCGTTAAATGAGACGTGCGCAGGCGCGACAGTCGCATACACAAGCGAGTAGTGTATAAGTGTCGATTCTACATTAGCCGAAGGAACTTCGTTCCTACCTGGTGTCCTACGACACCACATAAATTTTTTTACATGTCTCTCTCTCTATTCACGGGATAACGTACGACGCAGACGGTTTGCGACAGGTGTAAATCGCGCAGACGCTGTCAAACGTCACTTTGGTATTACGTATTTATCGAGAGCGATTATCTAAATAAAGTGAAATAGCGAAGATCTCTGACACACACTCTATCGGACGATCAATGAACAAAAATCGCATCCTCGTCTTTTAATTTCAGGAAATTTTCACCGGTGGATCCTTGGCTGCGCAGTAGCTGCTATCGCGTCTGCTTTTGCTTCAGAGTGCGGGTCTTTTGAGAGGCTTACACGGGGACATGGGCCCAGCCCTTTCGACAATTTTAATCTAAAATATAATGGGACACTAACCGGGGAATCTCCATGGCTGCACTATAAAATGAAGTCGCGGATTGCCCCGGTTGTGTAGGACTTTTGTATGAGATGGAAACTATAACGATATGGTCTATTGCAATGGGTGTTATATGGAATAAACACTTGAAGCAAAACGGGAACGATGGCATCTGCCTTTCAACCTTTATAGTGAAGTTCTGTGGAAGACGATGACTCGCCACTCGCAAGTTGGCTAAATGGCCACCAGTACTTTTTTTTTTATTGATGTCCAGTGGAAATTCTACATGGAACTTCCTTCACCCCGGGGAAGGGCTATTGGTGCCCAGTGGAAATTCTTTATGAACTTCCTTCGCCCCGGGGAAGGGCGAAAAGGTGTGCCACCGGCTAAAACCACTGGAGCGGTCATCTTCGGCACCGAAGGGGGGCTCCAGGTCCTCGTAAGATCACACTAGAGGGCCACCAGTACCTACAGTTGACATGAAGCAAAACTGGTGTGATTATTATTACTATCAAATTTCCTGAGTCTCAATATATATCACTATGAAACATAACCGTATGACGTCATAACCCTCACAAAAACTGTAATTACATATACTCTCCTCCACAGTAAAATAATCCTTATCTCACTCAAACAAGGTCCATTTTAATCCGTCAATCTCGAGCTATTCACTTTCGATTACACAAGAACGTTAATGATAGCATATTATGTCCTGCAAATGGCATCAGCGAGGCTATTCTGTAAGAACTCACTAGCAAACTCACTTGTGAATCCGCAGTGAAACCTCTAATTTCATATTGATTTTACTACTTTTCACTATGGATTCATAAATTAGTCGGCTTCACTAGCAAACTTACTTCTTTATCCGCAGTAAAATCTTTAATTTCAAATTGTTTTTACTACTTCTCACTGCGGATTCTGAAGTGAGTTTGCTAGTGAGTTCTTACAGAATAGCACTGCAGTTGGCTAACGAAGGCGGGTAAGCCGGAACTGAATGACACGGGGAAGACGGGCAACAATTATCTATGTTAAAACGTTTTGTAAAAGTATTCGTTAACGATCTTTCGCCTTACGACGTAACACGTACTAAGAGGCTTCTAGACTAGAATAAAATTCATCTTGCTTATAAAGAGGTCAGTGTGGTGCCCGCATTAAAAAAATAGCCGTCTCCTCCCGTGGATGTCGTAAAGTAAAGGCGACTAAGGGAATTAACTATAGGGATGGGCAGCAGCGCCATTTTGTGAAACAGTAGCCATACTGCGCTCGCCAGAAAGGTAGACCAAAAAAATTCTCTGATCACACTCTCGACCTCATGGCAGAAAGACGCGCACTGACGTTCGCTCCAGTTCACCTGTGATGCTGAAGCATACCGACTGCTCAATAGACAGATATGGAAGTCCATCCGTCACGATATACGTACCTTTTACACTAATGGGTAAAGAGACGATCGAGCGGAACCAAGGCTCCAAAGTGTTCTCAAGAGACAGGTCTATTGGGCAAAGTCGTATTAAGAAGCTGAAGACCGAGGACGGCAGTGTAGCGTCGACTAAGCCAGAGGTTTTGAGAGAGATTCAGAACTTCTACCGGCAGTTATACACCTCGGTTACTATACCTACCATTGGCTCTGACAAAGACCCGCGAGCCAAACTAACCCGACATTCTACCGAGGATATCCCGGACATCAGCCTGTACGAGATTAGGATGGCCTTGAAATAGCTTAAAAATAACAAGGCGTCGGGTGGTGACGGAATTACGGCAGAGCTTCTGAAAGCGGGTGGAACACCGGTATTTAAAGTCCTTCAAAAGTTATCAGTAATTACCATGCTTGGCATTAACCCACTTGGGGTTGGTGAGCACAGAACTGCTACTGTTCAGCAAAAGGGACGCTGCTGCCCATCCCGCTGGTTAAACGTTCTTTAGTCGACTTTTACAACCTCCACATGAGGAGATGGAGTGGTGATATATTTTTAATCCGGACACCACACGGAGAACTTATATCCCACCTCACGTGAAATCCTTGTAAATATTAACAACACCATTAAAATTACTTAACTTTGAGCCCACGGCAAATATTTTAACCTTATTATTTCACGCGTCGCAGTAGAACATTTTAACCAAACCAATTGACACAAACCTCTTTGACTATCAACATTTTGATCTCTCTGAAGTAGCCTATTTTCAATTTAATACAATTAATGCCTCGGCTCGGGTTCGCTTTAAGAGACATTTTCCGGCCTTGAGTAGATATCAAACTAGATTTGTATCTTTACTTAACCTTACCTTTGTTAGGTACAAGGTTAGGTTTTTACCTGACTGCCCCAGAAGGTGGTTAATGTTTTTCGAGTGTATGTATGTATGTCTAATTATCTTATTTCTACTAGTGCACCTGGCGGATGTGTAAATAAATATAACGTTGTTTAATTTCTACACATACCTTCGACTTACAGCCATAATTGTGATAGATATCTCTATTCTTTCGTATTAAATACATAATCAACGCTCACTGCACTTCGAATTTCTAAACCACAATAATGCTACAGAGCGGGTGTTCTTAGTTCGTAAAATATAGATTTTTTTACGTAATGATATATAGGGCGGTAGTTTAATTATTCAATTGTGCCAATTCACGACAAACTAGGTTGAATAAATACATGCACAGATACGATTACTTTTTAGAAAAAAAAACGCTAGTTGAACTCACGTGGTTCCGAAATTGCTAAATATAATATCTATTGTTGAGGTCTGTCTTGTACCAATAATTTCGCTTAAGAACAAACTTAACATGTAGTTGAAAAACATGTTCTACGATATATTCCAACTGCAAACGTAAGTTCACAATATTGAAAGATTTATCATGTTATTTTAAGAAGTCGATCTTCTTATATGTTTTCATGTAATCTATAAGTAAAGAGCTATTTTCCATATATTTTTAAAAACATTAGGCTTATTCGTTTCAGAGATGAGGGTAATGGTAAATTTTGCCTATTTTCTTAAATAACTTAAAAATTATTTATTTTTAAATTATAAAATAAATATATTTGAGACCCTCGCAACCAGCCCTTCAATTTAATATGTTACAAGCCACAGTTTGCAAATCTTTATTCTTAAATTTTCTATATTACCCGAAAGAAAAGGTACAATTTGCGGTCTTATCGCAGCTCGGCGATCTCATCCTGACAGCCATTGGATGAATTGGATTTTAGCTTTATAAATTTCACTGTAAATTGATTATATAATAGGCTTTGATGAGATATTTTCAACCAAATATTTACACAACCAATGAAATAGGTAACAAAATAGCTATGTTAGAATGTACACAAATTCACGATTAGATCAGATATATTCCTGTGTGGGGACAAAACTGAAATACAGTCATATCACTCACAATCTAACTTGCCAAGCGAAAATAACTTTTAAACTGGATAAAGGAAGAATTGAAGTTACTTATTTCAATGTTTTTTCATACAATGATTTGTACTCTCGAATATCAAAAGGTACCGTTTGCTTTGAATAGTGATAAATTTGATGGAAAAGAGGCAAAGGTCGTCGTTTCGGCCATGAACTGTGTGTAAGTTACTTATCTTTAAAGAAAGACCCCTAAGCCCTAGTGTGTTTATGCCTGTGTGTGTAAACAAGAACTGGTCAAGGTCAGGCAAAACTTCTTTTAGTTATACATCTTTGATCTTTTAGTTAAAAACCTGTGATAATGGCTTGGCTGTATTCATACAACGTTCCCAACTTCCCAGTGTCCGTCCCGTGGAGCGAGAACAGAGCGTGGAACGAGACAGTTTATTTACTTTTTTTATGAAGGGCTTCTCGTCTCGCACTTCACCCCGAGAGAGATACAGTTGCTTGACCGGGCAAAAAAAATTGATTTTTTTTTTTTTTTTTTCCTAATGGGCTTCTCGCATTCACCTCAGGGGAGGTGTGGATGCTTAACCGGGCAATTGGCGAAGCTTGAAGAGCCTCCAGCCAGGCAAAATTTATTAAAGCTAAGTAACTGATCCTGAGGGCGCCCCCTGCGGGACAAGAACCTCGGCTCAGGGTCGTTACTGGGTATGAAAACAACAATACAAGGGACTGCTGGATCTATAATATATATGACTTTTAAAAGGGATCTTTTATTACTAACTCGTTATTTCTCGGCTCGGGCCGGCGCGAACGAGGGTCGGGGGGGGTAACAGTTACGTTAATCGGGTGGTCGCGATACTAAGCCTTCGCGGCGTCGTAAAGGCTTACCTCGGCGGCGAGGTTTGTATGACGGTTTGTTTGCTTTCAACTTCGCGAGTCGTTTAATGTATTCTACGTGGTAGAGGGTTGTTTGATCATCGGGATCATCGAGTGCATGCCGTGGACGGCGGCATGTACTTATTTTGGAAGGCCTGTAGTCAGCGGCCGCTACTACGAGGGGGTTCGGGTGGTGAGGGGCAGAGTCGAAAAAGCGTTTACTCGCTAACTTAATGAACTGCTTGATGGTAAGCACGTTCAGGTCAATGTGTAGTTGGGTATTGCGCATGAACCAGGGACAACCTGAGGCTCTGCGCATGAATTTATTTTGGAGGACTTGGAGTTTTTTGAAATAAGATGGGCGAGCGTGTGCGAACACAACACTCGCGTACGTCATAATGGGCCGTATACACGTTACGTAAATTTGCACCTTGTATTTAAGGGGCAATTTACTACGTGAGTTTAAAATAAAGTATAATCGACTGAGTGCGAAAGAGGCGCGTGCATGCACCGTCTTTATGTGCTCTCGAAAGTTAAGGTTATTATCGAGTGTAACGCCTAGGTATTTGGCGTGGGGTTGCCAAGGGATCGGTTTGTCAAACATGGTGACGGGTTTAAAGCGCATATGCTCGTCGCCGTGGCGGCTAAAAATGACGGCTGCGCTTTTGGAGGGATTTACCTCGATACGCCATTTACTGAACCAGTCGCCCAGTATGTTGGCTGAGGTTTGTAGGTGACGGGTTATACTATCGGGTTCGATGCCCGAGTAGTAAATTGCCGTGTCGTCGGCGAAAAGGGCCAATTGTATTTGGTCTTTGTTTTGAAGTGGGATGTCGCAAGTATATAGCGAGAATAGGATTGGGGCGAGAACCGAGCCCTGAGGGACTCCGGCTTTTAGGGGGTGGGGGGTGGAGAGTGTTTTTTCGATGCGGTAGCGAAAACTACGGTTCGACAAGTAGTCTCGTATGATTAGCACGAGTCTATCTGGCACCCCGAGTAGGTATAACTTATATAATAAGCCATTGTGCCAGATTTTGTCAAACGCTTTCGCTACATCAAAGAATAACACCCCGGTCATCCGACCGTGTGTGAAACCGTGACCGATATGTTCTACCAGTCGGTGAACTTGTTGGACGCATGAGTGTTTAGTTCGAAAACCAAACTGCTCGTCGGGAATGAGTTTATAGAATTCTACGAATTCCTTTAATCGTATGAGGATAAGCCGCTCGTATATCTTACCCAGGATATTGAGAAGGCTTATGGGGCGATAGCTTGATGCCTCGGATTTAGGTTTACCGGGCTTAGGAATACCTATAACGGTCGCCTGTTTCCACATATGTGGGAAAATGTTATTAGCTAATGCCGCGTTAAAAATGGCGGTCATTAATTTAATGAGGGGGGCGGGGAATTTTTTAATCACCTTACCGGTGATCCCGTCTGAGCCGGGGGCTTTTTTGGGGTGAAGATTTTTAATGATCCCTTGGACTTCTGCGACCGAGACGGGGGTGAGGGGGTGGTCTGGGTCTTCAACGGGTGGGGTTGTTGCTTTACGTTCGACCTCGGCTTCTACCTCAGCGAGGTGGCGTTGGTCTACAGGTAAGGAACTGGGGGTGCATTGTGCCTCTAGACTGTCAGCTAGGCATTCGGATTTCTCGTCGTCGTCAAAGGCCGGCCTTTGGTTCGGACGGTTTAGGGGGGGCATGGATGTGATGGTATCGGACTTTAGCTTCCGTTGGAGATGCCAGAAGGCTTGGTGGGTTGGCTCCAGTTCGCTTAGCGTCTTATCCCAGCGGGCCGCCCGTACCTCTTGTACACGCTTCCTTACAGTACGCTGTAAGTGACGCATATAGAGGCGATTGGCTTCGCAGGGGTAAGCGCTATACGCTCTGAGGGCTGCGTTTTTCTCCGTCAACAGAGCACGCACGTCGTCCGGCAACTTCCAGCGGCAGTCTTCCACCGCCGGAACCCGCCGTGAGCATTCGCTCACTACGGACTGTACGTGACTGGAGAAGGAGTCAATCGCGCCCAGCGTGTCCGCGACTGTTACTATAGAGTCGGGAATTGAGTCTAAGTGCGGGGATGAGGTGTCCTTGAGTCGGTCCTCAAGTTTCCTCCAATCCGTCGTCACTTTGAACTGAAGGTGGGGGGTAAGCCCCGGATCGGGGGGGGAGTTTAGAGGGGGCCCTAGTTCTAAGATCACGGGGCGGTGGTCGGAATCTAATTCTTGTAGCACTTCTATTGAACGCAACTTAAGGTTGATGTTCTTAAGTAGTGCTATGTCAAGAATATCGGGTCGATGGTCAACATTAGAGGGGTAGTGAGTGGGTGACATCGGTGCAATGATGTCGAAGTCAAAGGAGTAAGCAATGTGATTGAGTTCTAAGCCTCTGGTATTATTTATATTGCAATTCCAAACTTTGTGTTTGGCGTTGAGATCACCCGCTAATATAACGGATTCGCCTAAGTTGGAGATAGTTTGGATATCGGATTTAATTTTAAAAAGAGTATCTACGGGGGATATATATGCTGATACTATGTGTATCGGTCTGTGGCCAGTCATGCCTATCCGACAGACAGATGCCTCCATGTACGAGAGAGGAGGGGGGTCAAGGGGGATGCAATACAGTGACCTTTTGTAATAAATGAGGGTGCCGCCTCCCTTAGAGTGAGTCCTATCGTTGCGCACTATATTATAGTTTGCAATTCTAGGGTCTCTTTGGGATGGCTTGAGGAAGGTCTCCTGTACTAGAAATATGTCTATATGATGATCGCGTAGGAATAATGCAATCTCATCGCGTTGATTGAAAATGCTATTTGCATTGAAGAAACCTATTTTTAGGGATCGGGGTTTGACTCTGCACCGCTCGGTTTGTTGATCCATTACGGATGTACGCGGAAGTTGAGGATGGCTTGCGTGACGTCTGTGTAGTCACAGAGTACGCGGATGAGGTCAGGGTGACCCTGTTTGGCGCGGATTTCGGCGGCCATTTGGTCGACACGGGACATGTCGACGCAGGCCATGAGGCCGAGAACTACCGAAAGGCTGTCGCCTTTGTTGGCGTTGGGCGGGCTTTGCCTTTGGGGCGGGGGGGGGGCGCTCTTTGCGGGCGCCATAGCGGGCGCGGGAGCGCGCGCGGGGGCGGGGTTCGATGTGGGGTTATATCTCATCAGGGGGGGGGCGGCGGGGTAGGCCATCAGCGGGGGAGGCGCTGTGGCGAGTTGTGGCTGAGGTTGGTATGTTGGCCTCAGGGCGGGGAACGCCTGCTGGTGATGCAGCGCGTTCCAGGGGGATGGCCTTTGCGGGCTAAGACGCTCGGGGGGAGGGGGTTGATATGAGGGGAGGTGAGCGGCCGCGTAGGCTTGGGTTGCCGCCATGCGCTTTCCCGGTTTGGGGTTTGCGCGTGGGGCCTGTTTGCATCCGCGATAGTTCGCGGGATGCCCGGTCTCTCCGCACAGTACGCAACTAGGCGGCTCTGTGCAGAGTGTGCGATCTTTGGGACGATCGCAGTCGGTGGTGCCGTGGTCACCTAGGCACTTTACGCACCTAGGCTTAGCGTAGCAATGACGCTGGGAGTGACCATATAACTGGCAACGGTGACATTGCCCGGGGGGGAAAAAAAAAAAAATTTGATGAAACATTATTCACCTAGTAAAGTCAATGTAACGTAACCATATCGCCATCTAATTAGACGCCAACGCCATCTAGTTAGATTATTGAAAACTTGAAATAAATTTAATATAATATATATTTTCTTGTGATGGTGTTAGAGTCGAAGTAGATCTTATACAACGGCAGTATAAGATTGATCGATGTTTGATAAATGATGACCAAAGATCGTATTCCGATTCGTGATTTTTAAATCCCGGCATGATACCGTTATGATCGTCATTCCGGGATTTTAGAGGGAGGTATTAATCACTCTATGTTACATATTTCCTCGAAGTTTGGTAAATATACTCTCCCTATTCCGATCGCTGATGATGACAGTAAAATTGGGAGAGGCGCGCGCATACCATAATGTAAATCCTATAGTATGAAGTTGGCCGTCAAAGATAATTAAAAGTGCATATTTATTCGCGTCTAGCAAGGCGTTCCTACGGGCCCCGTGGTAGGCCTAGGTGTTAAAACTCCCCCTGCCGTCACTATAAGATGGGGAGCCTCGGGGTTGCAGACGCGATGATTGGGGAATCTGCGGGCGCACACCGAGCGACCCACGAGGAGTAAGTGGTGCGCATATCGTCACACGCCGCCGCTCTTGGGGATCGCTTGAGGTGGCTGCTCACCAGCTGCCTCCATCGTAGCACGTTCCCTACCGGCTGGAAGGAAGACCAGAAGAAGAGATTCGTTCTATTGAGGAAGGAAAAAGGGCTGTGGAGTCTCCTTCTGGGTACCGTCCCATTTGCCTGCTCGACGAGGCTTTCCTGAAGACTTGTTGAGCATCTGTCGCCAGTGGGTTCTGACCTGGCCGACAATCAGTATGACATCCGGCATCGGCGGTCAACCATCAACGCGATTTTTCGCGGCCGCTCGCTGTCGGAGCAGGTGGTGTCCCGGTGGGGTGAGGTTGGCCATTGGCCGTCAGTCTAGACATCGTCAACGCCTTCAACTCCATCCCGTGGGGCGCGATTAGGGGGCACTAGTCCATCATCAGTGCCCGCTCTACCTGCAGAGTATCATAGGGGCCTACCTGCGCGATAGACACATTCGGTACGTAGGCAGGGACCTCAGAAATAGGAAATAAGGAGAAGTGGTACGGGGGTGTAACTGCGCCAGTTATCCTGCGACCACAAATGCTGCAAAGCATTCGAAACGTCAGGAAAAACAAAAATCTAAAATATACGCGATAGAATCCGTTTAAGTGTTTTATTATAATAATTATTTTTATTGAGACAATGTCTAGAGGGATATCTTTGTTTGTAGTTGGGTCTAGAATAGAAAACCTAAGACAAAAATAATTATACTTCTTGAAGCAATCGATAACCATATACCTATTTGCGTTTCATGTTTGAATATTAAGTTTCTGTTCATAATGAACCATTTTGTCAAATCGTTCAACTTTGACAGTATTTCTAAGATAACGCCGATTCAATGAGTGTTTGTGACAGAATTGTAATTGAAATCTGATGTTGAACTTTATTAATGTTATATTTCAATCTCGGTCGATATGAAAGATTGCGAAGCATAAAATAGCTAAATAAGAAGGTCGAGTACATAGACCCTATCAAAGGCTGGGGAATTAAGGAGCGTACCACCGGAGGAATGGGGCCCACCAGTGGCAGGTCAAGACCTGCTGGGGTACTTTCATGAGCAAATCCAGCGCCATTGGCACGAAAAAATACCGTGGTAGATACGATAAGAATCCGGCAGACGGCACAAAGACAGCACCTGAGGCTTTTCCCATGTTAAAAAGGGGGCGTACCCTTTTTTTTTGTTAGTTTTAATGTTGCTCCTAGGATTTCTCCTGTGTCGTGGCCTCGTGCGTACAGGTTACACACATTCATCTCACATGCCCTACATCCAGACCCGAAATAACTATCTGTATGTCATACACATATCAGATAGAACCCGCGACACGTAACGCAGCAAGCTATCGCTTTTAGCCACTTTGTTTGCCACTAGAAGCTTCACGAAACTGATGAATTTTACCAATACTGGATAACTGCATATTTTTGTAGAAGTGACCCTTCTGGCTGTATTATTTTGCGGTAAGTCTCATATAAATATTTGTCTAACATATTTTTATAGTAAATATAACGGAATTCGGAATGTTTAAGTACCTACGGTAAATATTATCTATCAATACACTGTGTACATATGGCCCTGGTGTGTTCTTTATGTTTGAGCTTGTCTCGAATTCCAGTACATATTCTTCGCAATGTTTTTAATGTATAAAATATTGATTGTTGTGTATTGTATTACAGATTAGTCATGTAATGTATGAACACCACTCACTGATCTAACTTAAATTTGCTATGACGTACATTACCATTACGTCACAGCAAATTTAAGCTCTTGCAATTCCTTTTGTTTTTGGAATAAATTGTAACGTAAACGTCCGGATTTAGAATGTATCACCGCCCCATCTCATCCTGTAGATGTCTTAAAAGGGACTCTAAACTAGAGGGAACGATTGCGCTCACCAAACGGTCTTCCAAGCGTGGTGAGTATAAACAAATTCCCCCAAAATAATGACACGTGCCGTTGATAACTAAAGGGGAGGCCTCGTGAGGCTGATATGGTGATGATGATGTCTACATGACATAATAACGGGCTACGTTTTCAACGCTCTCTAAATAACGTTTCTTTGAAAAGGATTGCTTACAGAAAATACAAATACACATACATTGGTAAAAAAAATACTGTAGTAAATTACTAATTATTTGTTCAGAAATTCTGGATCCGTGGTTCAAGATCCTAGCAATTGCGACCACACGACTCCGCTAAGGCTTGTCTAGTGATGTGACTATAGTATTTTAGTACTGGGCGTTTACGAGTAAGGGCAGATGTCGGCTATTATCATTGTACATAATATGTCGTTATGTTTAATAACGAACCGCATTATCCTCTTATGCAAACGAATGCCTACCGTTTTGGTTGCCCCTAAACGGTAAGGCAAAGGGAGCTACAAATGTCAACTATTAAGCCGGCACCGACAGTATGCACTGTTTTCTAAGATTTTCTGACCCCTGAAACCTATCGATAGACTGCAGAATGCAGCTATTCATGTCCTTTAGCACGTATATGTTATAAGGTTCACTACCTCTGTTTTAGTATATTATCGTATTAGCGCGTGTCCGGCGCGGCGGGCGCAGGCGCCTGCCGAATGTAGCGCAGGCTAGACGTATGATAGGTGAATGTCGTGGTTACGATACGTTGCTACGTCATTCGGCATTCAGCAGCGGGCCAGCCGCATATGTCTGTCTCGATTTGGCAACGTCACGGTCACATACTTCGCGTGGCGCCTGCGCTGGGTGCACGTAACACGCACGCTAGTGTGATAACTGATAAGTTATTTTATCTTATACCACCTCCTTTACTTCTAGATAAACTTCCTCCGCCCCGGGGAGGGACGAAGGGGCATGCCCGGACTCCTACCGGCTATAATCACTGGGGCGGACATTTTTGTCACCTAAGGGGGACTCCAGATCCTCGTATAACTCACCTAAGAAACATTTACAAATATCCAGGTTTTAGTCGAAAAACAAAAAAAAAACGATTAGGTAACTTTTAATATTCCAATCTCGCTAGAAGGAAGATTCCTCGCACCTTATCTAATGCCTGTCGATGTGTTGAAGGGTTAGTCTTAAGTCATCTCTTTTCACCTTGTCACAACATGGCTGCGATCCAATCACACCATAAAATCCTGTTTACTGAGACTTTCGTATCAAGCATTATAATCTTCGTTTCTGTATTACATAACAAGATAAGGATCGCACTGGTACAGCGGAAACTATCAGTCCATTGTTCGACGTCGCAGGTTCACTTCCCCGACCGATTTTATCGTTTGTGTGTCAAACTCATTTGAATTCACTTTCTATAAAAATATTCTCATACGATTAGATTATAATATTTTGTACTGGTGAATGTATTTCACACATTTTTAAACGGTTGTGCGTTGTGCTTGCCGATTTCTTTTGATGTCGTAATGCAATAATGTCGTAGGTATTCTAATGCACAGTTCCGCCACAGTTTACTCATCTGTTCCGGTTTTATACAGTATGTTATTAGTTGGAACTACGACTCGTGAATCTCCAATTATAATGAAGCGTAGTCTCCAGGGAATAGACATCCGTTGACACTATCCACAAGTTAAGGTCGCTTACGAAGTTTTTACTGGAACTGTTTCTTTTTGGGATTTCCATTTCTACCTTTTTTTGTTGAGCCGTCGGAGATACATGCTGTAATTCTTCCACCCCGGGGAACGGCGGAAGGGCATGCGAAACTCCTAACTCTAAAACTACCATCTTCGGCACCGAAGGAGGGCTGCAGGAACTCGAAAAATCTCCATCTAGAGCCACCCATTCGTGCCACGCCTTTAAGCATCTCGTAGAGTAGGACTGCAAAGCGGTCAACCCCTCTGGCGGAAGGGCTCCATTCCTACGTACCTTTGGTAAGGTTTCGTTATTCATACTTGCATTAATATTTCTCAAGGAGGTTCCTGTTCTGCCACAGAGGCCCGAGTGTTTCTTTTTACACTAAAAACACAAACGCGAGCGGCGCGGTTACCGCGTTCAGCGCTAATATTCACCCGCTCCAAACTCTTTAGCTAATTGGAACACCGAACGCGGTCAACGTGTCGCACACTTTTACGTTTCGATTACTAAAAGAAACTCACACTCGCCCCTCAGGAAACAAGAGATAAAACCACAGAAATAAGGAGAAGTGGTACGGGGGCGTGACCGCGCCACCGCGACATGCACAATCCGGGCCATTCGGAAAAAATGGCCGTTTTATAACATCAGTTGAGATTCGATCGCGTAACTGGGATAACATGCAAAAACCGAAGCGAAAATAATAACTTTAACAAGGAAGGAATCATATACAATATGCAAGTGAAGGAATTTTCTTGTATTTGTCTGTAAAAATGATTAATTAAAAATTATTGTTTTCCTTATTATGTTACATTTGGATTGATGGAGCAGAATGACATTATTATTTTTGTACAAAATACAATGCTTCTTATCTACCACTTTAACTAGCAATCGGTGAATGTAAAATACGCAGTCGCTGTCCTAGCGAATGGTACTCCCAATAAACTTACGCGTTGCGTGGTACGGCTGCTGTGTGCAGTCAGTACGCTCGGCATGATGGGCTATCTACAAAGTCGTGGGGGTGTGTTTTAGTATGAGTAGCCAATTATAATGTTGTGTATATTCAGTTCATTGGATGAGAACTTGTAACTGTGTGCATTAGTATGTTTTTATGAAGAATGGTAGGGGAAAAACTGGATTTTTAGGCTCGCATATATTTTGAACTACATGGCATATCTCCTTTCTTCCAATTTCTTTGTATAAAACGGACTAATCGACGTTTATATTATATAAGTATAAAAATGGACGCTGCTACTCATCCCTAATGGTTTTGATGGTACCCACGGGTCGTGACGGGTGGCTCAATCTTCGTTGTGAACCACACGACTAATAAATATTTAGTTCAGGATGGACGAAATATTCACATAAATTATTGTACAAAAGTAAATAAAGTGCGTAGACATTTATAAGTATTTTAAATAGGGAGGGTAGCTTCATTTAATTATACTGGGTATCCCTTTTTATTTAATACAGATAAGGCCACTTCAAAAGATTTAATAAAAACGTGGAAAGGCCAAAGTGAAAACACGACATTTTTTAATAAACATTAATTATTGAACGCAAAAAAGCAGAAGGACACGTTTGTTTACGAAGAGATCATTATATTGTGTGTTGAAAAAGCCTATTTTTTCCGATCAAAATATTGCTTTGTAATTTAGTCAAACTCATCATCATCAGCCAAAAGATGTCCACTGCTGAACAAAGGCCTTCTCCATAAACGACCGGTTACATGCCTTGTGTCGTCATTTTGTGGAGAATTTAGCATTCTCACCATGCTTGACAGGCGGATTGGTCAGCGCAAAATTATTGCTGTTTCACAGGAGGGACGCTCCTGCCCACCCCTTTGGTTTTCCCTTGGGCACCATTTACGACATCCACGCGTGAGATGAAGTGGTGCTATATTCACCACCACACAGAGAGGATTTTGTCGAGTTAATATCGATAAACTACATCCAACAGGGTGGAGTAAATCATTTTATTTTTATCGATATCATTTTATATCAGGAAATGAAAAAAATAATGTTTAAAATGCGCATAGTATAAGTATTTACAAATTCTTTGAGGATAATAGGATCATCTCATTGATAGTCGACCCTCAATCCTGTACACTTAGTCTAGATGATGGCGAGAATTTAAAACGATTATAATACAGAGTTATTCAGCGTGACCGGGTTTGACTACCGAGACATAAACGGTAGCGAAACAACATGAATAAAAAAATAAAACACGTATTTTTTTATTCTTAGGTTGGATTCTCGCTATAGGACAACGCTAATAGGTTTAAAAATTTTGATAGATGGCACTTACGGGCGAATACTGAAACGCCACTTAATATTAAGTACGTTTTATCTATTTGAGCTGCCCGGATTCCTACCGAAAACGGGTTACATGTTACATTCCCTCTAGCGGAGGGAAGGCGACTGTAAAGAGGCCACCCCCCAGGCATCTTTCGAGGGGATTGTAAAAGATTCCCCCGAAGCCTCACTATGCGTTGTGCTGCGCACACAGCGGTACGTGACCGCATGCACACCGCTGTCTTCCCGGGGGTCGCTCGGTATGTGCACGCGTATTTCCCAATAAGGGGCGCCCCATAACCTACTGTTGCAGTATTTGTTCTTTAAGATGAATACATTTTTTTTATAATAAAGGTAGTATTTAACAGAGTACTATAATAATCGCTCACTTACCATATTATTTATTCCTTTTTTTATATAACATTACATTACCAACACGGCTTGTATTTCTTAAGGGTAAGTCTATCCATAAGGCTTCACACGGTATTTGGGGCAGTATTACATACAATGAAATCTGAGCCTTACGCCCTTCATCGGGGCGTGGCTCTGCTCTAACCCCAACCAATCCAACTTGTTTTATATTCTTCATTTGCCTTCCTTGTGTCAGTGTTGTTCAAACCGCCCAAATGCCTCCGACTTGGTCTTCTAATAACAACAACCGGCACCCGTATTATCTAAAATCAGTGACAGCAGCCGCGACAGTAGCTATCGCGCAGCTACCCTACCACCCGTGGCCACCACACATCACATCACCTCACAACTCATCACTGACAACACATCCACCGGAAGCAAATCGCCTGAAATGTAAAGGCAATTTTTAGTTAATTGATCGTCCGACAGAGTTTGCTTCAGAGGTCTTCGGCTGTTTAATCGCTTTGCATTTGAGAGTGGTGACTGCGCAATTTACGCCTGTCGCAAACCGTCTGCGACATACGTAAACAGCCTGCCGGACAACGATTTTACGTCCCTCCGAAGCACGGAAATGTTCAGTTCAAATACCACTAAATAGTCACCCATCCATAGACTGACCGCGCCGAGCGTTTCTTAACCTCACCGATCGTTTACCGATCAGTGAGTGCAACTGGCTATGTGCGCCTTAGTAACACAAATTTTACAAAAGCAAAACTCAATTAGGTAAGTACACGTTAGACGACCTGGGTATTGAACCTGGTTAATTACCACTAAACTCGGTCCTTTCCATATTTTTACTAACTTAATATAGTTATTTAGATAAGCGTTTTACGAGAATGTTCCATAGCTCTATAAAACTCTGCCCCGCAATCATATGATGATGTAATGGCCAAAGCAGTTTATGTGGGCTATAAAATAAGCGGATTCCAGAGCGGAGCGATTTTATAACTAGTCGTCAATCCAGACACATACGTCCTGAAAATGCAAAAAATACCTAATATCTGTGCTTTTACACAAAGCAATAAGTTATATGACTGTTTTGGGGTAAAATAATATTTAATAACAGTAAACAAACAATAAACAAGTCGAAGTTTTTTATTTCAAATAAACCATTTAGATGGCACTTGAAACATAGGAATTTAAGTTGCACGGTTCCAACAGGATCAAAATCTTATGAAAAAAAAAAGGCAAGAAACTCCTTAGATACTCTTAAATAATTGATATTACAATGTTGATTGATACAAATGATGGTAAAACACGTCACGGTCACGAGAAAAATGTTGATTAATGTGTGGAGAAGGAACATACTTCAACAACATATCTAATAATAATTTGTTTGCCATGGCAGTTAACGGCTGATAATTGTATGGCAGTTAAATATTTGTATGGCCTACAGATATTTTTTGGGTTGGGTTTGGGACCCAAGTGTTTGTATATGTAACATTTATATCTGTACTGTAACTATGATACATGAGAAATAACAGTGTATAGCAGGGATGGCAAACCATCTTCCATCTACGTAGCGTAAATTTCTTCGAAAAATGTTTAACGTAGACATAACACGCCAAAGAGCAATCTAAGAATTTTATCGGCAATGACATAAATCATTGTTTCAGCCGAAAATCGTTCACTGCTGGACAGAAGACTCCCCCAAAGACTGTAACATAACAACGACTGGTAAAGTTGTATATTATGTGTTTAATTGTGGGTTTTGCCATAATCGCCACGGTTGGCTGGCGGGTTGGCGATCGCAGTTGAGTTATAAACTTACTCGAAGGATACTGCCTGCCAATCCTCTGCCTAATTCCATAGTCACCTTTTACGACATCCAGGGGGTGGTGGTATTTTAGCCGACACCACACGGCATATAATAACATTAATAATATATAAAAATATAAATGAAAAGAACTCAGTCTCGGCCGTCGAGGCTTGCAGGTATCGCCTATGAGCTCATATCTCTATCACTAGAATTTTTCGTAGTGACTATGAAAAATAACAACATATTAGTAAACTGGGTGTATTGTGTGTGGAAAAAAAACACATATTTAATCATTGAAATAATTGCATCAATCATTCATACATTGAACGGTTACGGTTGGCGCGTAATTTTATATTTTTAAGGATAGTAGAGATAAGTTAAGGATTTAAACTTTTAAGGCCTTTTTTTTTTTTTTTATTGGTGCCCAGTGGAAATTCATCATGAACTTCCTTCGCCCCGGGGAAGGATGAAGGGGTATGCCGGACTCCTACCGGCTAAAACCACTGGAGCGGTCATCTTCGGCACCTAAGGGAGGCTCCAGGTCCTCGTATGATCACACTAGAGCCACCCACTGGTGCCACGCCTATTGGCACATCTCGGAGAGGGTGACTGTAAAGCGGTCACCCCCCCAGGGGGATTGTAAAGGATCCCCCAGTGCGTCCCACGGCAGCGCGTGACCACATGCGTGCTACCGTCTTCTCTTGGGTCGCTTGGTGTGGGCACGCAGATTCCCCAATCTACGCACCCGCGAACCCAGAGGTCCCCCACCTTATAGCAACGGCAGGGGTTTTCAGGCGTATCGGAATTAGGCGCCAGGGCGGTTGTTACCCCGGCGCCGTCTCCTTCTTCTTCGAGCGGGATCGGCCCTCTCCCGATCCCGCTCTGCGGTCTCCTTCTGGAGCATGACGCTCTCACAGAAGGAGACCACTGCATTCCAATTTTCGTGCTCTGCCAACATAGCCGACACTACTGCTGCCAGAGAGAGATCTTGCCCGATCCGATCGACCAGGATCCGCCGCTCGGCGGCCCACGCAGGGCACGCCTCGAGCGTGTGCTGTGCGGTGTCCTGGTCGCTATCACAATGGTGGCATTGTGCCGTGGCCTCGCGTCCTATCCTGTGCAGGTACGCGCCGAAACAACCGTGCCGGGTGAGCACCTGCGTCAGGCGGTAGGTGACGCGCTCGCTCCTTTTGAGCCAGGCTCCAAAGAGCGGCAGGACGGCCTCGACGACGCGCTTGGTTGCAAACTGCATCCGCAGGCGATGACGCCACTTTACAAGTGCGCGCCGCCGAGCTAGCCGCCGCAGCTTGTCCAACGCCCCTGGAGGCGCGCCTTCGCCGCTCTGGCGGAGGGAGCGTGTCTGATCGTAGACCCACGCATCCATCTCCGCCAGGATGTCAAAAGGCGGAAAACGCGCCAGGAGAGTTGCCGCCTCGTAGGACACCGTTCGGTATCCTCGTGCGATCCGGATAGCCACTCTGCGCTGCAGACCATGAATTTTGGTTCTGCAGCGCTGGACGCCTGATAGTCGAGCTGACCATACAGGCGCCCCGTATAGGACCACGGACCGCACGACTCCACCGTAGAGACGGCGAACTTCCTCACATGGTCCCCCGAGATTGGGCAGCAGCCGGTGTAGAGCACCCACTACCCTCTCGACTCGGGGGACGAGGCGCTGGAAGTGCTCTTCGAAGCCCCAACGACTATCCAGGGTGAGCCCCAGGTATTTCATGTACCGGCCCACCCCGATTTGCGCGTCACCAACGCGTATCCACGAACTGGGTGGTTCTCTGCTTCTCGGCAGTTTGTGGAACCATAGCGCCTCGGTTTTCTGAGGCGCTATCCGCAGACCCAGGGCGTGGATTTTGGCCACGACAATTGCCACCGCTTGCTCCGCAAGCCGGATGGTTCCCTCGAAGGACTCCCCGCTGGCCAACACCAGAGTGTCATCAGCGTAACAGACTAAGCTGACGCCAGCAGGGAGAACGACACGCAGGACCGCATCGTAGGCGAGGTTCCATAAGAGAGGGCCGAGAACTGACCCCTGCGGAACCCCGCACGTAATCTCCCTCCCGAGAGACTCCGAGGGTCCAAGGATTCCTCGGAGTCGCTCACCCCACACGACGGCAATGGCGTACCTGGACGCGATAGCGACGCGACCGTACGCTGTGCACGTGCACTGGCGCGCAAGTTACGTGCACTGCGCGTCCTGGTACCCGAACCGGACATGGAACCGACCTCCGATCCCACGTCCATTTGGACGCTGTCAGCTTCTGACAGCGAACCAACCTTCTCGCCTCCCACCTTCTTACTCTCAAACTTTTAAGGCCTGTGTTGTCATCAGTGGCGTAAAAGATTAGTGCCGTTGCTTCATTAGTACTTATTAAGTACTGTCTAAAAAACAATAAAAATACGATTTAATATAGGTACTTACATGTACATACATTCTCTAAACGCTTATTTCTTGGCTGCACACGATGCGGCCAATTACACTCTAAACTTACTGCCCATCCAGACGGATTATGACTATAACAGTCTTCATACCCACTTTTGTCATAACCCATTACTCGAATCGTCTCTACGGCGTTATTAATGTGTTTTGTGGATTTAATACCAGGTTTTGTATATGAATGTCACCTCTCATGAATGTTATTCTTGACGGTGTCACTGGGCGGAAGTTTAAACACTTATTATTTTGAAAGGTAAGCACATATGCAGTTAGAAAAAGAAATTGAACGGTTAATATTTTTGAATCGATTTATTCACAAGCCGAACCGTACAGTTTGTAGACATTTCAGGCGTATCTTATGGCCAAATTTCCTGTATTCTCACCCTATCTGAAAGTAAGCCGGGTACTATATAGACTTAACATAATACTTCTCAAAAATCCTCAGGCAAAAAAGATGAAAATATAAAAGCATTTGTCTCTCTCTTTTGCTATGATTATGTTCGGAAATGAACGTCCAAACCAGCATATGCTAATATCCGCTATTACATTTTCTTATGACTTTGGCTCAAAGTCTCTAATTCAAATGAAACGGATTCAATAAATAAAAAAATAAACAATTTAAGCAACGGGATGAAATTTGATACTAAAAACAAAATATATTTTAGTTTAGTTTAGTTGCAGTGTTCTTTGTGTTAATTTGGCTGCTTAGCCTCCTGCCTGTTGTCCACAATTCGGCAAGACCGCGCAAAATTGTAGGTGCCTTAACAGTTCATCATCCTCATCAGGACAGGACTTCCACTGCTGAACAAAGGCCTCACTCACACAATCCAAAGATTCTGGATTAGATTGATTATTAATTTCGGCCGTAATCTAATGGCTATGACTGACTGATGATAGAGTAGCAAATTAAATAATTTCGTAATGATTTGTGAGTGTTTCGCTAAAGTTAAAGTTAAGGAAAAGTTGTGGTACATAGGTATTCAAAATCATGGACTTTTGGTCAGGAATGATGTCCTCAATAGCAGAGGAGGAGCCGTCCAGGTCCTCGTAAGATCACACTAAAGCTCACCAACCAGGCGTGATTTTGGCAAGTCCCCACATAAATGACGATAGTTGTGAAAATCTGTTTGGGAAGGCCTTTATTCAGCGGACGACATTTGGCCGATATGCCGACAACACATCCATATTGGGGGGTTTTGCCATAATCGCCATGCTTTGCAGGCGGGTTGGCGATCGCAGTTGAGTTGTTAATGTACTCGAAGGACGCTGCTGCCCATCCTCCGGCTAATCCCTTAGTCGACTTTTACGACACCCATGGGAGGAGATGGGGTGGTGGCATTCTAAGCCGGCACCACACGGCAAAGCCGGCACCACACGGCAAAGCCGGCACCACACGGCAAAGCCGGCACCACACGGCAACTTTTATTACAATTAGGTAAACATGTTTATCGCGAAGGTCACCAGTCAGGTGCGCTCACGCAAGGGTGACCTCGTTTTATGAATATGTTCCTTATATTTTTATAAACTTTATCTTTACGATATATTTGTGATTATTTGTTATTAATTTTTTTCTAGTCATATTATGTTAGTTTTTATTACTTACTAGCTGGGACGCGCGGTTTCACCCGCCGTTTAATTTAAAAGAAAGTGGATTATTTATCTACAATTTAGAGTACTTCGACATAGACAGTAGACACTTCACAAAGAGTATGTATATATATATTGGAATTCAGGGGTTTTATTTCTTTGCACGGAACCCTAATTATTTTCTAAAATAAAAGTAGCTTAAGCCAGTCCTTATAACATCAGCTATCTGCCAGTGAAAGTCCCGCAGAAATCGGTCCAGCTGTTTCAGAGATAAGCGGGAACAAACAGACAGACAGAAAAAAAATGACAAATAGCTTTTTGTTGTAGGTACCGTATATACTTTCATATACATTTAGTAAAAAGCTGTTATTTTGACATTACAAACAGACACTTCAATTTTATTTATTTTTATTGATGGCTAGAATGTGTCCCTCTTAAAAACAAAGTACTCGCCCTCTACTCGTTAGTAGGAACGTGTGAATCTATTTATTTAAAAAAATATTTTCTAATTAAAAAAAACATTGCCCCACACTAGGATTTCTCCTGTGTCGGGGGTGCGTTTACACACACAATACACCCAGACACGGAACAACTACCTGCAGATCATACAAATATTTGTTCCGTGCGGGCATCGGACCCTGTACCAGCCGACTGTATCAGCCACTGCACCAACCGATTATTTGTTATAAATTTTTTTTTTGTCAAATTTTAGTTTTTATTACTTATCATGAATTGCTAGAATATATCCCTTGTAAAACAGAGTACTCGCCCTCTACTCGTTAGTAGGAACGTGTGAATCGGTCAAGATCCACTAACTTATACGTGTTGATTATACGCTCTGTGACTTCAGCGAAGGTGTTAATTTTTTTCTCGTAGTAGTGAAAGGCACATTACCGTTTTCGCAATTCTCAGCTATGTACAGGCGGTTCCAGTAAGGTTTAAATGTTATAATCGCGAAATATGGAAATGACGAGTTGCCCCAAACGTGTTAAACGTGTACTTTGTATTCATATTGCAGGTGAATAGAGCCCTGCCGTTGCTATAAGGTGGGGGACCTCTGGGTTCGCGGGTGCGTAGATTGGGGAATCTGCGTGCCCACACCAAGCGACCCAAGAGAAGACGGTAGCACGCATGTGGTCACGCGCTGCCGTGGGACGCTTTGGGGGATCCTTTACAATCCCCCTGGGGGGGTGACCGCTTTACAGTCACCCTCTCCGAGATGTGCCAATAGGCGTGGCACCAGTGGGCGGCTCTAGTGTGATCATACGAGGACCTGGAGCCTCCCTTAGGTGCCGAAGATGACCGCTCCAGTGGTTTTAGCCGGTAGGAGTCCGGCATACCCCTTCGTCCTTCCCCGGGGCGAAGGAAGTTCATGAAGAATTTCCACTGGGCACCAAAAAAAAAAAAACAGGTGAATAGAGTGTATTTTTTTAAACCAAGTCTCACTATGATTTACAAACACCCAGACCCGAAACTATCTGTAGATCATACAAATATTTGTCCCGTGCAGGGATTCAATCAGTTCTTCTTCGGATCTCCTCATTTCTCTCTCGTAGAGAAATACCAAGCATAGCTCTCTCCATATCTCGCTTAGTGACCTTGAGCTTTCTTGGTACAGTTTACGAACATAATTCTCACATGCACAAACACCCAGACTCGAAACTATCTGTAGATCATATAAATATATGTCCCGTGCAGGGATCGAACCCGCGACACGTAGCGCAGGGAGCCAGTTGCTTAGCCACTGCGCAAATCGTGCCATCATTATTTGTTAGCTGTTTTTGTATTAATTACCTCTTCATTAAAGATTGCGCTTTGTGATCACACACATCACACCGTAAACATCTCCTAATGATAGCCATAATGAGCAGTGATAATCATAACCTTGGCGGATATTGCCATACACGCTTCGCAGGCGGATTGGTGATCGTAGTATGTTATTCATAGGTGAATCATCATATCAGCCACAGGATGTCCACTGCTGAACAAAGGCCCCTTAGATTTCCACAACGAGCGCTCACATGCCGCTCTCATCCAACTACTCCCAGCGACCTTCACCAGGTCGTCTGTCCACCTCGTTGGAGGTCGTCCCACGCCGCGTTTTCTGGTGCGTGGTCTCCATTCGAGAACCTTTTTGCCCCAACGGCCATCATGTTCTACGAGCAATGTGCCCTGTCCATTGCCACTTCAGTTTACTTATCGTTTCAGCTTTGTCGACTAGTTTAGTTCTTCTACGGATCTCCTCATTTCTGATTCAATCTCGTATAGAAATACCATGCCATAGGAGAATGCTGCTGCCTATCCCTCTTGATATCAACCCTTGGTCGTCTTTTACGTTACCAATGGGTGTAGACCCTTGGGTGCTGGGCTCGCTAGGTTTGCTGGGCTATTCTTTTCCGGGACCTTCACAGAACTCTGTGGTCCTAAAATGTAATTGGGCAATGCTTCTATTCCCGAAAATGTCGTTAAACGCAACTAGAGATTTTCAGGAGTTCGAGCAGGAGGGTTTTCTATGCGTCAATAACAAAATACTGCTACTATCAATCCGTGTGCCAAGCACGGTGATGGTGAGGATTTCAATTCCATATCGAATGGCATGGACCTTTTCTCACGCTGAGAAAGGTTAGGCCTTAGTCCACCACGCTGGCCTAGTGCGGGTTGGCGGACTAAACACACCATTGAGAACATTTTGACCCCTCTCAGGTATGTATGTTTCCTCACGATGTTTTCCTTCACCGTTAACGCAAGTGATAATCAAATTATGATTCGCACATGAATCCGGAAAGTCCGAGGTGCGGCCCAGGATCGGACGCAGACCCTCCTACGGAAGGCAAGCATTCGACCATTAGGTTATCACTGGTTCGCGGTATACGGGCCATACCTTAGAAAATAACACCCAAAAGGTTAATCTCTTGCGGACTACTGTCGTATACGCGTCATCTAAACAATAGAGTGCGTAACCAGCAAAGATATTGGAAGAAAGGAGATATGCTATGTAGTTCAATATGTATGCGAGCCTAGAAATCCAGTTTTCCCCTAGTATTCTTCATAAAAACACACTAATGCACAGTTACAAGTTCTCATCCAATGAACTGAATAAACACATCATCGGTAGGTTATTAGACGTCTTATCTCATGAATTTTATTCTTTAACAGGATCCAGAAGAAAAAACCCTGCCTATACATGGAAACGAAATGTCAGTTTCTTTTGCGTTCGCTTCTCCCAATGATCTCTGACCAAAATTGCTGAAAGCCAACGCCGACTTGACATGTATTCATTTAAGCAGTGTACTCGTCCTATTGCCGTGTGGTGCCGGCTCAGAATGCCACCACCCCATTTCATCCCGTGGGTGTCGTAAAAGTCGACTAAGGGATTAACCGGAGGATGGGCAGCAGCGTCCTTCGAGTACATTAACAACTCAACTGCGATCACCAACCCGTTTGCCAAGCGTGGCGATTATGGCAAGACCCAATGAGCGCACAACACACCCATATCGGTCGTTATGGTGATCTTTGGGGGAGGCCTGTGTCCAGCAGTGGACTCCATTCGGCCGAAATGACGATGACTCAAACTATTTTCGTACCAAAAACGGATACAGTTAGAAGAAACAGCTCCATGCAGCAAGCTGTTCTTTGTGCACCTGCTCTTAAAATATTTGCTTGAATCGTCTTTGGTTTTTTATTGAACACGTTCTCATCACTATGAATCCGACTGTAAAGCTGGAACCACAATGTAGTCCGTGTGATGCCCGGATTGAGAATATAGCACCACTCCATCTCCTCCCGTGGATGTCGTAAAAGGCGACTGAGTGACTCAAAACCAGGGCAGTAGCGTCCCTTCCGTGGAACAGTAGCCATACTGCACTCACCAACCCACCTGCCAAGCGTGGTGAGTACTGGTGATTGCCCCCAAAATGATAACACAATTGTGGAAGTCTATTGGGAGGCCTTTGTATTGCAGTGGACGTCTTTTGCCTGATATGATGACAATGTAGTCACAAAAAAGAGTACATTTGCGATTCAACTGTGATCGCCAACAGGCCTGCCAAGCGTGGCGATTATGGCAAAACCCCCCATAAAGGCTAAAGGGAGGCTATGTCCAGCAGCGGACGTATTTCACCTGAAATTATCATGATGAATATGACGTTCGTTTAGGCGAGTTTCGTATGCATTTATATTGTTACAGGGTTTTGGTATTAATAATCATTTTTATATGATAAAGTGGACGAAGCGAAACAAGTATGTAAGGATCGTAGCTCTTGGAAAGAAGTGGTCTCTGCCTACCCCTACGGGAGAGAGGCGCGATTATATGTATGTATGTATTTATATGATAAAGGCAATAAATGAATATTATGTTCCAAATACTCTAGGATCTTTTATTTTCCGACTACCGCGGCCATAGGTGGCGCGAAGACTCGGGCGAAGCCTAGAAGTCAAAGTTGATTTTTTATTTGTTGTTTAAATTAAACAGAAGTCTTTTTCACATCAAATAATAATGTGTACCCAGAAATTTCCCGTCGTCCACAACCTTACGCACTGCTTAATAATTAATTTTTTTTTATTAATACTTTTGACCAAACCCACTGCTGATATAACAATAGTCTAATGTAAAAGGCACAAAAAGGCATTAACGTAATTGGCTCCGACAAGTACCATTGAGAGATTTAAGGGCCAATCATTCGAATTCGAACCTACGAAAAGTTAATGTACTTATAAAAGGTCCTTATGGAACACGAAGTTATGATTATTGTTCGATACGAACGCATATAAACTCATTCTAGTATAGTAATATTGCCGAGCGGTGCAAACTCGTCCCACATGCCGTCACCAGCGTGTGTCGTGGCGAAACAGGGGTGCAATTCCTTAAGGTCAAACATCCATACATCCTTCAATACAGAATTAAAATGACGGTGAAAAACCAATTTGGTATACGCTAAGACATGATTATAGCTATTCAAGGACACATTGCAGACGGTGAGCCATGCCCATGGGGACGAGTCTTAGGGAATACCAAATTGGGTTGTCACCGTTATTTAAATTCTGTATTCAAAGATGTACGGATGTTTGAGATTAAGGAATAGCACCCCAGATTACGATGAGGTGCTGGGGGTGTTTACACCACGCAGCACCCAATCGTATCCGATGTTCCACAGGAGCGGCCCCAAAACCGATCCCTGTGGAATACCGCACGTCGTCTCTCGCGGACCCTATCCTTTCCGAACCGGGTAGATGACCGCTCTGTTTGCCAGGTAGGCCCCGAAAATGCGACGGAGGTAGGTTGGGCACCCGATGATACGCGGATGCCTCCCCAATGCAGCGTTAGCGATGTCGAGGGACACCGCCACCACCACCTCACCCTCGGACACTGCTTCCTCCGCCAGAGCTCTCACGCGCATGTTTGCGTCGATGGTGGAGCGCCCTCGGCGGAAACCTGGTTGTCCGCCAGATCCAGCCCCACCACGTTTAGGTGCCGGACGAGGCTGTCTGCAATTGCTCTCTCGAAGAGCTTGCCCACCTCGTCCGGCAGCATGATGGGACTGACGGAGACTGGCGTACTGGCGTCGCGCCACAATGCATGCGTATCGCAGGTCTGCTATCTCCTGCGACCACCAGTACGTCTGACGCCTAGCCCAAGCTAGCTATTCGGCTTCACCCGAGGCATCGCATTCGTATTCAGAGACACAGTCCCTCTCAAACTTACGTCGGACTTGGCTAAGTTTGAACTCTATTCTCTATGGCCATTTTAATACGAGAATGTTTATCGGTGAGATACGGTTTTTACAAAACTGTGTAGCCAGACATAAATAAAAATAAAAAAGCATAGCAATATATGAAATGCCATTGGCGTGAGCGAAACAAAATATCGAACACAAATCTATCTACTTATGTTGTAAATCGCAGGAATATATGAACATTTTATGAGTAAAAATGACTATTCGAAACTCCATATCCACCATACTAGAAATAAAAATACTAACGCAGACTTAAATAAAAAGAAATTTGGGGATGTGAACTGAAATAACAAGGTCATATAATAATCAGATAAGTTTATTATTCTATAGGTACATAATTATTCTTACACGCTGTATTACTGCGAGTAAGTAGGGACGATATTTTGTTAAATAGTTGAACATATTGGACTAAAGTAGCCTCCATAGTACAAAGCTAATTAGAATTATGACAACCAAAGTAAACAACTCTCTCATATATCTATAATCTATAATTTATAGTTCCTGTTGCAAGCACACCTTTGCCGGCTTAGTGGCGCTAGATTCGCCCAAAGTAGTTGATTTTCACTACTTGGATTAGCTTAGTTTACGCTAAGCTTAAGTCGTGTTCCGATCGACTGTGAATACAATTATGAGCGTAAGTAGTGCATATTGACAGATGGAAGCGTAATTTCACGCTTAGACTCGTTTCTGAATTTCCCTTACTGCTCACGAAATAATAACGCTGTCAAGGTCAAAAGGCACTATCAGTATCACAACAAATGGGAGATTTTATGTCTAAATTCATAAATTAAATTCATGTTTAAACATTATTAGGGAACACAATAACTCTAGTGTGATCTTACGAGGACCTGGGGGGCTCCCCTTCGGTGCCGAAGATAACCGCTCCTGTGGTTTTAGCCAGCTGGAGTCCGGCATACCCCTACGCCCTTCCCCTGGGCGAAGGAAGTTCATATAGAACTTCCGCTAGACACCAATAAAAAAAGGGGAACACAATAAAATGTATTATTAAAAAAGTTACTTGCAATACCTACTTACTTTATGTACTCGTAGTTTTGCCACCCGCTTATAAATTAAAATTATACATTGCTATAATAATATTACCCTAAATCGAATGGATCAAAGTGGGTTAGTCTGACTATATCACGCGCGCTTCTGTTTATGTGAAATTTGCAATGATGTACCAAAACTTGAGTTCTCGTTTCCCGCCGGTCTAAAGCAGAAACTGTTTCTTCTTCGATTAATTGATATCGACGAAATTTAAATAATCGATTATCAATTTATCGATGACAGTTACCACCCGTATTCCATAATTCCTGTTCCCGTGATGAATTAGGGATGGGTAACTCAGGACACAACTATATATTCTGATATAGGTATACCCCAACGTGGATATGTATCACTCCTTAACTTTCCAATAAATAAACAAATCTCGCATCTCCGAGACACATCGGTAGCGAGCGGCTTGAAACCCGAGTGTAGCCGAACACTGACGAACGACACTCGTGCATCTATCTGAATTTAAGCGAGAAAGCGCTGCATAAAAATAATTACACTAGACGCACTGAGGAGTTTGATGATGCTTTAAGCGGTAAATCAGCTGGGTTAAAGTGAAACTGTGAGCGCTCCAAAATTAATTTTCTCCGTACATAAGTTGTTGTTAAACTATTTGTTTGTATTTATTATAAGAGACTCGTTTTGTGAACATTCTGTAAAAAGTGGGCTGTAATAATTTATTGTAAATGTAAATGAATAAACTAATAATACTAAATAAATCCATAGTGTTAAAAGATAAATAAAATAATAAATACACCGTGATGTCGACTAGAAGAATAATTAGTTTAATTTGGAAAAAAATCGATAATAAATCATAATCATGTCTTAGGTTTTCGCGAGTATTACACATTATAATAAAACACTTTTAAACGGATTCTATCGCGTATATTTTATCATCAGCTAAGTGCAATTATTGTTGATATCGAGCGACATATATCCAGTCCGAGATATACTAATTATCAGAGGTTAATTCTCACTCAGTGTGGAATAAAGAATTTGCTTCACTCATATCTATATATATATTAAGCGGAGATATGGGATGTTAAACGGATATTATACATCTTCATATGGGCCAGTTGGAAGGAATTTGACTCATAATTCATACCCACCAGTCCTGAGTCCACCACTATCCAACCGGAGTAAGTTACATGGTGGCCCATGCTTTATTATATCATATTCATCAATATGACACTTATATATTTTTATAACCCCCGCAGTTTTAACACCGGGGGAATTCTCAAAAATGGTTTTATCCGGTAGGATGCCGTATTTGGCATATAGAAATAAAATAATGTAGCGACACCCTACTATATTCGTGTAACGTAACCATAGCGCGATTCAGCGAACCGGTACAGCGCCATCTATCGGAAAGAAAAGAAGATTAGCCGTTTCGTTTCGTTTGAGATCAGTGCTGCCAACCCGCATTATTGGATTTTAGCAGCTATTAGTGGATGCATGCAAATATATTTATAACTAGCTTTTGCCCGTTGCTTCACACGCATGGACTATGGAAATCTATAATATCATGTTATTGAAAACATGCAATAATGACCTGCGCTTTTATTAGAAACGTGTAATAGGTGTAGAGGGATCATGAATCTCCGAATGACATGATCCATGGGCATGCTGCATATTGCATCCAGCCTAGCCAGCCGAGTGCCAGACCGTGCGCTATATTGTCTTTTGTTTGGAATCGCTTCCCGCATAGCACTGTGGCACTCATCAATAACTTTCATAAAATGTAGCTTGCCCTTTTCCGGCCAGTATTAACAGTCCAAAGAACATCACTTCCTATAACCACACTACTCATTTTGTCAATAATTCTTATTACGTACTGATAACGAATGTGTTCACTTGTGTGAACTATTTTCATAATATTCGCTGTAAAACATAACTTTGTAGACATATCGTTGTACAACACCTCCAATGTACAAAAGCCTGATGAATTGTTTTCTAGAATACAAACGGTATTATTGTAAAGAACTTTTTTGCCGAATTTAAAACTATTGAAATTTAAATTTTATACTGTAGTTTTATCGTTTTCATTAAACATGGAAACGGACAAAAAGACAGAAATAAAAAATTGCAATTTTAGTGATTTTTTCGAAAACTATTCCGTGTACAGATTTTGTATCTCTATGATTTTATTAAAATGCAGATTTATTTATGTTTATGATGTTTTAATTTTGTCTATTTATAACTTTAACTGTAAAAATTATGTTTTGTTATTTTAGAAGAAAGATTTATTTATTTACAATTATTACTTACCTTCGACCATGGGTCACGGTGGGGTGCCATCTGAAAACCAACACGGTTACACATGCTGAGTTGGTACCCCTTTCGTCAGTTTTGAATGTATTTTGTTTCTTTTTATATCTATGTATGTGTATTGTATGTATGTACTTTGCCGAATAAATGTTTTCTAATCGATTCTAGTCCTACACCACCGGGGACAATTCTTGTATGCATCTCTATAGTGCAACCATGGAAAGTTTCAGACTCTCTCTCTAGTGTTCTATTACATTGTAGGTTAAAATTATCCTGAGCTGACCTGTCTCTGCGAAAGCCTATCAAAAGATCGGGTGCCTCTACACATATCACAGTAAAGGGAGACAAAAGTAATTGAATATCTAAATTAATAACTAACAAAACTAGTAGAAATTACTTTTTGCTTGAAAAGTATATTCAAGCAATTTTCACAGATCTACAGATGTCTACTCTTAGAACTATTGGTTTGGCTAACACTGCCTTTAGTTACCGGAGTTTAATTATTCTTCGACCTACCTACGCAATGCAATGCCAATTGACTACTGGCTACCTACTACTAATACGCTCGATTTTCTTAGTTTGTGATTTGTTTACATGCAAGTAAAAATAGTTATAAGGGCGTGAAAAGATTTTTACAGGGTCGGCAAAGCGCGTGTGAGTCTCTGGTGTTTGTTCATAGCTAGAGGACAGTCATCCCCTCCGTGATGTGCCTAAAGGCCAGGAGGGTTACCATGAGCTCTTAATACCAGTCAATTGAAGACCTCTGATTTGTTATGATTATAATATGTACACGGGGCTACATGTCTAGCTATAATTTTCCAGTATAAGTTGACCTCGCATTGTATAGGTTTTCCGTACAATCCGAGATCAGCCTATACTGGACTTTTATTGCTTGTTATGTAGCCGTGTTGTACATATAATCAAAACAAATCAGTTGAGGTCTCCAATTGACTCGTATTAAGAGCTCATGGTAACCCTCCTGGCACCAATGGGTGGCTCTAGTGTGATCTTACGAGGACCTGGAGCGCCCCTTCGGTGCCGAAGATGACCGCTCCAATGGTTTTAGCCGGTAGGAGCATACACCTTCGCCCGTCCCCGGAGCGAAGGAAGTTCATGTAGAATTTCCACTGGACACCAATAAAAAACAAGGTTACGGCAACCGCTTAACATCAGGCGGTCCGGTTGCATGTTTGCCATCCATTCATTTTTTTTTTTCATTTCGGCCGTATGAAGTCCACTGCTGGACACAGGCCTCCCCCAAAGATCACCACAACGACCGATATGGGTGTGTTGTGGGCTCATTGGGGGTTCTTGCCATAATCGCCACGCTTGGCAGACGGGTTGGCGATCGCAGTTGAGTTGTTAATGTACTCGAAGGACGCTGCTGCCCATCCTTCGGTTAATCCCTTAGTCGACTTTTACGACACCCACGGGATGAAATGGGGTGGTGGTATTCTAAGCCGGCAACGGTGTTTGCCATTAGTGGTATAAAAAATCGAAGAAGCAGTAACCAAGTTATAGAAAACAAAATACCATTATGCCATAGTTGCATATTACACTTACAGATACAAAATTAAAGAAATAGAAAGGGCAAGGTAGAATTATTCAGCGAGAGTGATCGATCATCATATCAGCCATTTATACGCCCACTGCTGAACAAAGGCCTCCACATAGATTTCCACAACTGCATCATCATTTTGGGGGGAATTTGCCAATACTCAACACGCTTGGCAGGCGGGTTGGTGAGCGCAGTATGGCTACCGTTTCACAGAAGGGATGCTGCTGCCCATCCCTCTGGTTTTGATTCTCTTGGTCGCCTATACGATATCCACGGGATGAGATGGAGTGGTGCTATATTCTTAATCCGGACACCACACGGACTTCCGGACACCACGATTCAATCAATTTCAATCGAACGATATTAGATTATTATTACAGAGCGCCCGTATAGAACGAGAATCAATCAAGTAGAACTTGAGTCGAGATTGCATCAATTGAATATAAATGCTGGACCTATTACGTAGAGTTGATATTTGATTAACGCGATCTCGACTCAACTAAAACGAGTTTTGATTCTCGGTCTGTAATACGGGCTTTAGAGTCGAAGTTGCATCAATTGGTTAAAAATGCTGGACATACTACGTAGGGTTTATACGATTTTCATTTGATTAACGGTATCTAGATTTGAGTTCTACTTAAGTTTTGATACTCGTTCTACAGAAAAAGAGGCTTTAGGACTTAAAAAGAGTTTGTTGATTTCTCAGATTCAGATAATAAACATACATAAGCTAAGAAAATTCTTAAACTGAAACCTCGGCCTGAAAACATGATTTTTTACCAGTAACGAAGTTGGTTTCAGCGCAAAATGGGGCGAATGAAGATTGTAGAGTAAAAGGTGTTTCAATTTTTGGTTGTAATGATGTCATTAGACAGACCATAGACTTGTCGTGTGGTGCCGACTAAGAATACCACACCCCCATCTCATCGTGGGTGTCGTAAAAGGCGACTATGAGATTAGCCGGAGGATGTGCAGCGGCGTCCTTCCAGTACATTTCTAACTCAACTGCGATCGCCAACCCTTCTGCCAAGCGTGGCGATTATGGCAAAACCCCCCAATGGGCCCACAGCACAAAACCATACCAGTCGTTGTAGCAATCTTTGGGGCGTCATTCCAGGAGTGGACATTTTAGGCTGAAATTATGATGATGATGTAATAAGATTTGTCATTGATTATATGTTCTCGCCCTGCAGACTTTGTGGAGCGTCTATGCTTGACGGCAGTTATGTGATCTTTTATTCGGGTAAAAACCTAAGCCATTACTATTTATAATATACCCGATTTAATCCGTTTAAAAGTCTTTTATTATACACGAAACATTTATGTTTTGTTCAGTATTGGAGTCAGTCAGTGATGAGCGTTTTTATATACATATATGGTCTACTTACTACATAACAAATTCTTTTAGATCAAATGCCAATTCAGAATTATCCAGCAAAATAAATCCCTCAGGCATTCCGAGATATGGCTTCCTGATACCCTTCAAAGAGAGCAAACAGATCGAAAGGCCCCTCGGGGCAGTGCTGGCATGTTGAATTGACGTAAAAAAAATGTGAACATAATGTACAAAATGTCCGTGTGTATGTCTACCTGTTTGTCTGTCCGTGTATCAAGAATCTTTTTCTCAGAAACGGCTTCATATTAGTCAAAAGATGTCAACTGCTGAACAAAGGTTTCGTCCATAGATTTTTCCACAGTTGTGTCTTTTTGGGGAGATGGAGTGGTGTTCTATTCTTAATCCGGATACCACACGGATAGGAACGGCTTGCGGGAAATCAATATCGAAAACCAAAGTCTATAATCTCATATTTATGTAAAAACGTCCAATAGCCTTTTAAACCGTATTTTAATAACTGAAGTCCCACTCACTGACTGATCAGCAAAACCTGTATGACATTTCTCGGTGATCTATCTATACAAATAAATAAAATTGAAGTGTCTGTTTTTAATGTCAAAATAACAGCTTTTTACTAAATGCATATGAAAGTATGTAGTTTAGGGGGCCGATATCCAGATACCTACATTCCTACGACTTCTTACGGCTTCATGATAAGTTATTTAACAGATGCAAAGCTTCTTATATGTGCAACTACGTAACAGGGCTTTATAATTTGTGTGATAATCTATACAAATAAATGAAATTGAAGTGTCTGTTTGTAATGTCAAAATAACAGCTTTACTAAATGCATATGAAAGTATATACGGTAACTACAACAAAAAAAAAATCATTTTTTTTCTCTGTCTAACTGTTTGTTCCCGCTAATCTCCGAAACGGCTGAACCGGTTCTTACGGGACTTTCACTCGCAGATAGCTGATGTCATAAGGAATAACTTAGGCTGCTTTTATTTTAGATAAATAATTAGGGTACTACGCAAAAAAATTAAAGCTCATGAAATCCATAATAGATCTCTATGTCAAGGGTCTATGCCGAAGTACACTAAATTATTTGTAAATAATCCAACTTCTTTAACAACAGCGGGAGAAACCGTGGGTCCCAGTAGTAATTTAAGGCTAGTAATTTTTAAAATTGCCACGTATGAAGGTTTGTGGCACAAATGAAAGAATGAATCTGTAAATCATTAATTACAAATCCAAATATTATTACGAGATAAACGTAATACTTGCGGTTAATTTCATACAGTGGTCTACGTGAGTACCCGCAAAATAAAAGTTTGTCACTTAAAAACATTGGTACACTATTTCGGGACCCCGACAATACTTAAAACAATTGGAAAACTGGAACCGAACCATTTCAGGGTACGAATATATATTTTTTATTAACTCGGGGAAGGGCAGAGGGACATGCCGGCATCCTACTGGCTAAAACTACCAGAGCTGTCATCTTCGGTACCGAAGGCGTGCTTCCGAAACTCGTTATATCTTCATCTAGAGCCGCCTATTAGTGCCACGCCTTTAGGCACATTCCGGAGGGGATGGCTGTAAAGTGGTCACCCCCTCTAGCAGGTCCGACTGCTAAGCGTGGTGTTTATGGTAATGTCTCTTATGACCGCTCATTGTAGAGATCATTGGGAGGCCCATGCTCGGCAGCATGCCATGCTTAGACGGGCTGATGTGTAAATTTGACTAGAACAAGAAGTTTTTTGACGTAAGCATTTAAAGACAGTGCCCATATATCCCTTCCCTTCAGCGTTTCCTAGTATCCGCCTCACCGACGTCGCGAAGACCCATCGCCGCGACAACACCATTCCGTTCAAGTGGTAAATACTTCTGACCCGAGTCGAGTCGAGTTCGAGTCAGCTTCATTATACTTTTCAAGCATTTCCCGGCACCAATCCAATTGACGACGTTTTTGATTTTCCGTCAAATTATGAGGTATCCATCTGGTGCAAAGCTTTCTGACGCCTAAATGTTCGTATAAGACTTTTTGCACTTGACTCATACCAATGCCTAAACTTGGCCGGATCTGTTTATATGTCACTCTTTTATCAGCTTCTATCATTAGCCGCACAGCACTCACGTTATCTTCAGTGGTCGCCGTAGAAGGACGTCCTTCGCGCGAATCATCAGTACGATTAGTTGGACTACGTTAAACTCATTAAACCAGTTATAAACAATCGCACGAGATGGGGCTTCGTCATGAAATCTCAATCGAAGTCTATCATAATATAGTTGTTGATTAAGACCGCAACGAAAGTCGTATTAAAAAAAACAGCAAAAGTTTTCTCTATTCAAATTACATATGACGCACGACACGCACTTTTTAAATTATCGCACAAATGAGTTATACATTCAATGTACACTGCCCAAGGAGTTCTTTATTCGAACTTAAAATAAATCTTTCATTGGCAACTTTTCTTACTGGCCAATTCTAAAGTCGTTCAGTGTGAAAAATAAATAATCGCTTAGAATTGAATATATTATGGCTCTCGTCAAACATAGTGTATTGGACAACAAAGATATTGGACGAGTGGCATGATGTAATCGTCAAAGAAATTTGATCAAATATAGGCCCGTGTTACACGTCGTAAATCAAAACTGAGGTAGAACTTGAGCTGACATTGCATAAATTGAATATAAAAGCTGGACCTATTACTTAGGGTTCATTTTTTGTTAACGCATCAAGACTCAAGTTCTACTTGAGTTTTGATTCTCCATCTGTAGTACGGGCTTTGGGACAAAGAAATTGGATAAGTGACATGGATAATATAGGTAATTCATTAACGCCTCTATCTATTCCATGAATGATCTATCCTCTACTGCTTTTTTTTATTCTCCTTTGATTTAGAGGCTTTTACCTTACAAAGGTATGTCAGCCTCATCATATCCTCTACTGTTAATACGAAACAAACTTCACCGGCTGATATATCAATATTGTTTTTGTCTTCGTAAACCTTGTAATTTACTGATAAAATCTTGTCTCTGCTCCAATTTAGCAATGCAAAGTCAAACTGACTCATGCTTATAACATTAACAGATAATTATCAGATTTTCGAAACCTTTTGCTAACATCATCCGTGCAATCTCGAGATAGCAAATCAAAATGGAGATTACATAGAAAGCTTTGATAATCTTCGTCAGATCTCACGAATTTTGTTAGTAGAACAATTTAATCTGAAATGTTATATACCTACTTGTCATTTTGTAATATATCCCGTGTATAAGGATGGTTCCAAGAAAGATAACCAAATGTCGCAAGTGCTACTGAGCGTAGCAACTACTGTACATTCTGGATTTTAATTAAAAAATATACAACTTAGTAACAAGACTAGCAAGTCATGCGCCTGGTGGTAAGCGTTATGCCTGCCCATCATTAATGAAATGGTGCCCAGAACTGGTGGACTTAGCTTTGTTCCCTCGAGACATTAGTTATTTAATCTCTTATGCCCAGTAATTTCACTAGCCACAGTGCACGTTCTTGGTCTCCAGTGGAAATGCTTCATGAACTTCCTTCATTCATTCCGAAATAATCCTTTGTCGGAAAGTACTAGGTCTGTGAACCCAAATATGACGTTATATCTAAGAAACAGCTGATGATAGGGTTGTGTCAGCGTATTTTTCATGCAAAGTTTGAACAACTATAACTCTGTAACTATTGACTTTTTGGGGAAAGTCGTAGAAAAACCTTGCTCATTACCACCTACACCCTTTCGGCTTAGTACACCCTTTCCGACTAACCCGATTTTTATTATTTACATTCTGTGTCTACACTTTCTTCTTGTTCAAACTCTGTAACAGTAATTCCAAATGGGATTTGAAATTAATTGTTTATGGATTTGTTCCTTCACTTGCACAAAACGGCCTCCATTCGTGTCAAACATCACAGGGAAGTACCCTATATAGGTTTTGAGGATCAGTCAGAGTTGGACTTTTAGTACAAACTTACGCTATGAAAGGCCGTTTCTTTATAGTGCGTTGTACAGCAATATGAGGCTGCTGACCCTTAGTATTCCATATTAATTTTAACTCGGTACCTCATCCCATTTCTGATAAAAAGGGCTTCGATACACGGACAGAAAGATAGACATGGACAGAATCATCATCATCATCTTATCAGACAAAGGACGTCCACGGCTGAACAAAGGCCTCCTCCATAGATTTCCACAACGAGCGGTCACATGCCACCCGCATCCAATTACTCCCAGCGACCTTCACCTGGTCGTCTGTCCAGCTCGTTGTAGGTCGTCCCAGGCTGCGTTTTCCGGTACGCGCTCTCCACTCGAAATCCTTTTTACCTCAACAGCCATCAGTTCTACGAGTAATGTGCCCTGCCCATTGCCACTTCAGTTTACTAATCCTTTCAGCTATGACGGCAACTTTAGTTCTACCACGTTCTCCTCATTTCTGACTCAATCTCGTAGAGAAATACCAAGCATAGCTAGAAAGCTATGCTTATATGGATAGCCACTCACTGAGTTACCACTAGTTGCTTGTACTGACGTACAGACACACAACAAGGCACCAATAAAAAAATAAAAAAAAAGACACACCAAAGTGATCCTACAAGGGTTTAGTTTTTCGAAGTACGGAACCCAAAAAATGCTGAATAAACGTGCTTTATAGAGAGAAGAGTTCCAGTGAATGTCAAGGTACAAGGCTTCGACATTAACTTACTCAACTAACCTCATCACGGGTCATAAAATACTATATAACGTATGTATGTACACACGAATTTTAATGACTTATTTGTCGTTGTCATGCGCATCTTTCACCACGGTCACCACACCTTGGACTTGACCGCCAGAACCCGTTCCGATAAGCAAACTCCACTGAAGACAATTACGCAAGTCTCAAGAAGGTCACCACACCCTACGTGCAGTAAAGGTATCATGTCCATTTTAACGGAGATGAAGCTGTTTTTGTTTAGGTGTTTATGACTTCTCACTTGTGCTCTATGGAACTATAGATAGGATATGTAGGTACGGAAATAAAAGAATTAGCTATCCGTATAATATATATCTGTATAAGTAGTAGCCTCTTTAGCAAGATGACAATATTTACGAGCGCAAAGCATTTTCTCCTGTATTCTGGGTATAGTTTACAGACATAAATCTCACATGCTTAAACACCCGGATCAAATATTTATAGGCCATTCAAATAAATGATCCGTGCGGGGACCGAATCCGCGACAGGTAGGGCAGAAAGCCAAGCAATTAACGACTGCATGAAATGTGCCATCAAAGTAATGATTTTTTTAAAAGTTACTTGCAATATAAATAAAATATGTTCGTTTGTTCAAAATCGCAAATCTCCATAAGTTCTTTACCGATCGTTTTGACATTTTCTCACATCGTTGTATGATCATATACGTTATACGCGCATGTCTTTATTATATCAGGAGACTCATAATCTATATATATAAAACATTTTTATGTTCGTTTGTTCAAAATGGCAAATCTCCTAAACTTCTTTACGTTTTGAAATGTTTACATGTCGTTGTATGAGCCAACATGCGCGAAAATGATACGCGCATGTTTTTATTAAACTACGAGACCCTTAATTCTTGTTTTTTATTCAGAATCAAAATCATGTTGTAATTACGTGCATTTAGCCACAGCAACGCGTGGCCGGGTAAAACTAGTATAGTATAGATGCTGTACGTAAGTATATAGAATTAATTAAATAAATGGGATATATTTCCGTAAGCTATTTCGACTCGATGGATGCTATTCGTGTAAACATTAACTTCAGAAAATATTAATAGCTTTGTGTTGGACACGGCATGGATTTGGTACTACACATAAAACACTCGAAACAATATAGCACTATGCTTTAATACGTAAAATGGCACGAATTGGTGCTAAACTTATGTATGAAAGCAATTCATTTGATATTTCTCCATATTAATTAATGCTCCATACTAATTAATGATATCCTCTCAAATGTTAATATCTGCGGACTACGAGACACGATAGGTTTTTAATTATGTCATTATGCCAGCTAATGAGATAATAGGGGAACAAGTTATTTTGGCAATAATTCATACATCAACAAAATACCACCGAGTAATCTAAAGTTACGGTATTTTAAAAGAGTTAAAAAGTTAAAGCTAAATAGATGTAAAAAAAACAGTAAACGTTTTTAAATTGGACTAAAAGTATAAAAGAAATCTACTAGCCCGCTACAAATTTATAATATAAAACAGATTGTCCTGAAAATTTGTGATTATGTATTTTTAAGAGCGATGAAAAACGTAAAACCTGGAACGCATGCAACAGATTAAAATAAGTAAGGAGTGTAGGAAGAGCTGTTTTTGAGCGGCGATTGATCTGTTACATACCGTCGCCTAACGGTTAGAATGAAAACCTCGTACTTATGTGCGAAAGAGATATACTTAAAGGAGGATGAAAGACTGCGGCTTGTAAAATTTTATTACCACAGATTATTCCATTACACGTGTGTTTTAAAAATTTAAGGTACAATTTTCGAATGTTTTTATAATAATAATAATAATAAGCCATTAGTATAGACGCTCAAGACGTGGCCAGTGCAGTCCGTCCAATGCCAAACTGGAAATCTCCGGGGCCGGACGGACTGCACAATTTCTGGATAAAATGGCTCCGTAGTTCGCATGTTCGCTTGGCATCCCAATTTCAACAAGCCATAGAACACGGGTCGCTACCACAGTTCTTAACGACAGGTATTACCCACCTGCTCCATAAAGCAGGTAGCACTACGGAACCCAAGAATTATAGGCCGATCACCTGCCTACCGACGGTCTATAAACTTCTTACATCCATTTTGAGAATAAAAATTAACCAACATGTAGATAATAATTCTATAATGTCTGCTTCTCAGAATGGATGTAGGAATGGGTCCCGCGGTACCAAGGAGCTACTTCTCATTGATATGACTATCTGCCAACAAGTTCGCCGCAACCGAAAGAATCTGTCGACATGTTGGATAGATTACAAGAAGGCCTACGACTCTGTGCCACATACATGGCTCATGAGGGTGCTAGAGTTGTACAAAATAAATACAACCCTATGCACCTTCCTGATGTCATGTATGGGGCAATGGAGGACAGTCCTTCGCTATCCGGGGTGTCGCCAGATTCTGGAAAACGGTGAGCCGATTTTGATCAAGAGGGGTATATTTCAGGGTGACAGCCTCAGTCCATTGTGGTTTTGTTTAGCTTTGAACCCTCTTAGCAACCTGCTAGAGGGGTCAAGGCTGGGCTATCGGTTGCGGAGAGACGGTCAGGTTATTTCCCACTTGCTTTACATGGATGACTTAAAATTGTTTTCTCCCACCAAGTTGCAACTGATAGAGTTACTGAAGGTAACTGAAACATTCAGTAACTCTATCAAGATGGAATTTGGTGTGGAAAAATGTGCAGTCATGCATGTAAACCAGGGGGAAATTATGGAATCCGAGGGAATTGAACTCTCGGATTCTGTAAACCTTCGATCTCTCTCCTCAACCGAGACCTACAAATACTTAGGAATGTCGGAGGCGTTGGGTATCAATGGGGCTGACATGAGGCAGGCGTTGAAGGAGCGCTTCTTTGGCCGCCTGAAAAAAGTACTAAAATGTCTTTTATCAGGCGGTAACAAGGTGCGTGCCTTCAATGGCTGGGTCATGCCAGTTCTCATTTACTCCTTCGGCATACTCAAGTGGACTCAGGCTGAACTGGATGCCTTGGACAGGCGAGCCCGTACATTGCTAACTGCAAATCGGATGCATCACCCACGATCCTCGGTAATGAGGCTGTACATCCCACGGAAATGTGGGGGTCGCGGCTTTTTAAATGCCAAGACCCTTCACAACCGTGAGGTGTACAGCCTTAGGGAGTATTTTTTCCATACTCACGTGGGGATGCATCGAGATGTAGTGGCAGTGGACAACGGGCTTACCCCGCTTGGTCTGGCGAAAGAGAACTGGCGAAAACCTGTAGTACTCAGTACCAATGACCGCAAGGAAATATGGCAGAGCAAGGAGCTGCATGGACGTTTTTATCGGGCCCTCCATGGACCCGATGTAGATTTTCAATCATCAGTATCCTGGCTACGTTTCGGCGACCTGTTCGGGGAAACCGAAGGTTTTATCTGTGCGATTATGGATGAGGTTATCATGACGAACAATTACCGGAAATATATTGTTAAGGATGGTACGGTTGACATTTGTCGGGCATGCCACCGTCCGGGTGAATCCATCAGACATATTATTTCTGGTTGTTCTCGTCTTGCTAACGGCGAATACTTGCACAGACACAACCAAGTGGCCAGAGTTATACACCAGCAACTTGCACTGAAATATAAACTTGTGACCTTTGAAGTACCATACTACAGGTATGTGCCCGACCCAGTTCTCGAAAATAGTCATATCACATTATACTGGGACCGGTCTATCATCACTGACAGGACTATTATTGCTAATAAGCCTGATATAGTGATGATAGATCGGAAAGAGCGCCGCACAATGATTATTGATGTTACCATCCCGCATGACGAGAATCTCGTGAAAGCCGAGAAAGATAAACAAATAAAGTATCTTGACTTGGCACACGAGATTGTCGACATGTGGGATGTTGACTCGGCAATCATTGTGCCGATAGTCGTTACGGCCAACGGCCTAATGACGAAGAGCCTCGACCGACATCTTAAGAGGCTCTCGTTAGGCAGCTGGGTCAAGGGCCTGATACAGAAAGTGGTTCTCCTTGACACGGCACGTATTGTCAGGAGGTTCCTCACTCTGGAGCCCTAACCACCGGCAGCTTGGACCATGTTCCCGATGCCGGTGCGTCACTATTTTTTATATTTTTTAATATTTTTTATTTTTATATTGTGTATTTAAAAATGTAATATAATATGTTTATAAGTAAAATAAAGAGAATAATAATAACATCTTTATTTCAAGTACAAGACTCATATAGGGTTAGTAACAATTTACTTATACCTAAGTGTTAGTAATATATACATTTTGACACATGTAACTGACAGCAGCGAACTATGTATGGACAATCCGCTCTGTCAGTTATCATGTTCAGGACCCTGTTGGAGCTGGCCCTGACTCGTCTCACCAGTGATGCAGCGCGTTTGCGCACTGTAGTATTAAAGCAGTCTACATGTGCCGCTGCAAACATCCCTGACGCACTGCAACGCCAAGGCAATCCCATCAGTTTTCTGAACGCGTTATTGTATTGGACACGGAGGGCTCCATATGATGTCGGCGAATATTTCTCCCACAGGCTGCAGGTGTAAAATGATGTACAAAAGGCTCTAAAGAGAGTCACTTTTACTTCCTTAGTGCAACGAGCAAACCTGCGGACTATCATATTCGCCCGTACAGACAGTGCCCTCCGTTCCCTTTCAATATCAGCATTGTCTCTAAGGTTGGTGGTGACCAGATGACCGAGATATCTAAATGTTTCCACTCGATCAAGAGGAATGCCTTTCAGTCGTATAGGTGGCACATCAAGATGGTGTTTGGTCCCAGCCTCAAAAACAATATACTGACTTTTCTTTACATTATACACTAACCCATGTTCTGTAGCGTAATGTTCACATGTGGCCAGTAAGTGTCTTATACCACTGACTGAGGCGCTCAGCAATACCATATCGTCCGCGTAACTTAAATTATTTAAGTTCAAATGTTTTCCTGAGTGACGGCGGCTAGGGCCTTGCCTTTTGACCAAATATACAATAAAATAAATATGACCAAATACCAAGGAAGGAATCATATACAACAATATTCAATCCAAACGTAACATAATAAAGAAAACAATAATTTTTTATTTATTATATTTATAGACAAAATATGGATGGAGCGGAACGAAATTATTACTTTTGTACAAAATACAATGCTTCTTATCTACCACTTTTAACTAGCAATCGATGAATAACAAACGCAGTGAATAGAACAGCGAATGGTACTCCCAATAAACTTACGCGTTGCGTGGTACGGCTGCTGTGTGCAGTCTGTACGCTCGGTATGGTTGGCTACCTACAAAGTCGTGGGTGTGTTTTAGTATGAGTAGCCAATTATAATTTTTCAGCAATAGTTCATTGGAGGAGAACTTGTAACTGTGTGCATTAGTGTGCGTTTATGAAGAATGGTAGGGGAAAACTGGATTTCTAGGCTCGCATACATTTTTAATTACATGGCATATCTCCTTTCTTCCAATATCTTTAGGTGCCACGCAGGCCTAGTTTTAGTTTGCATTACAATTTGTTATTAGGCAGGCGTGAAACTTACCTAGGCAAATGACTTGCTCGTCTCGTCGCTGGGGTGTATAAACAAAACCATTACTTTTAATCACTGCCCCACACTAGAATTTCTCCTGTGTCGTGGGTGCGTTTATATACACAAATTCCACACACAATACACCCAGACCCGGGACAACTATCTGCAGATCATACAAATATATGTTCTGTGCGGGAATCGAACCCGCGACCCGGAGTGCAGCAGCCGACTGTATCAGCCACTGCACTAACCGTGCCGTCAAATAAACTATAAATTCTTCGTTGTTGCAAAAAAATAATTATTATTTTATTGGGTTTGATACACCATATTTCAGGTCACTCTGTATGAAACATTTATGTAGGCACCTACCATCACAACGGAAAACGAAGCGAGACCTGAAAAAAGTTAGTAGTATTTTAATTTTAATACTAAGGTAAAAAAATTGGTCCTACTATCTGGGTTATTAGTCTCGGGCAAAAGGACCAGGTTAAATAAAGAAAAAAACTTAATAACATTTTTCGTTGATTTCCTATGAAGAAGAACAGGCAAGAAACTCCTTGGTTACTGTTTTAAATCATAATAATTGACAAGCCTGATATTAATATTTACTTTTATGATTAAATTTTCATGGCAGCATTATCCTGACCAATTCCAACAGGCAGCATTCGTTCACGAGCATGACGCATGCATCAGCATCGCTCAGCTTAACTATATTGTAGGGCAGGTAAGCAACATGCTACTGAAGATGCAAATGGTATTAAAATACAAAAACGCTATATCGGTCAAATCAGCATATCAGTCCACGGCTGGACAAAGGCATCTCTCGTGTCCCCATACAATATCGATAGCACCTATGTAACACAATTATCTTTAAAGCATTGCATTGCCTGTAAATACTTGTCCAAACACAGGAAATAGAGTCATTAGCCAATATTTGCCATTAGAACTTCCTGATCTTGATTTGTCTGGCCTAGATTCCATAATTATAGCTAACGAACCAAAAAAGAAAGTACTTATTATTTATCTATGTCTAACCATAAAACTGCTGATTAGTATCCTGACAGGTTTAATTTTGGCTGAAACTGTTATAAAGCAATATAGATAATAAACATGTATATTTGGAAACTGAAGCATTTTTTACTGTGCGATGCCGGCTAAGAATGGAACCTCGTCATCTCATCCCGTGGATGCCGTAAAATGTAATGTGTGTGTGAAATTCATAATCGATCCAATCCAAACTCTTTGGATTTCGGATTACGGATATGTCTTTTTTTTGTTAAATGGTTTCTTTTTACTGGCAGGAGGCTTCTTTTGGTTTCGCCAGAAATGACCGGTTAAGCAACCACATTTCCCGAGAAGCCCATAAAAAAAACATGGTTTTTACGGAGCCCAGCAGCCAACTGTAGCAGCCACTGCAACAACCGTGCCGTCGTAGTGTAGTCAGAGAAATTGTTTGCAATAATAATAGTTTGAAACCGTGTTCGCGCTGCTGTCGCACCGATGTCGCGCCCATGTCACACCGATGTCTCGTAGTAGCCACGCTGCAATCTACCACCCAATTTGAAGGACTTTTACAGCCGAATACTGAAATGCCACTCAATATTTAAGAACCGCCCAATTATTTGAGACGGCCGCTATCCTACCAAAAGTGGGCATCTCAAATACTGTTTAATGGGTCTTAAACATTGAATGGCGTTTCAATGTTCGGCCGTATGTTAGTAATACTAAACGGTCAATCATTCGATAAATAAAATCTTAGATTGTTTAACGCAATCTCTTAAGAGATTTGTAATAGTTTGGACACATTTATAAACTATACTACAATCTCTAACGTTCGCCATATACGGTCTGGTGACGTCACTCACCTTAAAAGGCTTTATGCAACTGTCCCACTAAACAAGTGATTGTTTACAGAAGTCATGCTTTACTTATCACGGATAGCTCTGCCATTTTGAAATATTGATGTAATCAAACCATATTGCGCGTGGAATGTTTGACAGGCGTACGTAGAAAAGTGATGTCGAGATATGTGGATTTTATATCGATGCTTTACTAATCTAGCGAGATTCTTATTCAGGGAACATCAATTCAATCAATGAGTATTCTATTCACGAAGTCTACCAACCTTATTATTATTGAAGCTACACGTTCGGAGCAAATGCGGCGATGTTACATTACGTGTGGTGTCCTGATTTAGAATAATTATAGCACTACTCCATCTCCTCCGGTGGATGTCGTAAAACGCGATTAAGAGGGAAGAGGTGGGCAGCAGCGTTCTTGCTGTGCAACTGTAGCCAGACAGAGCTCACGAACCCGCCTTCTAAGCGTGCTGAGTATTGGCAAATTCTACCGGAAATGACGACACAGTTATGGACATCTATGGGGGAGGCCTTTGTTCAGCAGTGGACGTCGATACTGATATGATGACGCACCTCAATCGATGGACTGTTAGGTCCTAAGAAATGAAAATTAAATCGAAGATTTTAATAATTCTAACATAACGTGACCGTGTGGTTCCGGCTAAGAACAGCTCCAACCCATTTCATCCCGTGAGGGTGGTCAAAGGTGACAATGGGATTAGCCAAAGGATGGGCAGCAGCGTCCTCAGCGTCCTTCGAGTACATTTATAACTCAACTGCGATCGCCAAAACTCCCTAATGAGCGCATAACACAAACGCAGATCGGGGTTTGTTCGTTCTTGAGGCTCCCAGCAGCCTTTGTCCAGCAGTGGACGTCTGTCGACTGAAATGATGAACATATATAACGAATTATTTTGATAAATCTACTTGTTTTGATATTATTTGTTGGGATATCAATATGCCATATCTTACCTGGCTAGGCACAGATTAATTGAAAAACATGAACCTAAGCAAATCGATATCGATTGGATAGCACAGTTATTACACACAAACTACACTATCGAGGCGATATAAATTTACGATGTACTTCGGCGTAGCTAATTTTACATCTCTAAGATAAATGATTGTAAAAGCGGCATGGCAAATGACGCAAGTAAAAAAAATTGGCACATTTAATGAATACTGAAATTAATTTTCATTTCTTTTGGATTAAATAAGTTGTCTAAGATTATATTTAACTCTCAAAGTTTGAAATACATTTTAAGTTTGTTTGATAGAATTATTTAACGCCTACATTTAGGTTTTTATCCGATACGATTATTATCGACTTGAAATAAACTGATTAACATAAGATATTCCGCCCAGTCTATAAAATCTTTTGAAAGTACAAGTATAGTATACAAATTGGTATACAGACATTTAGAAAAAAATAGAAGCTAAATAATCGCTAAGCTAAAAATCATCAATTTGATCACTAGTTTGGTAATTAATTGCACGTCATAACGATATTAATGACTTGAATTGACGGCAAGTGCAGTGGCTGATATAGACGGCTGCTGCGCTCCGAGTCGTGGGTTCGATTCCCGCACGGAACAAATATTTGTATGACCTGCAGGGAGTTGTTCGGGGTCTGGGTATATTGTGTGTGGAATTGATGTCAGTAAACGCACCCACGATACAGGAGAAATCATAGTGTGGGGCAATGTATAAAAACAATCCCAGCTGATTTGCACAGCGGGCACTACAGCGGCGTTGACTACAGGTAATACTTACCCTTACTTCCTTACCTGATTCGTTAATTTGCCAAGCCTGTTTTTAGTGGGGTAATCCGCATGGACTTAAGACTTTATAAGAACGAAATAGCATTACAGTTTGTTGGTATCATTGGTAAACAAAACGGCAGTTTTTTCAGGCCAGGAAATATAACTTGTTTCGACATCTACCTCCTTAAGCTTACAGGAAAACAGGCACAAACGCTGTCTTATTACCATGAAAACTTCGTAAACCCAGTAAATAATTACTTCATTGTGATTCCAAACTGAATCGCTGCTCATCTCATCGCTTTCTTTACAGGAAGCATTGGTATTCATTCTCCATTCTGAGATAAAATCTTATGCATGCAGCTTTCACTGGACTTGTCCAAACAGTTACTCAGTTATCCTTGGAACGTCCAATATTTATGCGAAGTGCGTGAGGTCACGACTTTTAAGCCTTGTCTTCATAGTGTAATTGAATACTTCTAAGGTAAAAATGTGATGTCATAGTTTCGCAAAATAAGATGAATAGTATGCGGGCGGCGACCTCGGTACTATTGACATGTGTGGAGTTTTGAATGGAAGGCCAAAAGGTTCGTTGTATGGGTTTCATGGTTAAATAACTAATGAATGTTGACAAAATACATTTCTAGAGAGGCTGTAATGCGGCGTAATACGCTCTTTTATAAGCTGAAATTATGAGGAAATATCTGATATCTGTATAATAACGATTTTGCTGCGTAGTCACATAATTTGAATAAATCTAAGGATTGTCATAACACTAAGTCCGTATTGTTTACCATTAATGTCATCATCATCATTTCGGCCGAATAAAGTCCACTGCTGGACACAGGCCTCCCCAAAGCTCACCGCAACGACCGATTTGGGTGTGTTGGGGGGGTATTGCCATAATCGCCATGCTTGGCAGACGGGTTGGCGATCGCAGTTGAGTTGTTAATGTGCTTGAAGGACGCTGCTACCCATCGTCCGGCTCATCCCTTAGTCGAATTTTACGACACCCACGGGAGGAGATGGGGTGATGGTATTCTGAGCCGGCTCCACACGGCGGTACCATTATTGCGCCTACATCAAAATAAAAATGAAAGAAGATGTTATGAAATCATACTTAATAACCCTGGTTTTCTTAAGTATATCGCAGCCGTCTGCTGGCCAGCATCGTCAATATCATGGATAAATAAATAATTAGAGAGCCTACTTATTAACGATCGAACATACTTTCCAGAAATAACTTAATTTTCTTAATCATCATTTTAACAGTACTGTGGTGCTTCTCATCGGTGTCATTGTGGCATCGGTCACCATAGCCATTCTTGTAGTAGGAGCGCGGGCCAAATAGCTCGACACGCAAATATTAATGACATTATGACATTATGACATTATACGTCGAGCTCTTGTCACCTCCGGCATGCCAGCTATATTAGAACCCAGTGGCTTGGCACGTGCTGAACGTGAAGAGACCAGATGGTACGTCGCTTTTGCCATGGAAGTTGGGAAGGCCTCTGATGTGGGATGCAGCTTGTGTCGACCCTTGCCCATCCCATCTTTCAAGCTCAGCGGGCTGTGTGCTGTCTCAAACGGCGCAAATATAATAAACTCATTGGAAGTTATGTGTTTCGAGCCGTTTGGGGTCGAAACGCTTGGGTCATGGGGTCTGAGTGCACGTCTGCTTTTTAAAGATATTGCTAGACGTTCGGTCGACTCTTCGCGCGTGGCCAGAGGGCTGGCCTATTTTTTGGACAAAGAATTAGCATTGCCATTCAACGTGGTAATGCTAACAGTCTGCTGGCATATATATATAGGCAAATCTCACAAAAACAAATACTGAAACCCTAAAAAACTATCATCATAGAAATTTGTGTTCCGTACGGGGATCGAACCCACAACACGTTGCGCAAAAAGCCAATCGTTTAGCCACTGCACTAACCATGCCGTTAAAATAATTGCACGAGGTGTAACGTGATTTTCTTTATTTACAAAATTGAATGTTTATGTTATATGTCTCAATCCACATTTTTTTTAGTCAATCAACTTTTGCCTCAGGCTTTCAATATCTAAAGATAGACACTTGACATGACTTTAAAGTTCAAAATTAACAAGTGGTTGCCTCACCACGCCCCTTTTAAACAGCATAGTCATATAATAACGAGTACATCTTCATAAGACGTTTGTAAAGAGTACTCGGTAGCAGTTAAATTGTTGTTGCGTAGCGAAGGTAGTAATTATGTGGTAGCTTCTGTGCCAGCCAATCACACTTTCAGTGCTGAATAGTATGAATAATAATTTAAAAAACAAAAAAATCACGCTTTTGTAGATAACCGAACTAAAATGTAGAAAATAATTTTCAATACGGCACGGTTGGTGTAGTGGCTGATACGATTGGCTGCTGTGCTCCGGGTCGTGGGTGGATTCGATTCCCAAACGGAACAAATATTTGTATGATCTGCAGGTAGTTGTTCCGGGTCTGGGTGGTGTATTGTGTGTGGAATTTGTCTGTAAACGCACCCACGACACAGAAGAAATCCTAGAGAGGGGCAAAGTTGTAAAAAAAAGTTGTTTAAAATAAAAATAGACTGATTAACAAAAAAAAAAATATTGAAAATAAGCGTGTGTTGAAAGTAGAGTGCTTTATGAGATATTTTCATGATGACGCTACTTTTACAAATATGTATTCACAAAAATATTTACAACAATTGACATCAAGTAGACTATAAGTAATTAAGACACAGGTCTTCTTCTGTCTAGCCTTTTCCGAAATTCTTTCATTTCTTGTTTGGTCGGCTTTCAATCGATCCACAGGGATCCAGCAGAATACCAACACCAGGTATAAATATTACCGCCTGGAATACGCTTAGCTGGACACCCATTTGGTAACTATGAGACTAACTCAACAAACAGGGATAAAACTGTAAAGTAATTAGTGACGGCGAAAAAAAAAGAAAGTTTCCTTTTTTCGCTGTCACTTTTGTCTCTCACAATGTCTACGTAATTGTCAAATTAAATATTTATTTCTTTTTCATTTGTATATGTGTCGTTTCATATTTTGTAGTATTGTTTTTGGATTGACATGTTACGTGTCTATGGGAATACCAAATTTCTGTTTTTTTTTTTTCTATAGCTGATGATAGTATTACATACGGAGCAATTGCTATCTGACCTGTGCAACGCTGGTTGTCAGAATATCGAACATCTGACTGATATTTCGTCACTCTCTTTAGGGACACATCTTCCCGAAAATATATCGAGAATACTATAGCACTTGCAATCTGTAGTCCAATCCTACAAATATTGCTTTTGAAATGCCTTTTAGGTATCTTGCTTCATCTTAAAGATAAAAGTAACAAGTATGCTGCACACTAAAAACCTCAACCTTGCAAAAAACATTACCAAGTCAATGCAAACGCATTTAGATGCATTCGCAGACACTTCGCATGAGAGTAAGAAATTTCACACATTCTATCGAGTTCCAGTACAATATAAATGAGAGGCAGAAGAACCACTCCTAACAGGTAATTAAATACGTAAGAATGAGTAGATAGCCAAAACTCGTAGTCTCGAAGCTCCAGATCACATAAGGAAAACCGTACTTAGAATGCATTGCCCATCTAAACAATATCGTCGTAGTATAAAACGTAAGAATACTCCATATTCTATGGTCATAGTCTTTTTATAACGGTAGTTAAATCGTCTCACCAACTGGGCCGTTATTCCATATCTTGAATGCCGCATGTCGGAAGCTACATCTTAAGACTACAGATGTATTTAATGGGATATAAAGTTGCTGTGCTCACCGCCTAACCGAGCATTCCCTCAAATTCGAAACCTAGCTGAGCTTGTGACACAAATATGGTGGTTTCCAATATTGAATTGCTCCATAAAGTGGACAGTGGTCAAATGCATGCTTATCCGAGCTTGAGAATTTGTTCCAAGGATTGGGCTAGGTGGAACACCTCTCTTAAGAAAAATGTACGCAGGAACAAGGGTGGCACCATCGCTTAAATGTAACTCCATAAGCTTTCGATGGTCAAGCTAGCACAGCTAGCACGACACAGGAGAAAATCAAGGGTGTGGCAAAGTTTTTTATTTTTTATTGTTCCTCTAATTATGTAACTTGGATGGGAGCAGAGAAGCATCTTGCAGTTAAAAGCAATTACACGGTAAATTGCCGATAAATATGATAATTGGTGCAGGATGTAAGTAGCGTGAGTTTTCAATCTCATTGTACTTCTGATCTATCTTGCAATGCTTAGTTTATACGCAATCCTGCAATTGCAGTTGAGAGTGCCCCACGATTATCTACAAGTTGGCTCACACTAGCCGGTGAGAAAAAATAACTTGGTGACGTAATTCGTTTCGGTTCGGTAATGATCGATGGAGGCCCTAATTGTGTAGGAGTTTTGTTTTGGATGAAATTTGGTAATGTTACATAGATATTAAATGTAAAATTGCATAAACTTTTTAAATGCTTCAGACGGATCATAAATGTAATTTGATCAACGGTTGAGATGCTGATGAAATCAGAGGCATACCTTAAGATACAGCTATGATGACGTTCATTTTAATCGGGATGTTTAGTGTGGTTTATTATATATATGTACACATGCTCTAATGCCCAATAAGTGAAAACATGTGAGCTACAATTGGTGTCAACACTTAAGCATACATCTCAAGGGAGATATGGTTGCTTAACTGGACAATTGGCGAAGGTTGGATCCCGGGAAGACGGTGATTCGCACGTGGTTACGTACCGCCGTGTACGCAGCACAGAGCAAAGCGAGGATTGGGGGGATCCTTTATAATCCTCCCCGAGAATTGCCTGGGGGGCAACCTTTTCACATTCGCCTTCCCTCCGCTAGAGTGGGTGACCGCTTTACAGTCATCCTCTCCGGGATGTACCTAAAGGCGTGGTACCAATGGGCGGCTCTAGTTTAATCTTACGAGGTCCTGGAGCCCCCCTTCGGTGCCGAAGATGACCGCTCCAGTGGTTTTAGCCGGCAGAAGTCCGGCTACCCCTTTGCCCTTCCCCGGGGCTAAGAAAGTTCCATGCAGAACTTCCACTGAAGAACAATAAAAAGAAAGGCTTAAAACTATATACTAATTAACTGCGTCTAAGGGCGTCCCCTGCGGGACAAGGACCTCGACTTAGGGCATTACTGGGATAACAACAAACACAATCGGGACCGTTGAATCGATATAAATATCGATTCAACGGTCCCGGTTGTGTTTGTTGTTTGTTGTCACTAAAGTGTCAAAGCACCAACTGAGACCATAATAGAAAGTTTAAATACGCTGTAAAAATTAATTAGCAACCCTGTGAACTGTGTTCCTTATAATTATTTATTTGATTTATATTCATTTGAATTAATTTGTACATAAAAAAATAAAAGTGTATATATGTGTTTACATGCGTTGTGTAAATACGGAATGTCGGAATTACGCTTGTAACAATGCAAATTGTAAACTGCCATTAAATGGCGTCAAAGCAATAATTTGCCGGTCGTTCACCACTTCTGGCTAAAGAAAGAAACCATTCCCATCAGTGTGTAGACCCAAGGTGAGTATCAATTTCGCTTTTGTATACTTAAAAGATACTTTTTATACCCAATACTAAAAGCAGAAACTGTGTTCAATTCCATTTAAATCAATTAAATTATAAAAAATTTAAATTTACTAGAGGTCCAAGTGCAAGATTTGCTCACATTTTGGCGCTTGGATCTTTAGCGGTAATTACAATCTGTAGTATATGAAGAGACTGCTGTCTGACCTCTACAATCTATTTACTGAGCACTGATATTCTAAGGTCAGACTGGTTGTAAGACTTTCGGCTTATGTTCTCCATAACGCCATGGATGTTCTGCGCCGGTCGTATGACTTCATGTTATGCCTTTCCTTTTGAAATCTATACAAATAAATAAAATTGAAGTGTCTGTTTGTAATGTCAAAATAACAGCTTTTTACTAAATGCATATGAAAGTATATATGGTACCTATAACAAAAAACATTTTTTTTTTGTCTGTTTGTCTGTCTATCTGTTTGGTAATCTCCGAAACGGCTGGACCGATTTTGACGGGACTTACACTGGCAGATAGCTGATATTATAAGGAATAACTTAGTCTACTTTTATTTTAGAAAAATAATTATATATCCGCGCAAAAAACAACTTATATATATTCTACGTCAAGTGTCTATGTCGAATTACGCTAAATTTCTTTTAAATTAAACGCGGCTGAAACCGCGGGTCCCAGCTGGTAGAATAGAATAGAATAGAATAAATTTATTTGCTCAAACATGTGTGTACATACATAAATGTCATGTGCATGCAAGATAACAAAAAAGTCAAAATCTGTTCTAACATGTTTACCACGTGCCATGGCGTGCAAATATTAAAGATTATTTAATTTCCTATATATATGGCTTTTCATCATTATTATCAATATAAACAATATAAAATTAATACTTAAGAATGTGAAATCTTTCCAATTACAATATAATTTAAGGAACCATCTGTAAAATTTAATTAAAATAACAATGTCAATATAACGATGTTGGAATAGAATGTCAAACAATATAAAGATAAAAATAATGTCAAAAATGAATAATAAAATAAAATAGAGAAACAAATAATACATGTAATTTCACTTGAATGTCAGCGTAAGCACAAGTGACACATGTTGATCACTTATCGTGTACCGGTGGCATAGTTAAATTACCATGTTATATAAAACCGATCGCATTAGTACGGTGAATAATTTTGGAAATTTCCGCTGCAAGTTGTCTATGTGAAGTAAAAGTTGAATCGGATTTAGAATGTTTGTCTCGCTTGTTGTTACTTTTTAGGCAATAAAACAGAGCCAACCAAAAAATCCTTTATCTTAAGGCAATTATATAAATAACGATATATGTATTTTTGTACATGTGTAATTTCCCCATAGACTTCCTGCCCCTTGGATAGGGCCGTACTTTTACTAGCTAAAATCCTACGGTGTACCTACGTGGTCTTTTCAATGGCGTCACGTCAAACTCTTGTGTAGAGAACGACATAAAGTTAAGTATGTGTTTATTTAATACTGGCGGATGACACTTAAAGAGATAATTGACACAAAAAAAAAATCATTGCAGAGTCTCTGCCTCCATCTAGGTTTATTCCAAATTCAAAAACACTACTTTTAGCGACAGTCGAAATCGTCAAAGACAGGTAAAAGAGACTAGAATCCTAAAACAATAATACATCGACACACCATTTTTCAAACAAACGATTGCACGATTTGTTTTAGAAGATACAGCAGAAACCTTGGCCCTGAACGAACCCGACGTAACAAGTGACAACACGGTGGGTGAATACGCGAAGTTAGCATGTTTTGTTTAGGAACGTGGCAAGAAGAAGCGGACAGCTACTATGTTTGAAGTTTCAAAAATTATATTCAAGCCGTTTTGTTTTATAGTAATGTATTTTGTGTATATAAGAGGGTATATTCTACATCATCATCATCCTAAGACATCCACTGCTGAACAAAGGCCTCCCCCATAGATTTCAACAATTGTGTCATCATTCCCCAAAATGATGACACAACTCCGGCTAATCCCTTAGTTGACTTTTACGACACCCATGGGAGGAGATGGGGTGGTGGCATTCTGAGAAATAATTATTATTGGATCGGACAGGGTTTTTATTACATGTTGTATATTTATTTAGTCTACAAAATTTAACCTATCTCATTTATACTTTCGAAACTCACAGCTCTAATGACTCAGCGGCAAACGGATTGGGTTACTGCGCTACTAGGTATTCGCCAGCTCGATCCCCGCACAGAAGAAATATTTGTATGGAAATAAATTTCTGTGAAATGGTGGTTCCGAGACTGAGTATTTGTCGATGTGACTTTTATGTCTGAAAACTGTATCCATGGCAAAAGAAATATCCTAGAGTAAGAATTAGATGAAACAAGCCATTTTACAAATTACCATGAGCAAGCACTTTCACAGCAACGTGAGAAACGATTGAAATTAGTAACCTAACTGCTTTCATACCATTGATTCTGGCTACGAATTTTGTTAGGGATCGTAATAATATATTAAGCCTTTATATATTGCCCAAAAGATTCATAATAACAGTTTTTTTAAAACGTTGCCCCACACTAGTATTTCTCCTGTGTCGTGTGTGTGTTTACAGACATAAATCCCACACACAATACACCCAGACCAGGAACAATTACCTGCAGATCATACAAATATTTGTTCCGTGTGGGAATCGAACCCACGGCCCGGAGCGCAGCAGCCGACTGTGTCAGCCACTGCACCAACCGTGCCGATCCTTAGACTACTTAAAACTAACTTTGAAGCCATTTTGGATAAGCCATACTCAACTCATACATTTCTTTCATTGATTCTGGCACACGAAGGTCTTAAACAAACTAAACTTTTTTTGTCTACAATCATATCATAATATAAATTCCTTACATTATTTACGACAGACCTCTTGGTTTGCAGTCTAAAATCTAGTGTTGAAATAGCTGAGTCCGTGATCAAATGAAGATCTAATCGAATTAGATAGAGACGTATAATTAAATGTGAATCTACAAGTTGTACTATATGCAATAGTGAATGTGAGACAGTTGATTTTGTAACTAATGGAAGATATGAAGATTTAAAATCGTTTTGCAAATTGAATGTTGGTTTGAGTTTTGATATAAATGTTTATTGATCACATTGAGTTGTTTATTTGACCTGAAGCACCGACAAGGCTACCACAAATTTTAAATTAAATATATGAAAAAAGATGCCTTGGACAATTTATTCTTTTAACGAACACCGCTTTGAGTAGACTCATCCAATGTACATACTCGTACATTTGATCAAATAAATAGGTTTTCTGTTTTTTTTATATTCATTAAAGATTTAGTTATTGCATTATTTTCAATCAATCACAACTAAATGGATGTAAAAGTAATATTTAACGAGTATGAAAGCAACTAATATTTTTATAATACAAGGCACCAAGATACCACACTTAACATTATAATAACTCAAGGAGGCAGTTGCCTTTTTCTAGGATATTTTGGCCATTAGATATAATATAAATTTAGTAATAGACATAATGTATTCAATAGTAATTAATTCAACTCGACAACATAACGAATAATTGTATACATATGAAATGACAAATGTACAACGAAAGATTCATAAAAACTTCAGCTAAGGCAGTGTATGAGACGGTATAAAACTGAAATAATCGGTACATATAAACCAATCGATACAGCGGCATACAGAAGATTAGCCGTTGCTAGGCAACTGCCGGCCGCGGTAATATGTGAACAAACTTTCATAAATTAACCTTGGCAAATGTTCCGCAAGTTTCACAAATAATCCGTGGTTCTCGTATATTGTGTCTATAATAAGTTTAAGAGGGGTTAAGTAAAATATGGATGCATGGACTTCCTCCGCCTCTAATACCACCTGAGTGGTCATAGCGCGGCACTAGGATTTCGAGGAGCCACCTGTTGACCCGCTGGTGCCAAGCCTTAAGCGGCCGCGACCCCAGGCACATTTCAGGGGGCATCGTAAATTTGTAATCATCCCCACGAAGCCTCGCTGTGTTTGTGCTGCGCATACGGCGGCAGGGGACCACGTGCGTGCCAAAGCACCGTCTTTTCGGGGGTTCCATGTGACCGAAATAACTTCAATGAAGCCTCCCAGGCCAAGAGAACCGTCCCGACGAGCCCAAGCCAAATATGGTAAACATTGAACAGCCTTCAACATCTTGGAATGGTCCCCTAACTTTTGACGGATTTCTTTAAAAGAAGCATTTCCAAACTTAGCTTACGAGGGGCTCGATTTGTAAGAGTCATGGAAACTGGAATAAGATTATATCGAGAGGCCTTTGAAGTATTGTGTTCTATTTTCTATTTGCGAAAATATGTTGAGATTCTGATTTTTCAAACCATTGGTTTCCAATGATATCGTCCGAGTACAGTCAGGGTCATAAGGGTGCATAGGAGTAAAAAAAATTGGTGGGATTCGCGATTAATGCACTGGATCGCAAATCACCGATCCAGCGCGTCATGGACGCCATTCTACCTCTCTTCGGAGTCTGGCTCAAAAGAAGACCGCAGAGCGGGATCAGGAGTGGGCCGTTCCTGCACGGAGAAGGACGAGATGGCGTCGGGGTAAACCGCCCTGCTACCGTTATATTGCGGGGGCCTCGGGAGTCGTGGGCGCGTAGATTGGAGAGTCTGCGTGCTCACACCGAGTGACCCCCGGCAACCGCTTTACAGTCATCCCCTAGAGGTGCCTAAAAGCATAGCACCAATGAGCTGCTCCAGTCTGATTGTATCGAGGGCCTGGAGCCTTTGGTGCTGAAGACGACCGCACCAGTGGTTTTAGTCGGTAAAAGTCCTCCGTCCTTCCTCGGAGCGGAAGAAGTAAATTATGTATTTCTACCGGATGAAAGAGAAGGTAATTTATTTTCATGCGAGAATCCAAGCCGCGACCAGAAGCACAGAAAGCTGAACATGGTACATTTAGTTGGTGCAGTGGCTGATACAGTTGGCTGCTGCGTACCGGGTCGTGGGTTCGAATCCCGCACGGAACAAATATTTGTACGATCTGGAGGTAGTTGTTCCGGGTCTGGGTGTATTGTGTGTGGAATTTGTGTTTGTAAACGGACCCACGACACCGGAGAAATCCTAGTGTCGGGCACGGGCGGTGTCGTTTTTTTTAAAACCAATACAAAAGCAAAGCTATGATTTGTCTAATCATCAACTGGCGAAATGGCAGAATTCACGAATAAAGTTTAAGATAAATTACTTAATGTTTTCAACCTTACATTGTTTCTAACGCTATCCAATCTTATCTAACAAGAATTGAAGTGACATAAACCGCATATAATACTAATTGTTATTTTCGTAGCATGGCTTCCCACGGGTGAGCCGCACCACGCACGGTTAGCCTTACTTGGCGTTTAACGTAACCGGCGGTTAACCGATACGATCAAAACGCCCTTCTTACAAACGACCGTTTATTATGTATCGTTCGATGTCTCCGACAGTCGAATGATTGATAGGCCGGTTTTGACTTTCACTTTAGTTTGACGAGTTGTTAAGCTTTGGATAACATCTTCCATATTGTTCGTGGATAGAATATTAATTTACTAACATCACCAGTTGGCAGACCTTGTTTTTTATGTTGAAACCACGTTTTCTCCTGCATACGACGGGTACAGTATACGGACATGAATCTCATAAAAATACAAACACCCAGACCAGAAACAACTATCTGTAGTATTTGTTCCGTGCGGGGATCGAACCCGCGACACGTAGCGCAGCAAGCTAATCGCTTAGCAGCTGCGGCAACCGTGCCGATAGATGTACAATCTCAGACCTTCGCTGACAGTATTGGATTCCATATAAATTCTTCACAGAACATTAACACACACATCATCATAGCAGCCCAGTAACTTCACGCTAGTAGTCCACTACTAAACAAATTTATTATTGAAATTTATTGAAGGCCTCCCTTAGATTTTCACAACGAGCGATTGTAATCCTGTGTGGTAATTTTAAGGGGGAATTTGCCATTACCCAGGGGGACCGCTTTCCAGTCATCCCCTCCGTCATGTGCCTTTTTTTATTGGTGCCCAGTGGAAATTTTTCATGAACTTCCTTCGCTCCGGAGAAGGGCAAAGGGGTATGCCGCACTCTTACCGGCTAAAACCACTGGAGTGGTCATCTTCGGCACCTAAGGGAGGCTCCAGGTCCTCGTATGATTACACTAGAGCCGCCCATTGGTGCCACGCCTATAGGCACATCTCAGAGAGGGTGACTGTAAAGCGGTCACCCCCTGGGGGGATTGTAAGCTCAAAGCGTCCCACGGCAGCGCGTGACCACATGCGTGCTACCGTTTTCTCTTGGGTCACTCGGTGTAGGCACACAGATTCCCCAATCTACGCATCCGCGAACCCAGAGGTTCCTCCATTAAAATCCGTCTGTTTTGAAGTTAGATCTATAGAAACATTGTATTTGCACTTATCCACGCGAGCGAAGCCGCGGGCAACAGCTAGTGATTAATAATTTCATTTGGATCTCATTTTTGCTTGTGGCTGTACGTGTAACGAAATATAGACGTGTGTGTGAGAAAACTATTCACTTATTACATACTTCCTAGCTTTTCCTCAAGCGCGTGTAATAAGATTTCAGTTGAAGGTATCAAATAGGCTTTTTGTGCCAATTGTCATGGAGATTGAACAGTCAAGCCATGAAATTGTGACAAAATGTTTCTATTTTACATTGAATATAAATACGGAAGATACAATATAGTACTCAGATCTGTGGCTAGGTTTGTAATACGCAAATATGAGCTCTATTTAATGATTCATGTTCAAATACAGTAGAACAGAGACGTGGTCACTCACAATAGGCCTCATAAGAAAGCTCAAGGTCACTCAGTGAGCTATAGAGAGAGCTATGCTTGGTATTTCTCTACGAGATCGAATCAGAAATGAGGAGATCCGTAGAAGAACTAAAGCTGTCGACATAGCTGAAAGGATTAGTAAACTGAAGTGGCAATGGGCAGGGCACATTGCTCGTAGAACTGATGGCCGCTGGGGCACAAAGGTTCTAGAATGGAGACCGCCGACCGTGGGACGACCTCCAACGAGGTGGACAGACGACTTGGTGAAGGTCGCTGGGAGTCGTTGGATGAGGGCGGCATATAACCGCTCGTTGTGGAAATCTAAGGGGGAGGCCTTTGTTCAGCAGTGGACGTCCTGTGGCTGATATGATGTTCAAATAATGAAATTTCGACTCTAGTGAGATTTTGTATTTTTAATTCCCGTTTTATAATACGGGCCTGAAAAAATAATGTTTTAAATTATAAAGCGTAGCTAACCGTAAGGCGTGATGTAAAAGTATCTTCCACGGTCAAAATGGTTAACGACAATCCAAGGAGTCTATCATAATTTCTCTAAATGCTGCTCTGCAAGTCATCTTCGAAGCATTTAAAGTGCCATGCAAGTAACGGTAAATACCTGTATTCTACAAATATATGTTCTATGTATGCCTCCGCAGCACTACAATTATTATCCTAAAAAAATTTGCAGTATTTCGTTTATTTATTGTATTTCTCCGTGTACGATTATTCTTACTTTCCCATCTAATGACAGCAAACTGGGACCTAAGATTGTACGTGCCCTCCAAAGCTCGGAGACATTCAGTTCAAATACCACTAAGCGATCACCCATCCATAGACTGACTGCGCCTAGCGTTGCTTAGCCTCACCGATCATTTACCGATCACTGAGTACAACTAACTATCTGTGGGCACCTCAATTTGTGGTCATAAATTGGCGCCTCATTATTACTAAGTATGTATCACTGCATTAAAGCTAGCTAAACATTTATTTATTATATAATATATATATATAATTAATTTCAGCCGTAAAACTATAGGCTCGTTTACACGTCTCCAGACTTTGAGTAGAGTACGAGTCAGTGGTAGGATTGTACATCATCATCTTCATATCAGCTAAAGAACGTCCACTGCTAAACAAAGGCCTCTACCATAGATTTCCACAACGACCGGTTACATGCCACCCGCATCCAACGACTCCCAGCGACCTTCACAAGGTCGTCTTTCCAGCTAGTTGGAGGACGGCCCAACGCTGTGTTTTCCGGTGCGAGGTCTCCACTTTGCAACTTTAGTTCTAGGGATCTCCTCTTTCTGATTCAATCTCGTAGAAAAATACCAACATTACTTAATAAAACTATAAATTACACGGGTACCACACAAATATTTACACACGTCTTTTATTCCCATAATATTATGGGAAAATGTCACAACACTACATCGTAAATGCATGATAAAATCAATTACATTGCTTGAAACTACCTTTCTTTTTTTTTTTTTTTTTTTTTTTTATTGATGTCCAGTGGAAATTCTACATGGAACTTCCTTCACCCCGGGGAAGGGCGAAGGGGTATGCCGGACTCCTACCGGCTAAAACCACTGGAGCGGTCATCTTCGGCACCGAAGGGGGGCTCCAGGTCCTCGTAAGATCACACTAGAGCCGCCCATTGGTGCCACGCCTTTAGGCACATCTCGGAAGGGATGACTGTAAAGCGGTCACCCCCTCTAGCGGAGGGAAGGCGACTGTAAAAAGGTCGCCCCCCCAGGCACTTCTCGGGGAGGATTGTAAAGGATCCCCCCAAGCCTCGCTTTGCGCTGTGCTGCGCACACGGCGGCACGTGACCACGTGCGCGCCACCGTCTTCCCGGGGGTCGCTCGGTGTGAGCACGTAGATTCCCCAATCTGCGCGCCCGCGACCCCCGAGGCCCCCCACCATGAAGTGACGGCAGGGGGCTCAGGCGTGTTGGACTTGGGAGCCGGGACGGTTGTTGCCCCGGCGCCGTCTAGTCCTTCTCCGTGCGGGATCAGCCCTCTCCCGATCCCGCTCTGCAGTCTCCTTCTGGAGCATGACGCTCTCGCAGAAGGAGACCACTGCACTCCAATTTTCATGCTCTGCCAACATAGCCGACACTACTGCCGGCAGAGAGAGATCTTGCCCGATCCGATCGACCAGGATCCGCCGCTCGGCCGCAAACGCAGGGCACTCCTCGAGCGTGTGCTGTGCGGTATCCTGGTCGCTTCCACAATGGTGGCACTGTGCCGTAACCTCGCGTCCTATTCTGTGCAGGTACGCACCGAAACAACCGTGACCGGTGAATACCTGCGTCAGACGGTAGGTGACGCGCTCGCTCCTTCTGAGCCAGGCTCCGAAGAGTGGCAGGATGGCCTCGACGACGCGCTTGGTCGCGAACTGCAACCGTAGGCGTTGTCGCCATATCTCGAGTGCGCGCCGTCTAGCCAGCCGCCTCATTCTGTCAAACGCCCCTGATGGCACGCTTTCCCCACTTTGGCGGAGGGAACGTGTCCGGTCATAGACCCACGCATCCATCTCCGCCTGGATGTCGAAAGGCGGAAAGCGTGCCAGGAGAGTTGCCGCCTCGTAGGACACTGTCCTGTATCCCCGTGCGATCCGTATAGCCACTCTGCGCTGCAGACTATGAAGTTTGGTTCTGCAGCGCTGGACGCCAGACAGCCGGGATGACCATACAGGCGCCCCGTAGAGGGCCACAGACCGCACGACGCCCCCGTAGAGACGGCGAACTTCCTCGCTCGGTCCCCCGAGATTGGGCAGCACCCGGTGCAATGCACCCACTACCCTCTCGACTCGGGGGACGAGGCGCATGAAGTTCGAAGCCCCAACGACTGTCCAGAGTGAGCCCCAGGTACTTCATGTACTGGCCCACCCTGATTTGCGCGTCACCAACGCGTATCCACGAACTGGGTGGTTCTCTGCTCCGCGGCAGTTTGTGGAACCATAGCGCCTCGGTTTTGTGGGGCGCTATCTGCAGACCCAGAGCGTGGATTTTGGCCACGACAATTGCCACCGCTTGCTCGGCAAGCCGGATGGTTCCCTCGAAGGACTCCCCGCTGGCCAACACAAGAGTGTCGTCAGCGTAACAGACCAAGCTGACGCCAGCGGGGAGAACGACACGCAGGACCGCGTCGTAGGCGAGGTTCCATAAAAAGGGGCCGAGGACCGACCCCTGCGGAACCCCGCACGTAATCTCCCTCCGCTTTACGCTACCGTCCCTGCCCACGTAGCGAATGTGCCTATCGCGCAGGTAGGCCCCTATGATGCCCTGCAGGTAAGGGGGGCATCGATGATGGACTAGTGCCCCCCTAATCGCGCCCCACGGGATGGAGTTGAAGGCGTTGACGATGTCTAGACTGACAGCCAACGCCACCCCACCCCGCTGGGACACTGCCTGTTCCGACAGCGAGCGGACGCGAAGAATCGCGTCGATTGTGGACCGCCGCTGCCGGAAGCCATACTGACTTTCGGCCAGGTCGGGACCCACTCGCGACAGGTGCTCAACGAGTCTTCGGGTAATTATTCTCTCGAATAGCTTCGAAGCCTCGTCGAGCAGGCAAATTGGACGATATGCAGAAGGAGACTCCGCAGGCCTTCCTTCCTTCCTCAACAGAACCAATCCGGCTTCCTTCCAGCTGGACGGGAACACGCTTCGACGGAGGCAGCTGGTGAACAGCCGCCTCAAGCGGTCCCCAAGAGACTGCAGTGCATACACCCACGCGCGGCCCGGAATGCCGTCCGGACCCGGTGCGGTGTTGCGACTCTTCAGGCGGCCAATGGCTCGGTCCAGCTCCCCTTCCGAAACCCCTAACTCCTCGGTCCATTCCGGGGCAATCGGGGGTGGAGAGGGACCAGGACGGTCCCGGACCGCCGGAAAGAGCGTTGAAAGTACTCCCTCCAGCAAATCCGGGGCCAAAGTTTCGGTCACCGGGGGGACCCACGGGCGCAATTTTCCCACGACCATACGATAGGGTCTCCCCCACGGATTCCTGTCCAGTCCCTCCAGGAGCTCGCTCCAGGACCGAGCCTTCGCCTCGCGAATTGCGCTGTTCAGCGACTTCGTGGCCGCCCGGTAGGCCAGATAGGCCTCCGCAGTCTCTCCAGCTGTAGCACTACGCCGGCGTCGGCTTCGTTGGTACCGGCGGCGGGATGCCAGGCAGACCGTGCGCAACTGCGCGATCTCCTCCGACCACCAGTACACCGCCGTACGCCGGAAGCGCCTAGCCCGGGGCATTGATGCATCGCATATCGACGTCATCGCCTCCCGGAACCAGGCTGCTTCCTCTTCTGGATCGGGCAAGATCCCTTGATCGACCTCTGACCACGCCACGACGTTGGCAGCAGCGACGAGCATCTCTCGATCGAGCTGTGTGAGGGCCCAACGCCGCGACTGCGGGCTAGGACCTAGACGGCTCGGGCCAGGCGAACGGAGGGCCACGTCAAAAACTATGTGGCGGTGGTCGGACAACGTTACCACCTCCTCCGCCACCCGCCAGCCCGACACCATGCTGGCCACAGAAGGAGTCGCCCATGTCAGATCCACGACCGACTCCCCCTGCCACCGAACGCAGGTGCTAACGGACCCCCGATTCAACAATCGGAGGTCAAGCGATGCCGCCCAGTCTTGTATTATCCTCCCCCTCGGCCCGTCCCGACGGTTGCCCCAAGCTCTAGAGTGAGCGTTGAAGTCCCCCAAGACGAGCACTGGACGGGGCAAGCATTTACAGCGAATGCTGCGCGCCACCCCATCCAAGTATCCCTCGAAGTCGGCGAGAGACACGTTGGGGGAGACGTAGCAGCCCACTACTGCCAGAGGTCCCCATTCCACAGCAACAAAGCCCTGCCCTCTGTCCAACAGTGAGCAGGGCGGCCCACCTTCAACCCCAGCCCAATAGATGGCGACGGAGTCCCCGGCGTCCCCGAACCAGCGAGGATGTTCCTGGACGACGTAGGGCTCCGCCACAACCGCCAAGGCAACTGACCACTCCGCAACAGTTTGCAGCAGTAGATTCTGCGCGTTGCGGCAGTGGTTCAGGTTGCCCTGAAGGACTCTTAGGGCTGGGAATGTGTCGTATCCATTGCCTCCGGTGGGCCTGCGACCAATGGTGCTGGCGCAGTCGTCTCCTGCCCATTGGCAGAGGCAGAGGGAGCTCGCTTCCCCCTCTTACCTTTCTGGGCAGCGCATGACTTGCTGCCCAGCCTATGCCCTGCAGGCAGTCCGAAGTCCGCGCATAGCGGACAACTCTGCGACTGCGCCGTACACTGCCTCGCCTTGTGGCCCTGGCTGCCACAAGCGAAGCAGAGGTCGCTTCTGTCAACCCCCCCATGGGTGGCGCAGCGGAGGCGAACGTGCCCGAGTTCAAGGCATCGGTAACATTGCAACGGTCGTGCTGCCAATGCCTCGACCCTGGCCGACACCCACCCCACACAGACACGTGAGGCGGACACCACCTTTTTTGCTACCTCCAGTGGGCTGCTTGAAACTACCTGCTGTATTGCACACTTATGTGTAAGAGATTGATCTAGTTTTGGCATATGGCACAGGGCTCTAATAATAATATATTACTGTAAGTATTCAAAGAGCAAGTTTTACCGAATATAGCGATTGTAAGCTATTACGCTAGACATGAGGTCGGCGATTTCCCCTGATTACAGTTGTAATAGATGTTTACCAATATGAAAATCTAGTCGTATTCTAATTTTGGTATTAAACCTGTTTAGTGTTTAGCAGCGGTAGCCTAGGTTGAACGCTTGCCGTCATGCATGCAGAAGTTTTAGAATTCATGTGCGAATCAGAATTTGATTATCACTTGCGTTAACGGTGAAGCTAAATATCGTGAGAAGGCAAGAAACCTGCACACTTGAGAAGGCTCCAAAAAATGTTGTCAATGCCGTGTATAATCCGCCAACCTGCACTAGGCCAGCGTGGTGGACTAAGGCCTAACCAGTCTCATCGTAAGAAAAAGCCCATGCCTAGCCGTGGGACAGTAATAGGCTGATTATGTACCTGTGTAATAATATTTAAGAGAACCTTATTATTATTTATTTAGAGTATATATAGTTTTTTAAGGGTAAATAAATGCGCTTTCAGATGAGACCTCAACATTTTCATTGGACGTATAGTGGTGGTAATGGTTTTTAAATTTTTCAGAAAAGTTACGCTTTCGATATGAGGACTTCATTCTAGGGGGGGTACGATAAAAATAGTAAATTTTATTTTAAGTGGGAAAATCAGCAGCTTACTGGCCTATTAAATAATATAATAATAAAAAATATAATATATATAAATAAAAAGAATTAAAAATAAGCAAGTGGTAATTGCCATTTTATTTTTGAAATAATCTATACAAATAAATAAAATTGAAGTGTCTGTTTGTAATGTCAAAATAACAGCTTTTTACTAAATGCATATGAAAGTATGTACGTTACATATAACAAAAAAACTATTTTAATTTTTTTTGTCTGTCTGTCTGTCCGTCCGTCTGTCTGTCTGTCTGTTTGTTCCGGGTAATCTCCGAAACGGCTGAACCGATTTTGACGGGACCTTCACTGGGAGATAGCTGATGTTATAAGGAATAACTTAGGCTACTTTTATCTTAGAAAAATAATTAGGGTTCCGCGTAAAATAAACAAAACCCATAAATCCAATATATTTATTCTATGTAAAGTGTCTATGTCGAAGTACTCTAAATTTCTTTTAAGTTAAACGCGGGTGAAACCGTGGGTCCCGGCTAGTATATATATAAATATGCTATGTGCTTTTATGTTAGGGTTCCAGTTTTTTACCATGCACTGTTCAGCGTTTTATTTTATTTTGTTTATCACTGCAGTGATGTATCGCTTTACTGCAAAAAAAAAAATTAAAAAAAAAAATATTCGTACACTTTTCAATGTGCAACAAAAATATCAAAAATTCAAAAGTAATTTTGAGAAATCGTCAATAATGGGTGTATCAAAGCCATAATATATACATTTTATTAAAACAGCGAGTTTATTTTTATATCAAGATGTTGTCTGCAGTGAAAGTGCGCATTCATGGGGTGTAAGATGATAACTGGATATAAAGGACAAAATCAACCAGTATCGGGGCCTGATAAAGTTATAGCAACGTATTGGAGAGTATTCATCAAGAGAACCCTAACAAGAGATAACAACTTGATAGAATCAGATACACGAAGAACAAGAAATTGGAAAATTTTCGCTTGGCACAATTTATGAAAGGACTATGAAATTGGACTTCTGGGGTGGAAGGCCTGGTGACCTGAAATACAGGCTTCAACCTAGTTTAGGCACCAGTCTCCCACAATTAATTTAAAACAATAACAATAGACCATTATATACTTAGTCCTTTTTTTTGTAAAAAAGCTGTAGTCATTTTACAAAAAACATACGTAACTATATTGAATGTCGAAGAAAATGACTATAATTTTGCAGTTGAAGTGAATACTCAGGTGAATAATCTAAAAACTGATAAAACTAGACCGATTAAAATTAGTTTCGGGGCTCACGGACCGCTGCTGCAGATTAACTCCACAACAATTATTGGTCATAGTAATGTCTTAGGTTTTCGCGATGATTACAGATTATAATAAAACAATTTTAAACGGATCAACTTGCGTGTATTATAGATTTTTGTTTTTCCTAACGTTTCAAACACTTTGCAGTGGTCGCAGGATGACTACGGTGACAGGCGTCGTTACAGATTTTAAAATGTTATTTTATTTTATCTACCGTACAATTTTAGTCAAAAAATTTGTATCGATGCACGCAGTAATGGACTGTGTGGTGCCGGCTACGAATAGCACCAACCCATCTCGTCCCGTGGGTGTCGTAAAAGGCGACTAAGGGATTAGCCGGAGGATGGGCAGCAGCGTCCTCCGAATACATTAACAACTCAACTGCGATCGCCATCCCGCCTGCCAAGCGTGGCGATTATGGCAATACCCCCCAATGAGCCCACACCACACCGATATCGGTCGTTGTGGTGATCTTTGGGGGAGGCCTGTGTCCAGCAGTGGACTTAATTCCTGCCGAAATGATAAAATGATGACGCAGTAATCACTCACAGTGTCTTGATGTTTTTAGTGCGGTATGTTGTTTGGGACTTTATTATTTTAATACGTCGTCGTACAAGGCAATTAAGGGACTCTAAACCAGAGGGATGGGCAGCAGCGTCCCTTCTTTGGAAAACCACCCATTATGATCACCAACCGGCCTGCCAAGCGTGGTCAGTACTGGCAAATTCCCAAAAAAGACTACACAAATATGGAAATTTATGGGGGAGGCTTGTATTCCGCAGTCGACGTCCTTTGGCTTATATGATGATGATGATGATGGTTGATCCCTAAGAAATAGTTAAGCGCTGTTTTTCAACCAAAATTCTCGACTCCAAACTATAAAAATAATTAAACTTGAGGTGTGGTGAAACAATCGACAACAGCGAAGGTTATCATGCCCTGAATCTATACTCTATAGAAATAAATAAAATTGAAGTGTCTGTTTGTAATGTCACAATAACAGCTTTTTACTAAATGCATATGAAAGTATATACGGTACCTACAGCTTTTTTTTATTTTTTATTTTTTTTGTCTGTCTGTCTGTCTGTCGGTCTGTCTGTCTGTCTGTCTGTCAGTTTGTTCCCGCTTATCTCCGAAACGGCTAGACCGATTTCTACGGGATTTTCAATGGCAGATAGCTGATGTTATAAAGAATAACTTTGTCTCCTTTTATTTTGGAAAAATAAGTAGGGTTTCGCGCAAAAAATTTAAAGCCCATGAGTTCAAATATATATACTCTATATCAAGTGTCTATGCCGTAAGTACTCTAAATTATTTATAAATAATCAAATTTCTTTAAAATTAAACGGCGGGTGAAACTGCGGCTCCCAGCTAGCATACAATAAATTACGTTGCATTGCCACGTTCGCTCATTTCCCATTTGGAGCACAATATACAGTTTCGGTGTAGAAGATTTTAAGATACCTTCATAGATAGTTCTTTTACCAGTATCCTCGTTGCGATTCCTCCGTATTAGGAAAGTTTCCAGTTGTACGAAAACATATCACTGTTTCGCCTTCGCGGCACTGGGTTTCTTCCTTTCACTGTAAAAATGCAATCCTTTTTACTCATTGTATTCAGTTGGATTCATAATGTCCAATGTCCGAATCTCAACGTGTCCTTTCTAATTTTATTTATTCGTCGTACGTGATCGAACAAATGAAGTTTTTTCAAACATAAGAAATGTTTTCTGCCGGTGCTAAATATTATTTTGTGCCGTTTGGAGCCGGCTAAGAATACCACCACCCCATATCATTCCGTGGGTATCGTAAAAGGCGACTTTGAGATTAGCCGGATGGGCAACAGAATCCTTCGAGTACATTTTTAAGTCAACTGTAATCGCCAGCCCGTCTGCCAAGCGTAAGGATTATGGCCTAACCCTCCAACGAGCACACATCACAAACCCATACCGGTTGTTGTAGCAATCTTTGAGAGAGGCTTCTGTCCAGCAGTGGATATTTTTTCCGGCAGAAATGATGATAAAATATAATTTTGTTTGTGTTAGTCGGTACTGTGGTGTTGACAAAGAATAGAACCACCCTATCTCAACCCGTGGGTTCGTAAAAGGTTACTATGGATTAGCTAGAGGATGAGCAGCAGCATGTTTCGAGTATATTTACAACTCAACTGCTGTCGCCAACCCGCCTGCCCAGCATGACGATTATGACGAAACCTTCTAATGAGCACACAATATAAACACAGACCAGTCATTGTGGCGATTTTTGGGGGAGGCCGACGTCCAGTAGTGCAAGTTTTTAAATTGAAATGATGAGTTGGTTCTTCCTTATGAGTGAAGCAGGGTTAAAATGGAATGTCGGCGGCGGAAATCGGTCGGCGGACATGAGGTAGTCCGTCTTCCAATCAGAACTAAGCCTGAGATGGTGGCGTACCGTATTCTGCGTGTGCCACTCTGGATGTGCGGCTGGCCACGCTGGCGCCACACGCTGGGCTCAGACTAAATGGCGGGCTGAGACCTTGTGGGGTTAGTAGATAAGGACAATCCCATGAACCTTCCTATGGCCGCTTCAACATCAAGTCATATGGGCCGAATCTTGACGAGAAGCGTGCGGACATAGCTCTATGGCCATCTTTTTTTCGTCCGCAGACAATGCTTAACTCCCCTATAAGTTCCACAATGTCCCTAAGCCTTCTACCCCATTCTGGGGTGGCTGAGCTTCGTTTTAAGCGAACCATGATTTTTATCTGACGTCACAAAAACAACTTCACTGCTCGCCCGGATCCCGTTCTCTATTCGAGCCTTCTCCTGACGTTATAACAGGTATGCGCAAAGTCTCTCAACCGCCGGAAGTTAGTTTGTGAGTTGACGAGGTCGCAATAGTAAATTGCTATGCATGTGATCCCGTGCATCATCTCCCGACGCCATTACTCGTACAGTCTGGCATAGCCTCATATCACTCAGTCTCTTCCGAAAATATCCATTCCATGACTATATTATACTTTTCTACAATCTGTGTTTCCCGCTACAAAAAATCAAAATTAAGAATAAACAAAGCAAAAGTTCATCATGGATATCGACAGGGTTAAAAAAATCGTGCTTGCATAAAAGGAAACTTAGATTCAAATATTTAAAGAATAGAGATAATGTAATTATAGGTAAATACAAAATGTACAGCAAAGTATTAAAGAAATGTATATTCACGGCCCAACGGCTAAGAAATGAAAGGTTTTTAAAAAAGTCTAAAAATATATGTCGTGCATCGTGGCTTATAATCAAGGAAGATGAAAAATATGCAAATAGCAAAGAAATCACGAATATTATTCATAATAACGATGTGATCTCAGACAAAACTGCCATATCAAATATTTTTAATAACTTTTACATTAATCTCACTAATCAGTCAAACAATATAGCGATATCACCATCTGTAAATTCAAAGTGTAGACGTATAGACTCAACAATTTTTCTTTTACCTGCCACGTGTGAAGAAATCTCTCGAATTATTAAATCTCTGAAAAATACAGCCTCCGTTGGATACGACGAATTTCCCACCAATATATTGAAATATAGTGTGACTGTTGTCACCCCTATTCTTTGCCACTTAATCAATATGTCTCTTTCTGAAGGAACTTTTCCTGATAGATTAAAGATATCAATCATAAAACCCGTTCACAAAAAAGGGACTAAAGATGAACTAGATTACTATAGACCTATAGCGCTGATACCTGTACTTGGTAAGGTATTCGAAAAGATTATGCATGAGAGAATTACAGCATTCCTCAAGAAATTTAACGTCCTAAAAAAAGAACAGCATGGCTTTCAAAGAGGCAAATCCACCACCCTTGCTGCCTTCAAGCTAGTATCTGAAGTAACAGAAAACATAGACAAGCATATACCAACAGTAGGAGTATTCTTCGATATGAGCAAAGCATTTGACTTTGTTGCTCATGATCTCCTGCTGCATAAATGTTCCGTATACGGAGTCCGTGGTATAGCTGAAAAATGGCTACGTAGTTACCTTAAAAACAGGCAACAGTACGTCGAAATAAAAGACTTGAACAAAGAAAAAGAACAAATTACAGTCAAGTCTTCCCTAGCAACGAATAGAGTAGGGGTCCCACAAGGAAGCATCCTAGGGCCCCTACTATTTTTAATCTACGTAAACGACTTACCTGATAATATAAACTATCCTTGCACTTTGTTTGCTGACGACATTTCCATAGTAATTACGTGGCAAGGCCCTAAGTCTAATTATAATTTCGAAATTAACCAAACTGTGGAAAAAGCAATACAATGGATGGAAAATAATAATTTAAAAATAAATATTGAGAAAACCAAATATATACAATTTTATAACCGGCGTAAGTTCAATAATGAAATAAAAATCGTGTACAAAGGTAAAACATTAACAGAGGCTAATGATGTTACTTTTCTTGGTTTGAATCTAGACAACCAATGTTCATGGAAGCTCCATATCGACAAAGTCAGCTCTAAAATAAATAAATTTGCATTTGCACTGTGGCGACTTACAAAAATCTGTAATAAAAAGACTGCCTTGCAAGCTTACCATGGGTATGTGGCCTCCCAATTAAGGTATGCCATTCTACTTTGGGGAAACTCAGTTCATATTAATAGGGCATTCATATCCCAGAAACAATGTGTTCGTGCACTATGCAACGCTCCACCACGCTAACATCATGCAAAACACTATTCCCTGAACATAAAATTTTAACTGTCCCGTCTATATACATATACGAATGTTGTTTATTTGCAAAACAACATCAATATTTATTTAAAACTTACGGAGCTAATTGTGCATTTAATACAAGATTTCCAACTAGATTGTTACTGCCAAATATAAAAAGTCACTTTTATCATGGTAATTGCTATCCAATGAGTATTAGAATATTTAACAAACTACCGGAATCACTTAGAAATCTTCCATTAAATATATTTAAGCGTAAATTACATTCCTGGCTAGTAAATAAATGTTATTATTCTGTAAAAGAGTACTTAAATGCATGTAAACTGTAATTTAATATTATTTGGTTGCAATATGTTTATTTAGGAATTTGCTGGATATCTGCTTACAATATTTTAATAATTGTATAAAGTAACAAAAATATCTATGGTTCTATATTTAATTTATTGATGTGCATATATTTTATTAAGCGATGTTTAATTTTCCATGTGTACATAATTGATGTTTATCTTTGGTAATTTAAGTCTAACCCTTGCATACCAATTATAATATGGTAAAATATGTGGAACTTTCTGGACATCTATAAAACTGTCATAACCCATATTTTTTGCGAATAAATATCTTTATCTTTATCTTTATCTTTATCAGATTTCAACAGTCCTCAAAAGTAATTAACGAGTTTTGATATTTCAATTATAGTTAGAACAGCTATTACCAAAACTGACGAACTCAAACCAGATTGTTAGTTATAAAACAATTTAATAATATGTATCGGTGACTACACACAATATGTTACAATAAGTGAAAGGATACATCGTTAATTATTAATTTAAATAATCAATTTTTTTTGACATGGAGAATTTATTTGCAACTCTATTAAATGATATTTTATTAAAATAATTTCGAAAGCGCATTTGCATTATGCATTAGTAAAATGTGTGTATTAATTTCGCATATTCGGCTACATTTGATATGGTAATACTGATAACCTGTTACTGGTCATGACCAAAAATAATTCAGGAAATTATGAAATTATGTAAAATTACTAGAACTTTTAAACTCACGCTTTTTCTGCTTGTGACCACGATCAGTGCAACCGCCGAAACGTCAAGCCATTTAAAGGTAATTTCACCTTAATTCCTGCTTCGTATTTCCATGTCGGTGTAAGAGTAAACAACGGCGATAGCAAGTTATAGTAGTAGATAGGGTGTAAGTGACAAAAAACTTTGGGAAGAGGTTACACCTAGGCAATAGGCAAAAGGCAAAAAATAGAAATGCCATTTACTCGTAAATAATAGGTTATAGTTTCCATAATTTTTGAGCACGCAATGTATCGTAAACAACGCGATCAAAACACTACACGATTATTGCACTATGATATGATATTATTATGCTATTGCGAGCGACGACGTGATGATCTCGTGAATTGTAGCGAAACAACAGTCGTTTAGTTTTTATTGACATTGCTGTCTTCTATAAACAGTTTCTTGTGTTATTATGACGACATCAATTTTATACTGAAATCAGTTAAATCAACTGAAAATTATGTGAAAATTATGAGATTAGTCGGAGTATGGACAGCCGCGTCTTTCAAGTTTACAACTTAACTACGATTGCCAACGATGTTGTATGGAACATATACGTATCGAAAACAGAACATTAGCATTGTGTTTTAGATTGACACTGACTCACTTAAAAAAAAAGAATAAAGTATGGTTTTTCGTAATATTCATATAACACCATTCATAGGCTCTTACGAATATGACTTAAGCTGTCGCGTTCTAAGATGTAGATTTCCTATGGCGAAGAACAGGCAAAAAACTCCATGGTTATTCTTTTTAAATCATAATCACTGTTACAAATGAAGTATACAGTAAAGAAGCCAGATTTTAATATTTACTAAAGTTTATGATTAAATTGTCATGGCAGCATTAAGCTGACCGATTCCACCACTACGGCACTCGTTCACAAGTATGCCACCATTAGCAGGACACTTGAGTGAGCATGACATACCTACACTGCTAGACAACTATCACGTCAATTTAAACAAAACAAATGAATAACTCACATGGTCCTCGCACTTACAGTATCAAATATAAATTAAGTGTATAAATAAAAATAAAACCAGTTTAGCATCCTACCCCAACATAGGACTCTCGTAGTATTATGATGATTATGTAAATTTTCAAATAGTGACTGCAACAAAATACGTGGCCGGTTACGAACCCAGTATGAATGGACACAGTATTTCTAAAACGTTACAAGTTAATCCAACACGATCAACCAGTTACGAAAAAAAACGAACACAACACAACCAAAAGTTTGCCATACATATCTAATTGAACTAGAATTGACAAAAAAAGCGTATCAATTCTAATTATACTAATTTGAGACAGCATTATAATACAGGGGTGTTGAACTTATGTACCATAAGTTGTGTGCCGTTAATAGGACGTTATGATTAATAGATTAATCAAGAAAAATAACATATAAGGAAAAAACTGACACTACGTGTTTTTATGTTAGTGTACTCGTTTTCTCGTATAGAATTGTTTCAATAAACAAAGACCTGCAAAATTATAAAGGTTCCCTACCTCTGCTCTAGAGCACTAAGCACAAGAAATGTGTCTCTAAAGTTTATATGATTTTAGAAAGTAGATAGAGCCGTCGAGACTCTATGCATCGTAATAGGAGGTAGCTAGTGGTACAAAAACGTTTGATCGAGAAGGCTCACTCCTAACAACGCGTGAAAAACAATTGTCTCTGCGCTTTAAGGCCCGTAGAATATCAAAAGATTTTATCGTATAGAATTGATATTTAAAGATATTTAAAATCATTAATAATTATACAGATGACGGTCATCCGCACAATCTATGATATGAGTCCTCACGAATCTCTTCATCATTTCGGGCGACTGAAGTCTACTGCTGGACACAGGCCGCCCCCAAAGATACGACCAACGACCGATATGGATGTGGTATGGGCTCATTCGGGGGTTTTGCCATAATCGCCAGGCTTGGCAAACGGGTTGGCGATCTCAGTTGAGTTGTTAATGTACTCGAAGGATGCTGCTGCCCATTCTCCGACTAATCCCTTAGTCTACTTTTGCGACACCCACGGGAGGAGATGGGGCGGTGGTATTCTAAGCTGGCACCACATGGCACGCGAATCACTTAGATACAATTAATTAATTAATATACTAACGTTGCCTTTGGTTTAGGTTTTGAAAATAATAATTATGTGTGTCCGCAACAAGCTAATTTTTAATGTAAAAGACAATATTCATTGTATAAATAAATACCACCAACAAACATAAAATAGTCTGCCCAAATTTAGATTATCGATAACCAATTAATCATTCTTAAGAACTGTGTCCTAGTTTATAATAAAATAACTGGCAATTACTGATGGCACAGTTAGGGTACAGTTTAAATCACATATTTTTTATAAAAAGCCAACTACAGGATTACAGGTAAACAACAGGGTCATTATGGCATTAACACTTTTCTCTCTGCTTTCCCGGAAGCCAAATCTGTAGTACTGTAGAACTGCTATTTGTATTGTATAGCTGCTATATTTATTTTTGTTAAAATGTATAACTGTTTTAATTAACTTTATTAAAAACATTTTTATAAGAACGAGAAATATCCAAAAGCCCTGGGTTTCCTTCGGTATTTTTTTCAGAGGTTGTTACGTAGCGTTGTAGCCTCCGTTGTTTCGATATGACGTTTAAAAGTGTCTGTTAGGACCTAGTTACTGAACAAACGATTCTATTCTATTCAAACAAAAGACCTCACACACCCTCCATACCTCAACTTCTCTATTAGACGTGTACGTGAGAGCAAGCATGTAACTGCATAATATACACTGGACCTTTTGCGCCTCTCTATTTTGCGCAAGAGGTGCGCGGCACTTCCTTGATGCTCACTCGATCATCGACAAATCTCTCAAATTATTCGCAACGGGACGGATTTAGAAACACAAATGCATTGTCCGAGGCTACTTGCGTTTCTTAATGGGGCTAATTTGTTGTACAATCTGTGAATGTAATCGGTTATTTTTAGATGCAGACTAATGTAATGAAAGGTACCATTTGCATGAAGTGAGATGCTCAGGTTGATAATGTTGTACGAACTTAATAAATGTGCCGGTTGTTTGGATTTATGCTCAAATATAGGAAAATATGAATTCTTTGTTTTTTTATACTACTTGGCAACAAGTCATTCACCTGGCGGTAAGCGTCATGCCTGCCCATAAGTAATGCTACCCAGGACTATTTCTGCGCGGCACCGCAATGCGCTCAGCACCTCGAGTAATTAGTTATTTAGTCTCTTATGCCCATTAATTTCACTAACTGCAATGCCCTTCTAACTGGAACACAGTAATGCCTACATCATAAACATTACTGCTTAGCAGCGAACATCTGGCACTGGAGTGGTACCTACCTTTATTTTTATTGATCCGGTGTAAATACATCATATACTTCCTTCGCCCTGGGAAAAGGCGAAGGGGCATGCCGGACTCCTACAGGCTAAAACCACCGGAGTGGTCATCTTCGGTGCCGAAGGGAGGCTCCAGGAACTCGAATAATATCCATCTAGAGCCACCCGTTGGTACCACGCTTTTAGGCACATCTCGGAAGGGATGACTGTAAAGCGGTCACCCCCTGTAGCGGAGGTAAGGCGAGTATAAAGAGGCCACCCCCCAGGCATCTCTCTAGGGAATGTAAAAGATTCCCCCGAAGCTCGCTATGCGATGTGCTGCGCACACGGAGGCACGCCACATGCACACCGTCGTCTTCCCGGGGGTCACTCGGTATGAGCACGCAGATTCCCCAATAGGCATTCTTCTCAGAGACAATCGGCAGAAATTGCCGGCTTCTATGTATATTAATTTGACCAGTGAAAGCGTTTCTATGGGCCCCCCAAAGGCCTCCGCCTTTGTTCAGCAGTGGACATCCTTTGGCTTGAGTGATGATAATGAAGAAAGCGTTTCATAAAGCTCACTTGTTACATAAAAATCATTTACCACTTACAAATTACGGCTTGACCGTGTTAACAATGAATTTAGTTATATCATCACCGTCTCCAACACCACATTGTGGATCCTGAAAAATTTAAAAGACCAGTTTATGCACTATTCTCTTTTAGGTGGCACTGGAGACAAATGTTATGTTGCCGAATTCTTGATAAGTCTACAAATTCTTCTTTCTGCTTCCTCCTTGGTTGGCCAATGCTAATCAGAATGAAACAAATTCGCACACGAGGTCTAGTTTTCAGAGATCCACTGCAGCAGAGCACGGATGACCATACAGACTTATATAAGTTCGCTGAAGATTGTGGTCAATAATATGCAATACTGCGGTCAATAATATTTCATGACTCTTTCGAAGGCATGGTAAAACTTCTATTGCTTTCCGCATAAGAGATATTACCTCGTAACGATGCAAAAGGCTATTTGAATAATGTTTTATAAGCATTTAAAATACCACCAGTCAATTAGAATACTGGAGTCAATTAAATTACAAAGGTTCTAAAAATACAATTAGCGCGTAATGTTTACTATTTGCTTTCTGCAATGGATCAAAATGTTGATTGATTAAAAAATTTTTTTTTTTTAAATCTCGGAACAACTACCTTTTTTTAATTATCCTGGTGGAAATACACCATGTACTTCCTCCATCCCGGAGAAAGGCGGAGGGGCATCCTGTTGTTTTTTTTTTATTGGTGTCCAGTGGAAATTCTACACGGAACTTCCTTCACCTCGGGGAAGGGCGAAGGGGTATGCCGGACTCCTACCGGCTAAAACTACCGGAGCGATCATCTTCGGCACCGAAGGGGAGCTCCAGGTTCTCGTACGATCACACTAGACAGAACAACTACCTGCATTTGATTCTACAAATATATGTTAAACACATTGTCTCAAATTATTATTATTAACCTATGTCATGATACTGCCAGAAATTTTAAACTTTTTTTTCATGATGAAGTCCACTGCTGGACACAGGCCTCACCCAAAGATCACCACAATGACCGATATAGGTGTGTTGTGTGCTCATCGGGGGGGTTTTACCATAATCGCCACGCTTGGCAGGCGGGTTGGCGTTCGCAGTTGAGTTGTTAATGTAAGTGTATGTCGAAGGACGCTGCTGCCCATCCACCGGTTACTCCCATTGTCGTCATTTACGACACCCACGGGACGAGATGGGGTGCTAAGCTTTTTTGTCATGCTGTTAATTTTAATAATAAAAAGTGTGACTTTGGTTTATAATAATCATTTGTCCCGACCGAAATTTTGCCCAGAGTCTTCACATCTGGCAACCCTAGGCTGATATGATGAAGGGACTCTAAACTAGAGGGAACAGCAGCAGCGTCCATTCTTTGGAACAGTAGCTATACTGCGCTCACCGACCCGCCTGCCAAGCCTGGTAACTGCTTCCCAAAATGATGAGACTATTGTGGAAATATATGGTCTTTGTTGTGGACAGTGGATGCCCTTGTTTCATTGTGAAACTCATATACCCTATACCAATTTACGCTTTCTAGACCTACTATAAAGTATTATTAGAACTGTAAACGGGATATTTACCATGTTTTTATTTGTGTTGAGTTCCCGATATTTCGGCGCTGTTGCAAGCGCCATGTTCACGGATAAAGTTTATCCGTTTAAACATGGTAAATATCCCGTTTACAGTTCTAATAATAGTGTAAGTGACCATGTCAGTTTAAAAACTTATACTATAAAGTAGTCCGCCAGTTCTAAAATCATATTACGTATATGCAATACTGACTTTAAAAACCTGAACATCTACGAAATAACAGTGAAATGTATTACGCTCCAATCGCGCGTTCCTACGATTCATAGTGAATTCGTTACAAAATATTTAATTTACGGCCGCCGGGCGTGGGATCGCTTGTTCACATACACGAGAGCAAACCGACCGTGGACTTACGCAAGATATATTTGTTTCCACTGTAAGTGTTCTTGTGGATTCGAGGTTTTATTGAAAGTTGCGTTTGGTGAGGGATTTAGTGAAATATATTATATTTTATATATCATCATCATATAAGCCATACAAAGTCCACTGCTGAACACAGGCTTACACCATAGTCTTTTTTTTTAAACGTTGCCCCACACTAGGATTTCTCCTGTGCCGTGGGTGCGTTTTACAGAGATTAATTCCACATACAATTCACCCGGACGCGGAACAACTACCTGCATATAAATCTAACCCACGACCCGGAGCGCAGCAGCCGACTGTATCAGCCACTACACCACCCTTGTAGATAGACTCCCGTTCGTTGTTCAATAGACAACCGTTCAGATACCGTGTGCCGTAGTTTTGGGGTGAATTTGTCAGTACTGACCATTGTTATTGCAGTGTGGTGCCGGCTAAGAATAACACCAACCCATCTCATTTTATGGGTGTCGTAGAAGGCGATTAAGGAATTAGCCGGAGGATGGGCAGCGGCGTCCTTCGAGTCATCATTTCGGCCGAATGAAGTCCACTGCTGGACACAGGCCTCCCTCAAAGATCACCACAACGACCGATATGGCTGTGCTGTGGGCTCAATGGGGGGTTTTGCCATAATCGCCATGCTTGCTAGATGGGTTGGCGATCGCAGTTGACTTGTTAATGTATATGAAGGACGCTGCTGCCCATCCTCCGGCTAATCCCTTAGTTGAATTTTACGACACCCACGAGAGGAGATGGGGTGGTGGTATTCTGAGCCGGCACCACACGACATACGTACGACATACGTCCTTCGAGTACTTTTACGAATTAACTGCGATCGCCAACCTTTTTATTTATTCCTGTCGAAATTCATTTCCAAGCGTAGCAATTATGGCAAAACAGCCCAATGAGCATACAACCCAACCCCAATCCGGTATTTGTAGCGAACTTTGGGAGAGGCCTGTGTCCAGAAGTGGATGTTTTTTCTGCTAAAATGATGATGATTATGACCAATATTTTACAAAATAATTCATCATATCAGCCAAAAGACGTCCACGGCTGAACAAAGGCCTTCCCCATAGACTTCCACAATTGTGTCGTAACTTTGGGGAGAAGTCGAGGGGTGCCAGTACTCACCACTCGGATTGGTGAGCGCAGAATGGCTGCTGATCCACAGAAGAGACGCTGCTGCCCATCACTGGTTTAGAGTCTCTTAGTCTCCTTTTACATAGGCTGCACTAAAAGTATCGGGAATGGAATATTTCCACTGTTCCTGTCATATTAAAATCTTTTTAATTGAAAACTCCTTGGTTTTACAAATCGAATACCATTTATTTATTTAAAAAAAGATTCACGGTCTTGTCACAAGGTTTTGTCAAACTTGTTTAGTCGTTGAGAAAATGGAATTGAAAACAATTGAACCGTACGACGTTGCCGACATATTTTATAGAATTTTTTTCATTTTTGAGAAATATTTTATGAATATGTAAAGATTTATTTATATAAGTACCGTAGCCCGTGTGGTGCCGGCTCAGAATGCCACCACCCCATTTCATCCCATGGGTGTCGTAAAAGTCGACTAAGGGATTAACCGGAGGATGGGCAGCAGCGTCCTTCGAGTACATTAACAACTCAACTGCGATCGCCAACCCGTCTGCCAAGCGTGGCGATTATGGCAAGACCCCCCAATGAGCACACAACACACCCATCTCGGTCGTTGTGGTTATCTTTGGGGGAGGCCTGTGTCCAGCAGTGGACTTCATTCGGCCGCAATGATGATGAAATACCGTACGACGTTGCCTTAAACTTGACATTGGCGAAATTGTGGAAGATAACCTACAGAAGCCATAATCTAAGAGAAGAAGAAGAAGAAGAAAATGGAATTGACTCGAGAAAATTCAAGAGCGATGATTTATTATGACTTTCGAAGTGGTTTAACACAAAAACAGTGTGTTGACCGGATGATTTCTGCATTTGGTGATGAAGCCCCATCCAAAACCACAATTTATCGCTGGTTTGCTGAATTTCAACGTGGACGTGTCAAGCTCAGTGATGATCCTCGTCAAGGTCGTCCAAAAACTGCAGTCACCCAAGAAAACGTTGATGCTGTGCGTAAGCTGATTGAGGAAGATCGACATGTGACATACCGCGAAATTCAGGCAACTTTAGACATTGGCATGAGTCAAATACAAATAATCTTGCATGAACAATTAGGTGTAAAAAAGTTGTTTTCCCGATGGATACCGCATTTGCTATGTGAAGAGCAAAAAGCGGCTCGCGTTACTTGGTGCGTCAGAACTCTCGAAAGATTCCACGCAGGATCCTCAAATGCTGTATACAACATCGTATCAGGTGACGAATCCTGGATATATGCGTACGAACCCGAAACAAAAAACCAGTCACGAGTTTGGGTGTTCGAAAATGAGTTAAAGCCAACAAAAATTGTTCGTTCACGGAGTGTTGCAAAAAAAATGGTGGCCACGTTTGTCTCCAAAACCGGCCATGTTACGACTATTCCTCTTGAGGGACAAAGAACGGTTAATGCAGAATGGTATCCTAGTATTTGTTTGCCACAGGTCGTTTCTGAACTCCGTAGAGAGAACTGCAACCGCCGCATCATCCTCCATCACGACAATGCGAGTTCTCACACCGCGCACAGAACAAAAGAGTTTTTAGAGCAAGAAAACATAGAATTATTAGACCATCCTCCGTACAGCCCCGACCTAAGCCCTAATGATTTCTATACTTTCCCTAAAATAAAGAATAAATTGCGTGGACAGAGATTTTCATCACCTAAAGAAGCTGTGGACGCCTACAAAACGGCCATTTTGGAGACCCCAACTTCCGAATGGAATGGTTGCTTCAATGATTGGTTCCATCGTATGGAAAAATGTGTCAAATTTCGCGGAGAATACTTCGAAAAGCAATAAATACATTTTATATAGTAATGTTGTGTCACTTGCTTGATTCCCGAAATTTTCAGTGCCGCCCTCGTACGACATGCACGGGAGGAGATGAAGTGTCCAGTGCTTATATTCTTAATCCGAACACTACAAGGATTCTTCTTTTTTATGTTTAGATATATTTATTTCCGCTGTAAGTGTATTGTTTTAGTTTTGCTTAAAGTTACGGTTGGTGAGGAATTAAGAGAAATGTGTTAGATATTGCGGCTGTTCTTTTCTGTCTGTACCGAAAAGAATCTGCATACATACATTATACACGTTTGCAATTAAGACAAATCTACATATTAAATAGTAATTTTCTTCAAAAGCAATTAGACATTATACGTTTTGGTCAGATATACCCGCTCAAACATAAGTAAAATGATGATACTATAATTACAGTTAAGACCTCCAAAGAAATTTGTATTCTCGGAAGCTGCGAACAATGAATAACAGATACGATACAAATCTAGATAAGAGGGACAAATGTTGCTTTGTAAATACAACTAAGAAAGTTATTTGCTTTCTATTTATGCTTAAAATAGCAGCACTTGCTAGCACTGTAAAAATACTTCAATGATCAATTACAGACTTTACGCGTACAAAATGAAAGAAGAAAGAAAGAAAACAGTTTTATTTTGGGCTCACACAGGAAATTACAGATAACATGTAGTAATTTTTTTTAACAATGTTTAAGCAACCTCCGTGAAGTCAAAAAAGTCCCTTATCACAGCATAATATAGTAACATTTCAAGAAAAATAAATGTCACTGCGGTGTTTTTCAGATAGATTACGATGCCACGGACCGCTACTAATTAGAATAATACAAAAAAGGGTATTTAAGCAAATGTGGTTTTTTTCTTTTTTTATAATTATTATGAGTACTGTAGAATGTAAATGCGTAATATCATTTATACCAATATAGTACAATTGAAGTGTCTGTTCATGATTTCAAAATAAATGCCAATAAAATAAGCAGTACCTTTGTACCTTTTAGTCCTATTTCATTTTTCTTTATTTTTTATGTTTCTGTGAGTGCATAAATTATAAAATAAAATAAATAAATAAAATAAAATAAATGTATTTTTGTTGAATTGGATGTATTATTATTGTAAGGGTTTAAGCATTAAGTATTATTTTCAATGTTATATTGTTATGAAATAAATTAATAAAAATTGAAAATTTTTAGTGAAAACTGCTACATCACCATCGTCATTTCAGTCTACTACAGGACAGGCCCCTTGGGGCGGATATCGTTTTCCCAGGGCTCGACATAAACGAAAACTGATTTTGGGGGTCAACGAGGTCTATAAATCGATCCCTTTTTTTTTTTTTTTTTTTTTTTATTGATCCGGTGGAAATACCTCATGTACTTCCTTCGCCCCGGGAAAGGGCGAAGGGGCATGCCGGACTCCTACCGGCTAAAACCACCGGAGTGATCATCGTCGGCACCGAAGGGAGGCTCCAGGAACTCGAAAGATCTCCATCTAGATAAATCAATCCCTATTAATTAATACAAGTTCTTATTTGAAACTTTCAAGATACTGTATAAGTTGTGTTACTTGTACCAACTTGTTATAAGAATAAATAATATTTTAATAGGAATTCCTACTAAAATATTATTTATAAACGAAAACTGATTTTAGGGGTCAACGAGGTCTATAAATCGATCCCTATTAATTAATACAAGTTCTTATTTGAAATAGGAATAGGAATTCCTACTAAAATATTAGTTATTTTTATAACAAGTTGGTACAAGTAACACAACTTATACAGTATCTTGAAAGTTAGGCTTAGGTTAGGTTTGGCTTAGGAATTATTTTGTATTAATAGGAAAAAAACTAGAGATTTTTAAAGTAATTTAGCTAGCCCCAACATAGCCAAATTACTTTAAAAATCCTATCTCTAGTTTTTTTGTCAGAGTTTGAGGTATCAGTTCCTTTTAGAAAGAGACCTCTCAAAGAGTGGGAATCCCTGGTCTAACCCGACAGACTACATTGAATCAACTGAACTCTTCAAACAATGAATACTTTAGCAGAAACTTAAGGCCCATTAGCAAGCCCATAGCTACGATTCCTCATTATAGTATAAATGATAAATGATCTTTATATAGGAAGTAGGTTTCAAGAAACACTTTCACTCGTCAATAAATCTAGATGAAGCCGGCATTTCCTATTGACTGCCTCTGAGAAGAAATGCCGAAACAAACTCACTGGTTTGAAACTATTCATGATAATATTACTGATTCTGAACAAACTGTTTTGAGGTTTCGTATAAACTAAGAATAATGTGTCGGTACTCGATACTGGGCCGATCGACATGTCCGACAATCAACCACCTTGTCCGCAACCAGCCTAAAGGTTAAGCAATAACTCGATATCGGGCGCTAATTGTCCGCCAGCGCCGATACTTGGAAAAGAAAATCACGTTGCGAAGAAAGTTGTCTATATATGTATATATTATACGTTGGCTGTACGCAATTGATATTTACCCGACACTTTCTTTAATACAAAGGAGATGGGTTTCACGTTCTTTTGTGTGAATTTCTTTATAAATATTTGTTGATAGACCGTATACCTATTGTGGTGATAGAAACGTTTAATTGGGTCAAAAATTATTGTCAATATAATACAATAATTTTAAAATAATTCAGGTAACTTTGATAAATGATCGAATGGTCATAAAGGCCGTATTTTTATTCCCCGAATCTTTAAATCTACCATATAAAACACCCAGACACGAAACAACGAATGTGGGGCACAGTTTAACAAACAACTTCCTCTTGATACAGTATTTGTTCCGTGTGGGGACTTTTGCGTAAGGCTACGGGTGTCCCCCCCCGCCCTGTACGTTCGTAATGGACAACTCCACATCGATTTGAACGTACCGACCACTAAGCAGTTCATGGAACAATCGTCGAAACGCTGCTTCGACTCCATCCGAATCCCCTCGTAAAAGTACACACAGCTACAAATCAAGCTATACAAATCTAGTTTAAGCTAATCTTTCATCGTAAGGAAAGCCTATACAATGCAAGATCAGCTTATACTGGAAATGTATAGCTTTATGTGTAGCCGTGTGTACAAGATTGTTTGGTCCTATAAGGGCTCCGCCGTTTTCACATTCGGACGCCCTGGCTGGAGGCCTCCTCTGGCTCGAGGCCTCTTTTGGCTTCACCAGAAATGACCGGTCAAGCAACCACATTTCCCTGAAATGAATGTGAGAAGCACAACAAAAAAAAAAATTCGGACGCACAGAGCCCTAAATATACCAACCCCTTAGTTATTATATTTCTTCTCAGAAGATGTCATATGGTAGCGAAATGCCCTCCGTTGTTTAAATATGGCATGAAAAGAGTCTGTTAGGACCTGTCTGACTACATAAGTGTCTAACCCAGGGATTCCCAAAGTGGTGGATGGTCGACTTCTTGGATTTTGGGAGTCGACGAGGTCTAAAAATTGACCCCTATTAATTAACACAAGTTCTTATTTGAAACTTTCAAGATACTGCATCAGTTGTGTCACGTGCGCACCAACTTGTTATAAGAATGACTAATATTTTAGTAGGAATAGGAGGCTTAGGAATTGGTAAGTATTTTGTATCAATAGGAAAAAAACTAGAGATAGGATGTTTAAAGTAATTTAGCTATGGGGGTCTGAGATAACAGTTCCGTTTGGAATTAGTGTCTCTTGCCCAAAATAGTTTGGGAATTCCTGGTCTATTTGGCAAAAGACAATATAAAAATGACGAACCGCTAACATTATTTCGGCATTTTTTCTCAGAGGATTTCATGAAGCGATGTGTTCTCCGTTGTTTTAATATGACGTATAAAAGTATCTGTAAGGAACTATTTATAGAATAAACGATTATATTCTATTCAGTACTTTGATCGATATATACAAATAATATATACAATATACAAATAAATAAAATTCAAGTGTCTGTTTGTAATGTCAAAATAACAGCGTTTTACTAAATGCATATGAAAGTACATTTATGGTACATATAAAAAAAACTATTTTTAATTTGTTTGACGTCTATCTGTCTGTCTGTTTGTTTCAAATAATTTTTAAAACGGCTGGACTGATTTTGACGGGACTTTCACTGGCAGATAGCTGATGTTATAAAGAGTAATTAAGGCTACTTTTAGTGTTGAAAAGAATTAGGGTTCCGCGCAATAAAATGAAAACCCATGCAATCCAATATATAAACTAATTATACATAATTATTTATAAATAATTCGATTTCTTTTAAATTAAACAGTGGCTGAAACCGCGGGGCACAGCTTGTCTTAACTAAAGGTGCAATGGAAACTAACATTTCCCAGGTCAAAGTCCGGTAGTACGCATCCCGCAGTATTAACGTGTTTGTTACATATCAACGTGAAATTCAATATATTACATCATAATCGCATTACATAGGCATCTGTTTACAATATATAATGTACGTTACATTACATTTGTGTTGTATACCTTTCGAAGTAATGATGCATGGGTAGCAACGTAATCTGACACGATGAGGTTTATTGAATCATTTGTATGAACATATTTCATCATTTTAACATATCGGCCATACAACGTCCACTGCTGAACAAAGGCCTCTCCCATAGGTTTCCAAAATGGTGTCATATATTGGGGGGGAATTTGCCAGTATTCACCACGCTTGGCAGGCGGGTTGGTGAGCGCAGTATTACTGCTGTTACACTGAAGAGACGCTGGTGCTTAATCCCTCTGGTTGGAGACCCTTAGTCGCCTTTTACGATATCACGGGAGGAGATGGAGTGGTGCTATATTCTTAATCCGGACACCACACAGATATTAATGCCACAAAAATTCCATATCTACGTGAATGTTAATCTTCTTTTTTCCCCGTACATATCTGATATTCTGTGTGGTGTCCGGATTAAGAATATAGGACCACTCCCGTGGATGTCGTAAAAGGTGACTAATGGTATCTAAAATACACACAGTATCGAAACAGTCATTCTGCGCTCGCCAACCCGTCTGCCTTTTTTTTTTATTGATGTCCAGTGGAAATTCTACATGAACTTCCTTCACCTCGGGGAAGGGCGAAGGGGTATGCCTGACTCCTACCGGCTAAAACCACTGGAGCGGTCATCTTCGGCACCGAAGAGGGGCTCCAGGTCCTCGTAAGATCACACTAGAGCAACCCGTCTGCCTAGCGTAGTGAGTACTGGCAAATTCCCCCCAAAATTACTACACACGGCATATAACCGGTCGTTGTGGAAATCTATGGGGTAGGCCTTTGTTCAGCAGTGGACATACTTTGACTGACATCATGTTGAGGATCCTTCAAGAAAAGAGCGTACGTGTGGGTGTAGCGGCTTCAGGTGACCAGCATTCGTTTGCCCATACCAAAGACATTGGTTCCTATTTCTGTGGCCCATACTGTTAGATTGTCCCTAATTTTTAGTTATGCGATATGGTTTCCCTTTTAAGATAAGCTTATGTCTTAGGAAGTGTATTGATGCGTATCGTTTAAATATTGAGGTTTTGATCAGTTCTAGATGTTTTCTATCGGCAAACAGAGAGTTGTGACGCTGGTCGTAGCATGATGTTAAATAGCCTTAACCTTCCTCAAGAATAGGTCTATCAATCTAAGATGTTTTTATACTTAAGTGTATATGCGTTGCCCGCGCTCTGCGATGGTCACATGAAAGCATGGTAATTGCCCGGAGTTCACTTAGTCGCGCACCAACCATTGTTGTGGCTCGATGTGAATCATAAGCGTAATTCAGTAACATATTGCGAAATAATAATGCCATCCTGTGTTTATAGATGATGCACGATGTATACTGCTATTGTGAGCAAAAGGCCGTTTTATTTCATGAATAAATAAATGTGTAACGTAAATCGATATTGTAAATAAAAAGCAGTATTTTGTTTTATTTTTTATTAGGCGGTGTAATGGTGGCATTCACCCCGTTCTGTACCGCAAAAAATGTTCGTGTATCGCGCGTCTATTTGTAAAATGTAATTGCTGTCAATAGCAAAAAGATTTGTTCAAATACTGGTAGTTCCAGAGATTAGTGCGTTCAAACAAAAAACTAACTTTTCAGGTTTATTACATTATAGTATACATAAAGTGGCAAATCGTAAGTCACATTTAATAAAATATTAGCAAGCTGTCTGTTTACATCTTCGCGGCATTGGACTGCAACTTTACCAACTGTATGTGACAGGTACAGCTTATGGATATTATTTTCGTGCTAACCAATTTTATAATCTTGCTGACCAAGTAATAACTTTGTAGGTATCATGACTATTTATTTTGCAAACACATAAATTTCTAACTGACTAAATATGTGTTTATTTGCTGAATCTATGTATGTAGTTAGTTTGCTAACCATGTACTGCGTCTGCGTTTTTACTGCCTTCAAAAACATATTATGATGTCCATTGATTGAATTTACTATGTTTTCCTTTACCATTAACGCAAGTGATAATCAAATTCTGATCCGCACATGAATCCTAAAAGTCAGAGGTGCGGGTCGGGATCTATCTCAGACCCTCTTGTATGGAAGGCACGCATGCAACCACTAGGCTATCACTGCTGCTCCAGAAGGAGACCGCAGAGCGGGACCGGGAGAGAGCCGATCTTGCTCGAAGAAGGCGGAGACGGCGCCGGGGTAACAACAGCCCTGGCGCGTAATTCCCATACGCCTGAAACCGCCAGCCATCGCTATAAGACGAGGAGGTTCACGGGTGCGTACATTGGGGAATCTGCGTGCCCACACCGAGCGACTCACGAGAAGACGGTGGCGCGCAGGTGGACACGCGCCGCCGTGTGCGCAGCACAGTAAAGCGCACAGGGACGCTTCGTGGGATCTTTTACAATCCCCCTAGAGGGGTGACCGCTTTACAGTCACCCTGTCCTAGATGGGCCTATGCGCGTGGCACCAGTGGGCGGCTGTAGTGTGATCATACGTGGACTTGGAGCCCCTCTTAGGTGCCGAAGATGACCACCCCAGTGGTTTTAGCCGGTAGGAGTCCGGCATGCTCCTTCATCCTTCCCAGGGGCCGAGGAAGTTCACGAAGAATGTCCTCTGGGCCCAATAAAAAAAAAGGCTATCACTGCTGCTGATCTGGTAATCTTTCTAACATATCATTTATTTGGCAAATCATATATTGCTTCTCGCTTTTAATTCTGCATATTCATATTCTGCTTCGAAGCCCGACTGTATCAGCCACTACACCAACCGTGCCGTCATACAGTCATACACAGTTGGAGTGGTGCTATATTCTTAATGAGAACACCACACGAAAGAAGCTCATACTACTCAAAAGCATAAATTTCTTCGCAGGCAAAGCCTTCATTAAAATATATGAGTAGAATATTTACTTTACATAATTTCACGCCAATTCCTTGCGTGATAAGCGGACATGGTAAACGAAAATTAGTCACGTGAAATTCTTTTAACATGTTTAGTAGTATTATGTCGGGTTTGAGAAGCGGCTATAATTGTACGTTCATATAAACACGCGAACAGGCAAACACGCGATACATACATGCTGCAAATTTCAACTCCGCATATATATGTCGTGTGGCCTGGAGGTTTACGGACTTACTTTTTAAGCATTGCACCCTCAGTCTGAGAGTTCAAAACATGACCTGTATCTGTGTCACTTTTTCAATGTCATCCCTCAGCGTTAGAACTTTACATTGGTCTTACATGAATTTTCTGATTTTATCCAGTTTATTTAACTGATTTCAGTCTGACCACCCTAACGCTATATTTGATAAAAACACGATAAACTATTTAAAGTATTTATTTTGTGTAAATAAAAATTAAACGGCTGTTGTTTCCCGTTCACAGATTATGTCATCGCTCGCAGTAGCATAATAATAATTATCGTAGTACAATAATCACGTAGCGTTTTAATCGCATTGTTGACGATACATTGCGTGGTCAAAATTTACCAAAACTGTAACCTATTATTTCCGAGATAAATGGATTTCCAATTTTATTATTGCCCTGAGTGTAACCTCTTCCCAAAGTGTTCCGTATGTTGTCACTTACACTCAAAACTAAAGAAATTTTCACTTCGCACATCCATCATCATTAACCACGCATCGAATTTGATCAAATGATTGATGGAACTCCTTTCTTTTTGACCTATCATGACACAGCAATATTTTGCGATCCATCATATGAATGACTTCAGAAATTGTAGATAAGTATATATCTAATGATTTAACTAAAACATTATTCTTTTGTAGTGTTCTTTAGTGGGTCGATAAAGGCTTCGAATGATTATGAGAAATGCATATAATGTTATTTTTTTATTTTTTTTAAAACGTTGCCCCACGTTAGGATTTCTCCTGTGTCATGGGTGCGTTTACAGACATACATTTCACACACAATACACCCAGACCCGGAACAACTATCTGCAGATCATACAAATATTTGTTTCGTGCGGGAATCCAACCCCCGACCCAGAGCGCAGCAATCGACTGTACCAACCGTATCGTCAAACAATTTATAATGTCAGCTATGTTTCTTTTTCTCAGAAATAGTGGCTAACATTGTGTCAGAATCTTTTAAGCCGTCCAAAAGCCTCGGATTTGGGCGTAACGATTGCCGTCTATTGACGGCACGGTTCGTACAGTGGCTAGTACAGTCAGCTGCTGCGGGTCGTGGGTTCGAATTCCGCACGCAACAAATATTTATATGATCTGCAGGTAGTTGTTCCGGGTCTGGGTGTATTGTATGTGGAATTCATGTCTGTAAACGCACCCACGACACAGGAGAAACTTTAGTGTGAGCATCTTTAAAAAAAAAAAGACAACAACGGGGACCGACACTTTTATGTGCCCACCGAAACACGGTGACGGTCTGTTCAAATACCGCTATGCTGTTCAAATATCACCCATCCATAGTACGATAGCGCCGAGTTTGCTTAACCTAACCGATCAGTGACGTGCGCTGATTTGAGCGCCTGCGATGTCAATAATTAGATATCATCATATTAACATGTTTTGCTTGAAATAGGAATCTTACACAGATTTTTATAGAATTAAGGAGGCTACGTCAATAAGTCACTGCTTGGGACTTCCCGAAATAAATTACTTCGTGACGCGTATAATTATATCCTAAATCGCATAAACTGCCGGCTACGAATAGCACCAATCCATCTCATCCCGTGGGTGTCGTAAAAGGCGACTACAGGATTAGCCGGTGGATGGGCAGCAGCGTCCTTTGAGTGCATTAACAACTTAACTGCGATCGCCAACCCGCCTGCCAAGCGTGGCGATTATGGCAAATCCCCAATGAGCACTCAACACTCCCAAACCGGTACGTTGTGGCGTTCTTTGAAGGAGGCCGGTGTCCAGCAGTGGCCTTTAGACGACTGAAATGATGTGATCGCATAGTTAAAATAACTCAGCAACATCGCTTACAAAAACAGTCATAAGAACATCATATACACAGGTGCCATAGAATCATTTTGGTTATAAAAATCAGACCAATAAAAAAACATGCGACAAAATATTTATTATTTCTCCTATGAACATTTTTTGAAATGCAAACTGGCTGATGTAACTTAATAGCTGATATATCTTCAATTCTTCGTGATATATTTTCCAAATCAATTGATATCTCTCAAAATAACTTTAATAAATAACAGAGCTGGTATTTTTTTCACATATTTATAATAAGTGTTTAATTACAGTTAACTGTAGTAGTTTTGAAGCTTACGAATCTTTCTGCCCTGGGACTAGGGCGACTAGTTACTTGGGCGACCCCAATGAAATATTGCAAAGGTTTTGACAAAACGGTTTTACTGTTTGCCGCCTGGCTGACACCAAAGCTGCTTGGGTCTGCTAGTTTCGGTGGCTTACCCGCCGTGAGATTGGGTAGCCTATACGTGAGCGGGGCTACACAAAGAATTATGAAGCTAACAAATTCAATCAAGCAAATCCAGAACGCCAATCAGTATTGTTAGACATCTATACATTCAAAAGACATGAAATCTGTAAAACAAAAAACTGAATTGCTTCTCCTGATAAATAAGTAAAAATACCCAATTTCAATTGTGCCCCTAGCTGGTAGCATTGGATGAATTGTGCCAGATGGGCACGGTAGATATGACGAAACGAAAAAGGTTTCTTGTTTTGCTAAGAACCCCTAACTTGGTATGTCTATGTAATCGCTGTTATCCAAAAAGCACGCTATTTTGTATAACATGAATTACTATTGTCTTCTTAAAGTGGTGCTACTGATTCTCACGGAGATAACACGTGCTGCGGGTCAATAAGTCGACTGTTTTCAAGTGTTTTCATTTTAGTTCACATGTTTATAAGTAGTAATGTATGAGTATAGAGATAATTAATGCGTATAAATACAATGTAGTTTAATTTTTTACGTATATTCGGAAAAGAGCCAGAGTGCCTGACATAGCATGCAGAATTAGCAAGCCGTAGTGGCAGCGGGTGAAGTGTTTGTAGCAGGCATTGCTGTCGGAGCAGAAGAGTCATTATCATCATTTCAGCCGAAAGACATATGGAAATATGTATAATATATCTAGCCATTGTAGCGATCTTTGGGAGAGGCCTATGTCAAGCTGTGGGCTGCGATAGTTAATTGATAAGTATGTTCTTTGGTTTGATTACATATTTATTTTAGTGGTAGTGGATTTCTATGTAAAGTGCTTGACATGGCGGTTCATTACAGTCCTTTTTAAAATTCTTCTTGAACTTCCTTCGCCGGCAGACAAAGTGTGCGCAGCACAGCGCACAGTGAGGCTTGGGGAGATCCTTTACTACTTTCCTTCCTGAGAGGTGCGTGCCTGGGGGGCAACATTTTTACAATCACCTTCCCTTTGCTAGAGGGGTGACCGCTTTACAGTCGTCCCCTCCGAGATTTGCCTTATGGCGTGGCGTCATGGGCGGCTCTAGTGTGATCTAACGAGTACCCGGAACCCCCCTTCAGTGCCTTTATTCTATTACAATTGGATAGTAGTTGGAGTTATTCGTTTTTAATTTATCGCTGGACGCGGTTCACAATAGGCAATGATGGTAAACAAATGTTTGGTACATACCCGGTAGTAGCCAAATATTTTAATGACCTTTTTCGACACCATGTAGACGTACGTTGTCCTTGTGGTGTTCATATTAAGAATACAGGACCACTCCATTTCCTCCCGTGGATGTCGTAAAAGACGGCCGTCCCTTCTGTGGAACAGCAGCCATTCTGCGCTCAAACCCGTCCACCAAGCGTGGACTCACCACTGGCATTGGCAATTTCCCTCCCAAATGACGGTACAGGGTATGTCAGTGGTCGTTTATGAGGAAGGACTTTGTTCAGCAGTGGACGTCTTTTGGCTGACATGATGAGACATACAAGCCTGTTTTAGACGTCCTGTAACAAAATTCTGCGCTTTTGTATTCGATTGTTCAATTTCATTCGATTGTTATTCGCCGCCGATGAATAAAGCGAGAATCAAATACACAATTGCACAATTGTCGACAGATAGATAATCGAATACATATTTTATTCCGTTACAATCGCCCATTGCTGGATGGGCACAAGTTTAAATCATCAATCAACATCGTTAACTCAGTGTATCGCAATCTACTGCTGTAACGTAGATAAATATAAATACCCATTGGCAATATTGGTGCACACACGACCTCTAAACCATACATTTCCAATAAATTACAGTCGAGTGATTGAGATTGACACATGAAAGCAATCGCCTCATTTTAATTGCCAAATAATCGTTAAAGTAATTTACTCTAATGCATACAAAATCGACCAAGCAATACCGAGACGTCAAACAAACAGCTTAAGCAATTTGTAATTAAAAGCCAATTATGATGGGCAACGGTATTGCGTTATTTATGCGATACAGCCAAGTTCAAATCGTTGCTTTGGTGGTAGAAAGAGGAAATCTAAAGTTTTTTTTTAAACGAGATACATAAATACACTAGTCATAGAATAAAAAGACGATGGGACGTAAGCAGCCCCTTACTGTCCCACTGCTGGGTATTGACACCTTTTCTCACGATGAGAATGGTTAGGCCTTAGTCCACCAGGCTGGCCTAGTTCGGGTTGGCGGACCACACACACCATTGATAACGTTTTGGAGCCCTCAATTGTGCAGGTTTCATTTCGGTTTTATTCTTTTCCTTCAACGTTAACGCAAGTGATAATCAAATTCTGATCCGCACATTAATCCGAAAGGTCAGAACAGCGTGCCGGGATTGAACTCAGACAAGGGTCTGAGTGGAGAGGAAGGCCTGAATGGAAGGCAAGCGTTAACCAAAAGCTGATGCTGAATAGGCATATTATTTCATTAAAAACTCATACTAGAAAGAAAGAAAGAAGGAAACTCATTTATTGATCTACAACTAACGACGTACAATTATGTTTACAAATTCAGTGCATCTAACTATTATGTTGATAATTTTTTAAGGTTTTAATACAATAATAAAAGATCGATAAAAGCACTCGATGCAACAGCGTGGAGCGACCGCCCCGTCTCGCTACCCGATGAACAGCGAATTAGATAATTGCAATGAACAGCTCCGAGTGGCTCTGGTGATGCGGGGCGGACGGGACGAGGCTCAACAATACAAGTAGTTAAGCTACACCTGTTGGCAGTTGGCAGTTGTAAGTCGCAGCTGTGTCAATAGGGTTCTCACTCCGCATAATGCTATGATGTGGCCAGAGCAACACCACAACGCTGGTTTTCAGTGATAACCCCTGTTGACGATGACAGTCCCGGTGCCGTCAGCACCTTCGTGGCGTTCGCTCACGGAACTGTACTGCACTGTGTACTGAAGTAGTACTACAGCTACAGTAAGTGCGTATTATGGCTTAGTTTAGTTTTTTAAGTAGGTAATTGAAACAAGTATCGTTGTGTGGGTTGGCTCTCTTCACTACCAAAGCGATGAATAATAGAAACGAAACTTGCGCATTTTTAAGGTTCATTTTTGGCATACCGGGTTAATTTTCCTATGTTTAGGCGAAACGTGTTTTTTCGGTGTCGGTCGAAAGTATTCCGGCGTGATGTCATCGATGCGAATTGTATGCAGAATCTAAATTGTAAAGCTAATCGTGGTGTTTTATGCGATTGGTGACTTGGTGATCGCATTATGTAGTTATTAGCACTCCTGATATCAACATCGCCTTTTACGACACCCATGGATGGAGAGGCGTGGTCTATTATTTGCCAGGAACCATACGGAATTAACCAAACGGCCTTATGGTTAGTTCTTTAAAATCGTGTAATTAGTATCCAATTATTTATACTTTAGTAGATTATTCCATTGTGAGGTTATAATATAAGCTCTATTTGTCTGTCAAATGTCCAATAAATCAAAACAAAAGGCAACTTGCCACTAATATCTGTCTAAAACCTCATATAAGCCCCTGATCATGGAGAGAAAAATACATCAACATGTAGAATGGGGCAACTTAAAAGTTAAATATATGTACAGGTTGTGCAATAAATAGAACGACATACTGAGAGGGGGTGAGAGCTTGGGTCAATACCTACCAAAAAAACAATATATTTTCAGCAAAATCTTACGGATTTACAATAGTACAAAATTTTCCGAAATATCGAAAAATCTCTACGTTGACACAGATTTTTAAGCATCTCGTAATGAAAAATTCCTTTTCTAGTTTTTTTTTTACCTCAAATTATTTGTGAATAGTTACTTTACTCATTGATAAGTCTTTATTCTATTAAAAACTAAAATGTTTTCAAGAAATACAATTTTTATTTAAATTTTCACAGTACAATTTTCTTATCGCTTAACTTTAATCTACAGTGGTGAAAAAAAATCCGTAAGATTTTGCTGAACATATATTGTGTTTTTTTTTGGTAGGTATTGACCCAAGCTCTCACCCCCTGCAGTATGTCGTGCTATTTACTGGACATCCTATATATGTTTTTACATGTAGTTGATAAGACGAGCATGTCATATGCCTGGTGCTAAGTGTCACGCCTGCCCATAGCAATTGTCATGATACCCAAGACTAGTCCTGCGAGACATCACACTGCGCTCCTCACCTCGAGACGTAAAGTTATTTAGTCTCTTATGTCCAGTAATTTCACTAGCTGCAATGCCATTTTACACGGAGCACAGTAATGTGTAAAATTTAAACACTACTGCTTAGCAGCGAATATCTGGGCGTTGGGGTGGTAGCTACCTATACGGCTTTTTGCAATAAGAGACTAGTGGTACAGCTACAGGGCCCTTCAAGCCGGAACCCAGTATATTTAATGTTTACATCATCATTTCGGCCGAATAAAGTCCACTGCTGGAAACAGGCCTCCCTCAAAGACCACCACAACGACCGATATCGGTGTGTTGTGTGCTCATTGGTAGGTTTTGCCATAATCGCCACGCTTGGCTGGCGGGTTGGCGATCGCAGTTGAGTTGTTAATATATTCGAAGGACGCTGCTGCCCATCCTCCGGCTAATCCCTTAGTCACCTTTTACGACACCCACGGGATGAGATGGGTTGGTGCTATTCGTAGCCGGCACCACACGGCAATGTTTACATACTAAAACAAATGATAAGATTTGGAAAATTCCATCAAGCATTCCTCGAGTGCGGTCGTCTTCTTATTCCTAAGGGACAAAACGAGAATATTACGCACAAACGATCTTGACATGTGAAGGTTGAGGAAAAAGTAAAATCAGATAAAATTTGTTTGCGGAAAATTAGAGATATATTTGCAATGTGCTCAGTGCCCTGTTTTAGCGATTTTTTTCCGCCGCAGTCGTTACCTCCTTCACTTCCGCCGCCCCGAGGAGGATGGAGGAGAATGCCGGACTCTTATTGGCTAAGACCACCAGGAATCACTGGAACTCCGGAACCACCCATGGTGCGTCGCCTATATAGTAGGGAGTAACTATAAAGAAGTTACCAAGGGTGTAGCGGAGGGGAAGCGACTGTAAACGACTTTACCTGTTGCTACTATCTAAACTCCGTCCATCGCCTATTAGAAACTACTACAAGAAAGATAATAGAGGCTAAAAGACTACTGCGCAGAACGATCGACAGATTAAGACGCTTGGCGGAGTCATTTCATAAAAAGGTGATCAATCAGTGTGCATCAGGAGTGTTAGGTACCACGGAGAACAAGTTAAGCCGTCGTTCCCTAATGTCACACGAGGACCTATGACATTTGTTATAGTGGTGGGTGGTTGACGTGTTTTTCGTCAATGCAATGAGACCGTTTATTATCGACGGCGATGGAAATTCTACATGAACTTCCTCCGCCCTGGGGAAAGGTGAAGGGGCATGCCGGACTCCTATCGGCTAAAACCACTGGAGCGGTCATCTTCGGTACCGAAGAGGGGCCCCAGGTCCTCGTAAGATCACACTAGAGCCCTCCATTGATGCCACGCCTTTAGGATTTGGAAGGGATGACTGTATAGTACCTAGTTGTTGTATAGGTATGATGAAATTCGTTCTTTGTGATATATAAATAGATCTTGATCATCATCAGCCTAAGAACGTCCACTGCTGAAGAAAGGCCTTTTGTGTCGTCGTTTTGAGGGAAATATGCCAGTACTCACCACACTTGATCCAAACTCAAACTCATGACACTACTCATGTTCCAAAGGGACGCTGTTGGCCATTCCTCTGGCTTAGCAACCCTTAGTCACCATTCACGACATCCACGGGATGAGATGGAGTGGTGCTACATTCTTAATCCGGACATAGGTAATACGGAACCAACATTTACTAATCGTCATCAGTAGGTAAACCTATGTGCCAAGCTCTAATAGTAAAACCCCGAAAAATCGTGTTATTTTATACATCAAACCCTACATTTGCAACATGAGTTTATTTATTTATTTTTAATGTCAAAGTGTACAAAGGCGGTCTTAATGCCGTAGGCATTTTCTACCAGACAACCAGAACAATAACAAGGTAGATGCACCAATAAAATATGACAGGTAAGATGCGAAGAAATGAAAACAAAAGTGTAATAATAATATATAAACTTACATATACATTATACACACATATATATAAACACACACTTATATATATACTAAATAAACACGTACATACATATATATAATAAAAGTATACCAATGAGAAGAGAAAAAAAAAACAAAATGTATATATACGATATGTATACGAGAATCAGAGCCGAGATAATTCTGCCGAAGTCTTGTCAAGAACAAATTTTCGCACTTTTATTTTATTTCAATTCTGTATTCAGGGATGTATGGTTTTTTTTTTTTTTTTTGTAGGGCTTCTCGCATACATTTCTGGGAAATGTGGTTGCATAACCGGTCATTTGCTGGCGAAGCCAAAAGAGGCCTCCAGCCAGGCTTAAATTAAATATTAAAAACTAAGCAACTTTCGCTAAGGCCGCCCCCTGCGGGACACGGACCTCGGCTTAGGGCGTTGCTGGGGATATCAAGCTATTGTTTTGGGGACAGCTGGATCGGTATTATTTAAATTGTATTAGGGGACATTTAAAGCTACAGGCTCGGCACGGGCCGGCGCGAGCAAGAGACGGGAGGGAGAAGTGCTAACTTGAACGGGAAGGTGACGCGGCGATAGGCCTCCGCGACGTCGGTGAGGCGGGCATCCTCGGCGGCGAGGGCGGTACAACGGTCGGGTGTTTAGTGAACGAGACAACGCGAGTCTCTTCATGTGATCTAACGTGATTTTATCGTCTGGATCGACCAGAACGTGCCTCGGGCGGCGTACTCTACTGATACGAGAGGGTTCGTAGTCGGCGGCTGATACCACAAGGGGATTTGGGTGGGAGAGGGCAGAATCGAGATAGCGTTTAGACGCTTGTTTCATAAATTGCCTGATGGTCGGCAAGTTAAGGTCGAAATGGAGTTGGTCGTTTCGCATGTACAGAGGCGCTCCGGTGGCCTTGCGCATGAACCGGGTTTGGAGGGTTTCTAATCTACGGAGTGGGTATGATTCAGCGTGTGCGAACACTGGGCTGGCATAGGTCATAATGGGTCGAATGCATGTGGTGTAAATTCTCACCTTATTTCTAAGGGATAATTTACTACGAGCGTTCAGAATATAGTGAAGGCGACCGAGCACAAAGGCAGCGCGGGCACGCACCATCTTTGTGTGGGGAATGAAGGTCAGTTTTTTGTCTAGGGTGACTCCAAGATACTTGGCGTGCGGTTCCCAAGGAACCGATTGGCCCAGCATCGAGATCTCCCTGAAGCGTGGGTGGTCGTCGCCTAATTTGCAAAATAGGACGGCTTTACTTTTGATAGGGTTAACTTCGATCCGCCATTTCCTAAACCATTTACCGTAGACTTTGGCTGTGGTTTGGAGGATCTTAGTTATATTATCGAGACTGCTACCAGAGTAGAATATGGCCGTGTCATCCGCGAACAGTGCTAATTGGGTCGTATTAGCAGGTCTTTTGGGGAGGTCACTGGTGTACAGTGTGAACAATAATGGGGCTAGCACGGATCCTTGTGGGACTCCGGCTCTAATGGGGTGGGGGGAAGAGAGAGCGCCCGTGATTCGATATCGGAAACTGCGATTTGACAAGAAGTCTCGTATGATGAGAACGAGACGGTCAGGCACTCCGAGTTGATACAACTTATACAATAAGCCATTGTGCCAGACTTTGTCAAATGCTTTCGCAACATCGAAAAAGAGAACTCCCGTCATCAGGGATGTATGGATGTTTGAGCTTAGAGAATTGTACTACTGGTCCCGTCTCTGTGTGACCGGGCCAGCCGCACATCCTCCAGAGAGGCGCGCATGTTGGTAAATCCTCCGATTTACGAATAATCGCAATTTTACAGTAATATAAAACAATTATAATAACAACCGTAGATAAGGAAAAGCTTTTGCCGGAGCACCATTCTATAGAAATCTTTGTTCTCAAATATGTGTGCTCAAATTCCTACGCAAACACAAAATCGTAATCATAAGGCACTCTATACCTTTTAATGTACTCTAGCTGTAAAGTTTTATTAGTTTAGTTAGTTCTTACTCCCAATAGAAATTTCTCTTGAGATTTGACCCAAATATCCGACGTTATTTCAAAGTTTACCTAAGTTATTACACAAAATGTAATACAAGTAGGCTTCGCCAATGTTGCGTAAGTATACAACTTGAGGCTTACAAAAGTAAACAATTTTATTAAGTTATAAAAATCTGGATACCATAAAGAGCAAATCGATAATCAATATTTTGACAATGGCCGCATATTTCGCAATCGATTAACAGAAATCGTCAGTGACGTCATCAATGCAATGGCGCTTGCGTCTCAATTTTAGAACCAACGGTGACGGCGGCTGCCTTTAACCACGTTACCTTTTTTGTTTGTATACAGCATGGTAAGGAGGCAAGCCAGTCATTCGCCTGGTGGTTAGCATCATGCCTGACCATAACAATTATATTGCTGTGTTGGTGTATTGTGTGTGGAATATATGTTTGCAAACGCACCCACGACACAGGAGAAATCCTAGTGTGGGGCAATGTTTTTTTAAAATCAAAATCAATGTCTAAACTTTAAACAACAGTGTGGTGCCTACCATATCTGAAATTAGGGTGGTAACTAGCTTTTTTTATCGATGCCCAGTGGAAATTCTTCATGAACTTTCTTCGCCCCAGGGAAGGGCGAAGAGGTATGCCGGTCTCCTAAGGGAGGCTCCAGTGACCACACTAGAGCCGCCCACTGGTGCCATGCCTATAGGCTCTAAGAGGGTGACTGTAAAGCGGTCACCGCCCGGGGGGATTGTAAAGGATCCCCCAAATCTTCCCCCAGGAACTGCCTGGGGGGCGGTCTTTATACAGCCGCCTTCCCGCCGCTACAGGAGGTGACGGCTGTACAGTCATCCCGTCCAAAATGGGCCTAAAGCATGCATGGCATCATGGACGGCACTAGTGTGATCTTATGAGAGCCTGGAGGCCCCCTTCGGTGCCAAAGATGACCACTCCAGTGGTTTTAGTCGGTAGGAGTACGGCATGCCCCTTCGCCCTTCCCGGGGGCGGAGGAAGTTCATGATGAATTTCGACAGGGGACCAATAAAATAAAAGGTGATTAGTGGGAAGATGGGCAGCAGCGTCCTTCGAGTACATTTACAACTCAACTGCGAACGCCTGCCAGACTGCCAAGCGTGGCGATTATGGCAATACCCCACAGAGCACACAATATCCATGCCGTTCTTTGTGGCGATCTTCGGGGAGGCCTGTGTCCAGTGGTGAACTTTATCCAGCCGAAATGCTGCCAAATTGTTCGTGTTAAAATACTCAAATTTGCACTATATCAATACCAACTGAATTGAGAGCGCGTATATTTTTCATTAATTCCGTCTCCAAGTCAAAACCGCTAAAAGTTGGATAAATGGTATTGATATGGCAATGACCGCTCATTGGGAGACCCAAGTTCAGGCTGACATTAGCATCTCCATATAAAATCTGAACGAGAAAAAAACAACAACGCAATAATATCGGCACTAATAATCAGCACTGGGCCTTGCTCTTATTATTTCACCAACCTTATTTATCTCTTGAGAACAAACATCATTTCAAGCCCACATCAAAGACCCAATTCTCAACCTCATTTTCCTTACACAGTTCCGATAACGACTTGTGTGACGTAATAAGAAACATTCGATTTTTAAATGCTGGCGACATACACCGCTAATTTGATCTCCGTAGGCCTACCGCGTCGTACGCACTTAGAATGAACTATCACGTATGACAATTGCGTTTACGCATAGAAATCTAATAGAAATAGAGATTAACTCATACTTGTATTACTCACTTTTGAAGTTTCACTATCGAATCGCGCAATGTAACGTAATATGTTTTTACAAGTTAACACGCATGGGAACTATCGTGAACATGCAAATGAATGCAAATACAATGAATTTTATTGTTCGTGCGACTGGAATACATCAGAGAGCTTCGGTTTTCCGAGATTAGTTCACACCAGAATCGATTCTATGATTTATGTAATTCCTTGTGGCACCTGGATTAGCCATGCCGTGTGGTGCTGGCTACAAATAGCATCAACCCATCTCATCCCGTGGGTGTATTAAAAGACGACTATGGGATTAGCCGGAGGATGGACAGCAGCGTCCTTCGAGTAAATTAACAACTCAACTGCGATCACCAACCCGTCTGTCATAGGTGCCTTTACAGACACAATTTCCACACACAACACACCCAGACCCGGAACAACTACCTGCAGATCATACAAAGCCCAGAAATCGAACCCACGACCCGGAGTGCAGCTGCCGACTGTATCAGCCACTGCACCAACCGTACCGTCGACATTTTTCCACGCTAAAAAGTGTGGCTCACAATTAATATATATTGTCGCTCATAAAGGCTCTTTTTATGAACCGCTCATCATCATCATCATCATCATTTCGGCCGAATGAAGTCCACTGCTGGACACACCTCCAAAGATCACCACAACGACCGATATGGGTGTGTTGTGGGCTCATTGGGGGGGTTTGCCATAATCGCCTCGCTTGGCAGACGCGTTGGCAATCGCAGTTGAGTTGTTAATGTATTCGAAGGACGCTGCTGTCCATCCTACGGCTAATCCCTTAGTCGATATGCACCTCTAATCTTTTCATATTGTATAACTAGCTGGGACCCGCGGTTTCACCCGCCGTTTAATATAAAATAAATTGGATTATTTATAAAAAATAAGAGTATGTACTTCGGCATAGACACTTGACATAGACACTTGACATAGACACTTGACATAGACACTTGACATAGAGTATATATAGGGTCTTACTTTAATAATAGAAAATATTTTAGGTGGAACATAGTATGGGTAGCAATTACGTCTTAGCAAAAAAAATATCATAACATCAACCTTCATTTTATAAAATAATACCGAGTCAGTAAATCTTTCGCTAGTCGAGTATTTAAAAAATATTTAATTTATTATCAATGAAACCTATACATGATATTTGAAATGAATTCTATACAATTCATACAGCCTAGCCTTAAAATACATTCCATTAATAAAGTAAGACTCTATATATTGGATTTCATGGGTTTTTTTTTTGCGTGGAACCCTAATTATGTTCTAAAATAAAAGTAGCCTTAGTTATTCCTCATAACATTAGCTATCTGCCTGTGAAAGTCCCGTAGAAATCGGTCCAGCCATTTCGGCGATTAGCGGGAACAAAGAGACAGACAGACCGACAGACAGACAAAAAAAATTAAAATAGTTTGTGTTGTAGGTACCGTATATCCTTTCATATGGCATTTAGTAAAAAGCTATTATTTTGACATTACAAACAGACGCTTCAGTTTTATTTATTTATATAGAGTACACCTTCCTTCAACCTTCAATTTAAGTTAATGAACACACTCAAATCATTAGGTAATTTTATTTTAACATAATTACGCCCAGTACGTTCTTATTAACATTTATACAATTGCTACATAATATAAAATGTAGTAATAGCTGGTATTTCAATTGAATAATACATTAGTGACAGCCTAATTCCCGCAATGGAAAATATTTCTGCACAAACACTGGCCGATCGACATAAATGGGCAGTTTTCCATAGACCACAATAGATTATATGCGGAAGTAGTTGAATTTACGAAGCTTGGCTACGCCTACAATTCCCTGAGAGTGGTATAAGATCCGACGTGGTAGGCAAGAGCCAATAGTGAAGACACTATTTATGGGTGTGTTATCTCTCTAATCTCTAAAACGGCTGGACCGATTTTGACGGGACTTTCCCCAGCATATAGCTGATGTTATAAAGAATAACTTAGGTTACTTTTATTTTAGAAAAATAACGTTATATACTAATTATATTATATACATAAATATGAGTAAACAGCGGGTGAAACCGCGGGGCATAGCTAGTGGTACCATAAAATTAAGAGGCGTCACCTTAAAATTAATTCAGATCAACTTAACGCGCTCGTGGGATGATTCGAGTTGGTAATACAAAATCTAATTGGCGCGTATAAGGATTGGCTGGCGGATTGCACGCACTTTACCTTATATGTTGACATCCTATTCAGTTATATAAATAAATGATTCACACCAATTGCCCCATCACGGAGCTGTATAAAGTGGAACATCGCTTTCCTTCGGTAACACAAGGTGCAGTATAATCTACATACATATGGGTTCTAAGTAGATTAAGGAAACATTTTGGTTACCAATTGTAGTTACTGTGAGGACAGAAGACTAGGGGTCGTAGTTGGTAGAGTAGAATAAAAGAGTTTCAAATAACTTCACTCCGTTTATTTCTTGTCACAATGGGAGAACGACATACACCCGCACGGTTCAATCGATTCTATATGAATTCGGCGCAACATTCGTTCGTCTGACAAGTATTTTTTTTTTTTGTTGTGGGAATTGGTCTGACAATTCATTAATCATTCCATTTTCAAATATAATTCATAATTGTTTCTTTTCTCAATGGCCAATGATGATACTCTCTATAACAATGACGATAATGCCAAGCTATTTGTATAAAGAAGGCTAATTTACCTGTGGGTGCTACTAACTAATGGAAGGTTCTATTACGTTTTAATATGTCACGGGTAAGTATCGCAGTTTTAACCAATAATAGTTCGTACGATATTGAAACCCAGCATTCGTCATCATATCAGCCAAATGATTTCTACTACCGAACAAAGGCCTCCCCCATAGTTCCGCAACGACTTTACATGTTGTCTGTCGTCATTTTGGGAGGAATTGGTCAGTACTCATTAGTCATTACGCTTGGCAGGCAAGTTGGTGAGCACAGAATGGCTGCAGTTCCACAGAAAAGACGCTCCTGCCCATCATTTATAGTCCCCTAGTAGCCTTTAACGATATCCACGGTAGATGATGGAGTAGTGCTATATTCTTAATCTGGACACTGTACGGAACCTGTGTGTGTATTAATATAACAAATTCCACAGTTTGACATAATCTATACAAAAAAGGAGCTACGGCCGTAAACAATTTGGGCTGGTTGGTGACAATGTTACTCTCTCTAACAGTGACGCTACCTGTCACAATTCTGCAGTATTGAGGCTAGTGGGTTGAATGGTCAAAAGAAAAAGATTGCTACAACGACCATTTTGAGTTTGAGCTGTGTGCTCATTGAGGGGTTTTTACCATTCGCTACGCTTAGCAGGGCTGGCGATCACATTTGAGTTGTAATTCATTTACTCGAAGTACGCTGCTGCCATTCGTCCAGCTAATCCCATACTCATCTTTTACGACACACACAGGATGAGATAGGGTGGTGCTGTCAGTCACGGCACCCATGAGTGGAGAGAGGTGCCACACGGAACACTAAATACCGGTTTAATATTGACTAACTAGATATAAAATTAGGTTCTAAACGACACAAGACTATAATTCAGTGCACTCGTAACTTTAATGATCCAATGTATTTACATGATCTCCTCTATGTTACGTAACACAGAAATATACGTAACATTCGAACGAACAGCATACAGATTGTCCAGATTATAATCATCTTACTGCCAGTGAAATGGATAGCGCGTTGTAAAAGGAGGAAATAGTTGGCTGAAGAGTTGGAGGTGAAGTTTGACCCCAACATTAGGTTGAATGAAGTTGTGAAATTCAATAAAACACAGAATGGGACGACCTCCAACAAGATGGACGGACGACCTGGTGAAGCTAGGAGCCGTTGGATGCGGTCGGCATGTGACCGGACGTTGAGGAAATCTATGGGGGAGGCCTTTGTTCATCAGTGGACCTGCTTTGGCTGATATGATGATGATGATTTTTCACTTTTTCTTCTAGGGTTATTTTATACAGGGTGTCCAGAAAATAGCACGACATACTGCAGGGGGCGAGAGCTTGGGTCAATACCTACCAAAAAAACACAATATATGTTCAGCAAAATCTTACGGATTTTTTTTAGAGATTTCTAAGATAAAGATAAAAATATTTTTATTCATGTAAAACCATTAACTTGCAGTTATGAATAGTAATGCCGTGTGGATTCCGGATCAAGAATATAAATGCACCGTGGATCTTGTAAAAGATGACTAAAGGCATCTAAACCACAGCGATGGGCAGCAGCGTCCCTTCTGTGGAACAGCTGCCATTCTACACACAACAACATGTCTGCCAAGCATGGTGATTATGGCTAAACCCCCCAATGAGCCCATTACACACCCTGACCGATTGTGATGGCGATCTTTAGGGGAGTTCTGTGTCCGGTACTGGATTTAATTCGGCTGATGACTCCAATTTCAGCTTTGAACCACCTCATCCAATTCCTCACTTTATTACGGACGTGATCCGCGAATGTCTGACCTAAACTTTCTGCGTCTGACTAATGACCAAGTGAGTGAAAATAATGAGTGACCGTCTATCGAGCTAAGATGTTTTTATAAGTGTAGATGTGTTGGGCGCGCTCTACGACGGTTACATGGAAGCAAGGTAATTGCCCGGAGTTCACTTAGTCACGCACCGAACAATGTCGCAGCTAAACGTGAATCTTAAACGTAATTCTTGCAACATTTAACGGATAAAAATGCCTTCTTGTGTCTATAGAACGTTTATACACAAACTATACTGCACCTGTGAGAAAAAAACATAATGTCATGCGTAAATCAATACTGTAAATTATAATTACTTAATTACTTTCTTTTATTACGCGGTCTAAAGGCTGGTCCCAAGAGACACGTTACGTCACATGCGTTCGGGCCAACGAGCATGAGCCATGCAGCTGCTAATGTCACGTAACTAACGATGTATATTCATCTCTTTCTAACAACCGGTATGCCGAATGGTGGCATGCCATTTTCTCTGCCTTCCTTTGCGCACTGTTTGAGAGCTGTATAGTTATATGTACTGGTAGTAGCTATAGTAACATTCACGACGTTCTGTAATGTCATAAAGTTCGTGTATGGCGCATCTGTTTGTAAAATATCATTGCTATCGAGGGGGAATGTATAAGGCATGAAGACTGAGTCATGCGAGTTTGAACTTGATAAAACGAGGCTAACGAGGTCTGAGGTAAAAAATAAAATAATAATAAAATACAAATAAAATACATAGTGGGAATACAAATACGAAATAAAAGTAGCTTTCATTTCGCTTTTTAAAGAATTGAAACAAATGAGAGACTCGTGACTTACCCGTGGACATCGGCTATCTACGGATAATTGCAGCGTTGTTGACCTAAGACTTAAGTTGGAATGATTTTTGTTCCGGTAATTTCAAGGCTGTTCTTACCCCTCACTTCAGCTAGAGAAATTACTGGGCATAAGATCTTGAAGTGACGAGCTCCGGCCCTCGTTAGATCACACTACTTTACTTTACACCCGCCTATTAGTGGTTAGGCACATCTTGGAAGGGATGGCTGCTAAGCGGTTACCCCCTCTAGCCAACATCTTAGGGGGATCCCGATGCAATTAGAGACTTTTTTATTGGTGTCCATTGGAAATTCTATATGAACTTCCTTCGCCCCGGGGAAGGGCGAAGGGAAATGCCGGGCTCCTACCGGCTAAAACCACTGGAGCGGTCGTCTTCGGCACCGAAGGGGGGCTCCATATCTTCGTAAGATCACACTAGAGCCACCCATTGGCGTCACGCCTTTAGGCACATCACGGAGGGGTTGACTGTAAAGTGGTCACCCCCTCTAGTGGAGGGAAGGTGACTGTAAAAAGGTCGCCCCCAGGCACTTCTCGGGGAGGATTGTAAAGGATTGTAAGAGATAGTTGTCTAAAATGACAACACGTGTACTCGATGTCTTTGTCGCACCTGTGATAGAATGTATGTGTTGTCTCTTTTCTTTGCTTGCCTGTGTTTTCTTTGAGAATATTATTCTATAGATAATTTGAATAGTATTTTTATTCAAATGTTTGATATAGTTAGTTACTCACGTGAGGTATGAGATCCCTTGTTCTTCATTTATTTTTGCTTGATAGTTTGTGCATTTTCTATACGCACGACGGCATTGTTATTACTTAATTAATAAAACAATACGGATTGTGACAGTATGCGCTCGTTGTCGTGTCTTGGGCGAACTGATTGCAAGGTGCTACAATTGGGGGAGTTTTGGTTCTTACTTTTAGTGCGCATGTAACATATCTACTTCTTTTAATATATAATATCATTGATGGCACCACACTGCGCTTCGAGACATTAGTTACTTAGTGTCTTATGTCCAGTAATTTAAATTGACATAAATCTGATTTATTTGATGGAAGTGAAAGTTTTCCTATCGAGTAGCCTATGAACATAGATTGCCAGGTCCATTACTGAATATAAACCCGTATTCTTGACTGCTGCCCGTTCAGCCGTTGAAGGTGATTGACAGACAACTTGTATGTTATTTGTGCACAAAGCTTACCAGTCCTTCAAGATGCTGGTCTGGAAGTCCGCCGAGTTACTATAAAACGATAATTGTACTCTTTTTTTTACATTTTGTACTATTAATAAAATATTTCCGGTTACGAACAGGGCTACCCCATCTGATCCCATGGATGCCGTAGAAGGCGACTAAAGGAGTTGGAACCCGGTGCGTAACAATTTAAACGGTGGCTTGTTGTGCTTTGTCAATTCCTATAAACGCTACTCTTGAATTAAAAAGTAAGCAATTACGCCGATATGTGATTTCTTAGATAAAACCAATAAGGATACAGATATATCAAACGAATTTCTTCTGACTTTTAGCAAACTATTTCGGAACACTCAAGAAAATTATCGTCTGCTTCTTTTTTCTACAACCTCCACCAGGTTGATATGATGCTCCCCAAACGGCGCGAGCGGCGCGTTGTGTTTTGGGCACGCCTCTTTGAAGGTATGTACGGCCGGCCATGTAGCACAGAGACTAAGTGAGGGGACCCGTCAGACTAAGTGACGGCACCCGTCAGACTAAGGATATCAATATTCCGCTGTAATTGAGGTGCAGTGGTCAGATAGCTGCATCTGGTGATACTGGAAGCTGCCCTAGCATAGTTTATAAAAGACTAGAAAAACAAAGCAAATTGTATTCTATTCTTTTTTTTTTCATTTCCATAATTACTATAGCTAAATGTTTTTTTTTTTTTGGGCTTCTCGCATACATTTCAGGAAAATGTGGTTGCTTTACCGGTCATTTCTGGCGAAGCCAAAAGAGGCCTCCAGCCAGGAATATAGCTTGGTGGATTTCTTTTATATACATCCTAGTGACGAGATGAGCTGGTCATTCGCCGGGTGGTAAGCGACAGGCCTGCCCAAAACAATTAGAATGCTACCCAGGACTATATGCGTGGCATCACACAACGCTCGTCACCTCGAGACGTGAAGTTATTTAGTTGCTTATGCCCAGTAATTTCACTAGCTACAGTGTCCTTCTAACTGGAGCACAATAATGTTTTAAGGTTATACACTACTGCTTAGTGGCGAATATTTGGCACTGTGGTATATCTATCTCCTATGGAAAATCTACAGAAGCGCATACTCCTACCGGCTAAAACCACTGGAGTGGTCATCTTCGGCACCGAAGGAGGGTTCCAGGTCTTCGTAAGATCACATTAGAGCCCCCCATTAATGCCGTGTTGTGGCTGGAAAGCGGTCACCCCGTAGCGGAGGGAAGGCGACTTAAAAAAAGGCGCGCCCCAGGCACTTCTCGGGGAGGATTGTAAAGGATCCCCCCAAGGGGGATCAAGGGGCTCCTTTGGCACTGTGATACCTACCTAGCCGAAATGTTGCAATAAGAGACCTTATGTAGGTAATAACAGTCGGAGTTCAAAGATCAACAATATTATTAAGGCGTTACATCACATAACCATCTCGGTAATGCTCTGGGGGTCAGGCAAAGATGTAACGCCCTCCATTTATAGTTCCCCGATGATAAAATTCCTGAGAAATGTGATGACCTAATTGTAAATATGTAAATAGGATTATAATAGCACTTTTAAATGAATTACGCGATGTAATCCGGTTAAAACTGTTTTATTATAATGTGTAATAATCGCGAAAACCTAAGACGTCACTATGGAAATAGGATTGTTATTAACGTGAAATTACCTTTTTATCGCTCGACGTTTTGATCAGAAGAGCTATTCTAAACGCGTGAAAACTTTCCGTGTCTAGAATCTGTCTACAGAGATACGGTATTAAAACCTGCTAATGCAATAGAAGGGTAGATAATATGATAGATAAGAATTGATAGTTTTACACGTTGATTATAAAAAAATATGTTTTCGTGAGCATCAGTCATAATTGATAGATTTTGAATATCGATCTCTGCAGACACGTCCTTAACACGGAAAATTTTCACGAGTTGAGAATAGCTCCTCAGGATGTACTCAGCGTGTGAACGTGGTCACAAGCAGGATGATGCACTGCTTTTTTCCTTCTTGCATACTCGCATACATCTCCACGGAGATGTGGATGCTCAAACGGACAATTGGTGAAGCGAAATAGCCTCCAGCCTGGTTAGGGTGACTAAGGGGTGATATCAAGAGGATGGGCAGCAGCATTCTCTGTGGACTAATAACAACATACTGCGATCATCAATCCGCCTGCCAAGCGTGGTGATTGTGACAATATCCCCTATGACCATTCATTGAAATGATCATTGGGAGGCCCATGTTCAGTGGACCTGTACAGGCTGATGAGTGTATGCCACGTGAAAGTTTAAGTTTCTGAACAGATTAGTAGATAATTCATCGAAGTACAATCATTATTCAATATGGGGCTTCGTTATTATAATAACACTGCACGAGCAAGGAATTGATCTGAAGACTAGCGAGCTTCTTTTTAGCGTGGGGACATCCACAGGGACTTCCTCCGCTTTGGGAAGGGCGGAGGGGCATGCTGGCTAAAACCCTATGCAGTCCTTCGCCTTCTCTTTTTTTTATTGGTGCCCAGTGTAAATTCTTCATGAACTTCCTTCGCCCCGGAGAAGGGCGAAGGGGTATGCCGGACACATCTCGGAGAGGGTGACTGTAAAGCGGTCACCCCTCGGGGGGTAAAGGATCCCCCAAAGCGTCTTACGGCAGCGCGTAACCACATGCGTGTTACCGGTTGTCCTTCCACCTACATCTGGCTGGGGAGGAGGTGCACACTTTGTCAGCATTCGACCTCACCCCCGTCAGGTATGTGTTGCTATTATGAAAGCAAGCGATACGATATCGGGCGAATTTTATGTACCTATGCAGTACAATATTATTAAGGTCAAATGTCAAAGATCAAAATCGTTATACATCTTTTTGGAATTAAACTGTCAGTAATACATATGTATAAGTATTACGTACACATGTTTGAATCCTTCGCATTTTAACTTTCACGAGGTTATTAAGAGTTACGGAAAAAAATCAATGAGTAATTAAAAGTTTTGTCTATTAGCGAAACTTTGGGAGGCTTGATTTTAATTAGTAATATTATACTTCGTTTCTAATTTAACTTACTGAAAACAAGTAATTTCTGTATTGGCAATGATGGTGGTAAAATATCGTGTCAGCCAAAGGACGTCCACACCAAAGGCCTCCTCCATATATTTTCTCAAATTTGTCATCAATTATCAATTTGACAGTGTGCACTGTACACGCTTGGCAGGTTTATTAGTGAGCGCAGTATGGCTAATGTTCCATAGAAGAGACGCTGCTGCCCATTCTTCTGGTTTCGAATCTTAGTCGCCTTTTATGTCATCCACGGGACAAGATGGGGTAGTGCTATATTATTCTTAATTCGGACACCAAAGGACATATGTTACTGATTTGTTATTAAATTCCCTTAAGAATTTAATTAACTCCCTCGCGTACAAAGTTGCGAGTAATAGCTAATTATAAATTTAAAGACTTCTTAAGTAAAGTTTAGCACTTTGAATACTTCTAGAGACGTTTTTCGTCTGCTCAAACCATTCGGAACTTTCGAATTTTAGCAGTATCGATAATATCAACAAATAATGTATGATAAGATCTAGGTGCCCCGCGAATTTATGCGTGCGAAATTTTGATCTCGAGAAAAAGTACTAGAATTTCGTTTTCATCGAACAAAAACGAGTTGGTGATTCATTGAAATTACATCAACAACTAAATATTTTATGTTTTTCGGTATGTGGACCTTATTACGGGTTCCCCTTTATAGATCAGCTCTACTCGGAGTTTTTAGAGATTGTATGAGGGCCTAGGCGGAAATAATACAAATTTCAAGATATCCATTCCAAAGGCTCACTTTACCCTTCAGAAATTACAGAATAATTTCGAAACCTGTACCTGTAGGTTCACATTTTTAGCTTACAAATGCCAAAACATTACTATGCCTCATTGTAATGTTAACTACTCAATATAATTTCACAAAAGACTGAAACAGAGAACCATATTCATGCCAATGCTGTATTTATACTCGAAAATAAATAGGTATCTAAACCGCATTTACTTATTTCTATTGTTTGGCTGAATTGGATGGACTGCGTAAAGGAAAATGTTGACGGAAATTATGGCACAAGTTTGCACATACATGGTCTCCACTCTAGGTACTCGTCTGCTCCATGAGCCATCGGTCCTTTGAGATCGTAGTGTGGGACGCCCACCAGCCAGATGGACGGACGACCTGAAAAAGGTTGCTGGGTCCGACTGGATGCGGAATGCTGATGACTAGTGTTGTGGCCCACGCTAGGGGATTTTTGAATTGAATTAATTTTGAAGAAAAAAAAATTATCAATACGAGATTGACCTGGCTCTGTCATCTATATCTTTAATCAAAAAGAAAACTCTGTTTTTGCCTACAGCTGTAAAAGATCCCAAGGTTGAGAATGAAGGTAGACCCGACCTCAACGTAATATAACTAGATAATAAATTTAAATGCATAAATCTAAATAAATTGAAAAATAATTAATTAATGACATTATTACATATTATTATTATAAGGATTAATACATATTATATTACACTTGTGATAAATAAGTTTTGTGTGTAACTAACCTTCAGTGTATGCTGTGTTCTCTTATAAGTAATGAGACACTTAATTTTAAGTTATAAAATGTAAGATGTTTATGTGTTATTATTACTTATTACTTTACTATTACACTTATTGTTAGAGATCCAAATAAATAAATAAATGAAGATGGCACAAGTTGTCAGTAACAAAAATAATTATTGAGGTTTTTTTCGTACACCGACATTAATACGAACTAAAAACTAGAAAGCTATTTCTCTTTCATTAAATATGAACTTTAAAAGCACAAAATAAAGCTTAAATATAAAATAAAATCGTGGGTTCTCGATATCAAAGATGCAACTCACGCTTTTATTTTACATTTAACCTTTATCCGTGCGTTAATAATTATCAATTTCGATTGGGTATTACAGAAGCAATAGTGTGTTTATTATTGTGTGTATGTATTTCGCGTACAGTCCAGTTTGTTTCCACATACCTGACGTGTTAAATTGCACTATCACATTTTTTTAAAGAGTGACTATGTAGTTTTTCCTTGCTTCTTCTTGTAGGCTCTTATCCACCAGGTGCGTAGATTGGGGAAACTGCGTGCCCACTTCGAGCGACCCAAGAGAAAATGGTAGCACGCTTTTGGTCACGCGCCGCCGTGGGACGCTCTGGGGGATCCTTTACAATCCCCGCGGGGGGTGACCGCTTTACAGTCCCCCTCTCCGAGATGTGCCTACAGGCATGGCATCAGTGGGCGGCTCTAGTGTGATCATATGAGGACCTGGAGCCTCCCTTAGGTACCGAGGATGACCGCTCCAGTGGTTTTAGCCGGTAGGAGTCCGCCATACCCCTTCGCGTGTCCCTGGGGCGAAGGAAGTTCATGAAGAATTTGCACTGCGCAACAATAAAAAAAAAAGAAAAGAAAAGGTTCTTCCCCATAAGATCAACTTTTCCGAACCGTGCACCTTAACTGTTGGTGTTTTCTTAAGTGCCTATTATTATTTTGAGTTTGAGTTCATATTTCACTAAAGAGAAATTGTTTGATACTTTTTAGTTCGTTATAAAAACGTGGTGCACATATTTAGAAAAAAGAAGTGATAGCTCAACGGTCCTTAATTTTCTTGCATTGTCGTCCAAATCGGAGCTTTGTTCTAAATTTCAAGTCTTGCAGGTCATTGGGAAGTTAGTATTTAAAATGAATTAATAAAATTCCTACGAACAGACACACAAGAAAACGAGTTAATGAAGTAGTGGTACTGAAAATTTCGGGAATCAAGGAAGTGACACAACATTACTATTTAAAAATGTATTTATTGCTTTTCGAAGTATTCTCCGCGAAATTTGACACATTTTTCCATACGATGGAACCAATCATTGAAGCAACCATTCCATTCGGAAGTTGGGGTCTCCAAAATGGCCGTTTTGTAGGCGTCCACAGCTTCTTTAGGTGATGAAAATCTCTGTCCACGCAATTTATTCTTTATTTTAGGGAAAGTATAGAAATCATTAGGGCTTAGGTCGGGGCTGTACGGCGGATGGTCTAATAATTCTATGTTTTCTTGCTCTTAAAACTCTTTTGTTCTGTGCGCGGTGTGAGAACTCGCATTGTCGTGATGGAGGATGATGCGGCGGTTGCAGTTCTCTCTACGGAGTTCAGAAACGACCTGTGGCAAACAAATGCTAGCATACCATTCTGCATTAACCGTTCTTTGTCCCTCAAGAGGAATAGTCGTAACATGGCCGGTTTTGGAGACAAACGTGGCCACCATTTTTTTTGCAACACTCCGTGAACGGACAATTTTTGTTGGCTTTAACTCATTTTCGAACACCCAAACTCATGACTGGTTTTTTGTTTCGGGTTCGTACGCATATATCCAGGATTCGTCACCTGATACGATGTTGTATACAGCATTTGAGGATCCTGCGTGGAATCTTTCGAGAGTTCTGACGCACCAAGTAACGCGAGCCGCTTTTTGCTCTTCACATAGCAAATGCGGTATCCATCGGGAAAACAACTTTTTTACACCTAATTGTTCATGCAAGATTATTTGTATTTGACTCATGCCAATGTCTAAAGTTGCCTGAATTTCGCGGTATGTCACATGTCGATCTTCCTCAATCAGCTTACGCACAGCATCAACGTTTTCTTGGGTGACTGCAGTTTTTGGACGACCTTGACGAGGATCATCACTGAGCTTGACACGTCCACGTTGAAATTCAGCAAACCAGCGATAAATTGTGGTTTTGGATGGGGCTTCATCACCAAATGCAGAAATCATCCGGTCAACACACTGTTTTTGTGTTAAACCACTTCGAAGGTCATAATAAATCATCGCTCTTGAATTTTCTCGAGTCAATTCCATTTTCTCAACGACTAAACAAGTTTGACAAAACCTTGTGACAAGACCGTGAATCTTTTTTAAAATAAATAAATGGTATTCGATTTGTAAAACCAAGGAGTTTTCAATTAAAAAGATTTTAATATGACAGGAACAGTGGAAATATTCCATTCCCGATACTTTTAGTGCAGCCTATGTAAAAAACATAAAAATTGTAAATTGTCAAACTGGTTCAATAGTCCGTGTGGTGTCCGGATTAAGAATATAGCACCACTCCATCTCATCCCGTGGATGTCGTGAAAGAAGACTAAGTACTAAAAATAACGGCGCGAGCGCAACGGCTGATCTGATTTTGAATTGCCTCGTGTTATCCACCTAAAGGGATATCGCTTAGAAACTCTGCCATTCCCCCTAGGATCTAGTGTAATGTTTCATATTATGTAAAGCAGTTATTACTCAATACTCTTAGAACTCGAAAATTATCTCTTATCGGTTTATTTTCAGTTGGCGCGTAGTGTTTATGTTTCAACGAATTTAGCAGCTGGAAAGATTATATAAGATTATAATACGGTTCCATTTAAACGACTATAATTTTTCTGTACATGTATTTAAAAATATTGTATATAGATTAACGTGTTGCTGGGGAGTTTGTTACGCCGTTTCTTCTTAGCTTAAACACTAGGAAGCGGTAAAGGGTGGGCTTATATGGGTGCTGTCTAATATTGACGTTCAAAAATAACTATTTGATTTATTCTATTTTGAATAATTGATTATTTCATTTAACTGTCTATACACCAATTGAATAAGAAAAAGATGTAATTATTCATCGTTAAAATATATTCCACTCGTCCATACCAGAGCATAAGTTTTGGCATTCTCATATCGGCCATTTATACGTCCACTGCTAAACAAAGTTCTCCTCCATAGATTCCACAACTGTGTCATCATTTTGGGGGGTATTTTCCAATACTCACCACGCTTGGCAGGCGGGTTGGTGAGCGCAGTATGGCTACCGGTTCACAAAAGGGACGCTGCTGCCGATCCCTCTGGTTTAGATTCCCTTTGTCGCCTTTTACGACATCCACGGGAGGAGATGGAGATATATTCTTAATCCGGACACCACACGGACAAAGTTTTTGTTTAAGTTTTTCGACTAGGTTTGGCATGTATTAGAAGAACACACGATTTTACGGCAAACCGCGCTCGGTATGGTTACACAGAGACAGCTGAAAATGCGGTATGACTGCTATAGGACTGCTGATAACTAATATGGAAAATAAATTTTTATTTTTATGTTATTGTGTTATTATGTTCCTTCTTTACACATAACCTATTATCTCTTTCATCATTATCATTATTATATCATAATTCGTACCAATCAATATTGGAATTTTAAATATTTTCAAAGATATTTTCTTGCCGGTTCTTCTCCACAGGACCTTGGAACCGTGCAACTTTTACTGTGAAGTTTCATTAGTGCCAGTTATCATCATCATCATCATTTGAGCCGAAAGACGTCGACTGCTGGACCTAGGCCTCCCCCAAAAATCACCACATCTACAGGTCTGGGTTTGTCTTGAGAGCTGATTGGGGGGTTTTGCCATAATCAACACGCTTGGCAAGTGGGTTAGCGATCGCAATTTACTCATATAGTAAATGTACTCAACGGACGTTGCTGCCCGTCCTCCGGCTAATCCCATAGTCGCCTTTTACGATACTGAAATAGAGTAGTGCTATTCTTAGCTGGCACTACACGGTACCAGTAATTAGTTTATTTACACACGAATTATACTATGCAAATTAGCTCCAATGTAGACATGAATAAGAGTCAAATTATCCAAGTTATCCACCAAAAAAACGTTTTACTATGAATTCCCGGATTTATCAATAATTGCGAAGGCTTAGACTGCAACAGTAGTCGCTACGTGTGAAACGTGAAAGTTGCCATAAATGTCACAGTCGTGCGCTAGTATTAGTGAAGGACCAAATTCACCAGATTGTATTTTATTTCATGTTAGATGAAGGCAAACTAAAACTTTGGTCACCCGATGGAGTGATTATAACCGCACATAAACATCCGCGAGACCCAGGAAGGTCGGTGATGCATGACTTACCTATTGGGTGGATAGGTGGGAGGGGAGAACGACCCGACACCCGTTTGTGCTGCAAGAAACGCAACAAATATGCTCTACTTTACGCCTGTGTTCTGTGAGAGGGTACTAATTTCCCGGTCGGGTAAACCAAATGTTAAATGCGAAAGAGAGAGAGCAATATCGTTACCAGTCCCAAAAAAAAAAGAAATTGTAATGCCCATAACTAAAAGTCAAGCAATTAATTATAACATACAAAATATAAACATGAAATTTATGCTTTCCTAAATGTTTTTAGTTTTTTAGCCACAAGTATTGTGCCGATGGATAAAAAAGGTGATTATCGACTAGGCACAACTCTATAGGGATCATAAACTAAATAGCATAGACATTCGAACAAATTTTTTGTTAAAACCAATGCACAGAACGTACGCTTAGAGATATTAATTTAAAAACCGCGCCTGGCGAGCGTAATGTGGTCGTAATTTGAGGTCAAGTCTCAAATTAATGACGCTGCCTATAAACCTGGTGTGATCCTTAGTCTCTTATGACACCAAAGATTTGAAGTAACTTGTGAGTGAGCTGTGCTGCCTATCCTTGACCATATTAAGTCACCTATTATTGGCCAAGGACCACAAATAACTGAGGTCCTACTACCAACACAGCCGGCACCCGACTAAGCTGTGCCGATATGTTCCTTTTTATTTTATTCACACAGTATTCTTCAAATTGTTATGTTTCGTAATATTGTAGTGCAAATGTTGCGGTTTTATCAAATCATAATCGCATTCTCTTTTAATTCGACAACACGAGGTCGATGATCGTTACATCACTGAGATCTCCTCTCTCATGGGCGATTTATGACAGTACTTCAAAAAATGTTAACCTTTTCATCGACATTTTCCGTTTATCGATAGAAAATTTTCACGTCGTGAACATCCTTATTTTATGGATCAAAAGTGACACATTAAGGTTATGACCGGATGCGTTCACTTGTGAACGTATTAAAGCGAAGTAATTGTGCTCATTTCTGTCTCATTAAATTGTCATGGTACGCTGTACTAAGAGGAACTGGTCTTTACCGTACGACAATTTCCTTCCTACATAACATGTACCTCTCCACCCATGAGTAGTAAGAGGCGACTAAGGGTTGATATCAAGAGAATGGGCAGCAGGGTCCTGCCTTGTGCTAATAATGACATACTGCGATCACGAATCCACTGGCCATGCGTGGATCCCCTATAACCGTTTAGGAGTCATCAGTGTACGTATACAGACATCATGATGTAGTGTGATATCCCACTCATAATGTTCATGCTCCGAGTGTATAAATACATTGAAAACCATGTTTCCGCTAGTACTTTTTCAGGCCAGTTTCTAGTCTTATCGATACCTATATATGTATATACCACATACCTATGTGTTATTGGATTTTTCTGTTACAAAATTTTCAGTAACGAATCCGAGTAAAATGTTAGTCTGCAAAATTGCAATGCGAGAACATTGCTACTTTTCCAGGGAGTCGATTGGAAGAGAGTAGAAGAGAATACATCCGCGTTCGAGAATGCACGCGTCATATTTTTTTGTTAATCTTTTGACGATACTAGCGAATCATTCGCCTGGTGGTGAGCCACACGCTTGTCCATAAAAATTGTACTATCGTTTACCGTTTACCCAAGACGAGTCCCGCGTGGAACCTCACTGCGATCGTCTCCTCTAGATATAGAACTAGTTCAGCGCGTGAAAGTCACGTACGTTATTACCTCACTTCCCCGTCGATAACAAAAGTTGATTGACAATGGGATTATTAATGGCGCCTAAGACAATGGCCGGCTCTAATTAAGCTCATACTAGCTCAATATGGTATTGTTATTGTAATGCGCAGTCTCTCTAAGCGGTTAAGAACCAACCGGCCACTTTCAGCGGATTTTCTGAGCACAGTAAAGGCACAAAGTACCTTTAACTAGTCTGTGTGGTGCCGGTTACGAATAGCATCACCCCATCTCATCCCACGGTGTCTAAAATGCGACTACGGGATTAGCCGGAGGATGGAATCAGCGTCCTTCGAGAACATTAACAACTCAACTGCGACCGCCAACCCGCCTGTCATACATCGCGATTATGATTAAGCTCCTCAATGAGCACACAACACACCCAAAGTCGACATTCCCAACTGTGCCATCAAAATTACTAGACGATACCCTTATCGGAACAGCAGCGGCGCGGGGTGCGTTGTTCTACGCACGCCTTTCTGAAAGAGTGTTTGGTTGGCCAGGACGCATGGAGACGGGGTCCGTTAGACCAAATGACGGTCCTATACCTGCTGGGGGTGCGGCCAAGCCGACACCGGTGTCCCACCCATAGATAAGTAGAAGATACACCGAGGGGTTGCTGGTAAGACGCCGGAGCCCCTCCGCCTTTCCCAGGAAATACAAAAGGATATCACCACGAAAAAAAAATGCTTCAAGCGCGACTTAATCTCATGAATCGACAATTCTGCCCGCAGTAGCTACACGCCACTCATTCATCTACACTAGATACTTAAATGAATAATAAAAACCTAAGATCCAATTTTTTTTTTGCTGGGCTTCTCGCCGGCGCTTCCGAGAAGTGTGGCTGGACAACTGGACATTTCTGGCGAAGCCAAAAGAGGCCTCCAGCCAGGCTTAAAATTTATATTAAAATCTAAGCAACTTGCGCTAAGGGCGCCCCCTGCGGGACACGGACCTCGACTTAGGGCGTTGCTGGGGATAAAAAGCTATTGTTTTGGGGACCGCTGGATCGTTTGGAGGGGACGTTTAAATCCACAGACGGCATGGGCCGGCGCGAGCAAGGGACGGGGGCGCGGAGAAGTATTTCCTACTTGACCGAAGTGGTATTGTCGCGCGATGGGCCTCCGCGAAGTCGGTGAGGCGGGCATCCTCGTCGTCGAGGGCGGTAAACCGGTCGGGTGTGAGCCAACTTTGACACATTTCGACAGATTAAATACATCAGGATTCTGATAAAATATTTAAAGCTATCTTTTATGTATATTCTTACTGGTGATAGGTCTCCTAAGGCGAGGATCCGGCTATAAGTGGGCACCACCGCAATACCAGATAATCGCCGCCAAGCAGTACTATTTAAACTTTAAACAATACTGTACTTGTTAGAAGCACTGTTGTGAAGTTATCGGGAATAAGGGACTAATTAATGTGATAAAATTATGAGTGTAATGTCTCGAGGTGACGAACTCAGTGAGGTGCCACGCAGGAGTAGTCCTGGGTAGCATTACAATTGTCATGGGCAGGCATGACGCTTCCTTACATGCGTAAGACTTGTTGAATCAACCACGACCATATAGAAATCAATTATGGACGGCACGGTTGGTGCAGTGGCTGATACAGTCAGCTGCTGCGCTCCGGGTCGTGAGTTCGATTTCCACACAAAACAAATATTTGTATGATCTGCAGGTAGTTGTTCCGGGTCTGGGTGTGGGTGTATGGTCTGGAATTTATGTCTGTAAACGCACCCACGACACAGGAGAAATCCGAGTGTGGGGCAATGTTTAAAGAAAAAAAAACGAGCATTGTGATACCTATTGTAAGATAAATATTTCTAACTACCTTGAATATATTAAAGCATATATTAAGTAACTCACATTAATACATAACAACATAATATCAAGGTTAAATTTCCCATGGGGTCAGAGTGTGCAGTAACCGTAGTAGTAACGTGGGTACATTACGACGATATTAGTGACAATGGGGCCAAGTTCTACAACGTCTAGAATAGAGATTTGAATTTGTCGCTTATGTAAAATGTCTATTTATATCTGCTTGTATATGGTTTACATTAAAATAACTTGACTTTTTTTAACTACACACACTATCATTAAAAACACGAATGAATCCTCTCCTGTATCAGGACTATAAAAGTAAATGTTCGTATGCAAAGCTTTATAATGTATGGGCAGACAAACTGTTACATTACCGGAACATAGCGATGAGAAAGTCAGTAACTTGGAGAGACAGGTGAGCGTATTCTGTAAAACTCACCGTCGAGCTAACCTCTGAACCCGCAGTAAAATCTCAAAGTTCGTATTGGTTTACTACTTTTCACTGCGCATTCAGAAGTGAGTTCTTACGGCATTGCCGCTAAGAATACCACCACCTCATCTCATCCCGTGGGTGTCGTAAAAAGTGACTACAGGTTTAACAGGAGGATGGGCAGCAGCATCCTTCAAGTACAATTATAACTCAACTGCGATCGCCAACCCGTCTGACAGGCATGGCGATTATAGCAAAACCCTCCAATGAGCACACAACACATACCAATACCAATCGTTGGGGAAATGTTTGGGGGAGGCTTCTGTCCAGCGGTGGACGTTTTTCGTCTGAAATTGGTGAATGAATGAGCACTGCACGTCATAACATCTTGAGCGGCGCAGTGGTAGGTCGGTTGAAGACCTTGGAGTTTTAACCAGTAAAAGTTTAGCACGCCAATTCCCCTTCTCCAGGGTAGAGAAAGCCAACGAGGATATCCCCCTTCTTCATGACTGATAAAGAAGATGGACAAGATATTATAAGGCAAAATGGTGTTTTAAAATGTTAATTAATAGATTTAGTACGTACTTAGTTACTGCTCTTTTTAAAGAAGCTTTTTTTCTCTATACGTTTATCATTACGATTATGTGGCCAATAAATTAATTGATGAAATTAAATACTTTTTTGTGCAATGATAATTGTTTGTAACATTTCTCGTGATCCACTTAATCGAACTATAACTATTATATACTATAACTGAGATTGTAGTATGAAATAAAGATCATCAGTGTCTAAACGGTGAAGGAAAACTTGAGGAAACTCGGATCCATCGGTCTGAAATCATTGACACGCAGTTAGCAAGCAATCATTTGATCACTTCTCATACAGAGGGAAGGGAGAGAATAGATTTACATTTGCATCGCTTTTCTGTATAAGAAGGACTTTTGCCCCGTAGTCGACGATCTCTGATTCATACATGAACTTATTACGTGAGCTTCTTTTTTCCTTGTGGAAATTTTATGATGATTATGGAGGAGATGGATTGGTGTTATCTTCTTAATCCGGACACCACACGGAATAGGGATCACGGATCAACATGACTGACAAAAAACCTCAGAATTGTAACACCTAGCAGGATATTGTCTTTTGTACCGCTGTCGCATACGTGTCACCTAAACAAAATGTATGTGTACGTAAGCAGCGTGTTTACTTTCACTGTCACACTCAAGCTAATAGATAATGTTGTTGTCGTATGACAAAGATTAGCCATCTTTGTCATATCACAAATAGTCCAAGTTAATTATTTGTTGAGACCAACGTTCTCAAGGAAATGACAGAGCACTAACGAGCTGCCCAGAGAATAGTGTCATATCGTCACCGTTCAAATAGTTACGCATTGCGTGTGCTATCTTTCTAGGTGTTCTTATTCTTAATAAAAAACTGACTTTCCTTTTATTAACACGGTAAACGCTATACAGATTATTACATTTATATTTTACAGGTATTTCTGTGTCTTATTACACTCCCTAAGGTGCCGAAGATGACCGCTCCAGTGGTTTTAGCCGGTAGGAGTCCGGCGGCATACCTCTTCGCCCTTCTCCGGGGCGAAGGAAGTTCCTGAAGAATTTCCACAGGGCACCAATAAAAAAAAGGTCTTATTACAAGGGTCCCGTTAGGTAGATACCATATCAGGGGATGACTGCTGTACAGTCATCCCCTCCGTGATGTGCCTAAAGGCGTGGCACCAATGGGCGGCTCTAGTGTGATCTTACGAGGACCTGGAGCCCCCCTTCGGGGCCGAAGATGACCGCTCCAGTGGTTTTAGCCGGTAGGCCGGTAGGCATACCCCTTCGCCCTCGGGGCGAAGGAAGTTCATGAAGAAATTTCACTGGACATCAATAAAAAAGAAGGACTAGTTTTGATAGCATTACAATTGTTATGGGCAGGTGCGAAGCGTACCACCAGGCAAACAGCAAACAAATAAAAGCCTATTTGTGCAATGGAGGTCACCGGCTTGGCGCGCACTATACGTTAATGATTTTAAAAACATCAGATGGCTAATTCTCGTAATTAATTTACACTATGACTGAAACTTGACCGAACTGAGATTAAATTATGAATTGACCGAAAAAATGGTATTCTGCTACTCTTGAAGTTCAGTCGGATTTCGGTATAATCTCGATCTAGTCTCATTTCAGTCTCAATTTTGACGTTTATTAATGACAATTTTGTACATGTGACAGTTCGAAATGTTAGCAGAATACCGTTTTGGCTTCGATCTATTTTCGATCTCATCACAGTGTAAGTTCACGTTTGACGTTGTTTGTTAGTTTATGAGAATACCATTTGTGACATTTATGACACTGAGACTAGATCGAAACTATATTTAGGACATTTTTAAATTACGTGAATTGGCCCTCTACTTGAAAAGTATTGTTTAAATTAAATATGGTGGTTAAAGCCATCTGTGCGAGAATAGCACCAACCCATCTCATCCCGTGGGTGTCGTAGAAGGCGGCTATGGGATTATACGGAGGATGGGCAGCAGCGTCCTTCGACATTTACAACTCAACTGAGATCGCCAACCGCCAACCGTGGCGATTATGGCAAAACTCCCCAATAACTACATAACATACCCAGACCGGTCATTGTGGCGATCTATGGGGAAGGGCTCTGTCCAGTAGTGGACTTTATTCGGTCAAAATGATGATGATTATAATAAAGCCTTATGTACAAGTAATATTTACGTTGAAACGATCTATGGTCCCATCAACCATTGTATGGGCCATCACGCCCATTATAAAGCATTTGTACAACGTTTATAGCAAGCTATGTTAGTGTAGGGCTGCCACCGACCGGGACATTTGGAATACAAATAAGGCATACTATGGATAGTCCGAAATATCTTTTAATATTATAGAAACTTTTATCAAGAAACAATACATATATTAGACTCTTTTACATTTAGGACTTAAATTGTATGTGTTTGTCATGTCAAAATAACAGCTTTATATTAAATGCATATGAAAGTATAAAACTACTTTTAATTCTTTTGTCTGTCTTTCTGTTTGTTCCCACTAATCTCCGAAACGGCTGGTCCGATGTCTACGTGACTTTCACTAACAGATAGCTGATGTTATAAGGAATAACTTAGACTACTTTTATCATAGAAAAATAATTAGGGTACCGCGAAAAAAAATAAAACCCTTGAAACCCAATACACATACTCCATATCATGTGTCTATGCTGAAGTACTCTAAATTATTTATAAATAATAATTAATAAATTAATTTAATAAACCTCAGTTAGTTTGTTAGTTTAGTATAAAAATAAAATGCTAAAACAAACGATTCTATGTATCGAAACATCAAAATTCTAATGTTCTTAGGCTTTTCACGTTTAACATAATAATTCAATTCTCTGCATGTCATTTTATATTCGTAGATCTCGCTCTCCTTCCCGCTCGCGAGAAAAATCGTGCACAAGAAGATAGGCTTCTTTTAAAAATATATATTGGGCCCATTGGAAACTCTACATAAACTTCCTCTGTCGCGTGAATGGACGGAGGGGCATGCCCATGGACTCCTACTAGCTAAAACCACTGGGGCGGTAATCTTCGGCACCTAAAGGCTTCAGGCGTATGAGAATTAGGTGCCAGGGCGGTTTTTACCCCGGCGCCGTCTCCTCCTTCTTCGAGCAGTATCGGCCATCTCCCTATCCCGCTCTTCGGTCTCCTTCTGGAGCATGACGCTCTCGTGCATGCCAACCTGCCTACTATAATTATAATTCACAAATGTCTCGGACATATGACTTACTGACCGGGACATGCGGACATAATTCTTCAAACCGAGACATGTCCCGGTGTACCGAAATGTGGCAGCCCTAATTTAGTGCCCCATAGAGATAGTTGTTTTTTTTATTGTTATTACGATGCTACGTTATGACATAGCGCAATATTTTCACCCATGACATTTACTGATGCTATCAATTTAGGTAAAGTTTCACTAGAACTGGTTCAGCAATTATAAGTTCAAAACCGTCGTGGTGCCGTTTAATAGCACCACCCCATATCATCCCTTGGGTGTCGTAAAAGGTGACTATAGGATTAGCCGGAGGATAGGCAGCATCGTCGTACACTAAACCACTCAACTGCGATCGCCAACCCGCCTGCCAAGCGCGGCGATTATGGAAATCCCAGTTCAAAATATTCAAAATAGACTAAAAAACAGCTCTTTTTGAACGTCAATATAAGACAGCAACCCATATAAGCCCACTCTTCACCGCTTTCTAGTGTTTAACCTGGGGAGAAGAAACAGCGCAACAATCTCCCGAGCAACACTCTAGTCTGTCATACTCATAATACATTTTCTTATTTAAATGCTTCATATTTATATAAAATAACAAAGAGGATGATTACTAGTAGTCATTTTGTCATAGCTACATGGCCGCCAGCACACTCCATTACGCAATCTAACTAAGATACTAAACTAAAAAAATATGGGCACACAAATACCCGGACCGGTCGTTGTAGCGATTTTTGGGGGAGACCTATAGCTAGCATTGAAAGACCTCTGACTGAAAATTCTTCATGGTAAAAGCAGATATGTACCATTGAAGGACCACAGTTTTCGAATCAGAACATTGTAAACTTTAATAAAATAAAAAAAATTGCCAGGATTTTTTTTAACCCGTTGCTTCTTTTTCGCAACTTCGGTATTCATAACAGGCTTATTTCTATTGGTAGTCAGCAAATTTACTAGATTTCTTACAGAACGAAATTCTATAAAATATCTCTAAAATAGAAGCGAGACAGAGAACAGATCAATATTTTACTATAATATAATACTTATAGACATGGGAAAATATAGATTTGGTTAAAAAAAATAACACTGTAACCATTATGTCAAATAGAAACCACTATATATTTTTTAATAAACCACCAAAATGTTTATTTAATTATGTATGTCAATATTCCTGCGACCACGAATGCTGCAAATTATTCGAAACGTCAGGAAAAACAATAATCTATAATGTACACGATCTAATCCGTTTAAAATTGTTTCATTACAATGTGTAATAATCGCGAAAGCCTAAGACATTACTAAGTTTACTTAAGTCTAAATATCGGTTTGAAATTGTAAAGTTTTCTTTATGTAACTGAACACATTTTACATATGATTATACTTGCTCATTATTGTAAAGTTATTTAATACCTTGTCACGGATAACATAGACGAAAGTTTCATCACATGAAATAACGTATACGTATCAGACTGAGCAATATTTGTAACACATAAACCGCTAATATAATGAAACCGTCCGTTCCGCAATCCAAGAAGAAACTCAAAGAAAAAGCGTAATTAAAATCACCTTTTCATACGTCATATCATAAAATAAGTAATAAATAAAATATTACGACCAACAAGAGGAACTTAAACTAGTTAAACATCTCATTAATAAGCTTGAACAATGAGACATAATAAAAACAATGACAAGTTAATATGTCCAATTGAAAATCCGTCAACATGTCAATTATTACTAAAGGCGAGCCCGTGAAAGTGTCCAATGGCTGTACAAGATCCACATTGTTTTCACCGGAGAAGAATTGGACGGGTATCATTAAAATCATAATTCTCGTATGCCCCGAAGGCCGAATCTTAGGAAGAGCCAGGGAGAGAGGCGTCGGCGATCTACCAGTATATAAACCAACGGCTGGTGGTACAGAGCATCACACAACAACGACACCTCCGTGAGTCAACATGAAAGCGTTCTTGGTAGGTATTCGTGCAGTGAAAGTGACTTGTGACCCGTGTATTGACCCCCGCTCCTGTGACCGCGCTCTCGTGCTTCCTCATCGGATTGTTTAGTGCTCCGATCGCTCGGCTCTGTTTATCGATCATATCTCAATTAATATATCGATGAATAAAGCCGAGTGATCAATAAATATGTTTGTAACAGTGTTGTATAAGTGAATTTTCTGCCGCAGGTATTAGCTGCCGTCGCGGCACTCGGCTCGGCTAGGCCCGAGGCGGGATACAGTTACAACGCGCCCGGAGGCGGTGGCCACGGTGGACTTGGAGGCAGCATTGGTGGCGGCCACGGAGGATTCTCCTCTGGTGGTCTGAGCTCCAGCAACTTCGGTGGCGGTGGCATCTCCTCTGGAATCTTCAGCGGCGGCTCCGGTTTCGGTAGCAGCTCCGGCTTCGGTGGCGGCTCTAGCTTCGGAGGCGGCTCCGGCTTCGGCGGCGGCTCCGGCTTCGGCGGCGGCTTCGGCGGCGGTGCTGGCGGCGGCTCCGGCTTCGGCGGCGGTGCTGGCTTCGGCGGTGGTGCCATTGTCCAGAAGCACATCTACGTCCACGTCCCGCCCCCAGAACCCGAAGAACAGCGTCCTCAGGTGATCAGCGGTGGAGGAGTTCCCCAGAAGCACTACAAGATCATCTTCATTAAGGCACCCGCACCTCCCGCACCCGTCGCGCCCATCATCCCCGCTCAGGCCCAGAACGAAGAAAAGACCCTCGTCTATGTGTTGGTCAAGAAACCCGACGAACAGCCCGACATCACCATCCCCACCGTTGCGCCCACTCAGCCCTCCAAACCCGAAGTTTACTTCATCAAGTACAAGACCCAGAAGGACGGCGGTGCTGGTGGTGCTATTGGCGGTGGAATCGGTGGCGGCTCTGGTCTGGGCGGCCTCGGTGGTCTCGGCGGTCTCGGTGGTCTTGGCGGAATCAGCGGTGGTATCTCTGGTGGCTCCATTGGTGGAGGCATCTCTGGTGGCTCGATCGGCGGTGGTCACGGTGGCTCCATTGGTGGTGGTCACGGTGGCTCTATCGGAGGCGGTCACGGTGGCTCGATCGGTGGTGGTTCCGGTGGTGTCAGCACCTCATACGGTCCCCCTGGCCAATCTGGCCCATACTAATCGGCGCGACGGCGCGCGCAAATGTGATACCTGCTCTGCCGGCGACAAACTTAGTTATAAGTAGAGAAAAAATTACGGTGCCTAAATGTATTTATGTAAATAGTAATTTTAATGTACTATAATTTTAGTTGTATTATAAATTCTTATTTTTGCATAAAAAGTTATAAACAATGTGCACTCTTTAATTATGTAACCCTATAAACACACATCAAAAGTGCTCCCTCCGAGCTTACAATTTTGAATTTCAAATTCCATTCGCCCACAGAACACACATTTTAACATGTCAATATCATTAACACTACACGAACAGGTGTATGGTAGAAAGTACTGTTTTCTCCGTAGTGGGCGAGGTTGCGCAACACTGGGACTGTGTGACCTCAGTTGCATAATCCAGCCAGAAAGAAGCTGTTTGCCACATCTATATAGAAAATAAAGATAGTTTCGCTAAATATTTCATTGCGTAACACACACCTATTACAGGTCCACACAAATCCGTTGCGTAAACCTTGACATCTGGGTGTATTTTCCCTTTTAGCACTGATTATTACTACTGTAACATTTCCATGACATCATCAAGTTAATGATAACTTCTTCTGACTTAATGACCACAGTTCACGCATTTTAGAGAATAGCAATTACGCGAGTAGAATACGCAAAAAGGTGATTTTACGCGAAGATCTCTTAACTATTACACAAGTATGATGACACGGAACGAACATGTTTTAGTTGAATATTTATAACATATGGTTACTTTCGCAATTTCCGTGTGAGACGTGTTTGGGCCAGTCATTAAGTTTCTGCTGTATTGAAAGTCAGCGCAACTTATATGAGTCGACTAAGATGAGTCGTGAGACAAATATTTGAACAAATTCGATGACTCGAATTATTCTCAAAAACAAATATTTGGTTCGAAAGTTTTATGAGAGACATTTCTTAAATGGTTATTCGTATAAGTATTAAACTACATATCCAATTATAATCTGCTAACATACGAATGATTAGAAATTGTTTTAAACGACTGTAGAACCTTTCGATTTTGGACTATGTGCAACTCAAAACATATCCCAACTCCTTTTAGTCTTTAAGCATTTATTTCGGTATTTTCACACGGAAATTTATAACTCGTTTCTTACTTATGTTATTAACAAATCTTGTGAGATTTTGATAAGTATACCTTACATACGATGATCTACATAAACAATTACTTTTATTGCATGTAATTGCTTTACTTCTACGCTGTTTTGTTTTTGTGTCAGTAAGAATCGTTTGGTAGCCATGAACATTTATGGGACTTGTATGCCTTGATCTAGTCTTTATGAGATCTGATCCATCTGATTAAAATACCTGATAGAAAAAAGCAAGCTGCATATTTTTTACAATATTCAGTTTTCAAAATCGTGGTTTGAAATTAATGTGGTCTCTGGTGTGCCCAGAATTCGAATTGAGCTGAAGTGACTTTCCTTGCCATGTTGTGCCGGCTACGAATAGCACCAACCCATCTCATCCCTTGGGTGTCGTAAAAGGCGACTATTAGATTAACCGGAGGATGGGCGGCAGCATCCTTCGAGTACAGTAACAACTCAGCTGCGATCGCCAGCCCACCCGCCAAGCGTGACGGTTATGGAAAAACCCCCCAATGAGCACACAACACACCTAAACCGGCCATATATAATGCATAATGGCCGTCAAATGCCCGTATTATAGGACGAGAATCAAAGCTCAACTAAAGCTCAAGTAGTACACTTGCCCAAGGACTATCCCCTCTGTCTTCTTCCATCTTTTTCTTGTCCATCCAAACACAGCACATACTGCGCTTCTCTACCCTCCTGCCAAGCGTGGTGAGTACCGGCAAATGCCCCCCAAAATGATGACACGGTTGTGGAAATCTATGGGGGAGGCCTTTGTCCAGTAAATAGTTGACGTCCTTTGGCTGACATGATGATGATGATGATGATGATGAATCTAGACACAAGTTCTACTTGAATTTTGATTTTCGATCTGTAATACGGAAAAGAACACACTGGTATCCATTCTAGATAACCTAGGCGAGATAGGAAAGAGGTAACGGGCAGTCTAGGTGTGTGTCTGTAGAGTGGGATCGGGAGAGGGCTGATCCTGCTCGAAGAAGAAGGAGACGGCGCCGGGGTAACAACCGCCCTGGCGCCTAATTCCCATACGCCTGAAACCCCCTGCCGTTGCTATAAGTCGAGGGACCTCTGGGTTCGCGGGTGCGTAGATTGGGGAATCTCAAGCGACCCAAGAGAAGACGGTAGCACGCATGTGGTCACGCGCTTCCGTGGGACGCTTTGGATCCTTTATAATCCCCCCGATGGGCTGACCGCTTTACAGTCACCCTCTCCGAGATGTGCCTATAGGCGTGGCACCAGTGGGCGGCTATAGTGTGATATCATATGAGGACCTAGAGCCTCCCTTAGGTGCCGAAGCTGACCGCTCCAGTGGTTTTAGCCGGTAGCAGTCCGGCATACCCCTTCGCCCTTCCCCGGGGCGAAGGAAGTTCATGAAGAAAAGGAGAAGGACTGAAAAAGGGGACGGACTGAAAAAGGGGACGGACTGAAAAAGGAGACGGACTGAAAACCAGCGTTGACCCGTGCGTGGTCTAATCACTGCGCACTGCCAACATAGCTGAGTCCGTTCCTTTAACCATACTACATTAAAAAATTAAATACCTATCTGTATTGTTTTGCATTGAACAAATTGTGTTTAGTTTGGTAATAAATTTATCTTTATCTAAGAATTTCCACTGGGCACCAATAAAAAATGAAAAAGCTGTGTGTCTATGTGAATCAGGTGCATGCTACTGCTCAAAAAACCCTAACTTACCAACCCGTTTCAAGTAAAGAGATAAGACGGAGAAATTGCGTTTTCAAGTTACAAATAAACAAAAGAGTTATTGCATAATTTACAATCGTGCAATAAGTACGCTACTGGTTGTCGTATGTAATGCGAGCGATCGCAACCGACCGTCGGGTGCTGATCATTAATAACCGTGACTGTTCCAATCCGTTACAGTATAGTTACAAACAGTGAGACAAGTTCGTTTGCCTTATGAATGTTTGTGAGTATGTGGGAATCTATTGGGTTCCTAAATCCGTGTAGTGTCCGGGTTAAGAATACAGCACCTCTCCATCTCCCCCGTGGATATCGAAAAAGGCTACTATGGGCCTATAAATCAGAGGGATGGGCAGCGTCCCTTCTGTGGAATAATAGCCATTCTGCGCTCGCCTACCCACTTGCTTAGCATTGTGAGTACTAGCAAATACTCCCCAAAATAACGACGCACGGTCTGTAACCGGTAATCTTATGGGTTGATTGATACTTGATTTTACAAGTTAGACATCTGTCCTAGGGTGAGGATGCAGTGAGAATATGTGATCACTTATGATCGTGTTCCCTTTGCCACACTTTTTGCAAAGCATTAATGTATTGGCCCAAAAAAAAACATCCACTAATAGATTTTTTCGTAATTAGTAAGAAGAGTCTTGTACAACATTTGTGTGCGAACAAAAGGAAGATCAAAGGCATTCTAAGTCCTCTCCGAAATAAATGTATAGGTACGTTAAGTTCTTTTTATGTGAGTGACTATGTTTTGAAATTACAATGGTTATAAAATATGTTTCATCATCATTTCGGCCACTGCTGGACACAGGCCTTAAAGATCACCACAACGACTGATATGGGTGTGTTATGGGCTCATTGGGGGGTTTTGCCATAATCGCCACGCTTGGCAGACGGGTTGGCGATGAAAAGAAAATGTGTTTATCTTCTTACAAAAAGATACGTTCAAAATATCATGCTACTGAAATTGCTAAAACTGTGGACACATTCAACATTATGCCACCGCGCTAGTATTGCTCTAGGCTGGTATCTCAGTCACGCCTATACGTCGATAGAACGATAGATCATCTTGGCAAACTGATCACAGACGATAACTGTCCAGACAACACGTTAGACCATCGATCAGAAGGTTGAAGAATTTTGTTCGTAAAGTATGTGGAATTTATTTTTATGTCATACTAGCTGGGAACCGCGGTTTCACCTGCGTTTAATTTAAAAGAAATTTAGAGTACTTCGACATAGACATTGACATAGAATATATATTGGACTTCAAGGGTTTTATTTTCTTACGCGGAACACTAATATTTTTTAAATATAAAAGTAGCCCAAGTTATTCCTTATAACATTAGCTATCTGCCAGTGAAGGTCCCGTCAAAATTGGTCCAGCCGTTTCGGAGATTACCCGGAACAAACAGACAGACAGACAGACAGACGGACAGACAGACAAACAAAAAATTTAAAAATTGTGTTTTTGTTATATTTAACGTACATACTTTCATATGCATTTAGTAAAGAGCTGTTATTTTGACATTACAAACAGACACTTCAATTTCATTTATTTGTATAGATGTAGCGCGTCATTCCATGTGACTCGACGTTTTGGACGTCACGTCAACAATCTAAAATGTCTGCTTCAACATATTTGATTATATTTCAAATATGTCGAAGCAGAAAGTGAAGTTTCTCTGAGATGTTTGCATTTCTAGACAAAAAATTCAAATGAACAAACATCCAGATTTCGTGTTGTGTCCAAATTAAGAGTGTAGCACCGCTCCCGTGGATGTCGTAAAAAGCAACTAAGAGACTAAACCAGAGGGATGAGCAGCAGCGTCCTTTCTGTGAAAGTCAGTAATCATACTGTGCTCACCAACCCACTTGCCAAGCGTGGTGAGTACTGGACAATTCTCCCCAAAATGACGACACAATTGTGAAAATCTACGAAGGACTTGTTTAGCAGTGGACGTCCCTTGGCTGATATGATAAAACATCCAGAGCCAATAAAAACATAAACATATTGCGGTTTTGCTTGCGATCTATTCTGCGACCAAGATACTTTACTGGACCAATTGTGTCGTTGCTTAGTTTCATTGTATTGATCCTTGCAGTAGTGACATACTCCCTCGAAATTATGCATTACATTCTATTATTATTGTTTCTTCCAATACTGATCAACAATTTGACGACAAATATAGTGAAAATGCCAAAACAAAAACAAAACTTCTCATAATAAGACTACAAATATACATATTACTTGTCAAACAAACATACATTTTACTTAAAAGATTGACATCTTTCATCTTTCTTTTCTGTCAGCGGGGTGTAATAGATCACTTTGCTGTATTCAAAACCTGTATTTACTTTATGTTCGACTGACATAATTTAAAAGTACCTAAGAATAAACTGGGAGCGAAACGTTGTAACAGTTTAGGAGCAAAGAACATTGGGGTACTGACCCCGGTGAAATGGGACCAATTAAGGATTAACTGGGACGAATTAACGCATTTTCGTTACTAGTTTTTTGGTTATATTTGCTAAACTTCAACTGAAATCCACTTTTTTATGATTTTTTAGAGCATGCGGCGTTCTGATTACGCATGTCGCAGACGGTTTGCGACTGGCGTATATCGCGCAGACGTCGCTATCAAACTTCATTTTGACATACGTATTTGCCGATAGCGATTAAACAGGCAAAGACGCACACTCTGTCGGACGATCAATGCACAAAAAATTGCATCCTCGCCTTTCAATTTCAAGCGATTTGCCACCGGTGTAATTAATGTAATAGCAAATGTAGAAATATTCTAATGTCATTATATAAATTAATCTTTCTGTCACTACTCTCTACACATGTGATCAAATCAACAACGGAAGGTTCCATGTAGCTTGTTTGATTTCAAAACACTTTACGATTCGCTTAACCTCCGAATTATTATATAGTTAAATATGTGTCAATGAGTACTAATCCAGTTTAATAAAAACAAACTATAATTGTATGAGTCACATTGTTACGACTCTGACCCCGCGCTCTCAAAAACTTGCACTTTTTATAAAAGCAGTATAAAAAATATACCTACAGAGTATCACAAATTATAGCGACAGCCTTTATTCTTATCTTGAAAAAAAAACTGAATCATGCAACATACTTTTTGGTTGTCCATCGATACTTGGGCGGTCACATCTCTTTTTATTACTTTCTCTTGGTTATTTTTTACATTAAAAATCAATTCGAGTAGAATTTAACACGGAATTAAATGAATGAAACTACGATTCATTCGAGAGATCACCAAGAATATTAACAACAATTTATGATAATTAAATTATTTAATCGGTGACTTGAGTCAATTTTAAACTCTGTGCTGTTATGTTAAGGAATAAATTTGTATGTATGAGTAAAGTAGTATGAACGCGGATCTCAAAACTGTGTGTTTACAAGTCTGCGGCCCGTCTCGATAGTGAGAGTGAACCCGCATCAGTACTTTCGCTAGTTGCCCGTACAATAGCCATAGTAATATGTATGTATTCGTGGTTTATAGGTTCGTTAGCATTTTGCCCGTAGCAACCTTTGTGGAAGATGCATGGTTTCTTGCAGCAGTTCCTATATTAACGTCAAATCAGGGGTTCATTTGCTTTAGTAAATTTAGATTGGTTTTCTACCGGAATTGCAAATAGTTGTTTTATTATTCATCTGGCAGGTAAACATCGGGTCTCGTTACAACTTTTTTTATTTTATTTTATGACTAGCTGGGACCCGCGGTTTCACCCGCGTTTAATATAAAATAAATTTAGAGTACTTCCACATAGACACTCGACATAGAATATATATATTGGATTTCAAGGGTTTAATATTATTATATAAATATATTTTTCTAAAATAAAAGTAGACTAAGTTATTCCTTATAACATCAGCTATCTGCCAGTGAAAGTCCCGTGAAAATCGGTCCAGCCGTTTCGGAGATTACCCGGAACAAACAGACAGACAGACAAAAAACATAAAAATAGATTTTTTGATGTAGGTACCGTGTATACTTTCATATGCATTTGGTAAAAAGCTGTTATTTTGACATTACAAACAGACACTTCAATTTTATTTATTTGTATAGATTTCCTTCTTGATAAAACTAAGAAAAGAAAGCAATGGTTTCTTCAAAAAACATTTCCATAATAAATGCTTGCTTATTTTAAATGTAATATAATTATAGAGCTTCATTTTAGTAACTTATTTATCGATCATGTTCAAATATGGCAACACTTGGTTTGATTTAAACCTAAGTATTTTTTTCTGATGCCAGTTTCACCTGATTTTAAGCGACGATGGCTACTTCAGTAACAATTTTAGTTGTCTATTTTCCTGCCATTTAGCTAATCCATAATAAGTACGTGTTAGTTATAAAAGCAACCGATTCCTATAGATATTTGCTAGTAATGTAAAGCAATGCAATGCTGTTAAAATCGTATCGATTTTATTCTTTGAATGATTACACCATCACAATTACGTTAATAATTTTAAAAAAATTATATATCAATCGCTGGAAATTAGAATATGAAAAGGAGTCGCTCACGTGCGAAACCTACCTGTTTCATAGAGCTTATCGAATGTGTGAAACTTCGTAGTGCAATTACTACGTAATTCCCTTAGACAATTCTTACAGCGACAGTTTTGCACGCTATCATAGCATCATGTCATCGCATAATTACCTTTTTCGCCGCCGCACCGCGTCATGCAAAATATTATGTATTATGTAACCGTTTCTTAAGCATAATTATAATTTCATTAAAACAATGAAATCGTTAAAATTAAACTTAATATTACAGCTTTTATGTAATTGCTGAGAATAATTTCATTTATCCCGTTGCCACTATACTAGACTTTTACGAATGTTGATGACTTTTCCTTAGAGACTTTACATAGTGGATGTGTTCACAGGGTATAGTGTATTTTTAATCATGTTTATGGCTGTACCTATATAATTGCTTAGTCTTGTCTATCTAATCTAATCTAACGGCCGAATGAAGTCCACTGCTGGACACAGGCCTCCCCCAAAGGTCACCACAACGACCAATATGGATGTGATGTGGGCTCATTGGGGGGTTTTGCCATAATCGCCACGCTTGGCAGGCGGGTTGGCAATCGCTGTTGAGTTGTTAATGTACTTGAAGGACGCTGCTGCCCATCCTCCGGCCAATCCCTTAGTCGACTTTTAGGACACCCACGGGAGGAGATAGGGTGGTGGCATTCTGAGCCGGCACCACACGGCCTTACTCTTGTAATAAAATATAATGGATTAAATGTTGCGATAGTGGACAAAAAGTAAACTGGTTACAAAGCCGACTTACGTATTAAGTAATTATGGAAATAACGTTGCGACAATGCTATCTATATATATGCCAATGTACGGAAGAAGTTGGTGTTGATGTTGGCATATGTCAATTAACATTCACCGCCAATTTCCGTTTTAGATTAATATAATAAAACATCTTAAATTAGCAATTAATGAAGAAAACTTTTATGTTTATATATAGAAATTTCTGTGAAAGATTTGTAAGAAAGTCTTGTAAAGACAAGACAATACAGTTACACAATTTTGACCAATGGCATACCTGACTGAAATATTCAATAGCTCACAAATAACCTGTTGTAATTCAAGACAATAGCTACACAACATCTTTTGTTTAATAATGACTTTAGTACATAACTCACTTACAATTTTTACTTATTGTTTGCAAATTAATGGTCAGTCAAAAATGTCAAAATAATGATTGACTTTACAGAGTTGAAACGCCCTCGGCTGTATCGCTTAAACATATTACATAATGCCATCCTTTTGTTCCACTTTTGGTATTCGAAAATAGTTGCAGTTTCATTTTTTGTTTCCAACGCATGACGTTATGTATTAAGTAATAATGAATGCCACTAATTCCCACGAAATTCTTTACGTTGATTTTTGAGGCCTCGTTGTATTTTGATCGTTAGTTCGAATTTTAAAATAAGTTCTTCGTTTAAAATTCTCCGTACGAGTATGAACTACAATTTTTTGCAATTATATCGTCTAATCAGTATTAGATCTTAATTGGTCGAGGTCGGTAGTATATGTAAGTATAATTATTTACAGAGTAATTGCCGTCAATGAATCCCCGATAAGTTGTCTCTATAGCTCAGCATAAAATCATAGTTGGCACTTAAGTTCTTGGCATACATCCTTTTCGGTACTAACATTCTCTCTAGGTATAAGAGAACATAATCACATATTTATCTGAAAGTAAAAATGCTTGCAATTTTTCATATCATTGTAGTCAATAGCTAATGTGAAAGGTGTTTTACACTGTCTGGGTACAAAAGTTTTAGAAATCTCACAGATTACAGAATTGACCACCTAGTTTACCTAGTTTCTTACACTCAGAGTGTACTTAGACTGCGATCAATTCATCATCATCATAATTTCAGCCGAAGAACGTCCACTGCTGAACAAAAGCCTCCCCCATAGATTTCCGCAACAACTGGTTACATGCCGTGTGTCATCATTTTGGGGGGAAATTACCAGTACTCACCAAGCTTGCAGGTGGGTTGGTGAGCGCAGAATGGCTGCAATTTCACGGAAGCTTTCCAGCTGCTTCACATCCCGGTTTAGAGTCCCTTAGTCGCCCTTTACGACATCCAAGATGGAGTGGTTTTATATTCTGAATCCGGACACCACACGGGCGATCAATTCAACATTATAAATTGCAGCTGTTTTAGATATCTTATCCTTTTCTTGCCTCTTCATTGCTCCGTGGGAGAAAGGAAAACTATGCAGAACTCGTTTATATTCTTTTTCTCGGTCTGGTTATAATAACTCCAGAACTCGATTGTAGACGGCACGTGGTTCCGTTAAGGCTCCGCTATATAAAACGCGGGTCCAAGAGTGGAGCGGCGCGACCCGCAAACAAGCATACGGCCTGCCTGATGGTAAGCGGATACCGGAACCTATGAACGCTTGCAACACCAGAGGTATAATTCACGCAGTGCCGAGACCCTTTAAAAAACTTCAGTGTGGCGTCTCACATACTAGTCCAGGAATGGCGAACCTTTGTCCATTTACGTGCCTACTGTAAAAAATGTTTAATATAGATATGACGTGCCAAAGAGCTGTAAGAAAATCTAAGGATTTTAGTAGTACTGATATAGGCAGGCATTGCGGTATTGTTGACGAAAAGATGTTGCGAACCGTAATGCCTCAAGGCGCAAGTCTTTAACCAGTGTGTGTTACCAGTGATGACATTTGGAACAGAGACGTGGTCACTCACAATGGGCCTCATAAGAAAGCTCAAGGTCACTCAGCGAGCTATGGAGAGAGCTATGCTTGGTATTTCTCTACGAGATCGAATCAGACCTCCAACGAGGTGGACAGACGACCTGGTGAAGGTCGCTGGGAGTCGTTGGACGGGAGCGGCATGTGACCGCTCGTTGTGGAAATCTAAGGGGGAGGCCTTTGTTCAGCAGTGGACGTCCTGTGGCTGATATGATGATGATATAGGCAATTGAACTCGTCTTTGATAAAGGATGATATGTGGTGAGTACCGGTAATATCAACATCCTTTATTAAAGACTAGTGTACAAATAAGCAGACTCAATATGGGCTTCATAAGAAAGCTCAAGGTTACTCAGCGAGCTATGGAGAGAGCTATGCCTGATATTTCTCTACGGTATCGAATTAGAAATGATGAGATCCGTAAAATAACTAAAGTAGCCGACGTATCTGAAAGGATTAGTAAAACGAAGTGGCAATGGGCGGGGCATATTGCTTGTAGAACTGATGGCCGTGGGGGCAAAAAGGTTCTTGAATGGCATGTAACAGTTCGGTGTGGAAATCTAGGGGGGAGGGGGGGGGGGGGGTTGTTCAGCAGTGGACGTCCTTTGACTGATATGATGAAACATAATCAGATACATTTACACACAATAACTATTGTAACTAGCTGTATTTATTTTTAACAATAATTATAGACAGTTTTTGTTGTCAACATCAAACATTTATTTAAGATTTCGATTTTTTACATATTGCGGTCAATCAGTGCCGTGCCGTGTGGTGCCGGCTCAGAATACCACCACCCCATCTCCTCCCGTGGGTGTCGTAAAAGTCGACTAAGGGATTAGCCGGAGGATGGGCAGCAGCGTCCTACGAGTAAATGAACAACTCAACTGCGATCGCCAACCCGTCTGCCAAGCGTGGCGATTATGGCAAAACCCCCCAATGAGCTCACAACACACCTATATCGGTCATTGTGGTGATCTTTGGAGGAGGCCTGTGTCCAGCAGTGGACTTCATTCGGCCGAAATGATGATGAGTGCCGTTCCCACAATTTCCTATCGTGTGCCACCAACATGGCACGCATACCATGGGTTCGCCATCTCTGTACTAGCATATACAAATACAGTCACCATTACGCCGCCGGCCCGCCTGGCTGAAGGGCTTATTAGCTTCAGCAGAAAGTCGGGTTAAGCAGCACCATCAGTCCCTGAGCTAGGGTTGCTAGACCATCTCCGTCCGGATTGTCTCGACATTACATATGATGTCCAGAATGCCGACAAAATACAAAATGTCCCAACAAACAGCTTCTCGTAAAGTTCTTAACAAAATTAACAAACTCTCCCTATTGCCTTGACCAGGATGCTTTATATACCGATTACTGATGCCTTAGAGAAACATTTAACACCTCCCAAAAACATGTCAAATGACAAAAGTTAACCTTTTTTAAGCAACCAAATCATCTTCTAATCTCTTGACGCCACGGTTGGTGGAGTGGCTGATACAGTCGGCTGCTGCGCTTCGGGTCGTGGGTTCGGTTACCGCACGGAACAAACATTTGTATGATCTGCTGGTAGTTGTTCCGGGTCTGCGTGTATTGTGTGTGGAATTCGTGTCTGTAAACGCACCCACGACACATGAGAAATCCTAGTGTGTGGCATCGTTTAAAAAAAATACTTTGAAAATAATTATATCATTTGTGTTGTCAATTCCTGTAAGCAATTTTTACTGTGAAAGGGTGTTTATTTATTCTACTTAATAATTTATATACCAAAGAGAGAAATCGTATGGCCAATAGTCATTGGCCATTGATTTAATAAAAGCCGAGTTAATAATTAGACCGAACGTTGATGTAAACCGTTTGTTTTAAACCTTTTCTGAGCACTTCCGTCTTTGTGTGGATTAAGCACCACTCCATCTGCTTCCGTGGATATCGTGAAAGGCAACTTAGGATCTAAACCAGAGGGTTGTGCAGCAGTGACCCTTTTGTGCAACAGCATCCATTCTGCGCTCACCAACCCGTCTGCCAAAAGTGGTGAATACTGGCAAATTCCCCTAAAATGACGACACATGTCATGTAGCCAGTCGTTTATGGGGGAGGCCTTTGTTCAGCAGTGGACGTCTTATGGCCGATGATGATGATGATGAGTACTTCTCAAGGATCCAAATTAGTGAATTCAGTTAAATCTAATGCCAAGTACATGTGGCAAAGTAAAAAAAAATTCAAAAATGTTAAGTTTTTTTTTTGTTATGTTGTTATGAAAACAATCTAAATCAATCATATTTCAATAATTAAAAGTATGATTATATGATATACTAGCTGGGCCCCGCGGTTTTATCCGCCATTTAATTTAAAATAAGTGGGTTTTTTATAAGTAATTGACATAGAGTATGTATATGTAATGGATTTCATGAGTTTTAATGTTTTTGCTCGGAACCCTAATTATTTTTCTAAAATAAAAGTAGCCTTAGTTATTGCTTGTAACAGCTATCTGCTAGTGAAAGTCCCGTAGAAATCGGTCCAGCCATTTCGGAGATTAGCGGGAACAAACAGACAGACAGACAGACAAAAAAGTAAAAATAGTGTTTTTTAAGCTAAAAAGCTGTTAGTTTGACATTACAAACAACACTTCAATTATTTTTTTATATATGATTTTAGTTTATAATATTATTTGTCCGGACAATGATCCCAAAATCACGACAATTTGAAAAGTTGCCTTGATATTGCAGGATTTCTATCTGGCAACCCTACCGTAATTGAAGAAGCTCTCTATAAAAAAGCCGCCAGCCCGCATCTCTGCCGCCTTTAATGTAAGAACAACGAATGCAATTAAGACTCCAATCTCATTTACCTGAAACAATAATGTCGTAACTGTTGAAAATAATTACATTCATTTCACACGAGTACCAACAATCTCCCCGTACCAATAAATTAGCTACAGACTTGTCTGATCTCGAACCCGGAACTCTTCGTTACGTCGGCCATTAATCGCGCAGCCAATAGTACCGGGAAATGTTATGACCTCTCTTATGTCATCCTTAGGGTCTGGGGCCATTGCATAAAAAAATAAACTCATAAGCTTGAGAGTAAATGCTGATAACACTAAGAAACGAGTACATAATACTAATTAGTAAGTTAAATAATACCTTACGCTTCACATCTTATACCGTGTAAGCAGGAGTCAAGTATTTTGCTGTATCCCTGGCCTAGTTGACGCTACCTACGCCATACATGGAAAACTATGAGTGAGTTCAGTTCGATTTTAATTATTTTACATTCGCTCTCATTATTTTAATGCAAATGTAGTTTGTTATATAAATGTCTTATTAGGAATTAGAGATGAGCGATTTTAATTGGAAAAGAAAAGCTAATTAATCTACGATTGTGCAATCGTGTATTCGATTGTCGATTTATTCGTAGTCGCCGAATAACAGAATGTAGATGACCAATCGAATACAAGAGCGTGCAAGTCTTCAACATGAAGTCTAAAATTAATTTACAATTATTTGAAAAACGAATATAAAGACACTTCGATAGTAAAATAATTAAAATGAACGTCAGGAAAACAAAATTTTATAATATACGCGATGCAATCCATTTAAAAGTGTTTTATTATAAAAAGACAATGAAATATGAACTTCTTTCTTTAATTTTGTTTTCGTGTGATTAATGGCCAAACTTGTGTTGGAGTTGTTCAAGCCGCCTAAAGGCCTCTGAATTGACTTAACGACTGTCGTCTACGTGCCGTCCGAAGCACGGAGATGCTCAGTTCAAATACTACTGTGCGGTCACCCATCCATAGGCTGACCGCGCCAACTGTTGCTTAGTTACCTGGCTATGAGTGCCTAAATATGATCACAAATTCGAAGAAGTTTAAAATCGAGTCCCAAGATTGTTTTCATAATTCGTTAGTAATTTTTACAAGTGAAAATATTAAAAAGCTTGTTAAAAATCCAGTCACAGTGACGAATTACAGTCGACCAACAATCGAATGACACCGATTTTTATTCGAATGTAATCGAATAAACAGAACAATCGAATAATTCGATTGTTTTAATAACAATCGACCATCGCTAGTCCTGATACGGAAGTCATGTGAAATGTTCGTAGTTCGTCTAATGTTAGTTCATAGCATTTTATTACACTTTATTTTATTAAAGAGATAATATGAAAAATATGATAAATTACGTCACAAGTTAGAAATTGCTCCGGATAGTAAAAATACACATCTAATTTAAATTTAAATTTAAAACGCCCTAACAAGGTTATTATTTGTCAACTATTCGTAAATTGCGTTACGATCATCGGTAGGTACTCTGTTATTTGTGATGACACAGAAGGGCAATGTTACTTCATTTTGTGGTATTTTTTATACAAAACTCGTGTCATTTGGCTTGAGGACACATCTAAAGGCGCTCACAGTCAAATGATGTTTTCAAGCTGAGACAATCTAATTTTTGTTTAAAGTACGCTACTACTTGGCAGCGAATATCTGGCACTGCGATGCTATATTTCCTAGCCGGACTCGGACCGCGATAATAGACCTACCACCAGTACCTAACTAAAGATTGCGAGCATTACGTGTACTTCTGACTAGACAACCTTTTTTTATTGTTGTCTGCCGGACTCCTACAGGCTAATACCACTGGAGCGGTCATCTTTGGCACCGAAGGGGGGCTCCAGATCCTCGTAAGATCACACTAGAGAACCTTTTTCACCTATGAATCTTTATATACATTAGTGGTGTCTGGATTTAGAATTATATCGTTTCAGCCAAATAAAGTCCACTGAGGGACACAAGCCTCCCCTAAAGATCGCCACAACGACAGGCCTGGTGCTTGCGTTGTTGCTTAGCAGGCGGGTTGGCGATCGCAGTTGAGTTGTTAATATACTCGAAGGACGCTGCTGCCAATCCTCCGGTTAATCCCATAGTAGCCTTGTACGAAACCCACAGGATGAGATGGGTTGGTGCTATTCGTAGCCGGCACCACACGGCATTTGAATTATATAGCACCACTCTATCTCCTTCCGCGTATATCTTAAAAGGCGACTAAGGCACTCTAGACTAGAGGGATGGCCAGCAGCGTCCCTTCTGTAGAACGGTAGGTAGCTAACCTTCGCCTGCCAAACGCAGTGAGCAAATTTCTACCAAAATGACGATACACGGCATGCAAGTAACCGGTCGTTATGTAATATTATGAGGGAGCCATAGGTAGATAGTTACCAGTGATGACATATGGAACAGAGACGTGGTCACTCACAATGGGCCTCATAAGAAAGCTATGCTTGGTATTTCTCTACGAGATCGAATCAGAAATGAGGAGATCCGTAGAAGAACTAAAGTTATCGACATAGCTGCAAGGATTAGTAAGCTGAAGTGGCAATGGGCAGGGCACATTGCTCGTAGAACTGATGGCCGTTGGGGCAAAAAGGTTCTCGAATGGAGACCGCGCACCGGAAAACGCAGCGTGGGACGACCTCCAACGAGGTGGACAGACGACCTAGTGAAGGTCGCTGGGAGTCGTTGGATGAGAGCGGCACGTGAGCGCTCGTTGTGGAGATCTAAGGGGGAGGCCTTTGTTCAGCAGTGGATGACCTGTGGCTGATATGATGATAGGTAGATAGAAGGAACACCGTTGGGTTTGAGTCGGTAATTGTCCGGCAAGGCCAAGGCGGAGGATGTCCAAGAGGATTTCCCCACGACAAAAAAACGGTTATTCTTATAAGTACCTCGTTAATCCCCCGGGAAGGCGGTGACCATGTGCTGCCGTATGCGTAGCACAGCGCGGCTTGGGGGGACCCTTTACAATCTTCCTCTCCGTGATGTGGCACCAATGGGCGGCTCTAGTGTGATCTTAGAAGGAGCTGGAGCCCCCTTTCAGTCCCGAGGATGACCGCTCCAGTGGTTTTAGCCGGTAGGAGTCGCCGGTACCCCCGGGAAGACGGCGGCGCGCACGTGGTCACGTGCCGCCGTGTGCGCAGCACAGCGCAAAGCGAGGCTTGGGAGGATCCTTTACAATCCTCCCCAAGAAGTGCCTGGGGGGGCGACCTTTTTTACAGTTGCCTTCCCTCCGCTAGAGGAGGTGACCGCTTTACAGTCATCCCCTCCATGATGTGCCTAAAGGCGTGGCACCAATGGGCGGCTCTCGTGTGATCTTACGAGGTCCTGGAGCCCCCCTTCGGTGCCGAAGATGACCGGTCCAGTGGTTTTAGCCGGTAGGAGACCGGCATACCCCTTAGCCCTTCCCCAGGGTGAAGGAAGTTCCATGTAGAATTTCCACTGGACATCAATAAAAAAAAAGGAGTCGCCGGCATACCCCTTCGCCCTTCCGCGGTGCGAAAGAAGTTCATGTAGAATTTCCACTGGAGACCAATAAAAAAGGTACCTTGGTAATAGCGAACTAACAGCCCGTCACTACCACATAATCGTGATCCTTAGCCTCCATAACATTAATAGCCTGCGCAACAGATAAAGTAGGCATTTATTTCTATAGTATCTTTTGCGCAAGCACATTCAATCTTGATGGATAAGCTTTTCGTTTGTAATGGTGTTAGTAGAAATCGCAAAAACATCATCATAAACTTCAACTGAATGGGTCCCTTGGCACACCGATTCAACATATGTAATATGAAGGTGTCTTCCGACAAATGAATTAAGCAATATAGTAAGTCAAATGATTTAAATTACGAAAAAGTTATTAAAATTTTTGAATGTTTTTCGAACTAGAAGTCCGAGTCGACTATTTGCCCCTTCATATGGTCGGAGGAGAATTAGTATCATGATAACTACGACTGATAACAAGACTGGTAAAGAATAAGAGAGCATAAATCGAGCCTTTGCCATTTCATTCAGGTGTTTATTCATTTTATAACTGCTCTCCCCTTTTCTCCGCGGGGATACATAGAATATTGTATGTTTTTTTAATCTAAAATATCTGCTGTTTTTTATTGATAGCCCCATTTATGCGCAATGGGTAGTCACGTAGCTATCTGAATTTCGTGTCGCAGGTTCGAGCCCCGGACGCAATATTTGGATGGGCTACAGAACAGATAGTTGTTCCGGGTCTGGATTTTTGGGCATGAAGATTTATGTGTTTTAAAATAAGAACAAAATGGAGGTAGAAATTACTCACTTTCCCTTTTATTTATAAATATAAGTACCTTCACTTACACTCGTGAATAAAATATTCACATATCGGGAAGGTGTGGTGTTCCTCCACAGAAACGGATCCTCCAACCAGGCGGGTGGTATGCCTGGCGGACCGAAGCCGAATGATTAATGTTGGGCGACTGTATATATGCAGCGTCGCGCGAATACTTTACAAGCGTGGTTCAGGACTCTTTAACGTCATCGGAGAGTTGCAACTAATATTCAAGTAGATGTCGTTGTAAGTTGCAGTTGTATGTTGGCGATTTAATGTCGCCACACACACATACGCGTAAGTATCAAGTCGTCTAATTCAAGGATCTTAAAATTTCATACAACGTTTCACACTGAAAGCCTGCTGCGGCCTTGTGTTAAAATTTTCGAAACGTTGAAGCTTTTTGTAGGTCAGTTGAAAAAAGATCAACACATTGTGAAATTATTTTGGGCATGGGAACATAATGGACACACAAAACGCCGCAAAATTATAATGTTCGTCGCATTTGACCTGAAAACTCAAAGCCTATTAACTTATACGTAAGTAAATGTGTTATTTCGTCATAAAACTGAAAGGATCATTATGCTGTAAATGCTTTGTTAACCGAACTCTTTAATCATCATCATCATATAAGCATTATTACAGCATATACCGTGTGGTGTCTGGATTAAGAATAGCACTACTGCATCTCCTCGCGTAGATGTCGTAATAGCCGACTAAGGTACTCAAACCAGAGGGATGGGCAGCAGCGGTCCTTTTATGGAACCGTAGCTATTCTGCGCTTCCGAGGTATACTGCTCACCAACCCGCCTGCCAAGCTTGGTGAGTACTGACAAATTCCCTCCAAAATGACGACATATGGCATATAGCCTTTGGCTAATATGTAGATGATGATCATATCAGCATCATTTCCATAGCCCGCATCCAACTGCTCTCAGCTACCTACACCAGGTCGTCTGTCCATCTCGTTAGAAGCCAAACCATGGTGCGTAATCCAATGCTTGGTCTCGACCCGTGAACCGTTCTGCCCACGACCATCAAATCTACGAGCTACGTGTGCCGCCCATAGCTACTTCAGCTCAGCTATGGAGGGCTATGCACGGTATTTGTTTACGAGATTGAATGCAGCAATGAGGAGATCCGCCGACATAGTTTTTTGGTTTTTTTGTTCTTGCCCCACTCTAGGATTTCTCCTGTGTCGTGGGTGCGTTTACAAACATGACTTCAGACTTTATTTACTTCACGCTTAAGAAAAGTTAACAGTTAAGATACACGGTTCTAAAAAGTGGATCTTATGGAGAAGAGCCGGGAAGAAACTCCATAGATACTCTTTTAAAAAGTGATATCACAATTACGTTTATTAATTTAAACACTCCAGGTATATGAAAACCAAGTGGACTATACGTGAATTACATACACACTATAATAAACATAATAAAAAACGCTTTTGTAAAACACCAATCAAAAATTGAGAACTATTAACGCACAGGTGACACTGGTAGGAGTCAACTAAGTTCTCACATTTACAGAATGTAGAAGATACTAAATTATATCAAATAGAGCATCATAGCTACCCAAACTGCAAACGATGTCATATTTTATACATTTAGTGTCAACAATGACATATATAATATATCCTATATATAAAGAATTATTATCAAAAAAGAATTGAACCGTACGACGTCGCCCACATGTTTTATAGATTTTTTTCATTTTTGAGAAATATTTTATGAATGTGTAAAGATTCATTATTCTAAACACCGTACGACGTTGCCTTATACTTGACATTAGCGAAATTGTGGAAGATACTCTACAGAAGCCATAATCTAAGAGAAGAAGAAGAAGAATTATTATAAATTCTAACAAGACATATACCCACATTCATCGTAATTCAGATTAATTATTAGATAAACGCATATTTTGTCAATAATGTTCCAGAGAAGTCACATGTGCAAAAATAATCAATGCCAAATATCGGAAACAAATACCAAGCATAGCTTTCTCTCGTAGCTCATATAATAAATGACTTAAATTATAGGTACCTATAGTCGTACTTAAAAGTTCGTTAACTTTAGGCATTCCGTCAAGAGAAACTTCAACAATGCACTAACTTTGTATATGCGACTGTTCCGGAAGAGTGTGCATACATATACGGACAATTGTATGTATATGTGAGTATGTAGTGGTGCTTTATAAATAGAAAATACAGAAAAAGTCTACTGCGGTATTGACAATGCATTCGACTCTACCTGTCCATCGTACTATTTGTTAGTTAACTGGGCTTTTCATAAATATGAAAATAACAAAACGAGGTTGTTGGAAAAATAATACCTTGACGAACTGCTATTTTTGTACTATATATGTGTGTATTTTTAAGTACATTATTTTGCGGTAAACACCGTATAATGAATGTAATAAATCTTGCTTCTACCAATAATATTTATTTGTTGCGGTTACTATAACTGAGATTTCAATGGGGATAAACTTACGGTATAAAGACACCACAGAACCCACAAATAGTTAATACAATTATGATATATGAATTATTAATTATTGTTATTATATGAAGCTTTATTTTAAAATAAACAGTTGGATTTCTACTCGCGATGTAAAATAAACATTTAGAACAATTTACATAAAATAGATAATTATAATAAGTATCTAGATAAGTATTAACTCGTTGTACTCTGTAATGTGTTGATGAGAAAGTAAAGATTATATTATTATTATTTAATAGATAATAAATAAACGTTGAAAGATTGACAAACAGACACGTAATGGCAGCTAATTTTTGCATCTAATATAAAATAAGCCTGTAAAATGCCCAATGCAGGGCAAAGGCATACAGAGAACGACCGAGCGACAGAGAACTTGATCACCACGCCTCTAATCCCCGCCGGAGAAAACACGCGGGCACAGGAGGGCGCTGAACGATCTCCGGCCTCCATGAGACTAAGGGCAGTCCGTCGCCTGAACAGAAACAGACCCGATACGGCGGTACGTGTGTTCTGCGCACGCCTCTCTAAACATATATTTGGCCGGGGTCGCACGGAGACGAGGCCCGTCAAACAGTAAACGAGCTGATACGTGCCGGGGCGGCCAATGCGGCTAATGCTGACAGAGCGAATACCTCACACCCAGCGAGAGGTAAGTGGAACGACATGGGGTTTTAGCTGGTAAGAGACCGGCATGCCCCTCCGCCGTTCCCAAGGCGGAGCAAGTCCGTGAGGCTTTCCCCACGACAACAAAATCGGTTTCCTCATTGTAAGCGATGTGCCTTGTGAGGATATTTGCACCTGAAACATAAAACCATAATAATTAAACAGTTCATTCTAATATCTAAAATTATTAAACCTAAATATATAGAGGTACTCATAAAAACAAAATTTGTACTTACCTTCATTAAATAAATATGCCGTCATTTTGCGCGCACATTGTGATATTCCTCTATGAAGCAGGCACTCTGCTAGCCTCCGAACTCCCACTCCAGGCTTACCTGCTTTCTCAACACTCACGATGTTTTTCTTCACCGCTAAAGTCAGTGGTGTCTTAGATTAAAAAAGAAAGTATTTTTTGAAAAACTCAAACTGTTACGTGCCAGGTTTTAAACCCGCAACCCAATATTTAAAAAGCGTCGTCCATGCCATCACGACATCCAATATTAAAACAAGATCTTTTATTAAGCAAATAGCGGCTTATTGCTAGTCCGGCTAGGTACCACCGCAGACCGAGGGGTCGCGGGCGCGCAGATTGGGGAGTCTGCGTGCTCACACCGAGCGACCCCCGGGAAGACGGTGGCGCGCACGTGGTCACGTGCCACCGTGTGCGTAGCACAGTGCACAGCGAAGCTTGGGGGGATCCTTTACTATCCTCCCCGAGAAGTGCCTGGGTGGGCGACCTTTGTACAGTCAACCCCTCCGTGATGTGCCTATAGGCGTGGCACCAATGGGCGGCTCTAGTCTGATCTTACGAGGACCTGGAGCACTTCAGTGCCCCTTCAATACCGATAATGACCGCTCTAGTGGTTTTAGCCGGTAGGAGTCCGGCATAACCCTTCGCCCTTCCCCGGGGCGAAGGAAGTTCTTGTAGAATTTCCACTGGACACGAATAGAAAGAATAAGGTACCACCGCATCTATCAATCAATCAGTATCTAGTGTTCAAACTTAAGACATTACTGTGTTCCGATTAGAAGGGTACTGTAGCTAGTGAACTTACTGGGCATAAGAGACTGAATAACTAGTCTCGACGTGACGAGCGCGCAGTGCGGGGCCACGCAGGACTCCTGGGTAATTGCAATTGTAATGCTTACAATTGTCATGGGCAGGCATGACGCTTACCACTAGGCGAATGACTTGCTCATCTCAACACTAGTTAGTGTAAAAAAGGCGTTGACAATTATAGCTTGTTTCTCGTAAGTTATCTAAGAGCTGGCTGTGTTTATTTAAATTCGTTTCGAAAGCGTAGGCGGATCTACGCATGTGCACACACAGATATACCCTACAAATCTAAAATTTTGCAAGCAGGAAGTTCTTACTTGCTTCTAGTTTTGCACGTTCGTTGCGTAACTAGATCTCAGCAGTTGCATCTGACCTGCTTTTGACCCGTCATAATGATACTTTCATACCTTAGAGCATGTAGAGTGGAGATGTTGTTGTTACCTAAGCATTCTTCTGCCACTTTTGGTAGTGTCGAGGTTATGAACAACACAAACAGTTTGTCGCGGAGTGCCTCCCTCCGTGTTTCCTTCCCGGGTAGCTCAACTAGGAGGCTCTCTCCACGGCACCAAGTAACGGAGTTCAGTTATTATGATTCAATGAAACGCAACATACATATTGTTATAGTTGTAAATTGATATTCACAACTTCAACACTTCATGCTGATAATAAAATATAGCTTACTATCACAATTTAAGCTAATTAAAAATAAGTAATTGTAATATTGCAGGCAGACTATTTGTCAGAGCGACAGCTGTGTATCGAACCACTAGCGTTCAGAATCGAATGTAATGTGTTAATGATCAAAATATGAAGAGCGACTACGTCACAAAATAAGTTCGAATTTTGATTTGAATAAAGAATGAATCATGGGTGGACAGTGATGGAAATAAAAGGTATGAAGTCATGAAAGAGGTTGATCGAAATGAAGATGAAGGATGACTTCGTCACAAGTTTACACACATATGCAGAACAACTATTGTCGCCACATATATATTTCACACAAAAGAAATAATTCATATAATATGGTCGTTTTCCTATTGCGCGTGATAGGAAATACCCCAGATATTATCTTCTCGTCTAACGTTTAACTGTTTTAAATGCTTTTATAGACTTTAGTTTGTGTCGTGTGCTGCCGGCTAAGAATAGCATAATCTCATCTCATCCCGTGGGTGTCGTAAAAGGCGACTATGGGATTAGAAAGATGGAAAGCGGCCTCCTTCGAGTACATTTACAACTCAACTGCGATCGCATACCCGCCTTCTAAAAGTGATAATTATGGCAAAACCTGGACAATGAGCACACATGACAAACCCAGACGGTCGTTGTGGCGATCTTTGGGGTGGCCATTGTCCAACAGTGGAGTATCTTTCAGCTGAAAATGATGATGACAAGACCTATGTTTACTCTCTAATTAGTGTAAGTTAAAAGTAAATATAACTCGTGGCATATATACGAGTACTTCTGATCCGATTGCTCAGTTTTTTATAAAAGACAACTAATCAACTGAACGATCTAGTCGAAATGTAAGTTACAACCGTTTTAATTACTTCATTATTGCGGCCGCATGAAGTCCACTGCCCGACACAGGCCTCCCCCAAAGATCACCACAATGACCGATATAGGTGTGTTGGCTCATTGGGGAGGTTTCGCCATAATCGCCAGACTTGGCAGGCCGGTTGGCGATCGCAGTTGCGTTGTTAATGTACTCGAAGGACGCTGCTGCCTATCCCCCGGTTAATCCCATAGTCGCCTTTTACGACACCCACGGGATGAAATTGGTTGGTGCTATTCGTAGCCGGCACCACACGGGTAATTAATTAATTTAATTACTTACATATTGCAAAATCCTAAATGTTTTAACTAACGACAAAAATATTCAAATTGGCATTCAATAAGTAATGTTCTAAAAGTGAATTATTTTAGTTTGAAAACACTGTTATTAATGGGAATTTCATGCAAATTCAAATATTATATTCTAAACGGAGATTATTAGCATACACTCACATATTCTTGTATAATTGTATTATAATGCAATTAATTAAATTAATTTGTGTTAATCATATGCGGCACGACTCACTTCGTTACAATCGTTTTGTAATATTTAAACAAAATTAAACATGGAACAGAGATTAATGCTGGATGGCTAAATATTCAAATTTAGAATTTCATTTCAATTTCCTTGATATAGTCATGAACAGTATTTACCACAATTGACATCAAGCATATAATAAGTTGCGTAATGTCTGTTTCTCAAAAGAATGAGCTTAGATTAGAAAGAAAGAAAGTGGCAATGTTCCCAAAAGAAAACTGATTGAAAATTTAATTACTTACATTATAACAATAATACGCTATCCCACTACAGGGCAAATGCCTCTTCTCATACTGAGTAGGAACTCTTTTCTTTTTTTAAGGTTATAAGTTAAATAGGTAAATCTAATAATCTTCAAAATTATACACAAATAAATTAGTCTTTATGCATTAATAGTTTTGTATACCTTAAATCATGATGATGATGATGAATTACGACTGATTGCAAATGGAATCCACAGCTTACTGTTTTATTATGATTACTTAACATTTGCCTATTAAATGATTGCTTCAGTGCATAATACTCGGTTCTTGGCTACATTTAATTACCAATAATAAAACTGATTGCGCGCGCACTAAGTGCCGTGGCGTTTTTTAATTAATTTAAGTACCTACACTCTTTTTTTCACACGCCGTGGAAATTTTACATGAACCCTGGGAAGGGCGAAGGGGTATGCCGAACTCCTACCGGCTAAAACCACTGGAGCGGTCATATTCGGCACTGAAGGGGGCCTCCAGGTCCTCGTAATATCACACTAGAGCCGCCCATTGGTGCCACGCCTTTATGCACATCACGGAGGGGATGGCTATAAAGAAAGAAATAAAACCATTTATTCTTGCACCAGTAAGGATGCACAACTAAAATTAAGCACATAATATTTATAAGAACAAAATTCAATTTAATTGTAACACCAAATTATAATAAGGGTTACATGGCCAAAAGACTCAGTCCAGGCCAAATATGAAATACATTACCAGTTTTATGTAGGTTTTAAAATGCTTAACATTATAAATCCAAAAATCAAAAGGTTGTCACTCAGCATAATGCTGTGGCGTTGAAAAGATCCATCGACAACAGCGCTGGTTTTCAGTTCAAAGCGGTCACCTCATCTAGCGGAGGGAAGACGACTGTGAAAATGTCGCCTTCCAGACTCTTATCGGGAAGGATTGTAAAGGATCCGGAAGCCTCGCTGTGCGCAGTGCTGCTTACACCGCGGCTCATGACCACGTGCGTGCCACCGTCCTCCCGGGGGTTCGCTCGGGTATGGCGCTCTCCCTGGACAATACGTTAAAGGCTTTAAAGAAGAAGAACACTTTGCACTTTAATGCCAATAATACATGTGTACATTAATAGCTGTGCGGTGCCGGCTAAGAATACCAACACCTCATCTCGTCCCGTGAGTGTCGTAAAAGGCGACTATAGGATTAGCCGGAGGAAGGGCAGCAGCATCCTTCGAGTACATTTATAACTCAACTGCATTCGCCAACCTGTCTGCCGAGCGATTATGGCAAAACCTCTTCAATGAGCAAACAACACAAACCCATACCGGTCGTGGTGGCAAGCTTAGGGGACAGCACTTACTTACTATACGTTAGGTCTTACTGTCCAGCAGTAGATGTTTTCTTGCCTCAATGATGATACATAAATAAGTATATAACACAGTTATTAATATGCTGGAAATAAACCGTAGGCATTTAATTATATACAAAGGCCCCGGCTTCGCACGAGTAGGTAAACGTATGCAGCTCATTTGTCATATGTCACAACTTTTTCTCAAGATCAACAATATGCTAAAACCTTGCAGAAAAAACTTACTGTTCAACGGTGAAAACCTCATTTGAATCTATTCAGTGGTTTTGCAGGGGAAGAGCAACAAAACGGAAAGTAAATAAATTAGTGACAATGATTCATGCATACTGACTACGTGAAACGATCATCATCATCAGCCAGAGGACGTCCACTGTTTAACATTGGCCTACCCTTAGATTTCCACAACGAGCGGCTACATGCCGCCCTCATCCAACGACTCCCAGCGACCTGCACCAGGTCGTCTGTCCACCTCGTTGGAAATGCAAACGATAATGCCCACCGAGACTAGACCAAGATTGGATAACACGTATTCGTAACAACGAATTTCCATAAAATTTAAAACAATCAAATCGCATCTTTCACCATCTCGTTTCTAAATGAGTGTAATTTAATTTAAATAATGTTTCTTAATCAAAACAACTAAGTTCAAATAATGATAACACTGACCTTATGGACGTTTAAATACGAGAGTTAACGTTTAAATTATGAAACACGCGTTGGAATTTGGAGAATAGAAATTGAATACAGATTTTGTGACATCGGTTTTTAAAATAGAGATTGCGTTTTTTGATTAAACGGATTAAGGTACGGGCGTTAATCGATGGTGAGGCTTTTGTTCAAAAGTGGACTTCCGGCAGTCATATCAAGAAGGCATAATAAATATATGTACTGTTTATTGTAGTGACGATTAATCATATTTGATTAAATCATAATGAAATAACCGATAACAGTCAAGATGCATACTAATTACATCACACACGCGAATTCTAATTATCGTCACACATTCAAATACTTATTCCGGAATAAGAAATATTCGAATACTAAATCAGTGGGCCTAGCACGAATATTTTTACGTATAAACGTATCGCTAATGTGAGTGAATTTTGAATTCAAAATATTTTTTTCGCACATACTTTTTATTTAAATTAGAGACTTAATTCATATGATACAAATTCTGTTTGTCGCAAACAATTTATCGAAAATGCTATAGGATAGTTGTATTTTCGATTCAAAATTCGCTCACATTAGCGATATGTTTACGTTACGATATTCGTCAAGATATTCGTGCTAGACCCTCAGGACCAAATTAGGTTGACTATGTCCTCTGAAGTCTCAAGGAGACCGCCCAGCACAGGTAAATCAAATAGTGGGAAAAGTCCTTTATTTAATGCTACACAAAAGAAACTCAGATTTACATTGGCTAAATATAGTTTTGTCTTGATTGTTTTTTGTTGAGATGCACCACGCCGCGCCGTCGTTAGATTCAGTAAGACATCGTGTCAGACTTAAAGCAAATGTTATTTCAACATCAAAATGATAATTTATCCTATGAAATAAACACTTTAATTATTAATTTTTAATTAATAAACATTCCTTATGTGTTTTTGAGTACACGCACGATTGAACATTGAGTTGCGTTTCGATAATCGTATTTCCGGTGATTTTTCCAACGATTTAGTTTAGTTAAAGTTTGTGTTATTGTCTTAAATTTATTTTATTTTATTTGTTTTTAAAAAACGTTGCCCCACACTAGGATTTCTCCTGTGTCGTGGGTGCGTTTACAGACACAAATTCCACACACAATACACCCAGACCCGGAACAAGTACCTGCAGATCGTACAAATATTTGTTCCGTGCGGGAATCGAACCCACGACCCGGTGCGCAGCAGCCGACTGTATCAGCCACTGCACCAACCGTGCCGTCAAATAACACAATCTCCGTTATGTTGAAGATTGTGTAAACTAAACGTAGATTTAATTCCGTAATATATCTTACTTATGCCTCTGTCAATCAAACTAAAACTAAGGCAGCTTAAAGCTTATGTTTGAATGTAACAAATGACACTAATTTGGAACTTATAACGATTCATGAATTTTGGGCCCAGCATTGGATAAACGATGGTCGGTGTTCTTTCTCCATCCTAAGGTTATTCATCGCTGGCAGTCAACAACTGCATAATACACATGTTATATGGAGCAGTTGCTGCCTGCCATTCACACCACAGTTATCAACATAAGTTATGAAAAAGAATGTCCTCAGTTCATGTGACAAGATCAACAATGCGTCGCGTGCGCAACATTGTCACCGGATTTCCACGTAACAAGCGATCCTTCCGTATTGGTTGGTTTTAATTACAGAAGGAACTTTGTTTTTGTTTGGTACAAATTGGCTTTCATTAATATGGTTAAAACACGCGATCATTTGTGAAGGCTTTTTTCGTGCCCTTGCTTAGAATAGAATAGAACAGAATTTATTCAGTAATTAGGTCCTAACAGACACTATTACACGTCATTTTGAAAAAAATGGAGGCCATTTCGCTGCATTACAAATTTACAACCTCTGAGAAAATGTCGAAAGCTTAGGTCTTTTTGGTCATTATTCGTTATTATTTTTAAATGTATTTAAAAAAATCTGTCTTTTCAAGGTGTTTTAACAGTTATATATGCATTATAATAAAACTGTTTTAAACGGATTCTATCGCGTATATTTTTATTTTTGATTTTCCTGACGTTTCGAATACTTTGCAGCATTCGTGGTCGCAGGATGACTAAGGTGACAGGCGTCGTTACAGATCTTAAAAAGTTATTTTATTTTATCTGCCGTACAATTTTAATCAAAAAATTAGTTTCGATGCACGCAGTAATCACTCACAGTGTCTTGATGTTTCTTAGTGCGGTAACTTGTTTGGGACTTTATTATTTTAATAACTGGATTCCAAACAGGTGGCACCTGCCAACCATCTTCTCTATTAAAATTAGGATGTTTTTTTAATTTCAATAGCCTCACGAAAGATTCTAGAAACATATCGGTTCTCTTTCGCGAGGACTTGAGGTTGATCAAAACGAAGATAATGGTTAGGTTTGCCTAAGGCATGTTCACACACTGCAGACTTTGTAGAGCGTCTATGCTTGACGTCAGCTATATGTTCTTTTATTCTAATGGCTATGCTACGCTTTGTTTGCCCTATGTATGATAAACCACAATCACAGTCAATCTTGTAGACCCCTGCATATTGTAAAGGTATGTGACATTTCACCGGTTTGAGAAGTTGGCTGATCTTATGCGGCTTGAAGTAGGTTTTAATAGAAGCACGCTTCAAGATATGACCAATTCTGTCCGTGACTCCCTTAATAAATGGTAAAACAGCAGGTCTTCGATCAACCGTGGTGGGTTTCGGGCGGCTTCTGCGACGGGGATGTGACGCTTTCAAATTGTTATTTTGAAGAGCTTGCTTCACATTTAAGTTAAGCTCGGTGCCAGGGGGTCGGCGTCGCAGATGCCGTGTGCTCTCTGTAACAAAGATTTGGCCACAGTAGCTAACTGACAAGGATGGTGGTGAGATTCACCGTTAAGGTACCTGTCTGTATGGGTAGGCTTTCTATACACAGTGTGACTAACAGAATGATCTGGATTATGGATGAAAAGTATGTCAAGAAGATATATGCATTGATAAAAGTAACAACTAAACAATACAAATAGTACTAGTGGTAATGCATTCAACTAATTTCATTGACAAGTTGTTCACTCACAACTCTAGCTGTTCGACTGTGGAACCCATTACCACGTCCTGTGAAACGTGCATAATCGCTGCCCGTTTAAGTTAGGAAAGAACATTATTTGTCACATTAACTTACTATTAATTACTTATTCTTCTTCATTATTCTTATTTACGATTTTAAATATAGATACAATATTTATTTGTATATATTATTTATTTTATTGTACTAGTATGTATTTTAATCATTGTATTTGAGTAATATAAAATATGTACAACTTTGTATGTACATGTACACCTAGACTGTGACTTTCTTCCCTATGTCTCAAATCCATCCAAAGGTTGGCTGGAAGAGATCGCTGTATGCGATAAGACCGCTCATTGTACATTGAATATTATGACCCATTGTTTTTCTGCTTTTTCCTTATTTTTGTTATGTGGTGTACAATAAAATATATATAAACAAATAAATAATAATGCAACTTGTATCAACACCCTTGCTCCATCCCATCTTCCAAGCACGGCAGGCTGTGCTGGTGCTGCCGCTTCTGCAGCAGAAGCCCTCAAACAGCGAAAATACAATAACCTTATTGACAATTATTGTTTTGAGCCGTTTGGGGTCGAAACGCTTGGGTCATGGGGTCCGAGTGCACGTCAGCTTTTCAAAGATATAGCTAGACGGTTGGTCGACACTTCGCGTGATCAGAGGGCTGGCCTTTTCTTTGGCCAAAGAATAAGCATTGCCATTCAACGTGGCAATGCTGCCAGCCTTCTAGGAACATTATCAGCTGACAGCGATAAGGAGATATACTTTGACGCCTAGTACATGTTATACTTTTATACATTTATTATATACATAGGCTTTTTTATGTTTAGTGTAATCATAAATAGTGTATATATTTAGTTTTAATGTGTATAAAAGCATAGTTAATTTTCTCCAAAAAATATTATTAAAACAAATTGAATAGTAAAACAAATAAATAGTACTTCAGATAAATTTGGTTTCTAAGGAAGCCTCATGTACAGAAAATAACTAACGCCATTGTATCTACACATATATAATTACTTGTCCTGACTGACTGACTCATCAATGCAGAGCCTAAACCGCTGGGGCTACAAACTTGAAAATTTGCCAGTTGATGCCTTTAATAACGTAGGCATTCACTAAAGAAGGAATTTAAAAAATTGCTCCTCTAAAGTGGTAAAATAGGGGTTGAAAAGTTGTATGAAACTCCTTCATTTTATAAGTTAGTTAGTTAGATCTATAGGTATTTGGCTTTTTGGCTCAAAATTAAGAAATATGTGTTTCAGTGTTTTTATAAATTGTACCCTTAAGGGGTTAAAAGAGGGGGTGAAAGTTTGTATCGAGTACCCTTTAATTTTGAAGTTAGATCTATGTAAATTGTTAATTGGCTTTTTGTTTGAAAATAAAGAAATACGTGTTTTTGTGAATTTGTACCGCGGGAGAAACTGAGGGCGACAGCTAGTAATATATATAGATAGATATGTCAACATCAGACTAATTTCTTTAGTTTAAAAAGATAAATATGCCAACATTAGACTAATTTCTTTAGTTTAAAAATAAATAAGAGTGCACCGGTTATCTATATCAAATCATGATTGCTATAAGTACGAACATATACCCTGAAAACAGGCCACCATTAATGTGGGATCAAAAGTTACACACAAAGACAAGAACATAACCCCTTCTCAAGATCCTTAGACAACAAGTTTGTAGCACACTCTACATCCTTATTCGTATTTCAATAAGACGAGATGACGTAAAGGCTTAGTCACGAAGAAAGTACTGACTCTGGTCAAACTTCCGGTGTCACGTGCGAGAACACGCAATTAAACTGAATATTTACGTAAGGGATTGTTTTATGTATAGAGATTAAAATAGTGGATCTCGTGGTTAACAAACATATCGATCGATTTGCTTACCAAAGTAGTAATGTACCACACCAAATCACACCTCGTGAGGTCCTCACTAGGCACCCCTCTTTTGGGGACTCATCACTACCGAACGAGATACTGTTATCAGGACGGGATAGCCGTTCTAGTTAGTTATTATTAATAACGGCCGAAATTAATAATATTTTAAATCTTTTAGATTATTTTTTAATTGATCTGTTTTTGTGTTAACATCAGACTAAGCACAAAAACAGACAAATCCTCAATCCGAAATCCAAAGATTTAGGATTAGTTGATTATTAATTTCGGCCGTAAGTCGTAACTGTCCGTGGCTTCACTAAGTAGGCCCTATCAGAATACTAGCGCAGCAGCATTTAGATGTTGCAGGACAATGCTGAGATGACCCGTATTCTGGCCTCGTGCGCTCGTGCACTATACTACATATAAAGCGATAATGACCAGTATAAGCTTATCTCGCATCGTACGATGAGAGATCAGCGTAAACTGAATAAAGTAAAGTATAGCTTGATATGTACTGTTTCTTTCTTTAACTTTTTCTTTTTTACTATTTCTATACTTGTGCGAGACTAGAATAAGTGTTTCTTGCTCATTGAAAATAACTGAGGCAGATTATTAAAGTCATGGATAGGGAGATCTTATTCTGTTACCAGCCCGCGTGCTTATCAGTAACGACAGTGCGTCCTTGGAAGAGGCCTTTACTCAGCTGTCCCCCAGACATGAGCTGTGTAAAATACAGCAGTGCGTCGGCTCCGCGCCATATGTGCTGAAAACGGCCATCGTGGTGGTTTTAGGCGACAAGAGTCCGCCACGCCCCACCGTTTTTACCACGGTGGAAGACGTTCTGTCTTTGTTCATTCTACTACCAGTCCGTCTTACATGACCACATTTAATAGGATGGTTTCATTGTTGACACACATCATCATATCAGCCATAAGACGTCCACTGCTGAACAAAGGCCTCCCCCATAAACGACCAGCTACGTGCCGTGTGTCGTCATTTTGGGGGGAATTTGCCAGTACTCACCACGCTTGGCAGGCGGGCTGATGAGTGCAGAATGGATGCTGTTCCACAGAAAGCACGCTGCTGATGCTGTGACATCAACGGGAGGAGTTGGAGTGGTAGTAAATTCCTAATCTAGACACCACACACATATCAGCTTCATCAGCACAACACTGAACGGTCGGAACTTGGAACGATTGGTGATCGCAGTACGTTATTATTAGCACACGGGAGGATGCTGCAGCCCACCCTCTTTATATCAATCAGTAGTCGCCTTTTGCGACACCCATGGGTGGAGAAGCGTAAGCTATTATTTGCAGGAATGCCGCGGCGTCTTTCAGATACATCAAAAACAATTTCTCAGAACTCATTATTGTCATCATCATCACCAGCATATCAGCCACAGGACTTCCACTACTGAACAAGCCTTAGATTTCCACAACGAGCGATGACATACCGCCCTCGTCCTACGACTCCTAGAGGACCTGGTGAAGGTCGCTACCTTCACCAGGTCCTCTGGGAGAGTCCACCTTGTTGGAGGTCGTCACACGCTGCGTTTTCCGGTGCGCGGTCTCGACTCAAGAACGTCTTTGCCCCAACGGCCATCAGTTCTACGAGCTATGTGCCTCACTCATTGCCACTTCAGTTTACTAATCCTTTCAGCTATGTCAGCAACTTAAGTTCTTCTACGGATCTCTTCATTTCTGATTTGATCTTGTAGAGAAATACCAAGCATAGCTCTCTCCATAGCTCGGCGAGCGAACTTGAGCTTTCTTATGAGGCCCACAGTGAGTAACCACGTCTCTGTTCCATATGTCATCACTGGTAATACACACTGGTTAAAGACTTGCGTACACTGGTAATTCGTTATCATCAATTCATCATTCATCATTATTGTGACAGAGTGATAACGTGACTTCCCAAAATACGACCATAATACTAAATACTACTCTGGAATGTTTATGACACCGGGTAAACCGTAGACAGTCAACATACCAAAAACTATAATGTCATATGCTCATACCATAAATGTCCAGTTTAAGCGTGTGTCCACACTGGCGTTATGTCAGGTTCGACGCGGCATCGCGTTTCGCTTGAATATCGATTTCCAGATATTTTGGACCTCGAGCTCAAGACAGACCTGTTGATAAGTTCAACAGGGTGTTTAATGACGACAGGCGCTGTAAATGTCTATATGCTGAGAGTAAGCTAACGATGGCTCAGGTTTTTGTGCGACACGTTTGTGGAATCTGACTTTGCATATTTACATTCATAATATTCGACTTTTAGGGAATTATTCCGTAAACGATTTATTCCTTTTACATAATATAAATGCAAAAGTGGATGTTTAAGATGTTTGGATGTTTATTATTCAGTTACGCCGTATCAGCTCAGTGGATTAAATGTAATTTAATAGAGGAAGTATTCTGTATTTGCACTTTTTATCAAGGTAACAAAAAGTTTTTCCACAGGCAGGGTTCATTATTTCGGCCAAATGAAGTCCACTGCTGGACACAGGCCTCCCCCAAAGATCACCACACCGATCGATATGGGTGTGTTGTGGGCTCATTGGGGGGTTTTGCCATAATCGCCACGCTTGGCAGACGAGTTGCCGATCGCAGTTGAGTTGTTAATGTACTCGAAGGATGCTGCTGCCATCCTCCGGCTTATCCCTTAGTCGACTTTTACGACACCCACGGGAGGACATGGGGTGGTGGTTTTCTGAGCTGGCCCATGTTTATACTATCATTCATGTGAAATTGAAATATGTCTGTTTATATATTTTATATCAATTTTTTATAAAAAAATGTTAGTAAAAAAAAAAGGTTTATTAAATTATTGTAGTTCCCTGTTTAGTGGAGTGTATTAGGTAATCACTCAAGAATCTCACGACTCAATTATTCAAATAATTACTTTTTATAGCATCCTTGAACTTTCCTCTATTACTTTTTTATTTAGAATGCTACCCAAGCCTAGTCCTCCGAGGCACCACACTGCGCTCGTCACCTCGAGACATTAGTTATTTAGTCTCTTATGCCCAGTAATTTCACTAGCTAATCGCTACACTTCTTACCGGACCACAGTAATGTCTAAAGTTTAAACACTACAGCTTAGCGGCGAATATCAGGGGTGAAATTCTCGAAGCTCGAACATCCATACATCCTTGAATACAGAATTGAAATAACGGTGATAACCCAACTTGGTAATCGCTAAGTCTGGTCCTCGTGGCTGTCCTTCTGCAACGTGTCCTTGAATAGCTTCAATCATATCTTAGCAAATACCAAATTGGTTTTATACCGTTATTTCGATTCTATATTTAAAGATGTATGGATGTTTGAGCTTAAGGAATTGCACCCCTGGTACTGCGGTGGTACCTATCTAGCCGGCCTCTTGTATTAAGAGACCTACCATCAGTAATCCAGGGCAGAAAGAAGTTTATCAACCCGTGCTTTTCGTTGTTCTTTTGTTACTCTTTTTTCCTTTACCAAAATTATTATGGTTAAACACCTAAACACGACCTAGTCTCGCGTTGCTCTAAGATAAACACATAAATATTAAACTTTTGGCAATTTAATTAATAACTAAGTAATTTTCACACCAAAATATGTCTTATCACTCTATCTATGACGTAAAAAGAACATTCAACGAATTATGCAATGATTTATTCCTTCGAGAATTTCAGGGATTTAAAATCAATTCAAACACTTCGAAGAATAATATTATGATTATTACATTATTATTATTTAATAAATTTACAGAATTATAATGTTTGTCCTTCTTATTTGGTTACCCTACAAACGAGGGAAACCCGCTGATGCGTTGCGTCACACCACGAAAGTCTTTCACGTGACGAATTTGACATTATCGTACAATTTCACATTACTCGTACAATTTCACATTACTCGTACAATTTCACATTTTGATTAACATACACATATTTTTGCCCTTTAGAAAGCGTTTGTTATGTGATAAGTACCCAACAATATGTCACATAATACGTTGGTTCATTAACACTTTATTAGTCGAGAATTCATTTACTATGTAGTTTTCAACAAAATCGAACTGCATGATGAGAAATCAAGAACAAGGCATACTACGAATGCAGGGATAGTTCGTAGACTTAGTTACAATGGTGAAAGTAATTCGTCAAAAATATATTGTAACTTGGTAGTTACAACAGCGAGGTTGACCTCGCTTAAAGAATGATGATGAGCCGAAACGTACCAGTGGTAATCAAAATCTATTATATACGTGTTAATTAAATAGATCCCCTTCATAAAAATATATTTATATTATTTATTTTGACGGCACGGTTGGTGCAGTGGCTGATACAGTCGACTGCTGCGCACCGGGTCGTGGATTCGATTCCCGCACGGAACAAATATTTGTATGATCTGCAGGTAGTTGTTCCGGGTTTGGGTGTATTGTATGTGGAATTCATATATATATTTAAACAATATCACTAACTTGAAAATGGCTACAAAAAATCGAATGCAAGCCTTCTAATCTGGGATAAGATCAATCCATGCCAGTAATCGTACGAAAACGTCAAATACTCGTGACTGTTGTATTAACAATATGGTCAACAGTAATACAAACAACACACTATTACAGCTACAATAATACCCAGTGCATTAGAATTGCTAACACTTTTAAAAGTGTCATAACAGCAATAACAACTTATGATAGTAAAAGCAAATACAACTGCAAACTGGAGAATTATCACAATAAACATATTCAGAATGTATACTCAATCTAAGTTACTTTAATAAGGTACTTGTGTCACATCATATCGGCCAAAAGACGTCCACTGCTGAACATAGGCCACCTCCAAAGATCTCCACTACAATTGTGTCGTCATTTTAAGGGGAATTTGCTTGCAGTACTCACTACGCCACCAAGCTTGGCAAGCGGATTGGTGAGTGCAAAATGGCTGTGAAGTGTGAAGAATTGTGACATACACGGTGAGAGATCTGATTGCAGTATTTTTTATGAACTTTCGTTTAGTTGATCGTCAACTAAACGAAATCTAAGTCAATAACGATTGAATTGCTTAAGTATTCCAGAATAGTAAATCGTTTTATTAATAACTATAAAAAAATACCGGACAAATGCGAGTTGAACTCGCGTGGAGAGGGTTCCGTACGATATGTTATCTTTAGGTACGAAAAGTGACGGATGCCTGGCCTAGTTAAAGCGAACGAGTTGTACCAATAATTAATCCAATAAACAAACTTAACAATGTAGTTGAAAAACATGTTCTCCCATACATTCCAACTGCAAATGTAAGTTTGTACGCACAAAATTGAAAGATTTACCATGTCATTTTAAAACCATAGACTTCTTATAGGTTTTACTGTAATCTATAAGTAAAGAACTATAATATATATATATATATATATATTTCCTTTTTTTTTTCAAAATTATACGCTCAGTAGTTTCGGAGATAAGGGGGGAATGGTCAATTTTCACCTATTTTCTTAAATTACTTTATCATTTTCAAATAAATGTATTTGAGACCCTCACAACAAGCCCTTCGATTGAATATATTAGACGACACAGTTTGCAAAACTTCCCCCCAAAAGCGTAATTCATATTCAAAATTCACTTATTTACATTACACATCCGTGTTTGGGTCACAGAAATCTATATGTGTACCAAATTTCAACTTAATTGGTCCAGTAGATTCGGAGCAAATTGGCTGTGACGGACAGACACAAGAGTGATCCTATAAGGATTCCGCCGTTTTTTCCTTCGGACGTTCGGAACCCTAATAATATTCAAATTTGGATTTAATAAGTAAGCTATTTCTTAATCCGGAATTGTGTATTGTGTCTCATTGTTCAGAAAGCAATAGATAGATATCGCAGAGGATGTCAGTGGTCTCCCACCCGGCTTACGTCTGCTGGACGCAAATCCCTAAAAATCATCCTTACTTATATAAGCGAAATAAAGTTAAGGTTCTACTTCACCATGTTAATTTAAACAATGAACCGGCAATAAAATTTTAAATTACATTATAATGAGCACACAACACAAACCTGTAGCGGTAGTTGATATATTTGGGGGAGGCTTCTGTCCAGCAGTGGACGTTTCGGCTGAAATTATGACAGAGAATCGATGTACCAATCACTGTTATCATCATATCAGCCACAGGATGTCCACTGCTGAACAAAGGCCTCCCCCTTAGATTTCCACAACGATCGGTCACATGCCGCTCTCATCCAACGACTCCCAGTGACCTTCACCAGGTCATCTGTCCACCTCGTTGGAGGTCGTCCCACGCTGCGTTTTCCGGTGCGCGGTCTCTATTCGAGAACCTTTGTGCCCCAGCGGCCATCAGTTCTACGAGTAATGTGCCCCGCCCATTGCCACTTCAGTTTACTAATCCTTTCAGCTATGTCGACCACTTTAGTTCTTCTACGGATCTCCTCATTTCTGATTTGATCTCGTAGAGAAATACCAAGTATAGTTCTCTCCATAGCTCGCTGAGTGACCTTGAGCTTTCTTATGAGGCCCATTGTGAGTGACCACGTCTCTGTTCCATATGTCATCACTGGTAACACTTTTATAACACAGTTCAAATCCCCGCAAAACTTTTCTTAATTATGAAATCATAGCCTTTCGCAAAGCTAGCAATTACGAAACGTCTGCCCTTAACGTAAGCGTTCACCTAAAATGGTCAAGAATGTGCGCAGGCGCATCTGATTCTCGCGTTCACGACTGCGCATGCGTAATCGTTGCGCTGTCACTTGTAATGAGTGGCACAATTTGTAAGTTGGCAGAGGTTTTTATTTTCGGACTTTACGTTTTGAATGCACATAGCATTCGATGTAGAAATCTAACCTGAATACGGAGGCCTTCTCAGCCTGGCTTAATTTTCTTAAAACCATTAACAAATAAAACTTTTTAACAAAAAAATACCGACTTCAAAAACCCTACACCATATAAAAATATTAAAAACACTGAAAAGGAAAATAAAACTTTATTTATGAAGTCGGGCGGGGCCAGGTTGAAATATAACTTCTCGCTGGTCTGCATGAACCATGGTTGGGGCATACCTGGCCCGCAGTCAAATTAACCTGTATATTGAAGTTGGTTAAAAACTACTCATCATCATCTTATCGGCCATTTATAATCCACTGCTGAACAAAGGCCTCCCCCATAGATTTTCACAACTGTGTCATTTTGGGGGATATTTGCCAATACTCACCACGCTTGGCAGGCGGGTTGGTGAGCGCAGTATGGCTACCGTTTCACAGAAGGGACGCTGCCGCCCATCCCTCTGGTTTAGATTCCCTTAGTCGCCTTTTACGACATCCACGGGAGATGGAGTGGTGCTACATTCTTAATCTGGACACCACACGGACAAAACTATTCAATCAAATTTATATGGGACCAAATCGAAAGCATTCTGCACCAGTTAAAAAAAGAATTGCTCAAATCGGTCTGCAAATCTCGGAGCAATCGGTGTACATACATAAAAAAACCCATAGAATTGAGAACATCCTCCTTTTTGAAGTCGGTTAAAACATAAGTACGCGTTATATTTTATCTGACTATTGCGTTCATGCGGAGTTGCAAGCTTGCGTCTCCATATAGGTCGCAATCGATTGTTTCGTAAATATATTGCACTATATACATCTATCATGACAAGTGACGTCACTTTAGGGCATGTACACAATTGATTTATGATCAAACGATAGCCTAGTGCATGTATAAAATATACTGGCATTCATATATTCGAGTAATAGGTACATAAATCATAATTCCTTGTGTCTGGATTAATACAGCACCACTCGATTTTACGTGGATATAGTTAAACGCGACTGAGGCAGCAGCATTGCTTCTGTAGAACAATAACCATACTGCGCTCATCAACACGCCTGCCAAGCACGGTGAGTAATGGTTTTTTTTTAATGTTGATGTTAAATGTTGACCCGCACTAGGATTTATCCTGTGTCGTGGGTGCGTTTACAGACACAAATTCCACACACACACAGTCTTTGGTCCATTCTGCCAACACTGTATATCATGGCCTAAAGGAGGCATACTGATCTATGCTAAAAGAAAACCTTTATTAACCTGACGCCGTGACCAATGCGACAACGTCACTCTGGAATTCCTCCTACGTTGACGTCGGTTGCAACTTTGGTCGCGTGTAATACATTATACATACAAGCTATAGTGCAAAGCCCACGTACGCGTTGGGTCTAGGGTCTTGACATCTCTCCTTTGACGAGGCATTCATCTCGCTGCTGAGAGAGAGCGGTAGGCGACGACAGCTGTCTCGATCCACATTAGACGTTCCCTCAGTATCGTGGCTCGTAAGCGTCAGACTAAATAACAAACGGGCCCGAATTGGCGGCGCTCATGTGATCCACGCACGCAATAAATAGACGGATCGAAGAGGGAAGCAACACGCTTTGCTCACTATTTCCCTCCAACGAGATGGGATCTGCCCAGTCTCTTCAAGTGACCCCGCCGCACACCGGAGCAATATTGCGGAGTTGTAGGCCGGAAGAGTCCTCCGGCGTGAGAGCGGAAGAACTCCCTGAGAGTTTCCCCACATACAGAAAAAGAACATTCACGGACACGTTATTTTTACGAACAGTAACACAGAATCGCTATCACCTTATCCTTTAGATCGCGATGCGTTAAGTCAAAGGGCAAGTGAGTGGCGACGAGCCGTCGATACCGATCTAGATAGTTCGACCGGTCGCGTAAATGGAAATGGATTACAAGGATTAACAGACTGGTCTGGGATAGGATTAATTATGCAATCGTGTTTAACTATATATATTTTTATACTGTTGCTATTCTGTTACTAGTATCCAACCAAAATACTAACAGCTTACATATGCACTCATCTCATGATGTTTGGGACGTAACACCCGATCATAAGCATTGCCTGCCAGCTGTTTTGGATTCTTCTCTCCTTTTTCGTTCGGTTAGTGGACTACCTTGTGGCAGAGTTGTTCAAGCCGCCCAAGGCCTCCGACTTGGGTTAAAGGTTGCCGTCTTATACCGCCGCGGTGCTCGTGTCCAACACGACTGAGCCCCCTGTCGTCTTCATATGGCCTTGGGGGTCGCGAGCGTGCCTATTGAGAAATCTGCGTGCTCATACCGAGCGACCCCCGGGAAGACAGCGGTGTGCATGTGGTCACGTACCACCGTGTGCGCAGCACAGCGCATAGCGAGGCTTCGGGGGAATCCTTTACATTCCCCCGAGAGGTACCTGGCAAGGTGGCCTCTTTACAGTAGCCTTCCCTCCGCTAGATGGGGTGACCGCTTAACATTCATCCCCTCTGAGATCTGCCTAAAGGCGCGGCACTAATGGGTGCCTCTAGATAGAGATTATTCGAGTTCCTGGATCTCCTAAAAGAGGTGATTAAATCTGCTACCAGAATATAGCGCAAACGACGTAAACTGTGCCTAGTTGAAGACAAATAATATGTAATAGGTAATACAAATATCCGCCCTGTGTTGCCGACTAAGAATAGCACTACCCCATCTCATCTCGTGGGTGTCATAAAAAGTGACTATGGGGTTAACCGGAAGCACTAGAGCAGTGTCTTTACAGTATCGTCTCCTCCTGTGGGTGTCGTAAAAGTCGACTAAGGGATTAGCCGAAGGATAGGCAGCAGCGTCCTTCGAGTATATTAACAACTCAACTGCGATCCCCAACCCGCCTGCCAAGCGTGGCGATTATGGCAAAACGCCCGAATGTGCCCACAACACACCCATATCGGTCGTTGTGGTGATCTTTGGGGGGGGCCTGTGTCTAGCAGTGGACTTCATTTGGCCGAAATGATGATTATGATGATGACCCACCTTCCAAATTTGGCGATTATGGCAAAAACCCCGAATGAACACACAGCAAACACACAAAGCAAAAAGCCAGACCGGTCGTTGTGGTGATCCGTGAGGAAGGTATATGTCCAGCAGTGGACGTATTTCAGTTGAAATGGTGATGATGATATTATAATACTAAGTTTATTTCATAGTAACAGTATCAAATATATTTCAACATTCGATATACCGCTGTTGGCTTAAAGCCAAAATAATGTTTTATTGGATACAATAATGGGTTTCCCTTCTGTTAAATTGTTTAATGTAGTCCATGCCTAACTTTTGGGGTTTTATTACTCTAAAGTTTTAAATGTTCCTACGAATTTATAGGCACAGGCTTATGTTGGAGTCATCATATCTCAAAGTGAATGTTTACTGGTGGAAGTTCTCTTGGTAGCTTACACCCGGCTCTAGTGTGATCTTACGAGGACCTGGAGCCCCCTTCGGTGCCGAAGATGACCACTCCAGTGGTTTTAGCCGGTAGGAGTCCGGCATACCCCTTCGCCCTTCCCCGGGGTGAAGGAAGTTCCGTGTAGAATTTCCACTAGACAAAAAACAGATAGTTTACATCCAAGTCCCCAAGAAGATGATGATGCGAATTCACGTGCCGCCATATATGCAGCACAGCGCGTAGCGAGGCTTCGTTGGGATCCTTTACAATCCTCCCAGAGGCCGCCTTACAGTCCTCCCCTCCAAGATGTGCCTGAAATCGTAGCACCATTGGATGGCTCTAGTGTGTTCATATGAAAACCTGGACCCCTTCGGTGCCGAAGATGACCTCACCGATGTATTTAGCCGGTAGTAGTCCGAAATGCCTCTTCGACCTTCCCCTGGGCGGAAGAAGTGCATGATGAATTTCCACTGGGACAAATAAAAACATCAAAAAAGAAGTCCGGATGGCCCGTTCGCTCTTCGTTAGAAGGGCACTGTAGTTAGTGAAATTACCGGGCATAAGAGACTAAATAACTAGCACATTACTGGGCATAAGAGACTAAATAACTAATGTAACTAGCGCAGTGTACGCAGGACTAGTAGCGGGTAGCATTACAATTGTTATGGACAGGCGTGACCACCGGGCGAATGTCCTGCTCGTCTCGTCCTTGAGAAGTTTCAAAAAGGCAATGTGCTTACTTATGTTCGTATCATATTACTTTCCTATTTAAAATATACAGCAATATATTACTTAAGACAATTAAATTTAATGCAAAAAATAGCTTCAGAAGTTGAGCGTGTACATGGAGTGTGCAGAAATATTGATCGTTAAGATAATGACGTGACTTCGGACGGACCTAATGCCAGCAGCGCTGATTTTCAGCAACAATTTTCTCCGGTTAGAGATGGTATGGTAAGCCACTGAATTATTCCTTGCCAGAACTACATGAGCAATTCTGAGCCTTGTGTTATCAAATAGAAGCTTGATTACAATACAAATTAGTTAGTTATTTGTAACTCCAACTTGGTTATAACTTAGATTGACAGTTTATGAAACAAGATAAGGCTTGACTAACTCGTACTGGCAAATTCCCCTCAAAATAACGATACAATTATGGAAATCTATGGAGGAAACCTTTATTCAGCTGTCTTTTGGCTGATATGAAGGTGATGATGATCCATAATTATGCCATAACTGAATAATAAGAAATAGCTTTTTGCTTTGCACCACCATGATAATTACAACATTGTTTTTCAAACTGTGTAATTCATGAATTACTTCCTCCGCCCGGGGAAGGGTGGAGAGCCATGCCGGCTTCCTACCAACTAAAACCGGAGTGGTCACCTTTGGCTTAAAAGGGGGCTCCAGAAATTCGCCTCCAGTCTACCCAGGCACATCTCGTGGGGGGATTGTAGTCCCTCCCTCTGTAGATTTCCACAATTGTATCTTCATTTTGGGGGGAATTCTCCAGTAATCACCACCCTTGGCAGGCGGGTTAGTGAGCGCAATACGGCTGCTAGTCCAAAGGAGGGACGCTGCTGACCATCCCTATGGTTTTGAATCCATTAATAATATACGAGTTTCTGACGTCCTTTATTTGGTACATTTTTGGGACCTAATAACAGAATAATATCGTTGAATCGCTTACTGTTCGACCAACTCCGAAAAACCATCAATTTTTTATTAATCGGCCTTGATGCTTACAGACCACTGATTAATATTCTAAACAGGTTCTGCTTAACCCTTTTGGGAATTATGAGGGCCAAATCTGCACGGATTTTAATAACGTCCTCCTAAAAGGGGTGCTATAAAACTAATGGTGTTATACCTACAAGTTAATTCTTTAAACACATACCTTTTGCCAAAGCCCTTTTCCGGTGACTTCTAGAATAAATACTGCCAATCCAAATCATTAAATTTTGTGGCTAGGAGAAGTCGAAGTTTTGACTATAACAAACAATGTTTTGACAAAATAAAGTCATTTAACTTTTGCAAACAGGATAATATTTATTTCTTCTGCGGTTTATCGAGTGTCTGTAACCATTATTTTTACTATATCTATAAATAATTGTGCGATACCCAGACTACAACACCTCCTCTTCACTGAGGATATCGTAAAACGCTACGGTAAACTGAGGTTCATCCTCTTTTTACTTTCTTTTTTTTTTATTTTGCCCCACACTAGGATTTCTCCTGTGTCGTGGGTACGTTTACAGACACAAATTTCACACACAATACACCCAAACCCAGAACAGCAACCTGCAGATCATACAAATATTTGTTCCGTGCGGGAATCGAATCCGCGACCCGGAGCGCAGCAGTCGACTGTATCAGCCACTGCACCAACCGTGTCGTCAAATCTACCTCATCTAACCTCTAGGTTAGGCAGCAGTATCGGCTATGTGCTAAAATCAATACAGCGACCACCATCTGCCTGCTAAGCGTGGTTGTTTTAATAATGTCTATATAAAGCCTCGTATTCACTAGGAGAAAAAAAAAATTGTCCGCGCACTTGGAAAGTGGCGTCACCGCCTGCAGATGCAATACGCGACCAAGCGCGTCGTGGAGGCTGTCCTGCCGCTCTTTGGAGCCTGGCTCAGAAGGAGCGAGCGCGTCACCACCTGACCCAGGTGCTCACCGGGCACGGTTGTTTCGGTGCGTACCTGCACAGGATAGGACGTGAGGCCACGGCACAATGCCACCATTGTGAAAGCGACCAAGACACCGTGCAGCACACGCTCGAGGCGTGCCCCGCGTGGGCCGCTGAGCGGCGGATCCTGGTCGATCGGATCGGGCAAGATCTCTCTCTGCCAGCAGTAGTGTCGGCTATGTTGGCAGAGCACAAAAACTGGAATGCAGTGGTCTCCTTCTGTGAGAGCGTCATGCTCCAGAAGGAGACCGCAGAGCGGGATCGGGAGAGGGCCGACCCCGCTCGAAGAAGGAGGAGACGGCGCCGGGGTAACAACCGCCCTGGCGCCTAATTCCCACACGCCTGAAACCCCCTGCCGTTGCTGTGAGGCAGGGGACCTCTGGGTTCGCGGGTGACCGCTTTACAGTCACCCTCTCAGGGATGTGCCTACAGGCGTGGCACCAGTGGGCGGCTCTAGTGTGATCATATGAGGACCTGGAGCCTCCCTTAGGTGCCGAAGATGACCGCTCCAGTGGTTTTAGCCGGTAGGAGTCCGGCATACCCCTTCGCCCTTCCCCGGTGCGAAGGAAGTTCATGAATAATTTCCACTGCGCACCAATAAAAAAAAAAAAAAGGAGAAACATGTCCACGTGTCCCTCTCTCCCTCTAGATGTTGGGCGAAATCGGGCAACGTCGGCGACGCTCAACAAGTATAGCAACATAGTGGGACGTGTCTAGTGGACAGTGGTGTTGAAAAACGCTATATGGCAATAGCGCGCTACAGACTATTTGCTATAATAAAATAGCGCACTATTTTACACGCTTTTGTTATAAAGAACTGGGCGTACGCGAATGACGCGATAAAAACGCGGTGAATGTTCTTGAATCACGCTCAATGTCGTTGGACAGATAACGCGCTGTGTTAAAACAGCGCGCTTTACATGTACAGCGTGTTGTTTTAGTTATATTCTTGATCTTGAATACGTTATAGTATATTCGATACGTAAAATAATATCTATCAAAATAAAATGGAGCAGTAAAGGAAAGCTAATGAACTTTTCCTTATACCTTCCAGGCTTAGGATAATAGATTTTTTTGTACTGATTAATATTGGATAGGGTTATATTTCTTTTATTATTAATTTCTTACAGCAGTTTTCATGGAACGGAATTGTTAATGTTGTTTATTACTATTATTGACGTCGTCAAATATCATGTATGTTAATATTTTTATTTTACGTTATTTTAATGTATCGTCACGTCCGCGCTATGCCATTGCTCGCGCGATTATCCTCGCTACTCATTACTTTTTAATTGCGTGATTTTATAGCGTCAAGTTGGAGCCGGCATAGCGTGCGCTATACGTTGCGTGCATATAGCGCGCTATTTAATAGACGCTATATTAACCACCACTAGACGTGTGCCTTGTGTTGCTTCAGTCGAGGAATAAAAGTTATAGAGTGTAGACGTGTGTTGCGCACATGGTTGCGCACATGGTTGCGCAACAATGTGGATGAACGATGTAGCGCTGCAATTTATCAATAATTATCGATCCAACGAGTGATTATGGGATACAGCAAACAATTATTCTAAGATTTAAAATGAGAAACAAGACTAATGGGAAGAAATTTTAGAAATATTGAAGATGTTTATTTATTGTATAAGATAATGTGATTAATTTTCTGAAGTTTACGCGAATAGCATCTATTGAAATAGCTTACGGAAATATTTCGATTCTATAATGTGATTAGTAAACTTATTACCTTTCAAGGCCTTAAAGGCTTTACCTTAATCAATACCGTACATACTTCTGGAACTATTCGGCTAATTAATTGCTTTCTAATCTTAATCTCCACTTGCAAGTAATTTTACCGTAACAGTTATCCTAATTGCAGCAGTCATAGGATCTCGGAATCTAGTTAGATTTTTAGATATGGATGGACCAATCTTACACAAAAATATTCAAAGTCCGTTGATGATATTCGTGTGAAATTATAAAATGAGCCATCTAAGGCCCAATTCTCGTAATTAATTCACACTAAGATTGAAAATTGACCGAAATGAGATTAAATTATGAATTGGCCGAAAAATGGGAATCTACTACTCTTAAGTTCAGTCGGATTTCAGTATAATCTCGTTTCAATCTCAACTGTGACGTTTATTCAATAAAAATTTAGTACATGTGACAGTTCGGAATGTTAGCTGAATACCGTTTTGACTTCGATCTCATCACAGGGTAAGTTCACGTTTGACGTTGTTTGTTGGTTTAGGAAAATACTATTTGTGACGTTTGTCATACTGAGACTAGATCGGAATTATATATAACTCATTTGCGATCGCCAACCCGTCTGCCAAGCGTGGCGATTATGGCAATATCCCCCAATGAGCACGCAACACAAACCCATACCCGTCGTTGTGGCAATCTTTTGGGGAGGCGCGCATTATCTTTTGCGCAGGTCGTAGTCTAAGTTACATTTACGTAAATATTACGTCATCACGAGTATCCATATGCGCAAGATTTGACCTACGACATATGACCCTTTAGTGATGTAAAGACAAATAAATAAAATTTATCGATGTTTTCTGAATAATGTTCAACCGGCAACACTCGATTTCTCGTAACTTTTACTGTACTATATCGACCTTATCATTCACAGCCATTAATGTTATTAGTGTTTTTTTAATTCGTCTCTGTATTTTAAATAATAACGATTCACCACCATTAATGTCATGTGTTTTCTTTTTTCAAAGAATTTTTAATTTAAATAATGACATATTATTCTGATTTATATATGAAGACGAAGAAAGAAAACCATTTATTTTTGCACCAGTAACGACGCACACAACTAAAATTAAGCACATAATATTTATAAGAAACAAAAACAAACATACAAATTGCAATAAACTGGCAACACAAAATTATAATAAGGGAACATGGCCAAAGCACTCAGAATCCTGGACAAACATAAAATATAAACAACATTACCATTTATGTAATGGTGTGTGGGTTTTAAAAAGCTAAACATTAAAAATCCAAAAATCAATGCGAATTGAGGCCACAAATGGAGCAAACATTCGTTTGATGTTAGTTAGGTTCAAACGGTCACGTTCTTTACAGTTCGAGCTATATTTTTTTATCACTATCTATCATTGATCTAGCGCTGTGTTTGTTTGGTCTAAACACACCTTATAGAATGTCAATAAAGTGTTTGACTATTATTTTATCAGTGTATACCCACGACTTACTTTAAAAAAAGTGTTTTATAGTTCCCATTATGTTATAACATATCATCGGCACTTATTTCTATAACTCCGACCTTAAAGCACATTTTTTCCGCGTATGATATTAAACTCTGTTCACATACACACATACACTCATCAGCCAGTGCACTGCTGGGTCTCCCAATGTTCAACTACAATGGGCAGTCTTAAAGGATTAGTGATTGCAGTATGATGTTACTAGCACACGGGAGGATACCATCCTCCTGAATTCACCCCATAGTCGCCTTTTACGGCCCCTATCGGTGGAGAGGGGTGGTCTATTCTTTGTCGGGTACCACACGCAATAAAAAAATCCTATTTAATCATAAAAAAATTGGGAGAAAGCAGGACCATTTAGAGTGGCTTAACAAAGTAGAGGCCTAGACTCAGCAGTGCGTGGATCATCATTTCAGCCGAAAAATGTCCACTGCTGCACAGAAGCCTCCTCCAAAGATTGCTACAAGGACCGGTAGGGTATTGTTTTGTCGGCCCATTGCGGGGTTTTGCCATAATCACCACGCGTGGCAGACGGTTTGGCGATAGCAGTTGAGTTATATATGTACTCGAAGGACACTGCTGCCCATCCTCCGGCTAATCCCATAGTCGCCTTTTACGACACCCCCCGTGGGTGAGACGGGATGTGGGGGTATTCTTAACCGGCACGGCAATGCGTGGCTACAGGCTCAAAATGAATAGATAAAATTAGAAACAGCAATTCATAAGGAGATGTCGATAGTCGGTATTCGTGGTCAATCCAACACTACTACGCATTATTGCGTGTAGAGATAGATTCGGTACCGCTTGCCCCATTCTGATGCAACATATTCTCTGATTTAGCCCATTGAGATTTTTATAACGAAACAAACAAAGATATGCATCTGTTTCACATAGCTAACTATTACTTCATAGAACATAATTATCTAACAATACGATACGGTGTATTCAAATTCATTAGAAGGTGAACGCAGAAATTTAATTTTGCTGTGACTCAACTATGATTTAAATTAATGTGTAATATTGACTAGTTTAACATAGATAGACTAACACATTGCTAGTGGCGGCCCAGAGGTTTACGGACTCGCTTTTTAAGCACTAGGTTACACGTTCAGCTGTCTATACGCGGGGTCGTGCGGTCCGTGGCCCTCTACTGGGCACCTGTATGGTCAGCTCGACTGTCAGGTGCCCAGCGCTGCAGAACCAAACTTTGCAGTCTGCAGCGCAGAGTGGGTATACGGATCGCACAAGGATACCGAACAGTGTCGTACGAGGCGGCAACTCTCTGGCGCGTTTTCCGCCTTTCGACATCCTGGCGGAAATGGATACATGAGTCTACGATCAGATACGCTCCCTCCGCTAGAGCGGTGGAAGCGCGTCTCCAGGGGCGTTCGACAGGCTGAGGCGGCGCGCACTTGAAGTGGCGTCACCACCTGCGGAATCAGTTTTAGACCAAGCGCAGGTGTTCAACGGGCACGGTTGTTTCGGTGCGTACCTGCACAGGATAGGACGCGAGGCCACGGCACGATGCCACCATTGTGATAGTGACCAGGATACCGCACAGCACACGCTCGAGGCGTGCCCTGCGTGGGGGCGGCCGAGTGGTGGATCCTAGTCGATCGGATCGGGCAGATTTCTCTCTGCCGGCTATAGTGTCGGCTATGTTGGCAGAGCATGTAAACTGGAATGCAGTGGTCTCCTTCTGTGAGAGCGTCTTGCTCCAGAAGGAGACCGCAGAGCGGGATCGAGAGTCGGCCGATCCTACTCGAAGAAGGAGGAAAACCTTATTCTGAATTTATTTATATTGCCCCCCAAAAAGGACATTCAAAATTCTTATTTATTTACGTTACACGTAAACACGTGTGACCCAAACGGGTCGCAGAAAGCCATATGTGTACCAAATATCAACTAAATCGGTGTAGTAGATTCGGAGCAAATTGGCTGTGACAGACGGACAGACAGACAGACACACGAGTGATCCCATAAGGGTTCCGCCGTTTTATCCGTCGAGCTTTCGGAAGCCTAATTATATGTAACTATTGCAATACTTATTAATGTTCTAGTAAGGATTCCAGTCTTACGCAAAGGATCATATTAGTACTCAATGTTATGTATTGCTTAAGACTTTCATACATAATATACCGTTCATCATTTTGGCCGAATAAAGTCCACCGCTGGAAACAGGCCTCCCCCAAAGATCACCACAATGACCGAAATGGGTATTGTGGGGTTTTTCCATAATCACCACGCGTGGCAGATCGCAGTTGTATTATATATTTACTCGAAGGACGCTGCTGCCCATCCTCCGGCCAGACCCATAGTCGCCTTTTACGACCCACAGGATGAGACGGGTTGATGCTATTCGAAGCCGGCACCACACGACAATAATGTATCTTTGTAATGAGAGCAATTGATTGGTAGCCTATTGGTTGAACGCTTGCCTTCCACACAGGAGGGTCCGAGTTCGATCACCGCCCGTACCCTTTTTTTTTTTTTTTTTTTTTTTTTTATTGGTGTCCAGTGGAAATTTATCATGAACTTCCTTCGCCCCGGGGAAGGACGAAGGGGTATGCCGGACTCCTACCGGCTAAAACCACTGGAGCGGTCATCTTCGGCACCTAAGGGAGGCTCCAGGTCCTCGTATGATCACACTAGAGCACCGCCCGTACCCTGCCTATTCGAATTATGTGCGGATCAGAACATGATTATCAGTTGCGTTAACGGTGAAGGAAAACATCCTGCATACCTGAGAGGGCTCCAAAATGTTCTCAATGGTGTGTGTAGTCTGCCAACCCGTACTAGGCCAGCGTGGTGGACTAAGGGCTAATCATTCTCACCCTGAGAATAGGAACGTGCCCAGCAGTGGGACAGTAATGGGCTGATTATATATTTAACCTATACTTACTTACCTGTTGTGAATCCCTTTCGCAGTCCAGTCTTCAACTTTCATCGAACAAAATTTTATCATCTATACAAATAAATAAAATTGAAGTGTCTGTTTGTAATGTCAAAATAACAGCTTTTTACTAAATGCATATGAAAGTATATACGGGACATATAACAAAATAACAACTTTTAACTTTTTTGTCTGTCTGTCTGTCTGTCTGTCTGTTTGTTCCGGGTAATCTCCGAAACGGCTGGACCGATTTTGACGGGACTTTCCCTGGCAGATAGCTGATGTTCTAAGGAATAACTTAGGCTACTTTAATTTTAGAAAAATAATTAGGGTTCCGCGCAAATAACAAAACCCTTGAAATCCAATATATATATTCTGCGTCAAGTGTCTATGTCGAAGTACTCTAAATTCCTTTTAAATTAAACGCGGGTGAAACCGCGGGTCCCAGCTAGTTACAAATATAAAATTCAACTCATTTTGTCCACAGGAATAATGAAATGTCGGTCCGAGGCCAGATGGAAGAGAGTCCATTATACACGCAAAAGGAATTTGAGGTGAAACATTTTTATATATATGATACGTTTGTGTAACATAAGGTAGAATTTGTATACATATACACATTGTAAGGATCACACGAGTTTGGAAGGGTCAGGTGGATGACGTGTCCTTAATTGAGAAGGAGTTCAGTAACATTATCCCAACAAAAAAGTATTGTTTTAAACACAAATGCTGTGTGTTATTTTTTTGTGGTAATTTATCATCATCACTTCAGCTAAATAAACTCCACCGCTGGACACAGGCGGGATCAAACGTTGCCACAATGACCGGTTTGGGTGTGTTGTGTGCTCATTGAGGTGGTTTACCATATTCGCCATGCTTGGCGAGGATTGGGGATCGCAGTTGAGTTGTAAATATACTCGAAAGATGCTGCTGCCCATCTTCTGGCTAATCCCATAGTCGTTTTTTATGACACCCATGGGATGACATGGTGTGGTGCTATTCTTAGCTGACACCACATAGAATCATAACAATAGTTAGTCAAAATTGATTGTCAAAGCAGAACGTAAAACATTCCGGACTTTAAAGCACAGAAACCACACAAAGTGATGTTTAAAAAAAAAAAAACAACTCTTTCACTTCACTTCTGCATCGCCGGTCAGCACCTGTATAGGCAGAACCCGTTATTATATACCGTATTGCGACCTTTTGACGGCACGGTTGGTGCAGTGGCTGATACAGTCGGCTGCCGCGCTCTGGGTCATGGGTTCGATTCCCGCACGGAACAAATATTTGTACGATCTGCAGGTAGTTGTTCCGGGTTTGGGTGTATTGTGTGTGGAATTTATGTCTGTAAACGCAACTACTCACAAATAGTTAAAAAGAAAGGAGTGCGGGAAGCGTCAGACTGGTATTGGAGGCATCAACACGTTTCTTGCTCGCAAAATCTTAGACACGGAAATTTATTCCGGAGCGCTCACACAAACAACGGAGTGACAAACACTTAGGTCCGTATTACAGAACGATCCTCAAGTCCAGTTTGATCTTTAATCACCTGATCACTGTTTATGTATAGAATCTGTACTTGAGTTTCGGTCATATTCCAGAACGATAATCAATCTAAACTCAGTTGAGACGAGATTCAAATCACGCCTCAAGCAGATATTATTCATTGTCTATGCATCAGCCTGTTTTCGATTACGATTTATTTCCATTACCAACTTTGTTCTGATCTGCGCAGAATTAGAAGTAATTAAATGTACCTCAATAACCCTGTTAATTAAGAAATATAGATATTCACAAAGTAGTTCCTCTTTACATAAGGTTAATTTTAAAATAGTAATTTTACATACTAGTTACCTACGTAAAATATTTTTATATACTTTAACGAGTTGAATGTTGTTGAAGTATAAACTAAAAAGGAACGTGTATTGGTGTTGGCGCCTATTGTCATTGAAAACACTGGACCAGATGTTAGGTTGATAAATAAATATCGTTTAATTAATTTGATGTACATATTAACATAATAACCTGTAGCGAAATCGTGTTGGCTCCTCCAGAAAGTTAAAGAAAAGAAAGTATGATGTTTTTCACCACATATTGGAGAAACATGAAACTACCTCTTTAAAAAGAATACAATTATATAAGTCCTGTACATCTCATATACATCTGAGAGGAACACTAAAGACCAAACTTCTTTTTCTAAATAAATTATTGTAATAGTCAACTTCTCCAAAAATATCCATTTTGTGATAAATATATACTTCCATTCAATGACATTTTACAGATACATTAATATATCATTGCAGAGACACTTATAAAAACATCTTAACTTGTATTCAATCAAAACCAAATAACCAAAAATCAATGCGCAAGAAACAACATACATTAAAAACTGTGCTCAAGCGCTATCCGGACCACACTCACGTGATCACAGTTCAAATCTCTGCTCGTGTACAGTCACGACTCAGTTGAACTACGTTCAATAAATCTATGCTTGAGGGACGTTTTAAAATGAATGCTCTACTGAAAACTAGTTTTAAACTGAGATCAATGCTTGAGTTTCGTTCTGTAATACGGACCTTAGAAGCAACTGAATAAAAGACCTGCCTGTTGAGCCAATCCAATTTCAGACAAACGAAAATTATGTGACTGGTTATAGCGCAGCGTACGTTACGCTCGTCTGATCTCAGCTTAAGTACTGTTTATAGGTCGGTGCAGTGGTTGATACAGTCGACTGCTGCGCTCCGGGTCGCGGGTTCGATTCCCGCACGGAACAAATATTTGTATGACCTGCAGGTAGTTGTTCCGGGTCTGGGTGTATTGTGTGTGAAATGTATGTCTGTAAACGCCACCACGACACAAGAGAAATCCTAGTGTGGGGCAGTTTAAAAAAAAAAGAAAAAAAATCCGATGAAGAGAATGGAACTTCGCCAAACACCACGCAGCCATTTAAACTAATATTCCTGATTTTATTTCTCTGTGCAAAATTGTCGCTCATGTCATAGATCGATGAAGAAGGCAGTGATGAATGGGAGGTGAGCAGATCCCGGGTACATTTGGGTGCCCTGATCGGCAGCGGTGCATTCGGCAGGGTGCATGCTGCTCAGCTGGATATGCCTGGAGGAGAAACAATCACTGTCGCTGCTAAGATGCTAACTGGTATGTAAAACTAAATAATTTATGATAGGAGAAGACCACAGAGTTAGTAAGAAGACAGATTGGCAAGGTTTCGTTTGGCAGTACAGGCAGCATAGTTTGACGTCCATCGACCCCCCGTCAAACGTATCTTTAACGTAACTTATTGTGAATGACAGCCATTGTTGGCTGACGGAAGTCCGAAGCCTGGACCTCCGCAATAGGTGGGCAACTATCGAATTGCGGATATTCACGGTTGGCAGTGATCGCTTCATATCAAGTGACCCTGGATGATGTTTTCTAATATATAAATATCTCGTGTCACGGTGTTTGTGGTCACACTCCTCCGAAACGCTCTACCGATTTTAATGTTTTTTTTATATTTGGTAGGTATGAGAATAGGTCGTAAACTATTTTCACCCTCCTACCCCCACCCCCCAATTTTTTTATCGTGATTTTAGTATTTTTGTTTGAACAGTATCCGTGATGTAGATTTACAAATTCCACGCGTGCGATGCCGCGGGCAAAAGCTAGTACTTTCATAAAAAATACTGTCGATAATCCCAAGCTCACAAGCGGTCTAGAACTTTTAACTTTGAACTTTTAAAAGATATCTTACTTCCCTGTGGGATATCCCGTTTGAACATAGGGTAGTGTTCTGGAGAATTGTTTAGTACCAACGGCTACTTCCTTTCGCCTCTCGGCTTTGGCCATTGACGTGACGTTGACCTATATCTTAAAGCTGTGCTGTGCTGTTTCTGAGGAAGTTCCTCCCGCTCACTCCCAGATTGCATAGTCCCTTAGCTGGGTTTCCCAATAAACTACAGCATGGGGGTTTTCAAAAGAACCCTGAAAGGATTAGGATATCATATAATATAAATGCCGGCTACGAATTTGCCGTGTGGTGCCGGCTACGAATAACACCACCCCATCTACTCCCGTGGGTGTCGTAAAAGTCGACTAAGGGATTAGCCGGAGGATGGGCAGCAGCGTCCTTCGAATACATTAACAACTCAACTGCGATCGCCAACCCGTCTGCCAAGCGTGGCGATTATGGCAAAACCCCCCAGTGAGCACACAGTACACCGATATCGGTCGTTGTCGTGATCTTTGAGGGAGGCCTGTGACTAGCAGTGGACTTTATTGGGCCGAAATGATGATAATATAAAACGTTTGTACGCGACAGTCTTAGGGTGAGATTCAGAAACGAGCCTAAGCGTGAACTTACGCTTCCATCTGTCAAAATTATGAGCGTAAGTAGTGAGTTTTGACGGATGGAAGCGTAAGTTCACGCTTAGACTCGTTTCTGAATCTCACCCTTAGTTTCAAATCGGTATTGTTTTTTACTAAATAAGTGTTAAACGGAGTAGTGGCGGAGCATGCGTCGCAGCACAATGACTTATGACGTGAAGTCAATATCTCTTTTTTTTGGGCTTCTCGCAGTCCTTTCTGGGAAATGTGGTTGCTTAACCGGTCATTTCTGGCGACGCCAAAACAGGCCTCCAGCCATACATGTGAATATCATGTTCTTTCGATCTTATATGTCGTCTCGCTCTCACCTCCACAGTGCCACAACCAATGCAAGGGCTACACTTGCGCTGTATTTTGTAGAAATTTGTGTCTGTAAACGCACCCACCAAAACAGGAGAAATCCTAGTATGGGGCAGCATTAAAAAAAATCAAGAGTATTATAAAACTAGTCTAAAAGCTCGCGCGGTAATGCGTCCATAGCTAAGATTTAAATCGTAATCTTATTATTTGTACGATTTCTAATGAGTACTTGATCGCGTATGAAGTCAAATGCACTCGTGTACTCATTTGAGTGATGACTTATTTGGAACGTTAGTGAGGGCTTATCTTACGATTCAAATCTCTGGTTCATAGCCTGCAAAATCAAGCGAATTGGGTCTAGAGTCCCTTGCGGCTGTCACGCAAACATATCACAAAATCTTCCATGTTGTATCAATACTCTTAACTATATAAAACAAGCATAAAAGGAAAACGTATTAAGTTAATCTCGCACATTTAATAACGATAGCTGTGTAATGTCTCGACAGCAGCAATAAGTGTAATCATCTGTCATAATATATTATGTGTGAACTACCGGCATGGCATATAAACACTAAGCTCCGTGTTTCAAGCTATCAGTATAAACTTGATTAATTATCTTTACTTCACAACTTAGAAGTAATTTTTCTTTATGATGACTTAGCGTTTTCTTGTCGTGCCGGCTTAGTTCGGTACAATGTCGATTCGGTTACGTTCCCATTTATTTTCGAAACGGAATCATGACTAAAAATCTCAAATTTATGGAAACTTGTGCCAAACGGGTAGTCGTATAGCGGAAAGGAGAAGGGAGGTGATTCTCGGGCGCTACCTAATGTCGATAGCGCGATATGTCGAAAAACAAGGTGAAAAATCGGGTACCAATACAAACGTTTATTCATATTCTCGGAATGTTATGGATCATCTCCATTGCCCAACACGCAGCGATTGCCCGGAAACCGTCCACACTTCAATGACTTTTGACGAAAACCACAACTCAACATTCTTTAGCACAGCCAAATTCCCTACTTACGTTACTGCACTTCCAAAATCAAGGAAGTTAATGCAGTTCTAACATTTCAAAATACCATACATAACTAATTAACAATTACATTTGTTACAATTTTATATTGCAATGTCTGTGACTCAACTAAAAACCAAACAATAGTCGCCTTCAGTCGAGTCATTGTTCAAGATCACATCACTAATTTTCGGCAAACGCGGCACGGCAAAGAGGTTTTGTTCAGCTAATTTAGCATGCTCACAATTATGATTACATAAACGCGTCTAGGAAATGAAAGTTAGCAATCCGTATTCCTCGTGGATGCACTCTTGAACCGGTTGAATGATCATATAATGTAGCGGGTAATTTTAGACAAATTACCGGCAAGTGATCTTCTGTTCTTCAAAAATCCTGTGTTTACGGAAACATAGATAAAATAATACTTAGTGTCATGTTTATATAACTGTCACGCCGAATGGTTGAGCAGAGGTATTTGAATATATTAATGACAGTTTCACTAGGTTAGTGACACACTTCTCGGTGGTCGCGGGTGGGTGGATTGGGGAGTCTGCGTGCTCACACCGAGCGACCCCGGGAAGCCGGTGGCGCGCACGTGGTCACGTGCCGCCGTGTGCGCAGGACAGCGCAAAGCGAGGCTTGGGGGGATCCTTTACAATCCTCCCCGAGAAGTGCCTGGGGGGGTGACTTTTTTACAGTCGCCTTCCCTCCCCAAGAGGGGGTGACCGCTTTACAGTCATCCCCTCCGTGATGTGCCTAAAGGCGTGGCACCAATGGGCGGCTCTAGTGTAATCTTACGAGGACCTGGAGCCCCCCTTCGGTGCCGAAGATAACCACTCCAGCGGTTTTAGCCAGTAGGAGTACATAAAACAACAGTAAAACCCTGAGATTCTTTAGGCATTTCTTCTCAGAAATTGTGATGTAATCGCTTCAACATGACGTGTAGTAAGTAGTTCATGTTAGCACCTTACACACATTTCATTTTCCACAATTCGCGCGTGCCGCCGACTCGCTATGCTGTCAAACCACGCATCTTTTTTTTTTAAACGTGGGCAACGTTAACGTCAACACACTAGGATTTTTCCTGTGTTGTAGGTACGTTTACAGACATAAATTCCACACACAACACACCCAGACCCGGAACAACTACCTGCAGATCATACAAATGTTTGTTCCGTGCGGGAATCGAACCCGCGACCCGGAGCGCAGCAGCCGGCTGTGTCAGCCACTGCACCATCCGTGCCGTCGAACTGAATTTGATAGAGTATGATGTGTTAGCTATTGATAGTATCGATGTACTATCACTAGCTATCGCTTCAAGTGAATTATTCGCCATGATGCATACTTAAATGTGAGCGGATGATTAACTCTAAGCTAAGACATAATTATTATTGGTAAATAAAATAACATGACTTTTCATGTAAAAAATTGATTTTGCGATGATGCAAATATATACAGGTGGTCCAGTAAATAGCACGACATACTGCAGGGGGTGAGAGCTTGGGTCAATACCTACCAAAAAAATACAATATATGTTCAGCAAAATCTTACGGATTTACAGTAGTACAAAATTTTAAGATAAGAAAATTGTACTATGAAAATTTTAATAAAAATTGTATTTCTTGAAAACATTTTAGTTTTTAATAGAATAAAGACTTAACAATGAGTAAAGTAACCATTCACAAATAATTTGAGGTAAAAAAAAACTAGAAGAGGTATTTTTCATTACGAGATTGCTTAAAAATCTGTGAAGGTAGAGATTTTTCGATATTTCGGAAAATTTTGTACTACTATAAATCCGTAAGATTTTGCTGAACATATATTGTGTTTTTTTGGTAGGTATTGACCCAAGCTCTCACCCCCTGCAGTATGTCGTGCTATTTACTGGACACCTGTATAATGTCGGCAAAAACATTCATAGTAACGTGAGTTCAGCATATTCCGTTTTTTTACTATTCTTTTATTCCCGTACCATCTATTTATTTTTGTTTATTTATTTATACGTAATGTACACTAGTATACAAAGGCGGTCTTAATGCCGTAGGCATTTTCTGCCAGACGACCTTTGGGTGATGCAGAGAACAATAAGGTAGATCCACCAACAAATTATGAAAGAAAGGTGATGCGAAGACATATTATACAAATACATAGACGTACATAAACTTTACATGTAGAAAAATATATTTATATATACGAAATAAACACATACATACATATTATATAATAAATATACAAAGATGAGCAAAAAAATTAATAAAATCAGAGTTGAGATGAATCTGCTGACATCTTTTTGAAAAGGTATTTTCGTAATTTAGTTTTAAAATTGTTCCGATTGTTAGCCATTTTGATTTCAAGGGGGAGCGCATTCCACAATATATCTTTCATATCCCTTTCATAATAAGATCCTTTAGAAATCCAGAATTATTCTCTATCATTCAACTAAACTATTTGGTTCAAAATCACCAACGAATATGCTTCGCTAGCAAATAAATAAATAAAATCATTATCGATGGGGGACGCCTTTGTTCAGCAATGGACGTACTTTAGCTGATATGATGATAATGATGATCATATAGATTTAAATATTTCTATTATTCTAATAAAAACTTGTAAAGTAGCACTAAAAATAATGTTTCATTTTCTTTTTTTATATTTTACTTTCTAAAATATCGATTTAGTAAATCACTCGCGCAATTGCCGTGACAATATGGCGCCGGCGTACATACAATGACTGATCGCGACGAATATTAGCTCGCATATTTTATAATGTTTTTTTTTTATGTATTCGAGTGATAAGAAATTTCTCGTTTATTTCGAAGTGAAAACTTCTTTTAGCTCGGTACGCATATTTTTAGATGAGATAAAATCTCTGGACTCGCGACACCGTTACGAGACGCTATTTGAAGTGAAAACTTCTTGGTTTCGCAACGCGGCGGGAAGCGCGTGCTTTTTGTGAGGCGGCTCGCACCACAACCATATAAGTAAGTAAGTAAGTAAGTATTATATTTTGTGAATTAGATAAATAAAAATAATATCATATTAAAAAAAATTCACTTCTGTCGGCACTCCCGGAGTGCAACCCGTATTTTTTATTAACTTCACAGCTTTTGATTCCGGTCCGGGTCCGGTTGAACCGGTCGTTTCTGGCGAAGCCCAAAGAGGCCAAGCTTAAATTTAATATTAAAAACTAAGCAAGCTAGCTAGCTAAGCTAATTTGTGTAATGTTTTCAAAAAACATTGGCTGGAATCCGGGCTTTAGAAATATTAATAAATATCGTCTTTAGAAACACCTATCTCATAAAAGGCATATTATTAGCTCTTAATTGGCGGCTAATTTTCATTACACAAACATACTTAGTTACGCTCATTTGAGTTCGTATAAACATGTAGGCTTCTCAACGGTTTGCTTCGTTTAACGCGTTGGTCTTATAATATTATGATAAGTTTATATCATGGAAATAGTACAACATCAAACCCCGTTACACATCTAAATTAGATAGACATAAACGTTCTTGCCGACATAGCTGAAAGGATAAGTAAGCTGAAGCGGCAATGGCCGGGGGGGCACATTGTTCGTAGAACTGATGGCCGTTGGAACAAAAAGGTTCTGAAGTGGAGACCGCGCTCCGGAAAATGCAGCGTAGGACTACCTCCAACGAGATGGACGGATGACCCGGTGAAGGTCGCTGGGAGCCATTGGATGCGTGTGGCATGTGACCGGACTTTGGGGAAATCTATGGACTATGGGGATAGCCTTTTCTTTTTTTTTTTTTTATTGTTGCCCAGTGGAAAATCTTTATGAACTTCCTTCGCCCCGGGGAAGGACGAAGGGGTATGCCGGACTCCTACCGGCTAAAACCACTGGGGCGGTCATCTTCGGCACCTAAGGGAGGCTCCAGGTCCTCGTATGATCACACTAGAGCCACCCACTGGTGCCACGCCTATTGGCACATCTCGGAGAGGGAGACTGTAAAGCGGTCACCCCCCATGGGGGATAGCCTATAGAGCCTTTGTTCAGAAGTGGACGTCCTTTACCTGATGTTATGATGATGATGACGATGAAACCGTATTTTGTAAGACCCCGTCGATTCATTGATGTTAATAAAATTACTATTCTACTGCCTGGAATTGTCGAATTGTCGATCAGCTTTTTCAGGGATCACATGCAGAATGCTGGCTGAAACTTACCCGCCGTTTAATTTAAATGAAATCGAATTATTTATAAATAATTTTGAGTACTTCGGCTTAGACAGTTGACATAGTAATGCACAGTTCGGCTCTTCTTGGTAATGCTCGGTTCTCGTCGGGCGACGGCCCCCGCGCTATTGCTTTGTTTTCAGTTAGAATTCTTTACAATTTTTTTCTTTTTGCTCGGCCCCTAAAGTTCGTAGCGTGATAATAAATAGCCTATAACCTTCCGCAAGAAAAGGGCTATCAAATGCAAAATATTTTTTCTAATCCGTCTGGTGTCTCCTGAGTTTAGCGCGTTCAAACAAACAAACTTTTCAGCTTTATTATCTAATATATAATGTGTTTGTTATGTTTTTTTTTTGTATATTTGGTAGGTATGAGAGTAAGTCGTGAAGTATTTTTCACCCTCCTACACCCACCTCCCATTTTTAATCGCGATTTTAGTATTTTGTATGAACAATATCCATGATGTAGATTTCCAAATTCTACGCGTGCGAAGCCGCGGGCAAAAACTAGTATTAGTATAGATTTGTATTTTTGTAAGTATTTGTATTTTTGAGGCCCCATCACACTCAAACGGCTGAACGTATTCTAATGAAATTTGGCATAGAGGTAGATTATGTCATGGGATAGGACATACGATATCACGTTTCCGTAAAAAGGACGCGGACGAAGTCGCAGATTATTAAAAGCTAAATACTACTTGTACATATAGCATCAAATAATTCTAAGAAAATACACCCAAGAAAATCGTTCTTTATTCATAAAATAGCAAATTTCATCATGAACACCGAACTACCTGAATATGGCGTGGAATAGGATATAGGACCTCTTATTGCATTATCAAGTTCCCTTGAGGGTTTTTATTATTCCCATCACAGAAAAGTCGTGGGTTATTTTTCTATAAAGAAATCTCGAAGTTTAGTCGACATTGGACTGCCGAGAGGTTAAGAGTTCGAACTTTATGATTTATCACACTATTACTTTAGTTGACGTGATTATTGTACCTATTGCCCGTGCAATCTATGGAGGAGGCCTTTGTTCAGCTCAGCAGTGGACGTCTTATCGCTGGTATGACGATGCTATGATACGCCGCGCGTTTGCCACAAAGAAATTACCGCTCCGGGTGTTTTTAAGTAAGTTCTAGAATAATAAACAAAAATAAGCTGTAAATAAAATGATCGGTAGGCTATGGTACTCTAGCTCTGGTCGTACGCACTTCTATGACGAAACATTGCTCACAGAATTCGTAAAATACGTATAGTGTCCCTCTGTCTTATGACAATTGTTGTGATCCCTTGTGTCTGCCAATTGCTGCCGACGGCACGGTTGGTGCAGTGGTTGATACAGTCGGCTGCTGCGCTCCGGGTCGTGGGTTCGATTCCCGCACGAAACAAATATTTGTATGATCTGCAGGTAGTTGTTCCGGGTCTGGGTGTATTGTATGCGGAATTCATGTCTGCAAACGCACTCACGACACAGGAGAAATCAAAGGATGGGGCAAAGTTTAAAAAAAAACCAGACGTTGGTTGGGAAAATAGACCACCCCTCTCCATCTTGGGTGCCTTAAAAGGCAACTAAGGCTTCATACCAAAAGGATGGGCAGTCGCATGCTCCCGTGTGGTTAAAACAATATACTGCGATCACCAACCCACCTGCCAAGCGTGTTGCTTATGACAATGTCGCCAATTGTAGTGATCATTGGGAAGCTCATGTACAGCAGTAGACGGGCAGATGTATCATTATTTCAGCCAATCGTCGCAGCACACGTCCACTGCCGAACAAAAGCCCGTATAGATTTCCACAATTGTGTCATCATTTTGGGGGGAATTTGCCAGTAGGTTTTCACCACGCTTGGCAAGCGGGTTGTTCAGTACAGTATGGCTACTGTTTCACAGAAGGGACGCTGCTGCCCATCCTACGATGTTAAGTCCCTTAGTCTTAGTTTTACGACTTGTTAGTAGTAGTTAGTTTTATGACATCCACGGGAGGAGATGGAGTGGTGCTATATTCTTAATTTATTGCTGTTACTGTTCCGGGCTCATTTCAGCCGAATTAAGTCCCCTGTTGGACACAAGCCTCCTTCAAAGATCGCCTCAAAGACTGGTCTGGATGTGTTGTGTGCTCATTGGGGGGCCACGCTTGGTAGACAGGTTAGCGATCGCAGTTGACTTATATATGTACTCGAAGGACGCTACTGCCCATCCTCCGGCTAATCCCATAGTCGCCTTTTACGACACCCACGGGATGAGATGGAGTGGTGGTATTCTTGCCGGCACCACACAGCAGTACTACTTATATACTAGGTCTATTCGACAGGTAAGTTACCTTCAACCAAACACTAAACGTTGTTCCTTCTCTCCCACAGAAAACGTAACAGAAGAAGAAATGCAAGACTTCCTCCGCGAGATAGTTATGTTGAAGCACGTCGGGTCCCACAAGCACGTGATCCGGCTGATAGCGTGCTGCACTCGGCGCGCACCTCTAATCGCACTGCTGGAACATGCGCCGAGAGGTGACCTGTTGTCCCTGCTCCGGGCAGCCAGAGGCAAGAGCAAGGACAACCAGGCCTCTGATGTCACTAGAAGAGTTGACAGCTCCCAGGGAAGGCCGTCGGAAGCCGATTGTAAGTGTTACAAATTGGCAAATAGTTGACGGCACGGTTGGTGCAGTGGCTGATACAGTCGATTGCTGCGCTCCGGGTCGTGAGTTCGATTGCCGCACGGAACCAATATTTGTACGATCTGCAGGTAGTTGTTCCGGGTCTGGGTGTATTGTGTGTGGAATATGTGTTTGTAAACGCACCCATGACACAGGACAAATACTAGTGTGGCGCAACGTTTAATAAAAATAAAAATAAATAGAATGTTGTATCATCCTCATAACATCACTCAAAAAGGTTCACTGGCACCACCCCTCGTGTGATTAGGGGGGTAGCCTATAAGCCAAAAGAATACTCTAATACTAGCATCCCAGCTCTATTTGATATAGGTAGACCTTCCTCGTGAACAACACCATGTTTATTTATTTATTTATTTATTTATTTATTTATTTGCAATTCCACAATGTATATTAGGTGGTAAACTAAAAATTAAAAATGCATCATTATGGACCCAGTTTGGGCACAGCAAGGTTTACATATTGGAGAAAATTTAATAGAACTATAAATACTTTCTAAGGCTAACATTTCATTGCATTGTTTATACATACAATGATTATAACATTTCTTACATTTAATATAATTTACTTCTGGTATTTTATGATGGTGACAACAAGAATTTTACGTCTAGTTTAAAAATAAAAGTAAATTGTAATATAGGTCAGTCAATATTTTTACTAACAACTAACCGACCTAAGGTATAAATCATAGATGGATGCTGAGGTGAGTAGATGCAGACTTTTAAGTTAGTGCCTACTATGGATTCATTGTACTTACTTTATAGGTATGTTTAGAATAATACGTGTTACTTGGATGTATGTTGTTTAAATGGGTATATAAATATGCATGATTGATTATTATGTTACATTTTTATTTTATTTATATTATTATTATTTATCGATTAAATATTCATTTATGCTATAATAACATTTACCTATTAGGTAATTTTGGAGTTCATTCTTGAATTTATTTTCGTGTTGTATATTCTTTATGACATTCGGAATTTTATTGTATATTTTAACACACATTACAGAGGGTCCCGAATGGAATAAAGCTAATGTAGAACTTGGTAATGCTAGTTTATTTTTAAACCGTAAGTTACGTTGTTGAGGGCGTTGGTCACTTGTAAGTTGAAATAATGATGAGTGTTTTCTAACAAATTTACTAATTTCTAATATATACATACTAGTTAATGTAAGCATTTTAAATTTAATGAAGTGTGGTTTACAGCTTTCCATATTGTCTTTTATATTTACTAATATTCTAATACATTTTTTTTGTAGAATAAAGAGTTTTCCTACATCTACACTGTTACCCCACAGTATAATACCGTAATTTAGCCAAGAGTGTGCGTAAGCATAATAAGCTGTCATGGCTGTTTTAAAATCTGTTGCTTTTTTTAATTCATGTAACGCGTATGTGAATCTTGCCAGTCTGTTGGTAATATTTTGTATATGAGCCTTCCAGTTTATAAAGGTATCCACTGTCAAACCTAATAATGAGAATTCATCCACACATTGTATTTTTATATTTTTATATAAATAGTTAATATTTAATTGGCGTTTTTGATATGGTCTATATTGCATTAATTTTGTTTTTTTGAAGTTTAGTTCTAAGTTGTGGTCGTTTAGCCAACTTACTATTTTGGCGAGATAATCGTTTAAAACTATATTTAAATTTACAGTATTTGTACTCGGAAATATTATTGACATATCGTCAGCAAAGAGAACAGTATGTGCATCTATTTCTTTGGGCAGGTCATTAATGTAAATAAGAAATAAAATACAGCCCAATACGCTGCCTTGCGGTATGGACATAGTAGTGTCTGCTTTTTGTGACCTAACATTAGTTATATTGCCAGTATGTGAATAGTGTTCTATTTCTACATACTGAATTCGATTTTTTAGATAGGAAGTAAACCAATCGTGTGCTATTCCTCTCACGCCTATAGAGTACAGTTTGTCGAGTAGTATTTTGTATGATACCCGATCGTAAGCTTTACTCATGTCTAATAAAATTCCAATCGCATATTCTTTTTTATTTTGTATATTTAATGCTTCTTGTATGTATTTGTACACAGCTAAGGTCGTAGATTTGTTTTTCCTGAATCCGTTTTGACTATTATTAAATATTTTATATTTTTCGCAGTAGTTATAAAGGCGTTTAGATAACACAGTCTCTAATATTTTTGAAAATGTTGGTAATAATGCAATCGGTCGATAATTTCCGGTATCAGTTTTATTTCCTTTTTTAAAAATGGGTTTTATTATAGATACTTTTAATAGCTCTGGTACAATTCCTTCTGCTAGAGATTGGTTGATCAGAACAGTTAGGGGCATTATTAATTCATTTGCGCATGATTTTACTAGTACTGGTGGAATGTCGTCATGGCCGTAGCTATGTTTATTTTTTAAATTCCTAATTATATATTTTATTTCGCTCTGGTCGACAGGCCTTAAGTAAATGGAGTTTTCGCTAGGAGCCGCTACAGGGCGGCCCGGCGGGCTGGAGCCTCCTTGTGTAGCATTAAAACTTCCTACTGACACAAAATAGTCATTGAACGTGTTTGCAATCGTATTGGGATCATCCGTTAACTTATTACAGACGTTTAATGTAATGTTATGCCTTGTTCTTTTGGTTATTTTATTCGTACGCTCTTTTATTACTTGCCACATTGTTATAGGTTTATTTTCTGATTTTTCCATTATTTTTATATATTGTAGTTTCTTTGAAGTTGCTATTGTTTTTTTAAGTATTTTTTCGTATTTCTTATAATGTTTATGTAGTATAGAATTATTACTTTTAGTAATTAGTATTTTCAATAATCGCTTATGTTTACATGATCTTTTAATCCCAGTTGTTAACCACATTTTTTGGATATTTTGATTAATTTTAATTCTTTTTTTTGGTATATATTCATTTAATAATTCTTGTAAACTGTTGTGGAATGAGGTGTAGTTCTCATTTATATTTTTATTATAATTAATAATATTTTCCCAATTTAATTTACCTGCCTTAGATTTAAATATTGTGATATTATATTTATTAAATTTTCTTTTAAACGTATACCAAATCTTTTTTCCTTCTTCTAAGTTGTTGTTAGTTGGTATAGTGATTAAAATTCCCTTATGATCGGATAGTCCCAGTTCAACTATTTCTATAGTATTTTTATTTGGAGTGTTGAAAAATATTAAGTCCAAGCATGTGGCAGTTTTACTAGTTATTCTAGTAGGTTCTGCTACCATTTGACGGAAATTATAGCTGGTCATTTTATTGAGAAGGGTGAATGATGTTAAGTTTTTTTCTAAGATGTTAACGTTGAAGTCTCCGCCTATAATTATGTTTTTACATGAATCTTTTACAGTTATTAGTTTTAATAATTTTTCTAAAGAATTGTAGAATATTTCAAGTTCCCTATTTCTTTGTGGCCAATATATGACTATCAGTAATATATTCATTTTTGTAATTTCTATGGCACAAGTTTCAAATATGTGCTCTACAGTAATATCTGTGATATCTTGTCGTTCGTTGAATTCAATGTTTTGTTTCAAGAATATGGCTACTCCACCGCCTTCACGATGTTTACGGCAATATGTTGCAGTTAGGTTGAATCCTTCTATTTTTAGTAAGTCTCTTTTTAATTCGGTTATCCATGTTTCTGATAGACAAAGTGTTTTTATTAAATTATCATTTGTTATTGATTCCATTAGATCACGTTTATTTTTTAAGCTTTGTATGTTTTGATAAAGAATTGTAAATTTATTCTCGAAAGGTGCAAGTTTTGTGTGTGTAATTTGGTTGCTTAGGTGTGAATTTTAGGGTTAGTTGTCTAGGTGTTGAAGATTTATTTGCTAGTATTATAGGGTTTATTGGTTTGTAGTAGTTTAATATGGTATTTTGTTGATGTTTTTTGCAGATTAGTGGTAATTGGGTAGTTGTTGATGTTGGTTTGTTGTTGTGCAGAAACTGAGAGTTGTATTCTAAGTAATCTACTTCAATATTCATTTTTAGGCAGAAGGCTTTTGTATAATGTTGGTGATTTTCCTTAATATACACATTGTTATAATAATACTTTTGATACACATCTACAAATTTACAATTTTTGTAGTTTAGTATCAACAATTTTACACTATTATTTAAAAGATTTTCATTTAAAAATGAGTTACATTGTATTTTCAAGATATATACTTGTTTACATATTCTTAACTTGTTTAATGCTATACTTAATTCTGACAACAGCTTGAAAGGATGTTTATCATTTGAGCCTACTGATATAGTTACAATGTCATTGATTGTTAAAGTCGGAACAAGTTGATCTACACTGCTTAATACTTGTGAGCTTTGTGCTCCAGGTTTACTTATCGCTGAGATAGTGTAGCGATCATTCCATGTATTCTTCCTGCTTTCGATAAAGTGTGTTGATACTCCACGTACGTACTCGTCACCCAGTAATACTATTTTTGGTTTATCGATTTTTATGATTTTGCTTGGTGACGCTGTATTTTTAGTTACTTGTAAGATGTTTGTATTTTGCGATAGGTTCTCATTAAGTAGTGAGTTAGTCTTCATGCTGTTTTCAGTTAAGATTTGACTAGCTGGTTTCCCCTTCGGTGTTACAATGTTTACAAAGTCTAATGTTTTGTTACATAGTATGTTAGTCTTATTTTTGGAAGAGCATTGTCTTTTTGCGCTGTTTTTTGGCGTCCCTGTGCATACTGACTTTAAGTAGGTGATTTTTTTATATTGATCTTCCGTATATTTTTGTAACGAGCTGTTTTGCAATAGTAGTTCATCAATTTGGTTATGTGCACTCTCAAGTTCACATTTTAAGTTTCTAATCTGCTCCTCCATGTCCTTTATAGTATCATTGTTGTTATCATATCCAGTTAGGTCAGGTAGACTGTTGGCTATTGAATAATTTGAAGAAGGTGTAGTAGCTACCGATGATTGTTTGTAGCTAGTTGTTGGTGATATAACTATCTTTCTTCTACGTAATGTTATGTTTTCTAAACTCATATTGGCAATTTTATATTAATTATTATTTGGTATTATATAAAAGTTATTAATATATGTAAGAAAAGTCCAAAAATACAGAATTCAAAATCAAAAACCCACCATAATTCGATTGCTGGTTATTGAAATTAGCGCATTGATACAGGCAGACGCTCTCGGAAGACTTTATATAACGAAATGTGAACGCAAGTGGATTTAATGTGTAATCTCTGTTTTTGGTTATGTTTGGCATTCTAGAAGCATACAATATTGAATGAATTATCACTTAATTGACATTAAGTACAAGAGAACTATTATGTAATCTGTAGTACTTGGGTACAAGTGAGTTTAGTACTTGTCTTCTACAACGTCAATAACTTGTCTTGTCTCCCATTAGAGTTATATAATATATAACTGTTAGTAACAATATTTTCAGAAACAATCCGTGAAATCCGTCAAAATATCCTTGTGGTGTCCGGATCAAGAATATAGCACCACCCCATCTCATCCCGTGGGTGTCGTAAAACAATATTTTGTTAATAAATACATAAAACCTTTTACTTCAGACAAAGAGTGTTAGCAACCAACAACATAAGTTGTTATAGATTGAATTTTTTTTAAAATGACTTGTATTTCTCGCGTAACCATGGGGTCAGTTTACAGACATAATATATGAAATGCAGAAACATCCCGACCCAGAATAACTAACTGTAGGCAATACAAATTTTTGTTCCGTGCGGGGATCGAATTAACCACAGATGTGCAGAAACCTAATCTCTTAGCCACGGCGCCAACCATCCCAGCACTTTAGAAATAGTGTTAGTAATAGTGCTCTATATGCGAATGTTATTCAGAGGGAAATACATGTTAACTATATGATTAGCCTCCTAAGTGCTTTAGGATAGGAGAAGTATTAGCTGCAGTATCCAGGATGCGGTTGCGGTTGCCCTCACTCGACTTAGAATTGATGCAGTTTTATTTTTGGATAATGGCATGGATATCGTCTGTAGGGGCCTGAGGCATCGAGCCACTGTTAAATCGAGAAAGTCTCAACAGCATCCGGAAAACATTGTTGTATTGGAATTATAATATAACTAGCATAGGTACTAGTAATAGTAGTAAGGTAAAAGCGTATGCGATGTGGTGCCGGCTAGGATATCACCACCCCATCTCATCCCGTGGGTGTCGAAAAGGCGACTATGGGATCAGCCGGAGGACGGAAAGCTGCGCCCTTCGAGTGCATTTATAACTCAACTACGATCGCTAACCCGACTACCAAGCGTGGCGATTATCGCAAAACGCCCCAGTGAGCTCACAACAGAAAACCATACCGGTCGTAGTGGCAATGCTTTGCGGTAGGCTTTTGTCCAGCAGTGGACTTTTTCGACTGATATGATGATGATGAGGTAAAAACCAAAGCATGTAACCAACATATAAGGTTTAAATATTCTTTATTCTCATAATAACTATACAAAGTTACTCTTTTAATCCAAACGATGTATAACTGTAGAGCTAATTGTATCACTTTAATTTATATGTAAATGCTAAATCCTTTTTCGTGTGGTCCCGGCAAAGGATAGACTATCTACATACGGGTGTCGTAAAAGGGGACTAAGATTTGATATTATTTGAGGATGGGGAGCAGCATCGTCTAGTGTGTACTACGATCACCGATTCGCCTGTAAAGTGTTCTGATTAAAGCAATATCCCCGCTCATTGGGATGCCCATGTTCAGCAGTGGACGTTTACGGCAGGAGCGGATCCAGGATTTTAATCTCTGTCAAGATTTACAGAAACCATTGCAGCCACTAGGTCAAAGATCAACTACATCCCATAGTTGGGGGGTCATGGCCCCCCTGATCCCCCTCCGGTTCCACCCTTTGATACGGGCTGATTGTTGAGAAAGTAAAAATCGTATTACGTCAAAGTAGAACAACAAATAAAATATTAAATTTTATTAGTACGCCTGCAAAATTTATGTTAGCAATACTTAATCATGAATTTGATAAATCCGAATATTTTACTAGGCCGTGTTACACAACAAACAAACTTACTCGTACTTACTACATTACTGTCCCACTGCTGGGCACGGCCATTTTCCCTTTGAGAAAGCTTAAGCCTTAGTCCACCACGCTAACCTAGTGCAGGTTGGCGGACTACACACACCAGTCACCATTGAGAACATTTTGGGGCTCTCTCAGGTGTGCACATGTTTCCTTACGATGTTTTCTTTCACCATTAAACGCAAGTTATAATCAAATTCTACCAACATGGTAACTAACGATATCACACGCACGAATTAACAAATAAAGTCCGCTACTGGACACAGGCCTCCCCCAAAGATCGCCACTATCAATAGTCTACGTGTGCTGTATACTCATCGGAGGGTTTTGCCATAATCGCAACGCTTGGCGGGCGGGTTGGCGATCGCAGTCGAGTTGTTAATTTACTCGAAGGATACTGCTGTCCATCCTGCAACCATTCCCGTAGTAGCCTTTTATAACACCTACGGGTTGAGATGGGGTGGTGTTGTTCGTAGCCGGCACCACACGGCCTATCATCATATCAGCCACAGGACGTCCACTGCTGAACAAAGGCCTCCCCCTTAGATTTCCACAACGAGCGGTCACATGCCGCTCTCATCCAACGACTCCCAGCGACCTTCACCAGGTCGTCTGTCTCGTTGGAGGTCGTCCCACGCTGCGTTTTCCGGTGCGCGGTCTCTATTCGAGAACCTTTGTGCCCCAACGGCCATCAGTTCTACGAGCAATGTGCCCTGCCCATTGCCACTTCAGTTTAGTAATCCTTTCAGCTATGTCGACAACTTTAGTTCTTCTACGGATCTCCTCATTTCTGATTCGATCTCGTAGAGAAATATCAAGCATAGCTCTCTCCATAGCTCGCTGAGTGACCTTGAGCTTTCTTATGAGGCCCATTGTGAGTGACCACGTCTCTGTTCCATATGTCATCACTGGTAACACACACTGGTTAAAGACTTGCGTCTTGAGGCCTAACATAACTAAAACACACATCTACCAATACCGGGATGAATAACCCTATATATAATAATAATATAACCTTCAATAACGGCCAGTAATTTGATATCTTATCGTTACATTTCCAGCCGAGTACACAAACCTCAGTGATTCAGATCCCGCCCTTTCCGACGGCAAGTTATACATAGATAGTGATAAGAAGAAAGACCACTATGTAGCGGAACCTGCCCTCCAATTAGATGGTAGCACTATGAGGGAATACGCGCTGCAAGTCGCGCTTGGAATGAGGCATTTGGAGGAAAGAGGGATTACGCACAGGTGAGCTTTCAACCACGTTTTAAATCGCAATGAATACGTAAGGCGGCGAGGATTTGAAAATATGATGGCAGCAGAATGCATGTTCTTGTGGTTTCCAGATTAAGAATATATCACCACTCCATTTCCTCCCGTGGATGTCGTAAAACGTGACTATGGCACTCTAAACCAGAGGGATGGGCAGCGTTCTGTGGCACAGCAGCTATTTTACGCTCACCAAGCATGGTGAGTACTGGCAAATATCTTCTTAAATGACACACAAAAACACACGGCATGTAACCGGTCGTTTATGGGGGAGGCCTTAGTTCAGCAGTCGACGTCTTTTGGCTGATGTGATGAGATGTCCTGCCTTCATTATCAGTCCATAAACGGCTGAAACTGGATCTTAAAAACCGTAACAATTAACGTTTCTAGAATAGTCTATATTTATAGACCAATCCTAATATTTTCTCTAACTTTATCCTAAAAATTCATAAGGAGATAACTCCATTAAACATATTCGTACGTAAAACCTTTGTTTTTATTCATGCTTTTTTTTGTAGGCGATGTTTATCTCTGTTTTTAATTTACTCGCCTCGTCTTTCTTTCTTTCAAGACGTAGTACGACGAAAGAAAGAAAGAAAGAAAAGTATTTATTGGCACAAACAATTACATAGGCAAACAAAAATATGATTATTGAATAGAAGTGCCAAAAGGCCATCAGCTCAGCACGATGTCAGGTGGCAGTACAAGGCTACCTAACGCTGATTTTCAGTTTCAGCTTTATACTATTAGTGACCAGCTAAAAAAAAGCGTAGAACTAAAGCCCCAGCTTCGCACGGGTAGTACAAATTATCTATAGCCAAATGACCTATATGAAACAGATACGAAAAACAAAACAAAAACTACTGTTGATGCGATCGCTACCAAGCTTCACAGGGTCAACCGCTGGGCTAATTTGGAGATTGCCTGAAAATTACATCAAAACTGGTCCACCCGTTTTGGAGTCCATAGAGAACATACATACACACATCGATTATATAGATACATCGATATTTATAGATACAGGTTCCTACAAAAATACTGAACTTTATTTTAAGGGGACGATCGAAAAAAAGTCCGCTTTCTGCTCAGAAGTGATTGCGAATAATTAATTGCTATTAAAATGAACAGTTCACGGCCAAATACCAAAACTAGTGTTGAAAGTTGTTACTTTACGAGGAACGCACAAAGATACTGTTAGCATTCAACTAATTATATTATAAGACTAAAGATTATTTCTTTCAAGCTAACTTTACTACTAACCTTGATACTATTATCGACTGTTCTTCATAAAAATATCAAGTTTAGTATTTCTTGCTTTGTAAATAAAGGATGTTTTACTACAAAATCTTAATTTTATATCTATCATTCATAATATACATAGAAAAAATATAGAAGTTTATTTATTCAAACGTTAAAGTATAACGTGTCCGCGTCGAGTTATTAACGGGCCAAAATCCATGAGGCCGCATGACGTAGGAATTTACAACGTCCCAATGCGCAGGTCGGTAACGCTACTAGGAAAATTCTCGCCTTTTCCGGGAACCGTGCCCGCCAACAGCCACTTTCCCGGGGCGTTCGAGCCCCAGATATATTTAATTTAAACATTAACCTCCTCTCTCAGTCCCTACTCCGATTACAGGCCATATAATCCTGTCTGTTTTTATTCTATCTCACAGTATTCCGTTTATTTGTACGTCTAAATGAATAATCATAATGGAAATATCAATTAATTGAAAAGCTATTATTAAGAATGCTATTCATCCATATAAGTAATTGGCCACCTATTGTAAGCTTTCAGGTAAAGTTATTAGTTTATACTTCGGAACCAGACCTTTTATTGATATGTATTGTCGATCACAGCGGAATGCTGATTTCGAGAAATACGAGTAGTTTATTTAAGAAAGAAAAATAAGTAAAAAAAATTCTTTCACGGATCCCGCACGGAACAAATATATGTATGATCTACAGAGGGCCTAAAAAGGCCGCTTTAGGTGAATCGTAATATGAATTACATTAGAAATCACAAAATGGTCTAGTCAGTTATGATTAAGTGATCATTTTGTGAATCGTATTGAGATCATTATTATGCCTTATAAATAAAACCTAATACGGTCTTTTTAGGCCTTCGGGACCATTTGGTGATATTTAATGTGATTCATATTATGATTCTGCTAAAGCCGCCTTTTTAGGCCCCCAGATAGTTGTTTCGGGTTTGGGTGTTTGTTCGTATAAGATTTATGTCTGTAAACAGTAGGCCTAGCACGAATAAGGTAAAAGTAACGTTGATGTCAGTGAATTTGGAATCGTAAGTTAATCCTAAATACAACTATCCTATAGCATTTTCGTTAAAATGTATACGACCAACACTATTTGTATCATATATAGATATTAATAAAGTCTTCAATTTAAATAAAAAATATGTACGAAACAAGTACTTTCAATTCAAAATTCACTCAAATTAGCGTTACGTTTACTATACGTCAAAATCTTTAATGTTTAAAAAACGTTGCCCCACACTAGGATTTCTCCTGTGGCGTGGGTGCGTTTACAAACATATATTCCACACACAATACACCCAGACCCGGAACCTGACCGGACCTGCAGATCATACAAATATTTGTTCCGTGCGGGAATCGAACCCACGACCCAGAGCGCAGCAGCCGACTGTATCAGCCACTGCACCAACCGTGCCGTCAATATTCGTGCTAGGCCCACAGTCACCAAGATACAGGAGAAATCCTAGTGTGGGGCAACGTTTTAAGAAAGGAGTGAAACAATAAAATAAAATGGATATAATCTGATACAAGTACAAAATAAAAACTTTTTTATTAACTTTTCATACCCTTGAGTTGATTTTATTCCTCTCCGTGAATTAAATATACGTAACGGTTTGAAAATATTTAATCTAAATCTTGATAGAATATCAGTTAATGCGTGTGAAACTCCTGACAATAGTTAAATAGCAATATATTTATAACAGATATGTAGCTATTATATGATACAGGCGTTTCTAGAGTTAAACGTTTTGACAGACGCGTAGACTATTATATACTGTATTATTTATTATAATATATCCGTATGGTGTCCGGATTAAGAATATAGCACCACTCCCTGTCCTCCCGTGGATGTCGTAAAAGGCGACTAAGGGATTTAACCCATAGGGATGGGCAGCAGCGTCCCTTCTCTGGAATAGCATCATTCTGCGCTCACCAACCCGCCTGCCAAGCGTGGTGAGTATTGGCAAATTCCCCCCAAAATGAAGACACAATTGTGGAAATCCACGGGGGAGGCCTTTCTTCAGCAGTGGACGTATAAATGGCTGATATGATATGATATGATGAGACTATTATATTATCTGTGACAGAAGTGAACTGTAATTATATCAATTGTAATTAACTAAAACCTAGTCCATGTCATATTATATACTTATTATCAATCTACGTTCAATATCTATAATAAATAAGTACCCACTGAATTTTCTGACACATTCTCAAGTATCGTTGTGACTTGTGGATAATCTTTATCTAATTGTATAAAATTGTTATCGCGAAACTGTAGTAATATATATATATCAATGTCGGAGGACGCTTGTTCCTGAACTTCAGCTTTATATGTTGCTTAGCAACCGTTGCTAGGCGCAGACAAACCTCAAGGCTGGAGAATCATCCGACTTATTTTCCTCCAATTCTCAGTTCTGTGTCAATGACAACAACGTTAATTTTACTGTTAACTTGTGCGAGGACGAACTTTATATTAGTTTACAACTCCGATTACAATTACATGAATTTAATTCTGCTAATATTACAAACAAAATTAGTTTGATTTGTTTTACATTAAAGTAATTTTCTGTAAGCATACATGGATGGATGGCTGGCTTATGAAGTACCTCGTTCGTCTTATTAGACAACGTAACAAGCGATCCGCAGGGAAATAAATATTAATTATTTTGATCTTAATCACACACGATGACACGTCTCACGCAATGGATAAATAATTTCTACGTACCGCAGCGCGGGTTCGACCCCCGCACGGAATAAGTATTTTCTTGGTACGGTGCATGTAATTTATGTCTGTAAACTCCCAACCAAGATATAGGTAATTTAGAAGTAAAAGTATACTATTACCAAATGGCACAGAATACATAATAGATAAGTAAATCTAAATACTATTACAACAAGAAAAATTATGTTGACGATAGGGTTTTAAGGCGGTGATTATTTTCTGAACCCCTACTTCCTTTTTCTTTTGTCGTGGGAAAATCCTCAAGGAGTTCCGATTGTGGCGTGCCAGTCTATTGTCGGCTCTAATCCCACGGTGTTCCTTCTACTTACCTATCTCTGGGAGTGCGGAGGTCACTCGAGCAGTGGACCATCCCTCCGGCAGGTTCCGTTAAACTTAAAGGCCCCGTCCCGGTGCAACCTGGCAAGCCGCACAAACCTCCTAGAAAGGCGCGCCAAGCGAACGTACCTACACGAGGGCTCTCGCTTCGAGATCCCAGAGTGATGATCCGGCAAAACGCTTCCCGCCCCATACGACACCGTACGGTGTCCTCTATCACCCTGAGGGACATCGCCCGCTGCAGCTTTCGCAATATAGCGACGTTGCGAGCTGTCCGGGTGAAGTGTAGCTTCCCTGAAAACGAAACAGATGATTATTTACTACATACTTTTATTATAATTCTGAGTTCCACCATACGCACGAAGCGTTTTGTTTCTACTTAAGAGCTAACGTAGCATGGGGGCGAGGCAGGTCTAGGTGCCCATAACCTGCTGGCCGGCCCCATATTAGAAATAACTTTTTCTCGGTCTGCAGGACCAGATACAAGCTGGCCCCTTCCGGAAGAAAACATTGCTACGCCCTTACAGGCTCTGAACCCACAACCAATCCGAAATCAAAATTACTAAAAAATCCACCAAATAATCTAGCGCATTCACATTACAATTGGTTCGTACCGCTCTGCTGCTGCCCATCCTCCGGATGATCCCATAGTCGCCTTTTACAACACCCACAGGATGAGATGGGGTGGTGGTATTCTTAGCTGGTGCCAGCTACTCGGTGGTTTACCCTTATTTTTTTTGGGAAAAGCGGCCATATTTGAAATGGGTACACAGAATAATTATTTGTTAAATTATACATTTATGTAAATGAATACCGGCCTTGATCGAGTATACAGTACTCCGTAATGTTTGATAACCTAACCAAACATAAGTAAATTGAGTCAAATATAACAAACAAAGTTGCTTAAACATGAAGTTAATTAAGCTGTCATCATCATACCAGCCAAAGAACGTCCGTTGCTAAACCAAGGCCCCCCCCCCATGGAGTTCCACAATTGGGTGGTCATTTAATTTTATTGGGTCGGAATTTTCCGGTATTGATCACGCCTGACACGCAGGTTTGTGGGCAGTATGGCTACCATTTCACAGGGCGCTCCCGTCATCGCTCTGGTTTAGAGTCCCTGACGGCCGAAATTAACAATCAATGTAATCCGAAGTCTTTGGATTTGGGATTGATTATTTGTCAGTTTTCGTGTTAAATGTGATCTTAAAACAAAAACACATTATGTTCCATTTATTTTTATTTTTATTAGATTGATTACTAATTTCGACCGTAAGTCGCCTTTCAAGAAATCCACGGAAGAAGATGGGGTGGTCTTCAAGATATCACTCAGATTATTAAAGTTTTGAATAATTTCTAGATAGCCACTTTTTAAATAATATATTACTAGCTGTTACGAAGAGCATAGCAATGTTTATTTCTGGGGGTATCAGACTGAAACCGGTGTGGCAGATCAGCGTAACTTGACCATAAGGATGATGGCGGGGAGCGGCACACAACTGCGATTAAAAATAATCACCGAAAGAAAATTGATCTAGTTTCCAAACAACTAATAATTAATATAGGTATCGTAAAATGGGGCAAGAGAACCGAGAGTTCGGATTGGGATTGGGATTGGGAGTCCGAATATGGCATACTAATTACGCTTCCTGATTAACTGGTCGTCGTAAATATAACGTATTTAAATTGGATACTGATTTTCAGTATAGCTACAAAAATATTTACACATTCCTGGAATATTTCTATGTGCCAATTAAAAATAAAGATAAAAGTATTTTCATTCATACAAAACCATTTACAGGCACTTATGAATAGTCAGACTTTAGTTGCCGCGGTCCAAGATGTAGATTTCCTATGGAGAAGAATGGGCAAGAAACTCCATGGTTATTCTTTTTAAATCATAATTTATGTTACAATATTTGACTACCTACATTGTTCTTGGAATGAAGGGTGAGGACAATGTAGGAGGAAAGAGTCTAAATTATATCAAGTCTACACTAAACAAGCCAGATTTTAATATTTATTAAAACTTATGTTTAAATTGCCATGGCTGTATTAAGCCGACTTGTCCGAAAAGACAGCACTTGTTCACGAACATGACTCATGAATCTGCGTCGCTTAGCTCAACCATATTGTAGTCCGTAATTAGCTCCGTGGTTGTAAATTCAACCCGTTTTATCGGTATCTTAATACAATTATCGAACTTCAAGAACATCGTTAGCGACATTTCACTTATTTCATCATAATCATCATTATCATTTCAACCGAAAATCGTCCGTTGGACATAGGCCTTTTTTTTTTATTGGTGCCCAGTGGAAATTCTTCATGAACTTCCTTCACCCCGGGGAAGGGCGAAGGGGTATGCCGGACTCCTACCGGCTAAAACCACTGGAGCGGTCATCTTCGGCACCTAAGGGGAGGCTCCAGGTCCTCGTATGATCACACTAGAGCCGCCCACTGGTGCCACGCCTATAGGCACATCTCGGAGAGGGTGACTGTAAAGCGGTCACCCCCCGGGGGATTGTAAAGGATCCCCCAAAGCGTCCCACGGTAGCGCGTGACCACATGCGTGCTACCGTCTTCTCTTGGGTCGCTCGTGTGGGCACGCAGATTCCCCAATCTACGCACCCGCGAACCCAGAGGTCCCCCACCTTATAGCAACGGCAGGGGTTTTCAGGCGTATCGGAATTAGGCGCCAGGGCGGTTGTTACCCCGGCGCCGTCTCCTCCTTCTTCGAGCGGGATCGGTCCTCTCCCGATCCCGCTCTGCGGTCTCCTTCTGGAGCATGACGCTCTCACAGAAGGAGACCACTGCATTCCAGTTTTCATGCTCTGCCAACATAGCCGACACTACTGCTGGCAGAGAGAGATCTTGCCCGATCCGATCGACCAGGATCCGCCGCTCGGCGGCCCACGCAGGGCACGCCTCGAGCGTGTGCTGTGCGGTATCCTGGTCGCTATCACAATGGTGGCATTGTGCCGTGGCCTCACGTCCAATCCTGTGCAGGTACGCACCGAAACAGCCGTGCCCGGTGAGCACCTGCGTCAGGCGGTAGGTAACGCGCTCGCTCCTTTTGAGCCAGGTTCCAAAGAGCGGCAGGACGGCCTCCACGACGCGCTTGGTCGCAAACTGCATCCGCAGGCGGTGACGCCACTTGCCAAGTGCGCGCCGCCGATGGACAAAGGCCTACCCCAAAGATCGCCACAACGACCAGTACGGGTTTGTGTTATATGTTCATTGGGACTATTAAATAAAATACTAGTTCATCATCATCATAATATCAGCCGAAAGACGTCCACTGCTGGACCTAGGCATCCCCCAAAGATCGCCACAAGGACCGTTCTGGGTCTGGGTCCGTGTAGTGAGGTGGTTGTGGGCTTTTGCCATAATCGCTACGCTTGCCGGGCGGGTTGGCGTAAATGTAGGTACTCGAAGGACGCTGCTGCCCACCCCCCGGCTAATCCCATAGTCGCCTTTTACGTATGCAGTGGTGGTATTCTTCCGCGGCACCACACGGTCGACTCGATATCTTCTTTAAACCGTTCTTGAAATTTATTCTACTTTTGATAAACAATAAATTATTGGACATTTTATAGGTTTCTAAGTAACATTAAATCAACCATATTTTGTTACTCGTTACTTTATGCGAAAAAAGTGGATTTCTACGTAATTCACTTATCCCACTTACCATATAGCAGGTAGACCGCAGCGCATTTCGAATCTAACATCAAACATTACCAATTCCAGAGATCTGGCTGCGAGAAATATATTGGTGGACGGCGCGGGTCTTCTAAAAGTGGCAGACTTCGGC